>VDFB02000017.1:20510293-20890902 GCA_007258455.2 Sequoia sempervirens
TTGGTGATCTTGACTTTTCCTCTTCGATTTCTTTCCAACTGGACCTCTTTCCACCAAATACTGGCATGGCCCTTCAGCTTCATTTTTGCAAATTTAATGCGATCTGGGTCCTCCATTTCCTTATACTCAAAATATTCTTCTAGCTCGTTGATCCAATCGATCAACTCTTCTGGGTTCAGACTTCCAGAATAACTGGGGACTTCTGCTCTAGGTCTTTTCCCGATCTTTGAAATGGCCCTTATTAGCCGCATTTGGTCTTGATCAATTACTTCTTCTTCCTCTTCTACCTCTGATCCTTCTTCCTCTCCATCATCCTCACTTTCTTCCCTCAGGTTTAACCCTCTTCTCAAATACTCTTGTAATGCATCAACTTGTCTCTGGAGGGCTGCCAGTGCATCTCTTCCACCAGCATCTCTGCCACCTTGACCACCTCTGGCACCACCACGCCTACCAGGCATCACTCTTGGAGGCATCTTTCTTGACCTCGACCCACAACCACAGTCCTGGTATAAACTGCCTCACGATTGGTGATCTGTCCACACGCTCAAGAAAAACCCACTCTGATACCACTTGATGAGGGTGCAACCCAAGACACAGAAAAATAACCCACAAATAAGAGAATAATTTTATTATTCAGAGAATGGAACTTCTTACATGTAGAGGATCTCAAATTCCCAAGTTCTACAACACATGCAAGCTACAGAAAGCTACAGAATAACCCTTTCGCAACATGCGAGTTTGTCCCCCCAAAAGTTACCCAAAAATTAGAAAAACCCGCCCATAAATAGAGTTCCTCATTAGTTTGGAGCCAAAACAACATTCAAATTGAGTTTAGGCGGTTTGGCGCCAAAAATTACAACATGAGTTCTAAATTTCAAAAGAGCATTTGCAATTGTAACTTCTAGAAAGTGTGCCAACTTCGTGGGGCCATAACTTTTGATCCAGGACTCCGATTCGTGAACCATTTGAACCATTGGAAAGGTCTCGAAGTCAAGAACGCGCTAGAAATTTTCTATGCTGATTTCAGCAAGTTTCGGGGCCAATCCAGAAGCTCTAAGTGCCTCAAATCCCACTCAGAAGGTTTTTAGGTGCAAATATGGGAAACTAAAACTACAATAACTTTCCACCCAGGAACCGAAAATAAAAACCATAAATTGGGAATTTCATTATGATGAAAAGGGTATCCAAAAATGTAAAAACATATAAAAACTAGGAAACTTGAAATTTAACTATTTTTGGGTGATGCAAGATTTCCCTTACACCACTGGATGCTCCTGCATGAAGATGTCAGAAAACATAATGTTGATTGCAAATGTGAACTAGAAACTTAAGTAAATAAAAATAGAAGTTGATAAGACTAATCATAGTGCACTAGGAGATAGATTATTGTTGTTTGAAGATTCTAGAATGTTCTAGAAATCACTCTTAATGGCCACTGGGACTAATTTGCCATGCATGGCATATTAGTCCTACTTCTGCTGAAATGTTTTGGAAATAGGTTTCTGACTGCCGAGAGTTGAATTATGACAAAAGTAGTTTTTAGGCCTCCAATGGGACTCTTTTTCCATGGGTGTTCAATTTTTCCACCTATAGGAAACTACAAAATTAGGAGTTCATTTTGTTGAGCTAGTTCTACAATTATGCTCTCTATAGGTTTCTACTTCAGAAATTGTCATATTTGGGTCTAAAAGTACCTTTTTATTGCTATTTTGACTTTAATGATGAAGAGAAGACTTGAATAACCTTTCAACTTGACCTTCAATTATTTCCAAGCTTCAAAAGGACCTAAATTTTCAAACACACAAGAAGAGAAAGATAAATGTTGATTATTAAGGCATGTGGGTTTGCCTTGGTCAAACCTCGTTTAGATAATTAAACCAAAATGATGAAATAAGTGAATAAAAAATTAAAAAATGGAGTATATTACCTTTCCATGATGATTGATCTTGAAATTTTGTAGCAATACATGAATATTCAACTCTCGAATGCTTTATAAAGCTAACTTGATGAATTCTAATGAAGAAACCCTAAGTTGTTTGACTTGGATGAGAAGATAGATGATGAATTAATGATGAGAGATGTAAAAATGAGTCACTCTCCCTAGAATGGGGATTAAAACACTTATTTATAGATAATTGTTCCTTAGTATCCCAATTATACCCCATCACAAGTCAACATCAAGTGAGTTTTAATGAAATCCCAAAAAAAAATTAAAAATATTTTGAATTTGGGGATGGCAGACTATCACCACCTGAGCAGAATGGGTCCCACCCAGGACCTAAAAATAAGTGTCAAGAATTAAGTTGCATTTAATGTTGTTTGTTAAGATAATATCCAAAAATACACTTAATTAAAGCATATGAGGGCATAAAAGGGTCAAATAAGTGATAAGAAGAGATAAATAGTGAAGTTGTGCACAATGGAAATCTTGTTACAAAATCCTATAACACTTCAAAGTAGGACTTGATGATGAATAAAAAGGAACATTTAAATGAATTATAATAAAAAGAGTCTAGAAGAAAGTAGAAATTTCTTACAACACTTCACAACACCTTCACAGGATGTCATTAAATGTATTTTATTTAGTTTTTAAAGGTCCAAGACTTAGTGTGGATGCATAAAATGTCTCACAACACCTAAATTAAGGCCTCATTGAGTCCAATTACCATGATTTTTTCCCATGTCAAGCAAAGGGTCCTCTTTTCTACAACACATTTAGCCCCCATTTTAGTGAGAGGATGAATATGCTCCAAACTCACACTAAAGTAGACATTCAAGAGAGATCCACATGCAGGTCAAGCCCCTAAGAGATAGAATCATGCAAAGGCAAGATGGAAAGAAAGTCGATGAAAAAGATGTACTCACTATGGGGCCAAAGAACTTGTTGTCTATGGGGTGAGAAGGCTGAAAAAGATAAGATACATATAGTAGTTGGTATGAAATCACAAACATAAAAGTGGCTATGGGGAAAATTCATGTTGCTAGGTGGGCTTCCTGCTCAACTATATCAAATTTATACTCACTGATAACTCTAACAAGGAAAAACATAAAAACAAAAATATAAAGTACCACAATCATGCAAGTTGCATTCTTTAAGGTGGGAAAAATGCAAAAAAAAAATGTAAAAAAAAATGTCACAATGTAAAAGATGTTCAAAGGGATTTTGATTAAATTTTTGCAATGTCTCTTCTTAGGTAACATTATGTTCAATGTCTCCAAGAGAAGGAAAAGTGAAAAAGGTCTCATCTTGTTTCCAATAGAGGACAAGTGTAGGGTCTCATCTTGAACAACATTGTGTCTAATGCTCCCAAGAGAGCACATCACAAGAAAGAGAAAACCATACAATGAAATGTGAATGGTGATGTATACCCCCACTTCAAAGAAGTTGTGAATACATGTACTATGATCATTTTCTTTAAAGTAGATGAAGACAAGGAAGAAGACATGAGAGTCTATCCAAAAATCACTATGCCAAGTCATGTTGTTGATAAGCTATTTCATGAAGAAAGAAAAGTATCTCATATGCGAGCCAACTTAAGGCATGTCGTCCACATCCCAAGCTTGCTCTTATGTATTCATGAAAATATAACGAATAGCTAAAGAAGGAAACAACAAGTGACATACAAGGACAAGGATACCGAACACCTTTCCCCCACTCAGTGCAGGACAAAGGTGAGCCAAAATTATTGATGAAATACATGCTAGAGTGAAATTTAATAGAAATTAGAGGAGTTATATGTCCTCACATAAGGAAGCATACCAAAATCATGAAAATGTTGAATTTTACAACTCAAGGCATTACATTCATTGGTGGTGTGTGATAGAAAGATGTGTATCAAAATAAGATAAACAAATCACACAAAATGAAACATTAAACTAAAGAAAGCAAGATAAATTGAAAGAAAAACAAACAAACAGAGCTTCTTCAAAACCGTTCCATTTTTCTCTATCTCCAGGGATTTGTTTTGAAGCTATTGCTCTAAGATTGTGTAAGCAAAGCTTCTTAGAATGGCAACTTGTAGAATGAGTGTGCAAAAAGGAAAGTACTTCTCTATGCTATATGTTGATGGAGTGAAATGTTGATACGGATATGCACAGGGGCTGTAGATTATGGATGCTTCTAAAACTAAACTATGAGAATGATTGGCCATGATATGGAATGATTCTATAATCTATGAATGCTAAAAGACTATGCTATGGATGCTTGAAAGATATTTGACTATAATTTTCCTATTGAAAGCTTCTTTGTCATTTCAAAGACCCGACAATCCTGTTTATAGCATTTTGTAGGCAAGATCCTAGCTGGAAAAGATCAACAGCTATGACATTGTCTGGTAGAATTGAATGGTGAGAGATGGAGAGGTTGAGAGAAAAATGGAGAATGTTGGGAGGTTGGAGAGAAGAATGGAGCCTTGTCTTCAACCCATGGGAACAAGCTTGCATAGGAACAGAGAAATTAATTTTTTGTTTTGGAAGTTTGTTTCATGGTTGTTGAGTATAATGCAATATTAAATAAATAAATTTATTTAATTTCATGTGAATTTGATTTTTGATTTGAGGACTATAGAAGATTTAATTAAATATTAGAAATATTTAATTGTGAATAAAACTATAGAAGATTTAATTAAATATTTGAGATATTTAATTTCCAATGGATTTTTAGAAGAATTAATTCAATATTTAGAATATTTAATTATGAATGGACTTTAGAAGAAATAATTAAATATTTTAGAATATTT
The DNA here is from genome assembly GCA_007258455.2 of Sequoia sempervirens. Classification (NCBI taxonomy): domain Eukaryota; kingdom Viridiplantae; phylum Streptophyta; class Pinopsida; order Cupressales; family Cupressaceae; genus Sequoia; species Sequoia sempervirens. The sequence goes on from VDFB02000017.1 coordinate 20,515,033, forward strand.
AATTATGATGTGACTTTAGAAGAAAAGAATACTTAATCTTTATTTGAATAAAATATTCTAGCTAAGATTAAATGATAATTAATATAAATAAATCGTAATGTTTATTTAACTAATTAAGAAATGGATAATGATTAAATAAACTTATTTATTTAATCGAAATGAAAGAATGAACAATATAAATAAATTATTTAGATTTATTTATACATAGATCGAATTCAGAGACTTAATTAAATATTAAAAATATTTAATTAATTACCAGACTATTGTGATGTGACCATTTTTAGGTGTATACATTTTGCCCCTCTTTGAAGTGATGTGTTTTACGCATTACTTCAAAGAATTTTGAAATTTTCCCTAGATGTTGACTGTCGAATGTTGATAGGTGTATGCCCCCTCGAACGATGAATCGATAAGATTTTGATTTTTGTGAATTTTTTGAAATTTTCAATTTTTATGATTTTGAAGATGTTGATTCATCGTTTGAAAATTTTTATATGAAGAAAATGACTTGAAAAGATGTAAGAAGAAAAATTGATGACTAAATTGCCCCTGCTATGATAAAATGTGATAGAAATACCCCAATTTTGCTTTTAAATAGGTTAAAAATATCATTTTCCATTTTAACCTAGTAAAAATTGAAAATTTTGAGCTCTGGAGTGAGAAAGATGGCACTTCTGATTCACTAGCACCGTTTCAAGCGCATCCAATGACATCAGCGGCTAGCGCACTATGGACCTGCAGTATGTACCCCGTTAAACTTCTCCTTGTCAAAAAATTTCCATTCGAAGCACGTTTATGCATGTTTTGATTGTGAAAGATTGTCTTTTAGCACCCTTGATTATTTTTATAGTGCCCATGAAGGTTTTCATAGCACATATGATTCTATAGCACCATTGATAAATTTCATAGCACCCATGACATTTTCTGAAGCGCCCTTGATAAATTTCTTAGCGCCTATGACCATTTTCATAGCGCCCATGATTGCATGTTGTTGTGAGTGATAAATTTGTTCCCAAAGTTGTTGGAAAACAAATAATAACTGATAAATTTGCTTTTAAAGTTGTTTAAAACAAATACAATTGATAAGTTTGTTTCTAAAGTTGTTAAAAACAAACATGATGTTTGATGAATCTGCTTTTCATGATGATGAAAAACAAATAGTTGATTGATATGTTTGATTTTAAGGTTGTTAAAAACAAACAAGATTGATAAGTTTGCTTCTAAAGTTGTTAAAAACAAACATGAATGTGATATATTTGCTTTCCACGAAAATGAAAATCAAATAGTTGATTGATATTGAAATTTTATTGATGAGTCGTGATGATTTGATATTGATTTTGCTTTGTCATGATGATGTTCCAACAGGAGGGATTGGGTGTTTTGTAGTTATGGGAGACATTCTTGAAGACATGGGGATTGATTCCACAGCTAGTACAGGTAGATAGATATATTATCAAAGTATGTGGCCTAACTTCATTACTTGAGATGCCTGAGGTGCGTCTCAATAGAGCTTTATTGACAACACTTGCAGAGAGGTGGCATAGTGATACCAACACATTTCATTTACCGACCGGAGAGTTTACCGTGACTTCAGAGGATGTGTATCGCATCTTGAGGATTCCAGTTATGGGCGAGATAGTGTGTTTCGATGTCCAAGAGGTGGGAGGTATGGATTCCTTGAGACGGATATTCAAAGATGATGAGATTGCAGGATATTATATCTCATGGAGAGAGATGACAAATTCCTATGCACCCCTACCATCTATACTTGCACATTTCATTGGAGGTGTTTTGTGCCCCGACCATAGGTTGAAGGGGTTCGCGATCAGGTGGGGTCATGTTCTGGAGAGGATGGTGATGCAAGGTACATGGTATGCATGGGGATCATGCATGCTTGCACATTTGTATGATGAGTTACACCATATTGTATATGGTAGAGGCCAGAGTTTTGTAGTTGGTTGTTCGTTATTATAGATATGGGCATGGGAGCACTTTGCCATTATGCAACCATTGACTCATGGATGATAGCCTGTCGGTCAATCATAGAAATGGAGATATACCGATATTATTTCTCAGTTGAGGCTGGGAAAACTCGATCATTGGTAGCATCTCTTAGATGATCTTGATATAGTATGCTGGCAGCCATATGTAGATTGTGAGGCATGGCCAGAGGATGCGAGGGAGATTCCCTATGTCTTTAAGTCCAAATATATTTTTACTCCATGGATTATTGAGAGGTTTCTTATTGGACGAGTGTGTCAGTAGTACGGTCGGCCTCAGGGCATGCCTATGGGTTCTGTGATTTATGCACGGTGACAATAGAAGATTGCAGTGTGGGGTCCATGGATTTCTTATAGCAATGGCAGAGTTCACTAGTTTAGGAGTACATATGTGGGATTATAGACCTGATATTCTACATGGAGGGATCACACCAAAGTATGGGAATTATGTGTTAGAGCATCCTGCACCATGATTGTTTGATCTTGATGAGCCTGTTGCTCTAGTTGCTGTACAAAGACCACAGAGAGGCGTTTAGAGACGACAGAGAGAGACAACTTCAGAGGGTTATGATTCAGAGGGAGAGGATGATGATGAGGAGAGTGGAGGTAGTGATGATGATTCAAAGGGAAATAGTGATGATGAGGACAGTGGGGGAGGTGGTGATGGAGGTGTTAGAGGTGGTGGGGGAGGTGGTAGAGGTGGTAGAGGTGGTGGAGGTGGTAGATGTGGTAGGAGAGGTGGTAGAGGTGGACTGCAAATGAGACATACAGATCCATCATCTTCAGTAGATCCAGTGGTGTCAAGTCAGATATCCTCTTTGTAGAGTATAGTGCAAAGCTCATAGAGTCAGCTAGCACAAGCACAAGCCTTGATTACACAGCTTCAGGGACAGTTGACAATAGTCACTACTGAGAGAGATACAACCAAATAGTAGGGTGAGGAGGTTAGAGCTATAGCTGATAGTCTAGAGAGCACCAGGAGATTGTATGGTGAGAGGGCTGACTAGAGCTATTCAGGAGGCCACGTTCTACAGGATCATATATCATGATGCAGTGCCACCTGAGCGGAGGGAGAGTTATACATAGTCTCGTTCTACTCATAGTCATTCTCGGACCACTAGCATGGGTGTGACACATCCATTACCTCCAGGAGGTCCATCAGGGACAAGTGGAGCAGGTCCATCAGGTGCAGGTGGGACAGGTCCTAGACCAACACCATCAGAGGATAGCACTACCTAGTGCATTCTACATGATGTTTTAGTGATACTCATTTGAGATATTTGTATACGCCCTGAGACGATCTCATTTTTGATGATGTTAAATCATGTATAATTGACATCTTTGTACATTTTGACATTCATTTTCAAGATATATGAAATGCAACGATGATTTATGATGAATGGTTTGATTTTCTATATATGCATGATGTTTTATGATATGATGGTTTCTCAATGTTTATGCTTACGATGTAGATGTATGCATGATTTATGAGATGAGTGAAATCTATTGATGCATGATTGTATGAATATGATGAATGATACAATTTATACATGTTTATGAATGTTTTGATTATGATGTATGCTTTGTTTTTATGATTTTCTAATGCAAATATGTATGAAAAATATATGAAATGATGTTTTTGCGAATGTCAAAATGTACTCATTCATCTTATTAGAAAGACATTAAATATTTGATACTTTGCCAGATTTTGAACTAATCCATAAATGCAAAATGCATATTCTAACATGAATGCAATCTCTACTAACCATGCAGGATATTCATACAATATTGCCATTCTGAGAGCTTATTTGTGCTTTTTGTGTCATCATAGAGCATTAAAATGCTGAAAGTTAATACAAGCATCAATTAGCACTAGTGATGATCTGAGTATTACTTTCATGATTTTTGATATAGCAAGATAATACAAGCATCTAGGTATAATTGAACCAAGATGACCTAAGTATTGCTTGCATAAATAGACAAGAGTTAACCCATTCCCTATGCAAATTCTGAAATGTCATCAATGATACATAGTAGAGCATGTCTCGCAACCAATTTGCATAGTACTAATGATTTCCTCACAAACATCAGACAAAGAAAAATCACACTCCTTCCTTGCTTTTCCAGTTCAATACATCATTGAATTGCTCCAAAGATATGATAGAAAACCAAACAACAATTCAAATTTTTGCTAAAAATATTTCAAACATTATTCAGATTAAAATCATCCAACTTGGTTATCAACATTGATGTTCTTGGTTTGATGTTTCTTTGGATCATGTTGTTTGATGTCATGGAATTGAATAAGCAAGTTATGGTTGATTTGATGCGGCAATGTATGTTGCATTTTGACAAACTGTCTTTTGTCTATTTGTGATATTCGAAAAGCTCATTGCCTCTCTCTTGTTCAATCTGTGTTGCTTCCCCCAGTGTAAACACAACCTAAAGATTATGGATATGAACAAATTTCATCAAGCCATGATGAAACATAAGGATTCTCGTTGTATGATATGGATATGAAAGATATGTACAGATGATAGATATGGATAGATGATACTAAATGTAAGACATAAGCTAATAGATAGAGAAGCCTATTTTTATCACAAGTAGCACCTGTTTGCCAGGTTTTCACCACTTTTTTTATTGCACTTTTTCTTAAGACTTTTTCTAATTTTTATGAATTTTTTCAAGACTTTTTATGATTTTTATGATTTTTTTAGGATTTAGACATAGAACTTCTTCAAATGAATGCTATTGATTGGTTCTTCAAACAGGTCCCCTTCTGATGTTGACAACTGATATGCCCCAGAACCATATGCTGCAATGATGACAAATGGACCAAGCCAATTTGGTTCAAATTTTCCTTTCTTTTCTCTGTCTTGTTGATTACATGGATTTTCTCTCAAGACTAAGTCACCTACTTGAAATGTCTGTGATTTCACTCTGTGATTGTAGCTATGAGACATAACCTATTGATAACCCTTCAAATGATTAGCTAGATTTTGATGTCTTTCATCTAACAATTCGAGCTCTTGCAGACAAGAAACTCTATAGTCTTCATCATTTATCAATCCCTTGAGTGAAACCTTAAGTGAAGGTATTTCAACCTCTAATGGTAAGATTGCTTCCGCTCCATACACCAAGGCATATGGAGTAGCTCCTATTGGCATGCGAATACTGGTTCTATATGCCCACAGAGCTAGATTTAATTGGACATGCCAATCACGACCAGCGTCATTTACTGTCTTCTTCAATATCTTCAAGATTGTTTTGTTTGAAGCTTCCACTTGACCATTGCCTTGTGGATAATAAGGTGTAGAGAACTTGTGTTGGATGTGAAATCTTTCACAAAGTCCATCAACATCATGATTCTTGACAGGCCTCCCATTATCAGTGATGATAGAATTAGGAATTCCATATCGACAGATGATGTAATTCAGGATAAATGAAGATATTTGTTTACCGGTCACGATCATCAAAGGAACAGCCTCGATCCATTTTGTAAAATATTCTATCTGTAGCCATGATGATGAACTTATGCTCATTTGATGATGAAGGATGAATTTTTCCAACAAGATCTAGTCCCCACTGAGAAAAAGGCCATGTTGGAGTAAAAGGTTGTAGTTCCTTTGCAGGTGCATGAATAAGATTCCCATGGATCTGGCATTTGGAACACTTCTTGACAAAAGTAAAAGAATATTTCTCCATGGTAGGCCAATAATATCCCATTCTAACAAGTTTCTTGGCTAAGGTCAGACCACTTGAATGAGTTCCACAAATACCACCATGAACCTCTTGTAAGGCTTGTTCAGATTCATCACGTTCAAGACATCGAAGGAGTGTACCATCAAGACCATGTCGGTAAAGGATGTGAATGATCAAGGTATAATGGGATGATTGGCGTATGAAATTCCTTTTTTGATTTCGGGATAAATCCAAAGGTAAAATGTTATTTTTCAGATAGGTATAAATCTTGCCATATAAGGGTGAGTCAGAACTAGTTAAATGACATATGACTTGGATCTTAGGATTATCATAGGTGGGAGAAAATAATTGTTCCACCAAGAATTCATGCTTGGTTTGATCTTCTGATAGTTGTAATAAGGAAGCAATTGTAGCCATTGCATCTACAGCTTTATTATCAATCCTTAGGATTTGTGAAAACTTGATTGACACAAAATACTTTTTAAAATCATCCACCATGTTCTTGTAAGGTAGCAACTTATCATCTTTAGTTTGATAATCATCATTGATTTGATTAATGACCAGCTGTGAATCACCATAGACTTGCAACTCTATAATCCACCATTCCAAGGCTATCTTTATCCCTATGAGCAATTCCTCATATTCAGCTATGTTATTTGTACAAGGAAACATCAATCGATATGATTTTTAAATGGTATGTCCTTCAGGTGTGACAAAAATAATTCCTACCCCTGAGCCTTGTTGTGTGTAGGATCCATCAAAGTATAATGCCCATGAGTTCTTAATTATTGTTGTGAAGATGTCTGCATCAGGAAACTCAATGTGCATTGGATTTTCTTCTTGTAAAGGTGCTTCGGCCAACTGATCTGTGATGACCTGTCCTTTAATAGCTTTTTGATCTACATAGTGAATGTCAAACTCACTTATGATCATTACCCATTTTGCAAGTCTTCCTATTAAAGTAGCTTTACCTAAAAGGTATTTTAATGGATCAATTTTGGTTATTAGCTTAACTGTATGAGCCAACATATAGTGTCATAACTTTTGAGAAGCAAACACCACTGCGAGGCAAGCTTTTTCAATAAAAGTGTAATTTAATTCATGACTTGTTAAAGTTCTGCTAATATAGTATATGGCCCTTTATTTTCCTATGGAATCCTCTTGTGCTAGTAATGCTCGCATGGATACTTCTATTGCTGAAATATATAGTATGAATGGCTTTCCTAGAACGAGTGGGATTAAAACTAGTGGGTTCATAAGATATTGCTTGATCTGATTGAATGCTGTTTCACATTTTTCTTCCCATTTGAATGGGACATTTTTATGCAATAAATGTGTAAATGGTAAGCTTTTTTTTGCCAATTGAGCTATAAACTGCCTGATGGATTGTAGTCAGCCTTGCAATGATCGAAACTGACTGATATTTCATGGTGGCGGCATGTTCATTATAGCTTGTACTTTTTCTTAGATCAACCTCTATGCCCTTTTTTGAAACAATGTATCCTAGGAGTTTTCCAGATGTAATGCCGAAGATACATTTCTTTGGATTAAGTCGAACATTGAACTTCTCCATTCTGATAAAGATTTTTGATAAGATTTCAAGATGTCCTTCTCTTGTGTGAGATTTGGCAAGGAGATCATCAACGTAATCTTCCATGAATGTATGCATCATATCATGAAAAATGGTTGTCATTGCTCTTTGATAAGTGGCTCTTGTGTTCTTTAACCCAAATGGCATTATGTTCTAGCAATAGGTACCCCAAGGGCATGTGAATGTTGTTTTATCTTGATCCTCTAGTGCAATCTTTATCTAGTTGTATCCTGAAAATCCATCCATTAATGAATACATTGCATGGCCAGCAGTTAAATCAACAATCATATCTATGTTTGGCAAAGGGAAGTCATCTTTGGGACAAGCTTTGTTCAAATCTCTAAAATCTATACAAATTCTAATCCTTCCATCTGGCTTTGAAACAGGTACAATATTGGAAATCCATTCTGCATAGTCAATAGTCCAAATGAATCCAACATCTAAAAGCTTCTTTAATTCCTCTTTAACTAATAACGCCACATGTGGATGCATCTTTCTGAGTTTTTGCTTCACAGGTTTTGCCCCTACATTTATAGATAAATGATGCATTATTAGATTAGGATCTAACCCTGGCATATCAGCATATGAGCAAGCGAAGTTGATTTGATTCTCCTTCAAGAACTCCATGAATTTTAGTACTTCTTCAACTGTTAATGACACTGCAAGTTGCAAGATTTTTGGTTGCTCTACTATACTTATGTTAATTGATTCTATTGGTTCGATCAAAATAGAAGATCTTTCATGATAATGCTTGGGAAGAGTGTCAAGTTTCTCATCCTTCAGTGCCTTAGAAAGGTTTTCACTATCGGATTTGCTCTTTATTTTTCTCTTATTGTGATCTACCACTGCCATTTTTTGGTTTTCACCGATAGATCCATCTTTTATTTCATTTATTTTGCAGCTAAGAGACTTGACACCCTCCCTATCAAAATCGTAAGTATGAAATTCTTGGATGAAACAATTGTTTTCCTAATTAGAGGAACAAAGGAAATTAATAATGTCCTCATCATCATGAAATGTAGGGATATGGATAGGTGCATCATTGTCCCAATCAATAAGTTCTGGATAAACCAAAGGCATGGGATCATTAGGTTGGGTAAGGTCTTGAGATGTCAAATTCATGATGTGGTTGTCATTTTCGTGGTAGACAAGGTCTATGATGGTATTCTCTTGTCGATCATCAATCTCATGAAAATATGAATCATCCTTAGTTGAGTCATCGTTATATTGTGAATCAAATTCAAATGATTGTGTTCTCGAGCTTTCTCCTTGTATGAGAACGAGTGCATATTTGTGTATGGTATCAACTTTTTTGTCTCTACAAAATTCATCATTATAAATGGTGTCCCATTCATATTCATTAGAATCAGTATCTGAACTATTCTGCAATTGGAAAATAGATCTATAAGATTTTTGTAGAGTGACATCTGCATGGTCTTTATCTGAAATTGATTCACTTTCATGAGTTTGTTGTGCTTGCTATAAAACTGAATCTTCTGTATCCTTACCATATCCCAATCTTGTTTTATCATTTGGATGTATTGAAATAGGTTGAATTGGTTCCACGATTCCTTCTCTTCTTTTTCCTATAGGACCATTTCCTTCATAGCCCATTTTCTGCATGATAGCATACCCCTTACCATATTGTTCCATAGGTAACTTAATGTGCAAGAGAGATTCATCTTCATCTTTGTATAACCAACTTAGGATGTCCCTATCTTCAGATTCTTCCTCAGTGGTGTTGGCTTTAATGAATTGTCCATCAAACTTTGTGATTGGCACAAAAGCTTAGGACGTAGAGGCTGTTGTAATCTTTTGATTTGATAAGGTTGGCTAACCATGTGACCTCAGAGAAGGAGGTAAGGTAAAAAGAGATAGTGAATATTCGCCTACTCCTTTATCTTTAAAATTTAGCTTAGTGTCAAGATTCTTTGCCAGTTCTTGCAATTGGCCTTGTAGATTGGATGAAGAAACAACAAGAGCCTCCCTATTATGTGGCACAAAGGAGTCTTGAGTTGCTCAGAGATTTGAACAAGTTTGGGTGCTATTGTAATCAACTTGTATAGTTATTTCTTGTCCATCATATGGAAACTTGAGGCATTGATGATACGTTGATGGTACTACCTACATATCATGAATCCATGGACAACCCAAAAGTATGTTATAGGAAAGATCCTGATCTAGAACCTGAAAAAATGTGTTTTTCACGATAGGTCCCACTCTGATAGGTAGCATTATTAATCCTTTAGAAGCTCTTTCTTCATTATCATATGCCTTGATAGTTATTTTCCTTTGTGGATCAATGGAATTTTCTGATATTCCTAAGGCATGTATTAGCTTTAAGGTACAAATGTTTAAATTGGCTCCCCCATCTATTAAGACACGTCTGATTCGGTGTTTATGGATCATGACTTCAAGATAAAGCAATGAATTATGTGGATGTGTCATAGAGGCATCATATTTTTCGGAAAATGAAAGACAAGTGGGGGAAGACAAATGTCCCACCATGGCTTGAAATTTGTTTACATCTAGATCAGTATCAACAGTTGTGTTTACAAGAGCTTCTTCTAAAATATTCTTGTGTATGGGAGATATTTTGAGAAGTTCAAGAATGGAGATTTGAGCTGATGTTTTTCTCAATTTATCAACTAGATTATAATGATTTAAAGAAGGAATAGCTGCCTTAGATGAACTTCCTTTTAAAACAACTTTTTCTTGTCCTCTTGTAGTCACATTAACCTATTGATATTCTTGTTTTCCCTTGATTTTAATAACATTAACTCGCTGATCATCTACATAGATGTGACAGATTATATTGTCTTCAACATTATGTATACTTTTTGCTTTGGTATCTGATGTTTCCCCCTTTTCATAGTTTGCTAAAGGATCTTTGAATGCTTGATGATTGTCATAGGTATGATGTCCTTCAATTGTAATGGTGCCATTGTCAATTAAATCTTGTACCAGATTTCGCAAAGCTTGACAATTATTCATTCTATGACCTTTACATTGATGATAATTGCAATAATACGAGTCATTCCATGATGGTGGTTTGACTCGTGGCTCATAATCTCTTTTTGGTGGTAAGGTGATAACCTTATTATCAAGAAGCTCCTTAAGAGCAGACTCAAGAGATTGACCCAGAGTGGTAAAACTCCTTCGATTTGAAAAGAATGGAGGTCTGGAAGAATTTGATGTTTGGGTATTGCCAAGATTTTTATTGAAATTACCATGATTTTGATTAGTATTTTGATTGGTCATGCTTTCTTTATTGGAGTTTTGTCCTTGTTTTTTGTTGTTTCCTTGTTGATTGGTGCTTGTTGATTGGTGTTTGCTTGTTGATTGTTTTGTGGAGCACTTGATAAATTGAAGATAGATGATCTTGTTTGTAGATTATTTGCATCTACTCTACCATCATTGACAACATTTTTATTTCTATTCCAAAACCTTGTTTTATCATTGTTATTTTGGTTGGATGAACTTGGATTATCAAGTTTTATCACTCCTCTTTTAACCAAGGCCCCTTCAATGGTGATTGCATTCTCAATAATTTTTCAAAGGTAGGAGGACAATGAAGATTAAGCCTATAGCTTAATTCTTGATCTAGGCTATTGATGAAGATATCCATCTTTTCCTTTTCAGGAATAGGATGGGAATATCACACAAACAACCTTCTCCACCTTTGCAAAAAAATAATGAAGGATTCTCCTACTTTTTGTTTTACTTTACAAAGATCAAGCATTGTTATCTGGTGTTGGATGTTGTAGGCATATTGTGATATAAACTAATTGATTAACTCCTCAAAATTTTTAATGGGGGCAGTGATCTTGGAAAGCCACTCCATGGATTGTCCACCCAAACTTGATGGAAACAATTGCATTAAGTAGGTATCATCATACACAAATTCTAGACTCATATTTTGGAAATCCCTCACATGTTCAATGGGATTAGTTTTTCCATTATACCTATCAAATTTAGGGATTTCGCAATGCTTTGGAAAAGGGATCATTTGAAGACTCCTATCGAATGGATAAGGAGATATATCATCCAAAACATATTTCTTTGTTGTACACCCTTGCACCCCCTTTATTTGCCCTTGTAATTCCTTTATCTATTGAGTAAGGGCACTAAAATCATTAGGAGGAGTTTTAGGATTTTGTTTAATTCCTTCTATATCAAAATCAATAGGTAGTTTAGCTCCTTGATTAGCTAATGAAAGAAAATATCTTTCTTTGTTTTGTTCTAAAATCCTTTCCATGAGAGTATGGAATTGAGGATCTTGCTCTACTTCTTGAAGCTTTTCTTCTGTTAATTCTTCAATATTAAATGTATCATCTTCTTTCTCATTATGGCCACCCATTTTTCTTGTTGTAATTTCTCCTTCATCTTTTTCCATGTGTTTTTGAGATCTCGTGAAAATAGGCATGAGCTTTATTCCAAATTCTACTAACTTTTCATCAAAAGAATGAAATAGTGCAATTTGTGATAGATATGAAAGTCAGGATAGAATGAAGATTCTATGACTTACAAAGGTTTCTAATCTTTAGCTTGTGTTGTTCCCTAATTGAAAGGATGAAAATCCTATTGGCAGGAAATTTAAGCAATAGATCAAGAAAAGAATGATTTTGCACTTTATGAAGTTTGATCATAGTTTCATAAAAAGATGGATTTGTGATAAATGCCTAATGTGATTGAGTTCTCTATTGCAAGAATTGATTGGGACGAGTAGAATATTCAATTGTAGGTTGCGAAATATAAGAAAAAAGAATACGTTGACTATGGTTGTGTCTTTGAGAAAGGGCTCTTCTTTGAAAGAAAGCTCATGAGTATAATGGTTCTATAGCATAATCATCACTGAAACCTCTAACACAGTCATGATATTGATGAAGAAAGGTTCTATATTTAAGTAAAACCTTTCAGCTTTGGTATAAGAATCGTCTTTTCTTCAATAGTTTCTTGTAGCTAAGGGGTTGCTTTGGCTTTTTGATCTATTTGAGAATGGATTTTCTAACAAAGGTTGTGGATTTCCAATCTCTTAACATGAGAGTAATCAATGTGATCATGAGTTTTGGATGATCTTAACTGAATTAATGTTTTGAAAACACTTCAAACAAGTTATAGAATAGTTGTTTTTTAATTCCTCTACTAAACATCAAGTGTATGATCAAAAAGTTTTTCAAAAATTGTTTTAACAGGTTTTACACTTGATAGATAGATCAAACAGACTCACTCTTAGTACTTAGATAGGTCATCATAGTAATCAACAACCCACATCTTAGAATTGTGTCAACTCACACAGTTGTGTCACCCTCGAAAGGGCGCCCGTGTTTTTGTCTTTTCCAGGTGCGTACTTAGAGTGACGGAAGTGGATACCGGATCCCCTGAGCAAACATTCCTTGGCAATTATATAGTGAGTATCTTGGGGGTAGATTCTTCCCTCCCCTGCACTATGACTATTATCATGTTCGGAAACTAACTTCGGTTGGATACTACACTAAGTTCGTAGTAAGGGTTTCCGTTCGGTGTGAAAAATGATATACTCCCTCGAGAGACCTCCCTACCTTTAGAACAAAGGCTTTGGGGATGGTTATCTTGCACACTACCGTCAAAAGAGGGTTTCCCCAATTTTGCTTTAAATTTTATAGTGGGTTGGAATAGCCTGGCTTTGGGTTGAACCCACTTGAGTTGTTCGTCTTGGGTGAGTACTTTTTCCCACAAGAGTAGGCTCTCTAAAAGGTATTATAAAAACTTAAAATTGCATGGAATGAAATAGGTGAGTTTAGCATTTTGATCACCCAGTTGAGGGGAGAGCATAGGCCTATCACCGTTTAAAGCAAAGCAAACAAGGATTCAATTTTAAGCCCAAATAAAGAATTTTTTATGCTAGGTGAAGATGTTGCTTCACAAAGACATGGAGTTCTTTTTAGCCCAAAATAAAAGATGAAGTGACTATCCTAGGATTGCTTGATTCTACAATTATGTGACTATCCTAGGATTGCTTCATTCTTTTAAAATTCCTACTGTCTGTGGTCACGCCAGATTTAGTCAAATCTTACTTGAGTTACAAATTACAATTTGTAGCCTTCTTAGAAGTGCACTATAATAGACATCATGGACACTATAGGATGAGTCATGGTTGCTACAGGATGAATCATGGGCGCTGGAGGATGAGTCACAGGTGCTGTAGGATGAGTCATGGGTATTGAACTAGGTGTGAATTGTGTTGAAGCATGTTTATTGCGCTAATACATTATTTTAGCCATGACCTGTAAGAAAAACCTGCAAAAAGATGTTAAAATAGGGGCAAGTGTGCCACGGTGGGTGCCAAAAATGTGTGATAGAAAGATGTGTATCAAAATAAGATAAAAAAATCACACAAAATGAAACATTAAACTAAAGAAAGCAAGATAAATTGAAAGAAAAACAAACAAACAAAGCTTCTTTAGAACCGTTCTTTTTTTCTCTATCTCCAGGGATTTGTTTTGAAGCTGTTGCTCTCAGATTGTGTAAGCAAAGCTTCTCAGAATGGTAACCTGCATAACGAGTGTACAAAAAGGAAAGTACTTCTCTATGCTATATGCTGATGGAGTGAAATGTTGATATGGATATGCAGAGGGGCTGTAGATTATGGATGCTTCTAAAACTAAACTATGAGAATGATTGGCCATGATATGGAATGATTGTACAATCTATGAATGCTAAAATACTATGCTATGGATGCTTGGAAGCTATTTGACTATAATTTTCTTATTGAAATCTTCTCTGTCATTTCAAAGACCCGACAATCCTTTTTATAGTTTTTTGCAGGCAAGAGCCTGGCTGGCAAAGATCAACGGGTCTGGTAGAATTGAACGGTGAGAGATGGAGAGGTTGAGAGGAAAATGGAGAATGTTGGGAGGTTGGAGAGAAGAATGGAGCCTTGTATTCAACCCATGGGAACAAGCTTGCATAGGAACAAAGAAATTAGTTTTCTATTTTGGAAGTTTGTTTCATGGTTGTTGAGGATAATGCAATATTAAATAAATAAATTTATTTAATTTCATGCGAATTTGATTTTTGATTTGAGGACTATAGAAGATTTAATTAAATATTAGAAATATTTAATTGTGAATAAAACAATAGAAGATTTAATTAAATATTTGAGATATTTAATTTCAAATGGATTTTTAGAAGAATTAATTAAATATTTAGAATATTTAATTATGAATGGACTTTAGAAGAAATAATTAAATATTTTAGAATATTTAATTATGATGTGACTTTAGATGAAAAGAATACTTAATCTTTATTTGAATAAAATATTCTAGCCAAGATTAAATGATAATTAATATAAATAAATCGTAATGTTTATTTAATTAATTAAGAAATGGATAATGATTAAATAAACTTATTTATTTAATCGAAATGAAAGAATGAACAATATAAATAAATTATTTAGATTTATTTATACGTAGATCAAATTTGTAGACTTAATTAAATTTTAAAAATATTTAATTAATTACCAAACTATTGTGATGTGACCATTTTTAGGTGTATACAGGTGGAATGACCATGAACTCTAGGATAGGCACAAAATGAAGTCTTGGAATAGCATTTTGTTCAAGTTCATGGAGGGAGAGAGATCAAGTTATCATGGAGAAGTGTTGACAAGATACCTTCTTGATCAAGAATAAAAAATGGTTGTGTGATTGGATTCGAAGATAGATCTTGCTTAGATGTCATACATAAGCAAGACTCTATAGATTGCGATATTTTGTATTCTTCATTATAGGTGGATACAAAATCTAATGAATTCAAATCATGAGTGTGTTGCAAGATGACATTATGAATATTTTGATGTTCAAGACTACTAGTTTGAAAGGATGATGTGAGATTATGGAGGTTGAATGAAGGTGGGTAAAGGATGAGAGGGTTATGAATATGTCCTACTGGATATGTATGAGGTTCATTGATCAAAGGGGATCGAATGGAAACTTGCATATTCTCAATAGGCTTGTTGTGATGTATCTCTATATAAGGAAAATCAAGAACCACTTGTTTGCCACAATATAATGCCATGGTATTCTCCCTAGGAGGAGAGTTCTGAGGAGAACAACAAGCCATATGTGCTTGACAAAGAGGGCTCGGTTCTTCCATAGTAACTTCATTTCCAATAAGGGAATGATCAAGGATGGGATAATGAGAAGGGAAAAGATGAGAAGATGTTAGTTGAATATCCATTTTCATAAAGGTCTCATTCTCTTAATCCATATTATCTACCCTACACGGAGAGTTTGTAATATGTTCATCCAAGCTTGAGGTTTATAAAGTAGCTTCATCAAAAGTGGAGGAGGAAGAGAAGTATCACTATGGTTTTCAAATAAATATTCCCATAGGATAGGGACATGAGTGAAGGGAAGACTAAGGGTGTCATGATTCTTAATAGGGGTATCTTCTAGTACCCACCTATCCTCTTTACATCGAGGATAGATATTAGGAGATGGACAAGTGTGATTTTAATGACTATGAAGATTAGGTAAGGTGATGTGGA
Source organism: Sequoia sempervirens (assembly GCA_007258455.2). Lineage (NCBI taxonomy): Eukaryota > Viridiplantae > Streptophyta > Pinopsida > Cupressales > Cupressaceae > Sequoia > Sequoia sempervirens. The sequence goes on from VDFB02000017.1 coordinate 20,530,859, forward strand.
GAAATGTGTCTATGATTTCATGCTCTTGTTGTGTAAGGTTATCCAAGGGGGGAATAAGGAGATGAACAATTAAGATTTTCAAGGATTGTAACTTATTGCAACAAAATACATTCATCACTAGTAGGAGAGGTATCAGAAGAAGAACAAGTATGTGTGTTATGATTGTCAATAGTACCATTCTCACCAACGGGTAATGTAAGATTAAGAATTGAATTAATGGATTGTTTCTTAAAGTCCTTATTATGGTAGTAAAAAATAAACTCATAAAAGGGGATATTATGCTTATAGAATCCATATTTAATCAAATCAAGAGCACATCTTTTGAAAGAAAACATATTAGAAGTAAATAAAGTATAATGCAATGCAATTTTCAGTTTATAAGTGTGTTAAGTTTCTATTGCAAAAAGTTAATAATGCATTAAATGAGCTAATTGAAGAAAAAGTTAACAGAATGCATGCTACAGAAATGCAAGTGAATGATATATACAGGTTAAGCCACCAAACAAAACCCTAAAAGAAAAGTTTTGAAATCTATAAAATGTCGTTTTAGGGGCCAATAGGGATTGATTCACTCGAGGCAAATGAATCCTAGTATGGACCTTTTTCAAAATTTTCATAAATTTTTGACTGTTGATGCTTTCTGAGTGCTATGATGCAATTTTAAATAAAGAATGCAGAATGCAAAACTTTTTAATGATGAAAGATGCAAAAAGGGTGTGTGCAAGAAGTTGAGTCCACTTTAAGGCCAAAAAGTGGAAATGTTTTCCCTAATTTTTAGAATTTGTCACATTTGACCTTAAAATTTGAAGCACTTAGAGATGGAATCTTAAAAGAAGTCACTGATCATAAAATGTAGTACTCGATGTCTAGTTTCCAAATATGTAATTTATTTCAATACCCAAATGGTACAAATTGAGTTTCAATAAGCGTTTCTAAAAACCACTCTTTAAAAGATACTTTTTTTTGCCATACCCCACACATGTACGACATCCATATTTTGACCTAAATTATTGTATTTTTCTAAATCCTTTTCGGAAAAGATGTGTGACTCACTGAAGCACATTTTTGATATTTTTGTGTAATTTTTTATTGAATTATTTTTTTTGTTAAAATTTTACCAGCCATATTTGTAGTTTTGAAAAATCATCATGTACGACACACATAAGATGACCTAAACTTATCATTTTTTGATTTTTTTTTCAATTGAAAAAAATCTTCTGAAATATGTTTTTGTGCAATTCATTTTACATAAAAATATTTTAATAAAAAGTTATTAAATTACTAAAAACCCTTGATAATTCATGTTTATGGACTAGTTTTATTAGAAATCAATTGAAAAATAGAAAAAATAATCAAATTGTAAAAAGAATTACATATTTGGAATCTACACTGTCTCATCTATAATAGGTTTTAGTTTCATAAAAAAAATTCTGCAAAATAGGTCTTCAAACATATGTCTAAAGTCACTATTTTCCTATGACATTAACATGACCTTCAAGTTGCAGGTCAAACTAGGTCCAAACCTTAGGTTTGGGTCCCTAGGCAATTTCTTGAACCAAAAAACAAGCCAAAAACCCAACCAAAAATTTGTATTTTAAAAAACAGGTTCCTGTTTCATTAAAAAACATTTTTTATGGTTCTATGAAATGGGATCCCGTTTTGTAAAACGGGATCCCATTTTCAAATTGCTAAAAATGAAAGTTTCCATTTTCAGAAAGTTTTCAAAATGGGATCCCATTTTGAAAACTTTCTAAAAAATTTTTCAAAAATTGAAAGTTTCCAAAATAGCAAGTTTTCAAAATGGGATCCTATTTTGTCCTTTGAAAATTTCCTTTTGGAAAATATTCAAAATGGAATCCTATTTTGAAAATTTTACAATTTTTTTTTTTAGAACAAGATCCCATTTTTTAAAATTAAGCTCAGGATCTCAAAGCTAAACATGATCCCTCTTTTTAAAAACTGAATCTTGTTTATTAAAAAACAAGATCTCATTTATTAAAAAATGAGATCCCGTTTATTTAATAAATGGGATCCTATTTTTTGCAAGATGATTTCATTTTTTTTCCTAAGGAAAAAACTTCCACATTTCGTGGACTCATCTTCTTGCATTTACCCAAAAGGAAACCTATTATGCACTTTTACACATGCAAAAATGAAATCCTAGAAGGCAAGCTAACTAATGCAACATGCAATGAAATCAACTCTAGAATAATGAATGAACTCCAAAATTAGAAAAAAGAGTATTCAAATAGCATGTTCACCAAAATGAAACATATATTTTTGGAATCCTACTTGCTTTCTAGCTTTCCTAGGATTTTTCACCTAGAGGGAGGAAGAATAGGGTTAAAAATACTTATGTTTCATCAGAGAATTAGATGTGATGATGGATGGGATACTAATGTGAAGTGTGTGTAGTTGTGTTTGAATTTTTACAAATGAAAATAAATGAATGTAAATTAATCTAATGGAAGATGCTAGAAAACACAATGTTGATTGTAAATGTGAACTAGAAACTTAAGCAAATAAAAATAGAAGCTAATGAGACTAATTAGAGTGCGCTTGGAGATAGATTGTTGTTGCTGGAAGATTCTGCAATGTTTCAAAAATCATTGTTAATGGCCAATGTGACTAATTTTCCATGCATGGCGAATTAGTCCTACTTCTGATGAAAAGTTTCAAAAATAGGTTTCTTACTACCGAGAGTTAAATTCTAGAAAAACCACTTTCCAGGCCTATAGATGGGACTCATTCACCATGGGTGGTGAATTATTCCACCTACATGAATTTGCAAAATCAAGAGTTGATTATGTGGAGCTAGATCTACAATTCTGCTCTCTATAGGTGTTCGCTTCTAAAAATTTTGCATTCAGGTCTAAAAGTGCCTTTTTACTAATATTCTGACTTGAATGATGAAGAGAAGACTTGAATAACCTTGCAACTTGATATTCAATGATTTCCAAGCTTCCAAAGGACCTAAATCTGTAAACACATAGGAAGAGAAAGAGAAATGTTGATTGTTAAGGTATGGGGGTTTGCCTTGCTCAAACCCCGTTTAGATAATTAAACCAAAATGATGAAATAAGTGAATAAAACATGCAAAAATGGAGTAGATTACCTTGCCATGATGATTGTTCTTGAAATTCTAGAGCAATACATGAAGATTCAGATCTTGAATGCTTTAGAAAGCTAACTTAAAAAATTTTAATGAAGAAACGCTAAGTTGCTTGACATGGATGAGAAGATAGATGATGAGTTAATGATGAGAGATGTAAAAATAAGTTTCTATCCATATAATGAGGATTAAAACACTTATTTATAGATAATTGTGCCTTAGTATCTCGATTATGCCTCATCATAGGCTGACATGAAGTGATTTTTAATAAAATCTTATAAAGAAATTTAAAATATTTTGAATTTGGGGCCAAGGGTGACTTATTCACCACCCATGGTGAATGGGTTCCACCTAGGACCTAAAAAAAGGTGTCAAAAATTAAGTTGCATTTAATGTTTTTTGTTGGGATAGTATCCAAAAATACACTTAATTAAAGCATATGAGGGCATAAAGGGGTCAAATAAGTAATAAGAAGAGATAAATAGTAAAATTGTGTCTAGGAAAGTGGGAAATCTTGTTGCAAAACTTTACAACACTTCAAATTAGGACTTGCTAATGAATAAAAATGAATATTTAAATGAATTATAATAAAAAGATTCTAGAAGAATGTAGAAATGTCTTACAACACTTCACAACACCTTCACAAGATGTCATTAAATGTATTTTATTTAGCTTGTGAATGTCCAAGACTTAGTGTGGATGCATAAAATGTCTCAAAACACCTAAATCATGGCGTTATTAAGTCCATTTACCATGAATTATTCCCATATCAAGAAAAGGGTCCTTTTTTCTACGACACACATACAAAATCTCTATCTCAGCCTACGAGATCACATTGGGCCCCTGTACAATAACATCTCTTAGTTTTTGCTATTTCGATGTTGTTTTCTTATGGTATCAAGTTTTCACTTGATGGAAAAAGTGTCAAATGCAAGTAGTGTAAAGTTGAAAAGTGGTGCAACTTTCATTCTGCAACTCATGTGACCAAACAAACTATTCCAACACATCTATATGGGTACGTTTATGCTATGCATTGTCATCTATTCCACCCAAATGCACTGAATCACTCTAAGATACGTTCAACTGGCTCAATATTATATTGATCATAATTTCATCTTTATTCTTAAGATCTTCTAAGTTTGGAAATAGTTTCACCAAGTTGTGAAGGGTGAACTATTCTTTTTTCAATTATGCCTATGTGGGTTCATTTTTCTTATCTTCCATTGCAATTTTGGGTGGAGGGTGACCCCACAATAGTGGTTTACAATTTTTAGCCAAACTAGACACGAAAATGATTTTTTCTAACTTAGAAATCCTCACTTTGGGCACCTATAGTGGCTAAATTGTGAGGAATTTGAACATGATGCAAACTATAGTTTCATGAAATTTTGTTTGTAGATTCTAAATATATTTTTTTCAAAATTTTTGGAATCAGACTACACTTGCTTTTCCATCTCCCTCGAAAACTAGTTTTTTTCAAAAAACAACATTTTTAAAAAGTGACGCTCACTGTATAATGCATCTTTTTTTCCATGAAGTATAAAATTTTAATGATTTCAAATTTAAATTTGTAACTCTGATATCTAGTGCTTCCACTTGGTTAGATAATTTTTTATAGAATATGTTCTCTTTAATCAAGTTTTGAAGTCAAACCAATTACAATTCAGACATAGTGCAACTATATAGCACATAACTTTTTTTGTATATATTGAAATTCAATTTTTTTGTTTAATCAAGGACTTCAATATCTAGTGCATTTATATTTTTCAAAAAAAAATTATAATATTTTATTTTTCCACATGTACAAAACAAAGAGCTTGATTTTAGGTGAAAAACCTACATTCACAAGAGATAAAAAATAAATATAATAATTAAATTAAATTCATCTTAAATTATACTTTTTAGGAACCTTATAATGAAGACTACATTCAAAAAAAAAGAAATTATTCATTTGATCCCTCTATTGACATGTCTTTTGGCACAACAACATGCAAACAAAATATTGCTACTCTGCTTCTCCTAAAAGAGAAAGACAACACATGGATGTCTTAGCTCCCAAGGTCTTTGTAGTTGGGTCTCAATTGTGTTGATGTTACTCAGTGTTCAATGCAATAGTAATATTCAATGAGCCCGCTGGTGTTGAGCTTTTGGATTGTTCTGGGGTTAAACACGAATTTAAATCTACTCTACCTAGGGTTTTTAAAGAAATAGAAAAAGATGGATCAGGGCTTTGGGACATAAAAGAATGATAATTCATCTAAATTAACTAGACCTATCACCTTCCAAGGAATTCCTAACTAAAACTGTAGAACAAAATTAACTTGTGACTAACACGTAGTTTCATTCATGCACAGTGCTAATTTCAACAAGGGATTGCAAGTTATCATTTAAACAAACATAAAATCAAATTTCATTCCTTGAAAACTTCTCAAATAAAATGATTAACTTGAGACAAACACCATTCTAGAACACAACATGAAATAGATTTTAATTTGGTTACTTCTACTGTTAGTGAGATAGATAAGCAACATTTACAAAGCTGGCACAATCACCAGTGTATAGAAAATCTGTGACTCCAAACTGTTCCCATTTACACTAAGGAAATTGAAAGATACATTAGTCTATTTTGAATCTAACTCCTAACTACTAGTTCTAATTTTTATTTCTAATCTAGAAGTTCTCCATATACCTCTTTCTAATTCTACCAGGTCTAAAAGTTCTAAACTTTACAAAGAGGCAAGAATGCCATTTATACAGAGTGTACAAAAAGATGTGTTGTCTCCCTATATTAGGGTTTACAAAATATCTGCTTCCATGAGAGTTAGCTCTTAGATATTTTTGAGAAGAAGCCCTACTATCCATGTTGATGATGGCTTGACCTCAGGAAGAACCCTTAGATCTTTTCTAGCTGCAACATTAACTCATCTATCTGCGTGTTCATACTCAAACTCCTTATGAAATTTTCATTGAATTCTCCAGAATATCACCATTAATATTGATCTATATCTATCAGTGGTCACTACAGTTGTCCCTGTGAGTCATGGCTTCTTCGTTCTTCTAGCCTTCTTCATGTTCTAGACTTCTATTGCATGTTGACCATCTTCTGGAGCATCATCAGGCCTCCATTTAGATCTGAACATTATCACCTGAGCTAACCAATCACCCTTTGATCTCAAAATGAGTCCATCCTATTTGCATTCTATTGGTTTTCTTTCATAGGAATAGTCAATCAGTCAATGGCCAATAGGTCATTCCTTTAGCTTCCTCTGATTGGCCAAACACATGCCACGTGAGCTTCTCAAGCGGTCAAAGGTGGTCCAAACAGGATCACATGTCGGTGAGACACCATCGGTGTCTCCCTGATGTGATTTCATCTTTTAGCAATTATCGATGTAGCATGGGTCAGTCGGTGAGACATTTTGGCGAGTTGTAGAAGTCATATCAAGCTCACAAAAGCCATCGGCAAGATGAAATTCTCTAGGCAAGACCACATGGCAAAGTCCTTCTTCTCTTAGTGAGCGCATTCTATTATCGGCCAGACTTTGTCTCCTTAGCATGACATCACACTGAATCTGCTTACCCTTTGGTGAGCTCCCTCATGTCGGTGAGACCTCTTTTCTTTGCTAAGACCTTACACTGAGGTCTTCTCTCTCGCTGAATGTTCATTTGAGTTTTGGGAGAGCTTGTTTATTGGATGAGACATCTCGCCAAACCCTCAGGATCCTTCAATGACCACATTTTTTTTATTTTTTTACGTCAGGGAGACTATTGCTTGTCGATGTGACCTCATAGTGAAGCCCCTTCATTTTTTTAGAGTCTCCCTGACTTCTTTGACCTCTGGCCTTTTGTTTCAGTATGATGTTTCCTCTTCACCAAGACCTTTTTCCAAAGGCTATACCTCTTGGCGAGATCTTATTGGGCAAAATTTTCTTTTGGCAAGATCCTGCTTGGTCAGCGACACATCATACCAAATCCCCTTTGCTTTCACTGAGACACCTTGGAGTCATCTAGAAATTTTGTCGAATGCACCTTTCTTCTCGCTGAAGGGACATCTTGTCGGTGTGATATTTTGTGGTTGGGGAGACCTTATGGTGACACTTTTTTTCTCCTTGAGCCCATTCTATTTCAGTGAAACTCTCTGTAGTCGCCCAAACATCATGGAAAAGGGATACCCTCTTGTTTCCCTAAGCCAAAGCTTTTTGGTGGGACCAATGTTCATCGAGGAGACATCTTTGATTCAGGAAGACCTTTTATCAAAGTCAAATACTCTTCTCGAGCTCTCTCTTATCAGGAAGAGCCTTCCCCTTCATCAAAACCTCTTGGTGACATAGCCCTACTGTCACCAAGACTCTTTTGTATCAGCAGGACCTTTCACTAATTTCTTTCACTTCACTGGGCTCAATATGATTTGATGAGACCTTATCTCCTTGACATGACATCACACTAAATCTCCTTACTCCTTAGTGAGCTCCCTTATGTTGGCATGACTTTCTGTGGTCGAGGAGACCTCTCACCAAATCCACTCTGTTTTGCTGATATTGCTTTACTTTGGCAAGAGTTCACCCCGTTGGTGAAAGATCTTACTAAAGCCACCTTTCTCTCAGCGAGCTTCCTTTGTGTTGCTGATACTTCCTTAGGTCAGTGAGACTATACACTGACCAAGGCTTCCTTTGGCTGAGTGCAAACTTTCTCTAGGCTCCTCCTACCTTTTCGATGAGACATACGCTAATCGGCCAGACCTCTTGCCAAAGGAAAAATTATCGCCAAGATTTACTCCTTTGCTGAGACCCTATACCGAAGTCTCCCTACTTTGCTGAGAGTTCATTTGAGTTTGGGGAGAGCTTTTTTGATCATAAATACTTCATGCTAAAACCACCCCCACCTTTGTTGCTGAGACATCACACCAATCAGTGAGAGACATAGAAACTCATAGCGACAGAAATGTCTCGGCAACCCTTTGGATTTCAAATGAACAAAACAAAACTGCTAGTCAGCTAGACAACAAGAGGGTCTCAGCAACTCTTTCCTTAAGGAATTTTATGCTACATGGGACTGAGGCATGCTTTATAGTCGACTTTATTGAGAGATATCATCATATGTAGAATTTAATCCTGCATTCAACAAAGAAAACCACAATAAAGATCACATAAATAGAGGTTAATTAATTAAAATCAAAATTAAAATGAATCATATGTTAGTAAGGTGCCATTAAATCTTCAAACAAAATGATCATATCAAAGTTTGGGTTCTACGTCCACCCCTAGAATCCAAGCTAGGGAGGAATTTTAGAGAATTTTGAGCTAGGAAGATTCCAGCAGAATAAACATAAAAACACCTGCTAGCAACTTAATCCGATCTTTATCAATCAAGGAACAACATGTGAGATCTCAAAATAACATGAATTATAGATGAAATGCACCATCATTTTTTAAAAGTTCCTACTACTCCATATTTCTTCACATTCCATCAGATTCCAGAGAAATCCGTGCAGGATGGATTTCCATGAAGGAGACATTCTGGCAAGTTTAGAAAAAAACAAGGAATAATGAATTTTGGGAAAATTCAGAGGAGAAAGAAATCCGCAAAGAAGATGCATCTCTGAAGGCCTCGATAATTTCAGGAAAATCTGGGGGAGAAGGAAAATTTGGGAAAATTCAGTCCATGTGGAATTCTGTGAAGACCTAAAATCCCTAAACCCAATGCTTAGTAGGAGTTTAAGTGAGATCTAGGAAAATCTTTAGGAGGAAAATCCTGAACTGGGGAGAAAACCCGAATTCCAACTAAGGTAGAACCAAAGTCGGATAAAGCAAAACACAGACCCAAGAGAAAAACGAAAGGAAAATTTCCAAGACTAAAGCCAAAAAACCAAAAGCAACGAAAGAAAAAAGAGAAGTGGGGACCTTATTTTGTTCCAGAATAAAATGTGGTGGTTATGCAAGGCATAACACCCTCAAAAGGTAAATCAAAAGTGGGTTTTTATCAACATTTTGATAGGTGTAAAGGAGACTCTGTTATAGGTATGGTTTAAAACTAGCGGGGTTCTATCCGAGGGGGTTTGATCTAAGGTAGTTTGATCAAACCCTCTTCAATCGTAATTATTTAAATGTAAATTTTTAAGGATTAAATCATTATATTTTCTAAAAATATTTGATTTCAACAAAAATTAAAATCTCCCAAAAATTGTAAACCAACTTTGTGGGATTACCCCAGATTATTGGTTTCAAAGTATTGGGAATGCTTTTCCTATTTTCTATTTGGTAGTTTCCATTCTAGAAGGGTCATCTCCTAATATATATATTATACTCATTCTTAATAAATTATCAAGTTAATAATTAGTGCATTTATTTATAGTAAATCTTTTCTTTTCAATTTCTGCAATTTTGTAATTTGTAACTCTACTAGTATTCCTAGAAATACTGAAGTTGTTTAGAATCAACTAACAAAGTTGTTTAGCATTAATAAATAAATATTCAAGACAAACCATGAAGGAAAACAATGATCAATGCTAGGGCTAACTAATTAATAAGTATACACATGAATAAGTTAAGCATACATGTTAATAAGGGAAGCACAAGTACTCAAATACATGAAGCCTTCAAGTATACACATGAATACATAATATACACAAATTAATACAAAGTATATATATGAATACAAGGTATAACATTAAAACATGTATGTCGTAAAGTATACATTGGAATACATGTAAGTCACAAAGTATACATGTAATTTCTAAAGTATACACTTGAATACACATAACTCATATTTATTGAACCATGGATTTATAATGCAAATATGGACACCATCGATAAAAAATATTTGTATTAGCCAAATAGCCATGTAGGAATACATCAATATATGTCAATATAAGTATAAAATATATACAAAATAGCCATATAGGATAATAATAATGTCATATAGGCATACAATGTCAAATATATCCAATACAAAATATGTAAAAAAATTCCATATAGGCATACAACAAAGGGCTTCGGAATCAAAATTCATTGTTCTCCATATCTTGGAAACAAATTCTTTCCCTTTGCTTGTTGACTGGATGATGATAAATCTTTCACACATTTGTTCTAAGGTCAAGGAGTGCTCCTACTGCTCCTCCTAGGTTTTTTTGAAATGCCCAAGACAACTAAGAGGGGGTGTGAATAAGTTGTACCAAATTACTTTACTTCTAACCTTAATCAATTCCACTTTAACTCAATTTGTTATTAAGTTTAAACATGAAAGGAAAATAAAAAAAAGAAAACACCATAGACACTATATTTACGTGAAAAACCCAATGAGGGAAAAACCATGGTCAGGATTAACTCACAATATAGTAAAAATGCAATACCAAATACAAAGGATCACTGCTAGAGGGCTCACTACCCAGATATAAAAGCTTACTACCTATAATAGAACTCACTATAGAGAATGAGGCTCACTTCCTATAGATAAAGAAAAGATAAATAAATATCCACAAAAATAGGTTCCATAGAGTCGCAACTTGATCAAAGGATTGTAGACACCATTAGCTCACTACATTCAACAATCTAACACATCAAATTACTACTCCCTTAATTTTCTTTTGCACACTCTACTTTTCACACTTGTTCACATACTTCACTTTCTTTTCATATGATTCACAACATCTTGACTTTCATTTATATCAACTTCAACCCTAGAAACTTTGTCCAAGGTTGGCTATACATTCTTCATTTTACAAATTCAAATCAGGTTGGCTTCTCAACATTCTTGCAGTGGATAAGAATCAAAGAGGACCAATTACACATTTAATTAGGACCAAAGCAACATATTGGATCAATCACATGCTTCCTTAGTTCAATGCAAATATTGATGTAATGTGTAAACACTAGATCAACAAAACCTAATGAAAACACTAATGATCTTTAAAGTACGTGCATCTCCAACAAGGTGTACATGTGGATCACCCAACATGCTTTACTAGACACTTTAACATCTCTTAGAAACCATCAGATACATCTACAATAGCTACAACAATCTTCATGCACAAAACATTCTTCAACGGTCCAACTAGAGCAAGCAGTAACACATAGTAGCTCTAGAACAAGCCTTCTGGAGCACCAAACCACAATCACATTTTCTAGAACATAGAAAAAATCAAGATTAACCTTCTTCCAAACCCACCAGATTTGAAACAAAACACCAGAAGACTACGGAGCAAAAACATTTCTTGCAGTCAAAAAATAAATAGTTCTTCCAAACTAGTTCACACATTAGTGAACATATCTTTCACTCTCCATCGATCTAGAAGAAAAAACTAAGGATATACTATCCATTGAAGCTCATGAACACTACTACATATCTACAAAATCATAGGATCAACACAAAAGAAATGCATAGCACAATATTGAAACACACTTAGAACACACATTCAACACTGCCTTCATTATTTCTTAATTTTCTCAAAAGTACTTGTAAACAACACAACTGGAAATTCATAAATATAGTTCCATTTACTCTAAAGACTTCTTTAGTATATCAACTATACAAGTACCATCTACAATCACTCTAAGTTGTGTTGACATCAATAACAACATTAATGAAAATACCATCAAACTCATGCATACTTGCGACAATCTCCCCCTTTGTCATTGATGGCAACACATGATGTGAAAAATCATCAAAGACATCATACATAATCTCCTACTTCTTTTGTTTCATTTTTAGATAAGACAACCTGCACAAGCATTTTTGCACTCTCTTCTCCTTCCAAGATTTTCTCTCTCCCTTTCACTTTTTCACATGACTCTCTCCCCCTTTGACATCAATGGAAAAGAAAGGTTATGTATGAAACTTCTACCATATAAAGATCTAATAACTCCCCCTTAGGAGATCTAACAATGAAACTCTCTACTCCCCCTGAGAACTAAACGACAATCATCAATCCAAACTAGAAAATAATCTTTGAATCCATTGGATTTTTGCACCTCCACATACATCTAATTCAAGGAAGGAGGGACAGTAACCACTAACTTCCCCCTGAGATACTCAAAAGTATCCTTCAAAAGGTCCTTGGTGAATATGTCAGCAATTTTTTCCTTGGTAGACACATTCAACTATAAGTTCATTCTACAACACATTCTCCCTCAAGAAGTGATACCTAATAGATATATGATTTTTCCTAGAATGCATCACCTGGTGCTTTGAAATTTTTGTTGCACTTGTATTGTCACAAAAGAAAGAGATAGTTCCATCACATATCACACCTATGTCCTTCAAAGTTTGCTTAATCCAAATTACCTATGTACAACAAGATGTTGCTGCAATATACTTAGCTTCTATAGTGGATAAAGAAACCAAATCCTCTTTCTTACTAAACCATGAGACCAATTTTCCTCTATGGAAGAATGCACCACCACTTCTACTCTTCCAGTCATCTACACAACCAGCGTAATCTACATTTGTCTAGGCATTCAATGTGGAATCACTATCCTTAGGATACCATATCCCATAATTTGGAGTTCCCTTAAGATATTTGAATATCCTCTTCATAGTTGTAACATGTGTCTCCTTAGGTTCTTCTTGAAATCTTGTAACCAAACATACTACATGCATGATATCTAGTCTAGTAGCAGTAAGATACAGTTGTCCACCAATCATGGATCTATACATACTCTCATCAACTTTAGAAGATTCATAATCCTTAGTTTACATCTAGTTACCATAGGGGTACATACTAGTTTGGAGTCATTCATTCCAAACTTCTTCCAAAATTCCTTAACATACTTAGATTGTGAAATGAATATCCCCTTATTAGTTTGATTAACTTGAAGTCCAAGGAATAAATTCAACTCACCAATCATAGACATCTCAATTTCTTTTTTCATCTCCTCTGCAAATTTCTTACACATACCTTCATTTCCACCAAAAATAATACCATTAACATATACCAAGACTATCAACATTTTTTTCTCTCAACTTTGAAATAAATATTGTTAATTGTAGAGACTTTGTTGGATCCTTGTTGTGTCAAGTATCTATCCAACCTTGCATACCATGCTTTGGGAGCTTGTTTAAGTTTGTATAGTGCCTTTTTCAACCTGAAGAACATTTCTGGTTTTTCTGATAACTAAAATCTTTCATATTGTTCCATGTACACTTCTTCTTCTAGTTCTCAATTTAGAAATGTAGACTTGACATCCATCTGGTATAGTTTGAAATATTTATGAGATGAAAATGCCAAGAACATCTAAATGGCCTCCATTCTTTCCACTAGTGCAAATGTTTCTTCAAAATCTATTACTTCAACCTATGAATAACCTTTTCATAAAAGTCTTGCTTTATTTCTTACCACTTCACCATCTTCATTCAGTTTATTTTTGAATACCCACTTAGAACCAATCACATTCTTGTTTACTAGTCTAGGGACTAGTTTCCATGTCTAGTTTTTTTCTATCTACTACAATTCTTTCATTTCTCTAACCCAACTCTCATCTTTGTATGCCTTACTCAGAGCATTAGGTTCAATTCAGAAATTAAACACAAGTTTACCTCAACCACTTTGCTTCTTGTCTTTACACCTTCACTTATATTTCCAATTATCTGTTCCTCTGGATGATTTCTCTTAACATATTTAGGATTCTTAGGAGTAGGTTCTGGAATCTCTTCTTCATCACTTTGTTCTTTCTCTTCCTTTTCTTCTTCTTTTATTTTTCCATAGATAGGATCATCTAGTTCAACATCACTTATTTCTACTAGTCTATGCATAGCTTCATCAACTTTAAAATTTTCACTTTCAACTATTTTCCTCAATATTTTATTGAAGCATCTATATTCTTTGTTGTTATTTGAATATCCAAGAAAAATTCCTTCATCACATCTAGCATCAAAATTTCTAAGATTCTCATCATCTCTTCTAATGTAACATCTACTTCCTAATACTTTAAAGATTTAAAAGTAGGATTCTTACCAGTCCATAACTCATAAGGAGTCTTTGTGCTCTTACCTCTGATTTAAACTCTATTAAGAATGTAAACAATAGTGTGGATTGCTTCTCTCCAATACACATCAAGAATATTTTCTTCTTTCATCATGATTTTGATAACATATGATGTGAAAAACTATCAAAAACAACATACATACTCTATTGCTTCTTCTTCCCTTTGTTTGTCATATTAGACAATCCGCACAAGCATTTCTACACTCTCTCCCATTCATTTTTGCACATGACTCTCCCCCCTTTGAAATCAATGGAAATGAAAGGTTTTGCATGAAAAATCTGCCATATAAAGCTTTGATACCAATTGTTGAAATACACAAGACAACTTAGAGGAGGGGTGAATTAGTTGTACCAAATTACTTTACTTCTAACATTAATCAATTCCACTTTAACTCAATTTTTTATTAAGTGTAAACATGAAATGCAAATAAAAAACACTGAAGACACTAGATTTAAACATGGAAAACCCAATGAGGGAAAAACCATAGTGAGGATTAACTCATAATATAGTAATAATGCAATACCGGATACAACGGATCATTGCTAGAGGGTTCACTACCCAGATACGAAGGCTCACTTCCTACAATAGGACTCACTATATAGAATGAGGCTCACTACCTATAGATAAAGAAAAGATAAATAAAAATCCACCAAAATAGGTTCCACACAATCAAAACTTGATCAAAGGATTCCAAACACCACCAACTCACTTCTTTCAACAATCTAACACATCAAAGTCCTACTACCTTGATTCTCTTTTACACACTCTGATTTTCACACTTGTTCGCACACTTCACCTACTTGTCATATGATTTGCAACATCTTGAATTTTTTTTATATCATCTTCAACCATAGAAACTTTCTTCAAGGTCAACTATACACTCTTCATTTTACAAATTCAAATCAGGTTAGCTACTCAACATTCCTGTGGTGGATAAGAATCAAAGAGGACCAATTACACATTTAATTAGGATGCAAACAACATCTTGGATAATTCACATGCTTCCTTAATTTGATGCAAATCTTTATGTAGCATGTAAACTCCAGGTCAACAAAACCTAATGAAAACACCAATGATGTTTAAAGTATGTGCATCTCTAGCAAGGTGATCACACATGGATCACCCAACATGCTTCACCAGAAAATTTAACATCTCTTAGAAACCATCAAATATATCTACAACCACTACAATAGTCTTCATGCACAAAAAATTCTTCAACAGTCCAACCAAACCAAGTAGTAACACATAGAAGCTCTGGAACAAGCCTTCTAGAGCACCAAACCACAATCAAATTTTCCAAAACATAGAGAACATCAAGATTAACCTTCTTCTAGATCTACAAGATTGGAAGCAAAACACCAGAAGACTAGGGAGCAAAAAAAATTCTCCCAGTCCAAATAGAAATAGTTCTTCCAAACTGGTTCACACACCGGTGAACATATCTTTCACTCTCCAGCAATCTAGAAGCAAAAAAGTAGGATATATTATCCATTGAAGCTCATGAACACTAATACAAATCTTCAAAAGCATAGGGTCAACACAGAAGAAATGCAAAGCATAATACTAGAGAACACTTAGAACACACACTCAACACTTCCTTCATTATTTATTAATTTTCTCAAAAGTACTTGGAAACAACATAACTACAACTTCATAAATATAGATCATTATACTCTAAACACTTCTTCAGTATCTCAACTATACAAGTACCATTTGAAATCACTCTAAACTATGTTGGTCCAACAATTACAACATTAATGGAAACACCACCAAACTCATCCATACTTGCAACAATCTCCCCCTTTTCCATTGATGGAAAGACATGATGTGAAAAACCATCAAAGACATCATACATACTCTCTTTCTTCTTCTTCCCTTTCATTTTTAGATTAGACAACATGCACAAGAATTTCTGCACTCTCTTCTCCTTACAATATTCTCCCTCCCTTTCACTTTTTCACAAACCTCTCTCCCCCTATGACAACAATGGAAAAGAACATTTTTGCATAAACATCTACCATATAAATCTCTAATCACTCCCCCTTAGGAGTGCACCCACACCACATTTTGCAACAATGAAACTCTCTACTCCCCTTGAGGAGTAGACGACAATCATCAATCCAGACTAGAAAATAATCTTTGAATCCATTGGATTGATGCACCTCTATGTGTACCTAATTCAAGGAAGGAAGGCCCGTAACCCCTAACTTCCCCCTAAGATACTCAAAAGTATCCTTCAGAAGGGCCTTAGTCAATATGTCAATAATTTCTTCCTTGGTAGACACATATTCAAGTCTGAGTTCATTCTGCAACACCTTCTCCCTCAAGAAGTGATACCTAATAGATATATGCTTTTTCCAAGAATGCATCACTAGACTCTTTGAAATGTTTATTTCACTTGTATTGTCAAAAAATAAAGAGAGAGTTGCATCACATATCACACCTATGTCCTTCAATTTTTTCTTCATCCAAATTAAGTGTGTACGGAAAGAAGTTGTTGCAATATACTCAACTTCTACAGTGGATAAAGAAACCGAATCATGTTCCTTACTCAACCTTGAGACCAATTTTCCTCCATGGAATAATGCACCACCAATTGTACTCTTTTTCTCATCTGCACAATTAGCCCAATTTTCATTTGTGTAGGCATTCAATGTGCAATCACTAGCCTTAGGATACCAAAGCCGATAATTTGGAGTTCCCTTAAGATATTTGAATATACTCTTCACAACTGTAACATGTGTCTCTTTAGGTTTTGCTTGAAATCTTGCAACCAAATATACTACATGCATGATATATGGTCTAGTAGCAGTAAGATATAGTTGTCCACCAATCATGGATTTTTACATGCTCTAATCAACTTTAGAAGATTAATCATCCTTACTTAGTTTACATTTGGTTACCATAGGGGTACATACAACTTTGGAGTCGTTCATTCCAAACTTCTTCAACAATTCTTTAACATACTTGGATTGTGAAATGAATATCCCCTTATTAGTTTGATTAACTTGAAGTCCAACAAAGAAATTCAACTCACCAATCATAGACATCTCAAATTTTGTTTCCATCTCCTCTAAAAATTTCTTACACATACCTTCATTTCCACCAAAGATAATATCATCAGCATATATCATAGCTATCAACATTTTCTTTCTCTCAACTTTGAAATAAATATTGTTGTCTACAGAGCCTTTGTTGAATCCTTGTTGTGTCAAGTATCTATCCAACCTTGCATACAATGCTTTGGATTCCTGTTTAAGTCCATATAGTGACTTTCTCAACTTGTCGACCATTTTTCAGTTTGTCTAATAACTAAAATCCTTCCAGTTGTTCCATGTACACTTCTTCCAATTCTCAATTCAAAAATGTAGACTTGACATACATCTGGTATAGTTTGAAATATTTATGAGATGGAAATGCCAAGAACATCCAAATGGCCTCCATTCTCTCCACTAGTGAAAATGTCTCTTCAAAATCTATTCCTTCAACTTGTGAATAACCTTTGTATACAAGTTATTCTTTATTTCTTACCACTTCAACATCTTCATTTAGTTTATTTCTAAATACCCACTTTGAACTAATCGCATTCTTATTTACTGGTCTAGGGACTAGTTCCCATGTCTGATTCTTTTCTATTTGTTGCAATTCCACTTTCATTTCTCTAACCCAACTTGCATCTTTGCATTCCTTACAATATTAGGTTCTATTTTAGAAAGTAAACACAAGTTTACATCAACCAATTTGCTTCTTGTGTTTATACCTTCACTTATATCTCCAATTATCTATTCCTCTAGATGATTTCTCTGAACATGTTTAGGAGTCTTAGGAATACATTTTGGAATCTCTTCTTCGTAACTTTTTTCTTTCTCTTCCTTTTCTTCTAATTGTATTTTTCCATAGATAGGATCATCTATTTCAACATCACTTATTTGTACTAGTCTATGTATAGCTTCATCAACTTTTACATTTTCATTTTCAACTATTTTCCTCAGTCTTTTATTGAAGCATCTATATGCTTTATTGTTATTTGAATATCCAAGAAAAATTCTTTCATCACATCTAGCATCAAAATTTCCAATATTCTCATCATCTCTTTTAATGTAACATATACTTCCTAATACTTTAAAGTATTTAAAAGTATGACTCTTACTAGTCCATAGACTCATAAGAAGTGTTTGTGGTCTTACCTCTGATCTAAACTCTATTAAGAATGTAAAAAACTATGTGGATTGCTTCTCTCCAATACACATTATGAAAATTTCCATCTTTCATCATGGTTTTGACAACACATGATGTGAAAATCCATCAAGGAAAACATCCATACTCTTCTTCTTCTTCTTCCCTTTCTTTTTCATATTAGACAACCTACACAAGCATTTCTGCAATCTCTTCTCCTTACAATATTTTCTCTCTTTCACTTTTTCATATGACTCTCTCCCCCTTTGAAATCAATGGAAAAGAGAGGTTTTGCATGAAACATCTTCCATATAAAGCTCTGATACCAATTGTTGAAATGCACAAGACAACTAATAGGGGGGATGAATTAGTTTTACCAAATTACTTTACTTCTAATCTTAATCAATTCCACTTTATGTGAATTTGTTATTAAGTGTAAACATGAAATGAAAATAATAGAAAGAAAACACCAGAGACACTAGAATTACATGGAAAATGCAATTAGAGAAAAACCATAATGAGGATTAACTCACAATATAGTAATAATGCAATACCATATACAAAGGCTCACTGCCTAGATACAAAGGCTCACTGCCTAGATACAAAGGCTCACTACCTACAAATAAAGAAATGATAAATAAAGATAAACAACAATAGGTTCCAGAAAGTTGTAGCTTGATCAAAGGATTGTAGACACCATTAGCTCACTTCTTTCAACAATCTAAAACATCAAAGTACTGTTGCCTTGATTCTCTTCTACACACTTTTTTTTTTGCACTTGTTCACACACTTCACTTGCTTATCATATGATTTTCAACATCTTGAATTGCTTTTATACCATCTTCTACCCTAGAAACTTTCTCCAAGGTCAGCTATACATTCTTCATTTTACAAATTCAAATTAGGTCACCTACTAAACATTCCTGCAGTGGATAAGAATCAGAGAGGACCAATTACAAATTTAATAAGGACCCAAACAACATATTGGATAAATCACATGCTTCCTTAATTCGATGAAAATATTTATGTAACATGTAAACACCAGGTCATCCAAACCTAATGAAAAAACCAATGATGTGGATCACCTAACATGCTTCACCAGACACTTTAATATCTCTTAGAAACCATTAGATGCATCCACAACAACTGCAAAAATCTTCATGCACAAAACATTCTTCAACAGTGCAACTGAACCAAGCAACTTCATACAAAAGCTCTAGAACAAGCCTTCCAAAGAACCAAACCACATTCATAGTTGCCATAACATATAGAACATCAATATTAACCTTCTTGTAGATCCGCAAGATCTAAAAAAAAACACTAGAAAATTGCGGACAAAAAAACATTTCTCCCAGTCCAAAAAAAATAGTTCTGCCAAATTGGTTCACACACCGGTGCATATATATTTCACTCTCCATTGATCCAAAAGCAAAAAATTAGGATATATTATCCATTGAAGCTCACGAAAACTACTAGATTTCCACACAAGCATAGGATCAACATAGAAGAAATGGAGAGCACAATACTGGAGCACACTCAACACTACCTTCATTATTTCTTAATTTTCTCAAAATCACATGGCAACAACACAACTACATCTTCAAAAATATAGCTGCATGTACTCTAAACACTTCTTTAGTATCTCAACTATACAAGTACCATCTGCAAATTCATAAATATAGCTCCATTATAGTTCTTGGGAAAGTTATATCTTTTACAATAACAATTAAAGAAATTAATATATAGAAATTACATTATAAAAAATGATATATTTAACAAAATAATCACTTACCACCACTAGATGATTACTCTCCTCATACCTCTACGAGGGGAATTGAGGAGTCTATAGCAAAAAAAACAAGAAGATTCATTTCCCTACAAACATTTGGAGGTGTATCCACTTCCAACATCTAAAATAAAATAACAAATTATTCAATCACAAACACTAAAATAGTAATGCACGTCATGGCTTATAATGTATGAGATAATGAACAAAATTTTGAGTACTTATTAAACTATATATTTCTGACTATCATGCTTACTATTTTCCCTATCCATAGCTTGTTCAAAAGCACCTATTTTTTGGATTTTATCCATAACAGCAAGATAGTGAACCATTTGATAAAACTCTTTGTTAGACATGCATGATAACTATGGTAGCATAGAGAAGGTAGTGAACTATTTGAAAAAATCCCTCAAAGAAATGGGGTCTCATGCTGATGGAATTTCATTACAAACAAATGTGTCATGGCATTCCATCACCATGAGACCACATTTCTTCAAGGAATTTTTTCAAACTAATCACTACCTTGACTATGATATTGCTTACTATTATGCTTTGATATATTTTTTCCAAGCACCCATAGTTTATTTGAAAGCACCTAACTTAGACTTTTAGCCATAGCAGTAAGGAAGTGAGTAGTTTGATAAAGTTATTTGGTAGACATGTATGCAAAATGTGGTAGTATAGAAAAAGCGGTGAACTGTTTGAAAAAATGCCTCAAAGAAATGTGGTCTCATGGTGATGGAATGGAATTCCATCACCATGAGACTGCATTTCTTTGAGTTATTTTTTCAAAATACTCATTTCCTTGTCTATGGAATTGCTTACTATTATTCTTTGATAGATTTTTTCCAAGTGTCCATAGTTTGTTAGAAAGCACCTTTTTTAGGCTTTTAGCCATATAAGCTCAAGGAAGTTCAAGTAGTTTGATATAATTCTTTGGTAGGAATTTATGGAAAATGTGGTAGCATAGGAAAGGCGGTGAGCTTTTTGAAAAAATTACTCTAAGAAATGTGGTCTCATGGTGATGTAATGGCATTCCATCACCATGAGACCACATTTTTTTTGAGGCATTTTTTCAAACTACTCAATACCTTGTCTATGTTATTGCTTACTATTATTCTTTGATAGATTTTTTCCAACAACCCATAGTTTGTTGGAAAGCACCCTTTTTTAGGCTTTTAACCATAGCAGCAAGGAAGTCAATTGTTTGATAAAATTCTTTTGTAGAAATGTATACAAAATGTGGTAGCATAGAAAAGGCAGTGAGCTATTTGAAAAAATGTCTCAAAGAAATTAGGTCTCATGGTGATAAACATCACCATGAGACCACATTTCTTTGAGTCATTTTTACAAACAACTCATTGCCTTGTCTATGCTATTTTTTACTATTATTCTTTCATATATTTCTTCCAAGCATCCATAGTATAGATAAGGTAGTGAACTATTTGAAAAGATGCCTCAGTAAAAAGTGGTCTCATGGAATGTGATGACAAGAAAATGCAATTTGCAACTGGTCCTAGTTATTACTAATGTTATGTGAAGTAATTTCATCAATGCTTATGTTGACTTTCTAAACAACTATATTGTGGTTGAAATTTTTTCATCAATCAACATCTAGTTATTAGTTATGGAATGTGGAGTAATGCTTTAAGTTTGAAAGATGTGCAGTGAAATGTAATCAATGATATGAATATAAGCTACACAAATCTATTAAGTATTTTTCATTAGTTAAACACTATTCTATTACTTGCGTGAATGTTTTTCTAACTCTGACACTAGGAGGTGTTCCCACAAAACCTCCAATATTAGCCAATTCAACATCCAAAACCAAATATTGGAATACCATTTATATACCAATGCTATTAACATGTAATAAATTTATAATTGTTCACTAGTTACATACCTCAACAGTAGATGCAGTAGAGTAGTAAGAAGGTGTAGTGTCGGTGTATCTAGTATAAACACTATGACCCTAAAATTTTATTACAATCATAAAAATAAATTAATTAATCTTGCATTTCAAAAATGAAATTTATAAATTGAATTCAATGAACATGCTAACATTTACCTGAGTATTGATTCCATAAGTCTCATTCAAAATTTCAGCTACCCTCGCCATCTCTATAGCTGTAGACATATCCTATGTAACAGCCTCCTCAATGTTAGTGGGGTCATATGTACAAGTCACCCCACAAACTTGACATGAATGGGGTGGAAGCCTAGCACTCAAAGACTCCCCTCAATGGTGTTGTACTATAGGACTAGCATGCTAGATGACACTTTGGGTCAAAGAGGTGATAGCCTACAATTTTTTACCACATAACTCTCCTTCATGATGGAAGGGATAACAATGTGCTCATGATCTAGCCTAGCGAGAGGTCATCTTTCTTGCCACCTAGGATCTTATCATGCACCCAATATATCTTGAGTCGACCCCCCACCTCTCTCTTGGAAGTCCCTTATATCAAAATAATTTGAGATTTCGTTCATGATGAACTTATAGTATAGTTTCCTCAGGAAATATTGTGGGAATTTACAATTTTTTCATGCTGGGTAATCAAAAACCATGTACCACCTATCCCAGAAAATATTCATGATCCCTTCATGGTGGCATCAATTGACAAGAAGCCTCTTCACATTGAGATCAATATTTTGATCTATGTGTGGGTCGATGAATAATGACCACAAATCTAATTTTGTAAATTTTGATCTTCTACATCTTTATATGATAATTTATCCTAGTAAAAATTCTTATTCACTTTCCTCCTATCTTTCCAACCACTTAATTCTTTGTTGACTGTATCTACATGTTTCAACAATTCTTTAAGTGAATTTGCAAGTGTTTTTCTCTCCATGGTTGAACCTGTTGAATCTTTCAACTCTGTGATTAACTCAAATTTTTTTTATTGTTTTTCATTACCCCCATTAAATTTTGTTGAGTTCCAGGAGGATGTTGAGCGATTGTTGGATGATATTTTTGTTGTGGTTGGTGAACTTGAGGATTTTGTTCATTTTGTTGCTTCTCTAGTTATTGAAGATTTTGAAGAGGGTTCCCAAGATCATTAACATTTCCTACAAATTAAACAAATGAATATAAGAAACAACCTAAAAATAATAAATTCATAATAAAAAACAAACAATCCTTACCTATTCGACCTCCCCATTGTTGTGGCGACATCTTGGCAATGAAATATTAACAAATTGACATTCAAAAAAATTGCAAGATTGTCTTCTCCTAGAATGTGGGCATGCAAGAGAAAGGTTTTTGGTCACAAGTAGTAGAAAAAATAGTCAACATACAAATGAATTCGATTTGGTTTTTTTGTTATAATAGCTCATTGCATGAGCACATTATTCTATGCTCATGTTATGACACAATCATGGAATAGGCTTGATGTGGCCAAGCCTTAGGCTTAGTACACCAACCCATAACGCAGGTGCACTATAAGGTGCTTGTGTTATAGCCTATTAGAATGATTTTAAATTTTAGCCATAATTCAGCCCCCCATCTTTTTGCACCCACCCTTAAAGTTTATTAGGACCACCTTGGAATCATTGCATTTATTTTTTACTTTGTATAATTTTATTGAGCTTTTTGTAGTTTCCATTGACAATGATTTGAATTTCTATACAAGTTGTGATCAGGGGGAATGACACACACTTTAGACTCAACTTTGGGGGATCCATGGAGATGCTAATATCTCTCCATACCTAGAAGATCCTATTGCATATTATCTCATTCCTCTTGAATATGTAGATTTCATAGCCTTTGATGATGATACTTTAGAAGAGGTGGAGTAGATCGTAGGTCTTACATGTTTTGATGGATTAGAGACTTTTCTTGATGTTACCACTCTTCATATCGACACTTAATCTCCATATTCCTTTTTTCTTGATCAACTTGGCATCACCACATCCTTGGCCCCTATTTGTTCAATGCAACATGAAATACACCATCTTTTAGACACAACTACTTGGGATTACTATATTGTAGACATACCATCCTTGTTTGGTGATTCTCATATTGCACATTTGAATAATTAATTTTAGGAAATTCATCTCCTCTTTTTTGACAAACACATCACCATTGTTAACCCACCATCATCTTCATCATCATTACAACTAGTTCTACATAAATCTTCATACAGTCTTCGATTGACATCATCTCTTTTTGACATGTGGACACTTGAGAACTCTTTATAGTTACACATCATTCAGATTTGGATTCCTAATTCTTCCATATTTTGGGAATGGCTTCTCTAATCACTAGTTGATTAGTTTCTTCCTAAGGGGAGAAATTTTGTTTGCAAGAAGTGGATCTTGTTTTTTCTTTAGTCATTCATCATTAGCATAGAGTTCTTCCTTAATGGGAATGATTCATATACTCATTTTCTCTCTCCTATTAGGGGAAATCAATTGTACTTGGGTTAAAAAGGTAGTCCTTGGGGACTCACATTGATTCTTTTTATCCTTCTTTCACTAGTCCAGCTATTTCATTTTTCTCTCTTTTGGAGAGGAGTTTTTTCCCATGCTTTTTTCTCCTTTTCCTTGGTTATGAGAGATTTCATTTTTTTTACATGGGTACCTCATCAAGCCTTGTCATCGAGACCTATCCATTCATCCATCATTTCATTCTTCATAAGAGCTTTTAGCTACTCCTTGAGTTGATCTTAAGGGAGGGTGTTGGAGCAATTAGGATAATCACTCAATAATTAATTAATTATTAAGTCCCTTATTACTTTAATTTCTTGAGCTAAACATAGGATTTTTTTTTATCATTATATCAAGATATTTATAGGTTAATTTTTCTCATTACACGAGATAAGGGAACTTGTCACAATCTAATTAGGTCATCATCTAGGGTTTTCACTTTTACTTTTATAATCGTTCATTATTGTACTTTATAATCATTATAGGTTAATCTCAATATCAAATTCTTATGTGAATCAATCATTTATCTCTTTATTGCATATAAATTTATCTTATTTTATCTCTCACTTTTGATAAGAATTTTGGTTATAGGTGTTTTTTGGGATTTGTGGGGCTCACAATCAACTCCATCATATTTACATGTATGCTAAATATTTTTATTGGTTTTTTTAGACTAATTTTATGATCAAGATGGTATTCATAATTTCCACTCCTAGTTTTTAGGACAACATACCCTCCTTCTCAAACCTTGAGTATCCTCTTATAATCTTCTCATAGACTCTTTCAACCTACTTCTAGTTTGGATATTCCTCCTAAATCTCCCACTTTACTTTTTGTGTAATCCTCATTATATGTGCATTGGTAATTCTTTTAGAAATTTTATTATGGTGGATAATTTTATAATACCATGTTCTCTCACACCATATATGTTTTTATTATTATAGAATTATATTTTTCTTAATCTCTCTTGGTGAATTTTATTTTGTAGGTTGTTACTAGCTCAAGGTGCCAATATTTGGATTATGGGGGCATACCATTTGGGTGTTTGTGGCACTTTTCTATTAGTAAATTGGAATCATATTTTCCCCAATTGAATTTATCATGCTCCTCCTCTTGGAAGAATGAATATAATCATGATCCTCTCATGGTATTATGTTCTAAGATTGAAATTTATGTATATGCTCATGTTCCTATTTTTCCATCAACTATTATTGATCATCCAATAGTTTCTCGAGGTGTTGTGGGTGAAGCTTCTATATCTTGCACATTTTCTCCTTTGTAGGTTTTTTCTCCACCTTAAATAATATCTCATGGTTTGTTTCCCTTTGATTCCAATGAAATAGGTTCTTCTTCCCCCTCTCCCTCCTTTGGTGATGAGGATAATAGGTTTTCTTGTAATGTTGTTCATGTTAGAACACAATGATATAGTGAGAAGGGGGTGAATTAGTATATCCCTAAAATTTATCCAATTCAACTTAATCAAAAAATTCTTACTACTTTAAATAGATAATAAGCTAGATGTAGATCAAAACATAAATGCACAACCACAACACTAGATATACATGAAAAATCCTAGAAGAAAAAAAAAGTGAGAAAGTTGCTCAGAGATACTATCCAAATCTAGCCTCATAAATAAAACAAGATTTACAATAGGTTTTATTGCTTCAACCAAAGGGAGTTTACAAATCCTTACAAATAAAATCACTTACAAAAAGAGACTACAACCTCGGCATGGAACACTTGATGAATTGTAGTGATCAACTACCAGTACAACACATAACACCTTTGTTACTTCTAGCTCACTACATTAGACACCTTTGCACATACATCTACTCGAAAAACTCTTTTTCCTTTAGCTCATTACTTCTATCACTCTTCCTCAATACCCACATAATTAAACACTTCTGCCACCTTTGATTCACTTCCTTCAAGACATTTTCTCACATGCACATACGTTGTTTCCTTCAACTCACTACCTTGATCACACTTCATAAACATTTTCACAAACACACAAACATTTTGTTTCCTTTAGCTCATTGATTTAAAATATTACTCTTCTCACACATCGAACACCCTTTTCAACACACTTGATCTTCCATTTATATCCTTTTCAAGCTTCAAGAATTTTCTCCTTGTCTACCAAAATGAAACGTATGACATGAATCTTACAATGGCCATAATTGGTGAAGGGTACTACCCTCATTGTATCAAACTCTCAAAAAATACATAGAAATAACAACCAATATGTAGGGAGAAACAAAGATATTTTATTATTATTGATTTAAAAAAAAAAAAGATTACAACATTACAACATTACATGGGATTCTCACTACAATCATCTACAAAATTTGTAGATCAGAGCATTCACTCTCGGCTCTACATTCACTAGCAAGTCATCGAATTCTCTTCTCTACTCCATAATCTCATCACCCCCAATGCTACCCTACCACATTTTTTGTCTACTCTGTATGTACTGATATTCTTTTTTAGGTCAGCTTTACTTCTCCACATTCCTTACCCCTTCTATTGTCGTAGTACCACCTCATCATCAAATCAACATCTAGATATCTCAAGTAGTTATGAAATTATTAGTAACATCAATTCATAATGATTTGTGCCAGGTAATCATCTTTGAATCTATGCTTCATCATTAGGCTAATGCTAATATCAAACCAAAATTATGTTGATTCACAACAATGATGTGAAATCAATGAGTAACTTCTCAACACGTGTCACCACCTTATTTGTACATCCACTACCATTTATTCTACACATGCCATAACCATTCTCTTTTACTGCAATATCACATAGTATCGCTCCACTTTGTCCCTTCCAAATAACCATTGTGGTGCTCATGGGTTACTACTATACAAAATGATACCCATATGAACTATTGCAGGATTGTGGGCTCCATATCACCATACTATAGAATTCCTTATTGAACCATCATGGGATTGTGGTTTACAACCCACCATATCACAACCTATTTCAAAGTCTATCACAAGGTTGTGGGTTGCAACCACTTGTCCAAATGACATCCTACCTTCCACATTATCTGGCATTTCAAAGAGACTTACATCCATGCCCTACTAAAATGATATGTCTCCTCAATATGCCACACTAATGAAACCTTGTTTGAAGGGACATGTATTCTTTTCAGCCCAAAGTATCGTTGTCACCCTAATTTTCCTTATGACTCTATTGAATGGAGTCTAAATTTCATCCCAAGGATATGCGAACTTCCCACTGATGATAGTTCTTGATGCTCACTAACTATAGCTTCTTTCACCATGAATATGTCGATGGGACATAAAATAGGGTCCCATTGAAGTCTCCCAGTCACACCGAAGAGTATGTCGACCAACGCCAAATGACAAAGTTCATTCCTTCTTCATGTTGCTTTCTCCTTAACCATGAATTCTTGTAGTCTACCATACTTAGTGAATCTAATTCAATTCAACCCTTATTGGAAAAGAAATATCACATATTGATGCAAGATTTCTCTTCACCCTAGATTCTTGTACATCAGACAGTAGGGGTAATTCAAAAATGTTTCATGAGTTAAACTCATAAAAAATTGTAGTTCCTATCCTTATCCCAGACCCATCTGTCTACCTTAGTTTTTTTAACATATTTTTGAACCTTCCTTTACAATTTGATGTCCCTTCCATCCTTCATTGTTCCTCTCTTCCTTCCTCTTTTCACAAATTCCAATTCCCACCAATTTGCACTATGAAATGCTGGAAAATCATAATCACAAATTTTATCTTCTTTAGTAAAATAAGGAAACTACAACATTACATGTTCCCCCATTATTGCTACAAAAATCATTTCATTTTCAACAACCTTTTGTTCCATGTGTTCTTCCAGTAGTATATCTCCTAAAAATTAGATCTCAACTACAAATTTAATGTTAGTATCACAATAAAAATACTCATACTTTCCATCTCACTCATTTATATCCTCATCAATGTCAATAATATAATCTGAATATTATTTATTTTCATCCTACAATAAACCAAAAATAGTAGTATGCACTTCCTCACATTCTTTCTTAATTGCAAATGAAGTACCTTCGTCTAAACTAATCTCATCATGTTCACATAAATCAATAACAAAATTTCTGCATAAATTATAATTTACATCTTCTTTTTCCATGAAGACATTCATTTTACTCCTAAGTGCAATCAACACAGCTAAAACTTGCATTAGAAATTATTGATCTTCATCCTCATCCTCTTTAACTAATTGTCATCCTCTTTAACTAATTGTCTAACTCCATTAACAAGGAATTTTCTAGAGGTATTACATACCTTTTCTTCTTCTTTATTCAAAGGTTTCAATTTTTGTTTGACTCTATCTTTCATCAAATAGTAGGTACTAGCATACCCATCATGCACTACCTTCCTATCAAAATACCAAGTTCTTCCCAATAACAAGTGATAGAAATCCATACCATAAAATCACACAAAAATTTGTCATAGTAATCACCTATCTTAAACCTTACCAATCATTTTTCATTCACTAAAACATTACAGTCATCCTGCAACCAAGAAACTCTCTATGGATGTGGATTTCATCTCCTTTGTAGTTGTACCTTGTTCACCATTTTCTCATAAACAATATTTTTAGTACTACCACTATCAATAATCACATTACAAACTTTACCTTCACACTTACAAATGCCCCTATTAGGGGAGTTTTCAGTTTTGGGCTATTACTCGGTTATGGAGTGTAGGCTTCATTTTGGGCACTTAAATGCCGGTGTCAGCACCATATTCTACATTGTTAAAAACATCATCATGGAGGGTATTTTATTATTTTCTTATGTATATAAATCATAAATAAATGACATTTTCACATTACATATGCAACTTGAATTGTATAAGTTTAGAGATTGTATAACAAAATAATATCCCTTCCGAACACACACTTAATAATGGGATATTTTATCGTGGGTAGGTAATTTTTTGAAGGTGGGATTAAATGGTGGTTTATTGGGCTTACATCAAGTGCAAAACATGCTCTTTATTTGTTCTAGTTTCTTCTCCACATTCAACAAGGCTCTTCTGACAACAATGGACTCACCCCTTTTAGCATCTCAAGAGTGTGAAAACTGAGCATCTTCATCCACATAGGCAACTTGAGAATTACCTTCTAGTCATCTATTTTTCCTTCCTTAATGTTGAGGTAACTCAAAGGCTCTATTTCCTTCTTCTTCAGATAAAAAATAGGTTCCTCAGAAGCCTCCTCTTCATGGTCCTCGTCTAGATCCTCCTCTTTCTCTAAATTTTTTCTAACGAAACTTGTTTGATCTTTCACCTCTTTAATCCTTGTCCTTAGTGTCTCTAACCTATTTTTCATCCTCTTTTTGCTACACATAACGTTTAATTTCCCTTTCTGCTTATTCTCTTATTTCATATTCAATCATTCTCCTATTTTCAATGCAAATTGATATGCATCCTTAATGATGCATATTCTTACTAGTGCCAAGTCTTCTTGTATGCTAGGTTTAATCCCTTTAATACAACAAGCTACTTTCTCCTTATTCACTTCAAAATGTTGTATTCTAATTAGGATCTTCTGAAATTATTTTGTATATTCCTTCACCATCCTCATTCCTTTTCTTATATTTTTCATCTTCTTAAGCAACTACAACTCATAATCAACTTGAATAAATTTATTTTTTATTTTTTCCACCATTCTATCTCATTTGGAAATTATATCCTTCCCTAGGCTTCCTCTTTCAAGTAGAATAGCTTTCCACCATATCCTTGCATGACCTTTTAACTTTGTCTTTTCAAACCTCACTCAGTGAGGGTCTTCAATCTCCTCAAACTCAAAAAATTACTCCATGTCATTGATCCAATCTATCAACTCTTCAAGGTTTAGACTTCCACTAAAATTTGAAACATCCATCTTAGGTTTCTTTCCAAGGCTTGTGTTAGAAACGAAGATCAGAAATGTAAACCAGAAAAGGCCTTCCACAAGAGAGAAACAAAAAAAAGAAAGAGAAATTTCCATGAAGATGTGCAGATGAATAATATTCAAGAATTGAGAAAATAAATGGCATAAATTGCTTTATAAAAGCAATGTATGCATAACCCTAAAGGTAAAACCTAATGTTTACCTAAAATCAGCTCAACTAAATAAAGCTTACTTATTAATTAAGTTACAAACTAATTATTACCTAAGTAAACTTAATAAAGTGTAATTAAATAATTAATTACACCAACACCCCTGCTTAAGTGCAACTTAGGGAGAATAAAAAATAATGCACTTAATGCTAAGATGAATGCAAGAAAGCATGAATGGGTCCTAGAAACTAGTCCATGTTAGGTACCCATGTACAAATGCAATGAATGGGAAAGAGGAGAAAACCTAGTGGGACAAAACCCCCCCTCAATGAGATGACCTACTGCAAAGAAGCACTAGAAGAATACTAGTGGAGTAACACTTGAATCTTGAATTTGGAAAGCAAGGAAAGATGCTTTTGTTTACAAGAAACCATATGATAGTTACTGAAGGACTCAAGCAAAATCATGATAATGCAACAATAGACCCGATGCTAACGAACATTGGAAAACTCACAAACTCGAACAACCCTGGAATATATGAAGCAACAGTAGATGAATAAATTATTTCGCCCATAAGAGGGAATGATATGATGAAAGAATCTAGAAGCTCTGTCTATCTTGATGTCGATGCCAAACTGTGACTAAAACTAATCCATAGGAGCAAGTACCATGAAGATCCTAGAACATTAACCATAAAATAAATGGCCCTCAAACTAAGATGTGACCAGATGTGAATCTAATGTGATTCAGGATCATTAACCATAGGCTCTCAATCTAAGATATGAACCAAAGTGAACCAAAATGTGTCAAGCAATGAGCAATATGTGGCCAAAAGAAACTACATAATCCAAATACAACTCATGCGAGTTGTCATCAATATGAAGATGAGATCAAAGTACATGCAATGAAACTACACTCTAATTAGATTATTATGCAAGAATCCCTACTAATGGAAATGTATATAAGTTCATTTATTAAAATACCCCATGATTGTAAAAGGAGAACATGCAAAACATGCATAAATTAAAGAGAAAATGCAAACCTATTGCATAAAAAAAAAGTGCATGCATAAACCAATGTTCACATATGCCTCCATGATTAAAAATGACCTTAGATCTATGTAGAGGACTGAATCACATTTTTGGTATCACTTGAATTGTGAAAAATGGATAACTGAGGCAAAAGATATGCCCTCCAAAGTGAAAAATGCTTCATTTGACTTCAGAGGCTTGCAAAAAAAATTATAAAAAAATATGGAAAATATTCCTACACCACTAGATTTACCTTGGAATCTACTTTCCAATGGTATCTTGTTTGTGAAAAATAGACACTACACACAAAAATTATGCCCGATTTAGTGAACATTGCTCCAAAAGGGCCAATTTGGCCTGCATGCAGTCTAGGGGGCTAAAAAAATTTGGCCCCTAGTCCTGTGCACGACCAAAGGCTAGTGGGAAGAGAGCTAGGGTGGAGATATAGTCACCCATGTGGCCAGCAGGTTTGATGGAGGTGGTCATAGGTTAGGCGCACAGTGCCTGGTCCCCCATGTGACTGTGGTGGGTGCTTAGGAGCCCGCAGGGGCTTATGCACAGTGATAGTGGTTTGGTGGGGCGTTTCCC
This sequence comes from Sequoia sempervirens, assembly GCA_007258455.2. Taxonomy (NCBI): domain Eukaryota; kingdom Viridiplantae; phylum Streptophyta; class Pinopsida; order Cupressales; family Cupressaceae; genus Sequoia; species Sequoia sempervirens. The sequence continues at coordinate 20,563,039 of VDFB02000017.1, forward strand.
GATTGCCACCGATCCTAGCGGCCACCAGGTGGCATGGAAGTGGCTGAACATTTTTGAGCTGGAGGCATTGGCAGAGCAAGTAAAAAATCCCATTTAAAAAAAATGATTTTTTTTTTAAATTTCTCCTCGGAGTGCATGTTGGGGAGGTCGTACTATGTCCTTGGCCAAAAAAAAGCCCCAAAAACTAACTGCTCCAAAATTGATGATTTGATAGGAATTCCTAGGGTTTTTGGCCATTCCAAACGTGATGGTGACCTCGGTTTGTGCCCAAAGTGCCTCAAAAAATTGGCTACCCCTATATCTTGCAAAAAATCACTAGACTTGAAACCCGTGCAGATCTGGCAAATAATGATGAAAATCAATGAAACAAAAGACAATCATTTCCAACACTCTGAATCTAATGAAGATGACCAATATGATCCAAAGTGCTTCATAAATAGGCTCAAGCCATGAAACCCTTGAGGAACCCTTAACGTGCTCTACAATGATTTTTTCCAAAAAGCTAAGAAGGGGCTGCAAATCAAGGCTCTAATACCATGTTAGAAACCAAGATCAAAAATGCAAACTAGAAAAATCCTTCCACAAGAGAAAAGAAAAAAGAAAGAAAGAACAATTTGCATGAAGATGTGCAAATGAATAATATTTAGGAAATGAGAAAATACAAAGGATAAATTTCTTTATAAAAGAAATGTATGCATAAACCTAAAGGTAAAACCTAATGTTGACCTAAAATCAGCTCAACTAAATAAAGCTTAATTATTAATTAAGTAAACTAATTATTACCTAATTAAACTTAATAAAGTGTAATTAAATAATTAATTAGACCAACAACTTGATATTTTTATCAATAATCTCATTTCTCTAGGACCCATTTGATCTTGTTCTTATTCTTCCACTTCCTCTTTAGTTTCATCTTCATCATTATCTCTTTCTCGATGCAATCCTCTCCTACGAAGCTCATCCTACAAGGTATCCATCTACCTTTGATGGCCCTAATTTCATCTCTAGGAGGATCTCTTCCTCCACCACCTCTCCCCCTACCTCTACCACACTGGACAGTTGTGGGTGGAATTTTGATCTCAACCCACACTCACAGGTCCTACCAAAAACTGTCTCATGTTCGATGATCTATTTACATAGTTAGGAAATCTTGCTTTGATACTAGTTGATGAAGGGTACTCCCCTTACCATATTAAACTCTCACTAACACAAGAAGAACAACCAGTATGTAGGAAAAAACAAAGATATTTTACAATTACTAACTTGCAAAAAAAAGGATTACATCATTCCATAATTACATGGGCTTCTCATTACAATCATCTACCGAATTCTTAGATCAGAGGGTATGTGCAAGATCATCATGGAAAAACAAGCCCTTAAGTGACAAAAAATTTAGAAAAATCAGAGTTAGGAAACTTGATGTAAAAATTTGAATAAGTTATCTATATTATTTCAAAATTATGTAAGAATAGAATATGTAGCAAATTGAATGTAGTTTCTAAACTACTAGGTTTTTTTTTTTAAAAAACTATTTGGTGAAACTTTGAAATTTCAATGAGTACTTAAATTTTAGGGAAAAATAAGTAGGTGTATGTTTGACCAACCTAACCACAATAAAATGATAATATTTTATATAAGTAGAGAACTCATGTCCCGATGTGATGCATATTTTTTGTAATTTTTTCCAAGTAAATAATTAATTATTATTTTTATTACAACTTTTTAAAAATATAAAATTGTATGTCGACCACCTTAACTTGGTCAAACCTTCACGAAATTCAATTTTTTCTTTTTTAATCCTATAGTATGTGAAGCATAGAATGTGACACATGTTTTGGATTCAAAAAATGTGATACCATTTGAAAGCTATGGATGTTTTTCAATTAGCCTATCAATCAACACTTTAGTCGTAATTAAAATAGAAAATGAATAATAATTACTTATTAAATTAAAAGTAAAGAATAATTTATATTGGTGGAAAGATGAGAATCTCCTTTAAAACCCCTTTTCATTTCATCAATTTTCGGTAAAAAAAAATTATTAACCACATACCCATCCTATTGCCACTTTTTGGCCTATCATGATCCTACACATACCCCAGAGCATTCACTCTCGGTTCTACATTCACCAACAAGTCATTGAATTCTCTTCTCTACTCCACGATCTCATCACCCCTATACTACCCTACCACCTTTTCTATCTGCACTATATATCGATATTATTTTTTTAGGTAAGCTTCACTTCTCCACATTCCTTTCCCATTATGTTTGTGTAGTATCACCTCTTCATCCAATGAAAATCTAGATCTCCTAGGTAGTTATGTCATTATCACTAACATCAATTCTTATTCATTTATGCCATGTAATCATCTTTGAATCTATGCTCCATCATTACGTTGATGCCAATAGTAAACAAAAATTATGTTGATTCACAACAATGATGTGAAATCAATGAATAACTTCTCACCACATGTCACCAACTTATTCATTTTTCCACCACCATCTATTCTACACATGCCATCACTATTCTCTTTTACCACAATACCAAACGATAATGCTCCACCATGGCCCTTCCAAATGACCATTGTGGTTCTCACAGGATACCTCTATACTGCATGCTACCCACATGGACTATCACAAGATTATGAGCTTTGTACCAAGCCATACCATAGACTTCATCAACAAACCATCATTGTGTTGCGGTTTACAACCCGCCATACCACAACCTGCTTCAAAGCTTATCGAGGGGTTGTAGGATGAAACCATCTTTCCAAAAGACATCCTACCTTCCACATTGTATGGCATGTCAAGGAGACTTGCATCCCTATTCTACCAAAAAATGATACATCTCCCCAATACACCAAACCAATGACACCTTGTTCAAAGGGAATGTATTCTTGTCATCTCGAAGTATCATTGTCACCCTAATTTTCCTTATCACTCCATCAAAGGGAGTCTAAATGTCATCCTAGAGATATGCAAACTTCCCACCAATGAGAGTTCTTCACGCCTATTAAATGTTGCTTCTTTCGCCAACAATATGTCAATTGGAAATGAAACAGGGTCCATCAAAGTCTCCTAGTCGCATCAATGAGTATGTTGACCAACATTGAATAATGAAGTTCATTTACTCTTCATGTTTCTTTCTCCTCAAATCTGAATGCTTGTATTCCTTCATACTTGGTGAATCTAGTCCAATTGAGACCTTATTGGGAAAGAAATGTCACAAATCCATGCAATATTGATCTTCACCCCGGATGGTCCTGCATCAGATAGATGTGATAATTCAAAAATATTTCATGAGTTAAACTCATAAAAATTTGTAGATCCTATGCTTATCTTGGACCCATCTATCTACCTTAGTTTTTTGAACATCATTCTAAACCTGCCTTTGCAATTTCGTGTATGTTCCATCCTTCATTCTTCCTCTCGTCCTTCCTCTTTTGACATATGCCAATTCCCACTCGTTTGCACTATGAAATGCTGGAAAATAATAATCATCAATTTTATCTTCTCTAGTAAAATAAGGAAACTCCTCCATTACTTGTTCCCTAATTACTGCTGCAACAATCATTTCATTTTCAATCTCCTTTTGTTACATGTGTTCCTACTATACTATATCTCCTATAAAGTAGTTCTCAAATGTAAATTCCATATCAATATCATAATCAAAATAATCATACTTTTCATCTCTCTCATCTATATCCTCATCAATGTCAATAATATAATTAGAATATTCTTCCTTTTCATCTTACAATAAACCAACCAAACTAGCATTCACTTCCTCACCTTCTTCCTTACTTACAACTTTAGTACCTTCATTCACCAATGTACTTAGCTCTATAATACCTTCATCTACACTAATCTCACCATTGTGATATTACTATCAAGATTCAACTATGTAGTTTTATGAGTTAAACTCATTGACCCTTGTTTCGTGAGTAGTGGTTCACAAAAACCCATCCCTCATGATAATGAATGGTCCACTCAACACTTATTGCATCTAGCTGATGCTCACAGAGGTGAAGCATTGGGCCTTGCTAGGAGGTCACCTATTCCAGTACTACTCTATCTCAAGCACACTTAACCACAGAGTTTCCCCCAAGGTTAAACCCACTTAGCTTGTAACCCCATTTTAAAAGGGGCTCTATAATGAATGGTTCATAAGGTACAAAAATTGTTGAAGGTTTTGCAAATGGGGTTGCAAGCTAAGTGGGATTAAGGGAAACTCTATGGTTACATGTGCTTGAGATGGAGTAGTACTAGGATGGGTGACCTCTCAGGAAGGCCCAATGAATCACCTCTATGAGCATCACCTAGATGCAATGAGTGTTGATTGGACAATTCATTGTCATGAGAGATGCATTTTTTGTGAACCACTGCTCATAAAACATGGTTCAATAAGTTTGACTCATCAAACTTCACAGTTGAGTCCTAATAGTAATATCACAATTTGACATGCAATAGAAAATACCTCCTACTAATCTCATCATGTACACATAAATCAATAACGACATTTTCACATAAATTATATTTTACCTCTTTTCTTCCACCAAAAATTTCATTCTACTCCTAAATGCATTCAACACAGCTGCAAATTGCATTAGAAAATCATGATCTTCATCCTCGTCTCATTAACTAATGCTCTAAATCCATTATCAAATTATTTTTTGGGGGTGTGACATACCTTTTCTTCTTCTTTATTCAAAAGTTTCAATTTGTGCTTGACTCCATCTTTTGTCAAATAGTAGGTATTAGCATACCAATCATGCACTACTTTCAAGTAAAACTACCATGTTCTTCCGAATAACAAGTCACAAACATCCATAGGCATAACATCACATCCAAATTCATTATTGTAATCACCTATCTTAAACCTTACCAAGCATTGTTCATTCACTAAAACCTTATAGTCATCCTGAAACCAAGAAATTTTGTATAGATGTGGGTGTCTTCTCCTTTATAGCTACAACTTGTTCACCATTTCCTCAGAAGCAATATTGTAAGTGCTACCACCATCAATAATCACATTACAAAATTTACCTTCACACTTCATCAAGTGTGAAATATGCTCCTTTTTGGTTCCTTCTCCTCCTTCAACAAAGCTCTTCTAACAACAAGGAATAGACCCCTTTCAGCATCATAAGAGTGTGACAACTAAACATCTTCATCCACATGGGAAAATTTTGCATTACCTTCCATTCATCTATTTTTTCTTCATTGATGTTGAGGACACTCAAAGGCTCTATCTCCTTCTCTACATTCAAAATAGGTTCCTCAAAAGCCTCCTCTTCCCGGTCCTCATCTAGATCTTCCTCTTACCCTCAAAATTTTCTCATGAAACTTGTTTGACCTTGCACCTCTTTTATCCTTGTTGTCCTTAGCATCTCAAACTATTTTTCAAAACTCTTTTTGTTGCACATAACTTTTACTTTTCCCTTTCTGCTTATTCTCAAATTTCCTATTCAATCTTTCTTCTACTTTCAATGCAAATTTATATGCATCCTCAATGTTATATATTCTTACCAGTTCCAACTCTTCTTGTATGCTAGGTTTTATCCCATTAATATAATGAGCTACTTTATCCTTATTCACTTTATAATACCATGTTCTAATCAGGATCTTTTGAAATTCTTCTTTGTATTCCTCCACCGTCCTCATTCGTTGTCTTCGATTTTGCATCTTCTTGAGCAGTTGCAACTCATAATCAATTTGAATAAATTACTTCTTTAGTTTTTCTACCATTTCTTCTCATTTATAAATTCTATCCTTCCCTAGTATTTCTCATTCAAGGTGGATCTCTTTCCACCATATGCTTGCATTACCTTTTAACTTTACCTTTTCAAACCTCATTTGGTGAGGGTCTTCAATCTCCTCAAACTCAAAAAATTCCTCCATGTCATTGATCTAATCTATCAACTCTTTAGGGTTTAGATTTCCATTGAAAGTTGAAACATGTATTTTAGGTTTCTTTTGAAGGTTGGATATTTCTCTCAACAATTTCATTTCTAAAGGATCTATTTGATCTTGTTTTTCTTTATCCACTTCCTCTTCAGCTTCATCTTAATTATAATCTCTTTCTTGATCTACTCTCCTATGAACCTCCTCTTGCAAGGTATCCATCTACCTTCTAAAGGCCCTAATTTTATCTATTGTAGGTTTTCATCCTCCACCACCTTTTCCTCTACCTCTACCACACTGAATAGGTCTAGGAGGCATTTTGATCTCAACCCACACTCAAAGGTCCTACTACAAACTATCTCACATTCGATGATATGTTACAGACTTAGGAACTCCTTCTCTAATACCACTTGATGAAAGGTACTTCCCTTGCCATATCAAACTCTCAACAAGAACAAAAAATGAACAGCCAATATACAGGAAGAAACAAAGAGATTTTATTATTACTGACTTGAAAAAAGGAATATTGCAACATTAGATAATTACATGGAATTCTCTCTAAAATCATATACCAAATTTGTATATCAGAGCATTTGCTCTCATCTCTACATTTACTAGCGAGTCATCGAATTCTCTACTCTTCTGCATGATCTCATTACCCACCATGCTACCCTGCCATCTTTTATGTATGCTCTATATATTGATATTCTTTTTTGGGTCAGCTTCACTTCTCCATATTCCTTTCCCCTTAAGTTTTTGTAGTACTTCCTCATCGTCTAATCAACATCTAGATCTCCTAGGAAATTTAGTCATTATTAGTAACATAATTCTTATTTGTTCACACTAGGTAATCATCTTCGAATCTATACTCCATCATTAGGTTGATGCCAATCGCAAACCAAAATCATGTTGATTCACAACAATGATGTGAAATTGATGAGTAACTTCTAGCCACATGTCATCACCTTATTCATCTATCTACTAGCATATGTTCTACACATTCCATAACCATTCTCTTTTACCACAATACCGCATGGTACTACTCAACCATGGCCCTTCCAAATGACCATTGTGATGCTTAAAAATTATTTCTATAGTGCATGCTACCCATAGGGATTGTTGAAGGATTGTAGGCTTCGTACCACCATACCACAAACTTCCTCACTAAACCATTGTGGGGTTGCACTTTACAACCCACCATACCACAACCTCTTTCAAATTCTTTCATGATGTTGCGAGCTACAACCACCTATATAATTGACATCTTACCTTCCACACTATTTGTCATGTTGAAGAGACTTGCATCCCTATATTGTCGAAAATGATATGTCTCCCCAATACACCACACTAATGACATCTTGTTCGAATGGACATGTACTCTTGTTAGCTTGAAGTATCATCATCAACCCAATTCGTCTTATCACTCTGTAAAAATGATTCTAAATGTAATCTCAAAGATATGTGAACTTCCCACCAATGAGATTACTTCACGCCTATTAACTTTTGCTTCTTTCACCATCAATATGTCTATGGTACATGAAATACGGTCCCATCAAAATCTCCCAATCACACCGATGAGTATGTCAACCAACACTGAAAGAAGAATTTCATTCCTTCTTCATGTGACTTACTCCTTAAACTCAAATTCCTAGAAAAGAAACATCATAGATCGATGCAAGATTGTTCATCACCCTAGATGCTCCTATATCAAACAATCGAGGTAATTCAAAAATGTTTCATGAGTTAAAATCATAAAAATTTGTAGATCTTGTGCTTATCCTGGACCCATCATCTACCTTAGTTTTGTGAAAAAATTTATAAACCTTCCTCACAATTTGATGTCCCTTCCATCCTTCATTCTTCCTCTCTTCCTCCCTCCTGTCACATATTCCAATTCCCACCGTTTGTAATATGAAATTCTTGAAAATCATAATTATAAATTTTATCTTCTTCAATGAAATAAGGAAACCCTTGCATTACATGTTCCCCTATTACTTGTTTCATTTTCAATATCCTTTTTTTCCCTATGTTCCTCTTGTACTATATCTCAGAAAAAGTAGTTTTCAACTACAAATTCAATGTTATTATCACAATCAAAATACTAATACTTTCCATCTCTCTTGTTTATATCATCAATGCCAATAATATAATGAGGATATTCTTCATTTTCATTCTACAGTAAAAAAACCAAACCAACATGCACTTCCTCATCCTCTTCCTTACTTACAACTATAGTACCTTCTTTCACCAATATACTCACCTATATATACCTTCATCTACACTAATCTCATCATGCTCATAGAAATCAGTAACAATATTTTCACATAAATTAGATTTTACCTCTTCTTTTTCCTCCAAGTCTTCCATTCTACTTCTTCTAAATGCAATCAAAATAGTTGCAACTTTGATTAAAAAGTCCTAATCTTCATCCTCATCCTCTTTAACAAATTTTCTAACTCCATTAACTAGAAATTTTCCATGGGTGTTACATACCTTTTCTTCTTCTTTATTCAAAGGTTTCAATTTGTGCTTTACTCCTTTCGTCAAATAGTAGGTATTAGCATACCGATCATGTATTCCCTTCCTATCAAACTACTATGTTCTTCACAATAACAAGTGACAACATCACACAAAACATCATCATGGTAATTACCTATCTTAAACCTTACCAAGCATTTTTCATTCACCAAAATCTTACGATCATCTTGTAACCAAGAAATTATGTATGGATGTGGGTGCCTTCTCCTTTATATTTGTAGTTTGTTCACCATTTCCTCATAAAAAATATTGTTAGTACTACTTCCATCAATAATCACATTAAAAATTTTACCTTAACACTTACATCGACTATGAAATAGGCTCTTTCTTTGTTAAAGTTTCTTCTCCTTATTCAACAAGGATCTTCTGACAACAAGGGACTCACCCCTTTTAACATCTTCACAGTCTGGCATAACATCACACAAAACATCATCATGGTAAACCTTACCAAGCATTTTCCACTCACCAAAATCTTACGATCATCTTGTAACAAAGAAATTATGTATGGATGTGGGTGCCTTCTCCATTATAGTTGTAGTTTGTTCACCATTTCCACATAAAAAGGATTGTTAGTACTACTACCATCAATAATCACATTAAAATTTTTACCTTAACACTTACATCAACTATGAAATAGGCTCTTTCTTTGTTTAGGTTTCTTCTCCTCATTCAGTAAGGCTCTTCTGACAACAAGGGACTCACCCCTTTTAACATCTTCAAAGTGTGATGACTGAGCATATTCATCCACATGGGAAACTCGAGCATTACCTTTTGATCATTTTATTTTCCTTCCTTGATGTTGAGGAAACTCAAAGGATATATGTCCTCTGCATTGAAAATAGGTTCCATAGAAGCCTCCTCTTCCTTTGAAATTTTTCTCATGGAACTTGTTTGATCTTGCACTTCTTTCATCCTTGTTGTCCTTAGTGTCTCTAACTTATTGTTCATCTTCTTTTTATAGCTCATAACTTTTACTTTCCCTTTATGCTTATTCTCAAATTTCATATTGAATCTTTCTACTACTTTCAATGCAAATTGATATGCATAATCAATGGTGTATATTCTTACCAGTACGAACTCTTCTTTTATGCTAGGTTTTAGCCCATTAATATAACAAGCTACTTTCTACTTATTCACTTCAAAATATCCTATTCTAATCAGGATCTTGTGAAATTATTTATTATATTCCTTTACTGTCCTCATTCCTTTTCTTAGAATTTTCATCTTCTTCAGTAGCTCCAAGTCCTAATCAACTAGAATAAATTGCTTCTTCAATTTTTCAACCATTTTGTCCCATTTAGATATTTTTTTCCTTCCCTAGTCTTTCTCTTTCAAGCTGGATCTCTTTCCACCACATGCTTGCATGACATTTTAACTTTATCTTTGCAAACCTCATTTGGTGAGGGTCTTCAATCTCCTCAAACTTGAAAAATTCCTCCATTTCATTGATCAAATCAATCAACTCTTCAAATTTTATACTTCCAGTGAAAGTTGCAACCACCATTTTATTTTTCTTTCCAAGGTTGGATATTTCTCTCAACAATCTCATTTCTTCATAATCCATTTGATCTTTTTTTTGTTCTTCCTCTTACTCTTCCTCTTCAGTTTCATCTTCAAGTTATCGTATCTTTCTCGATCCACTCCTCTCCTGTGAACCTCTTCCTACAAGGTATCCATCTACCTTCTAATGGCCCTAATTTCATCTCTAAGAGGATCTATTCCTCCACCACCTTTACCTCTACCGCTACCACACTAGATACATCTAGGAGGAATTTTGATCTCAACCCACACTCACAAGTCCTGCTGCAAATTGCCTCACATTCCATGATCTATTTATAGACTAAAGAACTCCTGCTCTAATACCAGTTGATGAAGGATACTCCCCTTACTGTATCAAACTCTCAACAATGATAAAGAAAGAAAAAACTATATGCAAGAAGAAACAAAGAGATTTGATTATGGGTATGTGCAGGATCATCATGAAAAAATAGGCTCTTAAGTGGCAAAAAATTCAGAAAAATCAAAGTTGGGCAACTTGACGTAAAATTTTGAATAAGTTATCTATATTATTTCAAAAATATATAAGAATAGAATCTATAGAAAATTGAATGTAGGTTTTAAACTACTAGGTTTGCTTAAAAATAAATAAAAATTATTTGGTAAAAATTTGAAATTTCAATGCAGTAGTACTTATATTTTAGGGAAAAAATAAGAAGTAGGTGTCTATCTTACCACCCTAACCACAATAAAATAATAATACTTTTTTATAATATTTTAGATATAAGTAGATGACTCATGTCCTGATGTATGCATTTTTTTTCAAAAAAATCCGCAAATAATTAATTATGATTTTTTATTACAACTTTTAAAAGTATATAAAACTCATATCAACCAATCTTAACTTGGTGAAAACTTTATGAAATTTAATTTTTCTTTTTTAATCCTATAGTATATAAAGTATAGAATGCGATGCATGTGTTGGATTCAAAAAACATGATACCATTTGAAAGCTATAGATATTTTTCAATCAGCCTATCAATTAGGACTTTATTTGTAATTTGAATAGAAAATGCATAATAATTACTTATTAAATTCAATGTAAGGAATAATTTTAATTGGTGGAAAGCTAAGATTCTCCTTTAAAAACCCTTTTCATTTCATCAATTTTGGGTAAAAAAAAGTCATCAGCCACATTCCCATCATATTGCCACTTTTTGGTGCATCATGATCCTGCACATACCCTTATTACTCAATTGAAAAAAAGTAGATTAGAGAATTACATATTTACATGGGCTTCTCATTACAATAATCTGCCAAATTTGTAGATCAGAGCATCCACTCTCAGCTCTACATTCACCAGCAAGTCGTCAACTTCTCTTCTTTGCTCCACGATTTCATCACCCTCCATGCTAGCCCACCACCTTTTCTATCTGCTCTATATACCAATATTCTTCTTTCAGTTCGGCTTTGATTCTTCACATTCCTTTCTCCTTATGTTGTCATAGTACTGCCTCGTCATCCTATCAACATCTAGGTCTCCCAAGTAGTTATTTTGTTATCAATAACATCAATTCTTATTCGTTTGTGCCATGTAATCATCTTAAAATCTACGCTCCATCATTAGGCCGATCCCAATCACAAACCAAAATTGTGTTGATTCACAACAACAATGTGAAATGAATGAGTAACTTCTTGCCATGTTTCACCACCTTATTTTTTCATCTACTTCCATTCATTCCACACATGCCATAACCATTCTCTTTTATCACTCTAACATGGCCCTTCCAAATAACCATTGTGGTGGTCACAGGTTATCACTATACTACATGCTACTCACATGGACTATCAAAAGACTGCAGGCTCAATACTGCCATACAATGGACTTCATCACCAAACCATCATGGGGTTCTGGTTTACAACCCACCATACCATAGCCTCCTTCAAATTTTATCATGTAGTTGCGGGCTGAAACCACCTGTCCAAACAACATCCTACCTTCCACACTGTCTATCATGTTGAAGAGACTTGCATCCCTATCTTGTAAAAAATGATATGTCTCCCTGATATGCCACTCCAATGACACATTTTTTGAAGGCACATGTATTTTTGTTAGCCTAAAGTGTCATTGTCTCCCCGATTCTCCTTATCGCTACATCAAAGGGAATCTAAATGTCATCTTGGTGATATGTGAACTTCGCACTTGTTAAGAACTATTGCTTTCCCCATCAATATGTCAATGGGACATGAAATAGGGTCCCATCAAAGTCTCGTAGTCACACCAATGAGTATGTCAATGAACGTTGAATGACAATGTTCATTCCTTCTTTGTGTCACTTTCTCCTTAAACTCGAATGCTTGCAATCTTCCATACTTAGCGAATCTAGTCCAATTCATCCCTTATTGGAAAAGAAATATTAGAGATCGATACAAGATTGATCTTCACCCTGGATGCTCTTGCATCAATAATAGTTTGGCTCCAAAATATCCTTGAGTAAAGGGAATCAAATGCGTTCAAAGGCATGAGATAAGCATGACCTACTTTAACTTTGAACTTAATCCAATGCAAGCGCACACAATAAGGATTTGATGCAAACACTCCAAAATTCCAAGTCATCCCAAATAACACTTAACCAACCATGCAATAGCTCTAGACTATGCATTATATGATATTCAAGAATATTTCCATATACCTTTTTCACAACTTCACTCAATTCTATGTTGGCACAAGAAAATGGTCAGTAAACCCAACATCTCTTATAAACCCATAAAAGATAATATTGAGATAGAAAATTGAAAATAATTCTTGTAGTACACCTTAGAACCTAAAACATGAGATGGGAAACCATATAGACTATTTGAAAGTTCATCCTCCAAACTGCAAGACCACAACATCAACTACGGAGAAATGTGGAGCACTTGTCTTAACCTTCCTGACTACAATAACACAATCCTCATTCTACTATCTCTAGAGAACATTGTGGTAACTTTCATCCAATAAAAATAGGAACATACATGCTTCACACTTTTCTCTATCTAACTTCCAAATTGCAAGACTATATCTTCAAATGTGGAGGAGGGGAGGGATGCAAAGCATTCTCAAGAGCCTTTTAGTACAACTTTCTCATCCACTAACCACATGAAAACCTTTTATACATTCTTCCATATTGTATACAATGTTTTAAATCAAGAGCTAGTGAATACAACATGAACCAATTGAAAATTATTTATAACAACATTCACTTATACATGAGCAATAGAAGAGAGGTACAATTGTGTATAGCATGCTGATGAAATTTATTATCAGATCAACACATTATTGCATCACATGCAACCTTCCACACACAACCACTTTGTTGAAATTAGAGATAACACATTTTGCGAGAACAACACCTACAACAATCTTCATTTTGTTGACATTAATGACAACACCTGCAAAAAGATTACAAACTTGCAATAGTTCAATAAAGCAAGAAAGGACTTCCAAATCATGTATTTCACTCCCATGCATAGATTAAGGGTATGCATTTTTGTAGGTTTTTTCTCTACTTGTGTTGTTTGTTGGTTGATGGTTTCCAATTTCTTTATAAAAAGGGCTTAGGATCTTGTGTTCCTTTACTTGTTTTTTTCTCTCTTCAACTACTTCTATGTTGTTGAACTATCATGTCTTATCGATTTAGGCCTTGTTTGTGCCTTTGGAATATTTTACAAAGGGTTGGGACCATTATTTATTTCTTTTTCTAATAAAAACTATTATTAATATTAGATTGAGGTCATCTCATTGATTTATATGTACAAAATCAATAAAATAAAATAATTAAGAACTCAACTTTGATTTTAACATCGCTTTGGGTTCTCACATGGTAGAATTAAATATATCAGACCACCATCATTTAACATTTCTAGTTTGTAATCCATCTTTTTTAGAAGTCCAAATAATCAACCATTGTCATAAGATTGAAGAGTTTATGGAAAAATATGTGACATTTTTTAAATTGACATTTTAGATGACACTCCATTTTCCATTATTAAGAAATAAAATATTACTAGAAATGATTGAAAAAACACACAATTTCATTAGATGCTCTTCATTTTTACTTTTAATAGACTAAAAATTTTTAATGTTTCCAATCATCATAAATTGACATTTATAAAAATTAAATGTCTCCAACCACTACGATTTCACATTTTTGGTTTTTAATTCATCTCTTCCATAAGACTTATCCATCCTAAGGTTACAAAATACCAACCACTATGATTTCATATTTATGGTTTGTAATCCATCTCTTTCTCAAAAGTTCAAATAACCAACCATTGTGATAAGATTGAAAAACTTCCATGGAAAAAAATATGTGAGATTTTTTGAATTGATATTTTAGATCACACTCCATTTTATATCATCATGGAGAGGAAACATTCTATAAATATTGATTCAAAAAATTTAACACGGGTTTTATTAGTTAAGCCCTTGAATATTATTTTAAACAGGTTGTAGAAATTGAATGTTTTCAGCTATTTTGACTTGACATTTGTGGTTTATGAACAATACAAATTTAATGTATCCAACCATTATGATTTGACATTTGTGGTTTATGAACAATACAAATTTAATGTATCCAGCCATTATGATTTGACATTTGTGGTTTGCAATCCATCTTTTTGTAGAAGTTCAAATAGTCAACCATTGTGATAACATTGAATAGTTTATGGATAAAATAAGTGAGATTTTTCAAATTGTCATTTTAGATGATACTCTCTTTTTTATTAAACAATAAAATCTTCAGGAAACTCGAAATTTCATTAGATGTTTTTCAATTTTTTTTTTAATAGACTAGAAAAATTTAATATTTCCAATTGTCATAAATTGACATTTATAAAAATTAAATGATTTGACATTTGTGGTCCTTAATCCATCTCTTCCATAAGACCTATCCATTCTAAAGTCCATTTTCTTTTATAACATACCATTATTTCGTGTCCAACTCAAATAACGTCATTCAAACTCCGTGCGATATGCGCGACAGAAAATTCGAGCCCCACTACCTTTGTTTCCGCAGACGTTTCAATCCATATCCAAACATCATTAATTGTTCATTTGTTAATAGTCATATAATCTCCACCCAGAAAAACGTTTCGATGTCTACGGTTTGACAGTCTTCTTAATAAAACAATACCTTCTGTCGACTTTCATCAGACTCTACAGCTCTATGTCGTTAGATAAAACACTTATTGTCTCCTCCCGAATACTCTTTGAGAATAGTCTAAGGGAATCGACCTATACCAACCACACTATTATTTCCCGTCGAACTCAAATAACGTTGTCCAAATACCGTGCAATATGCGCGACAGAAAATTCGAGCCCCACTACCTCTGTTTCCGCAGAAGTTTTAATCCATATCCAAGCATCATTAATTGTTCATTTGGTAATAGTCATAGAACCTCCACCCAGGGAAACCTTTCGATGTCTACCATACACCAATCAAAGAATCCGTTCCAATTGATACGTATCTAGAGCCATACCCCACTGCAGAGGGATTTTACCTGCAAAAACTACGGTGCTTGCGAAGCTACAGTCTTCTTAATAAAACAATACTCTGAGACTTTTATCAAGAATCCACTTCTAAATTGAAAAGCCATTTATGTGAGTTTTATCTCCATGACATTGCTATGTAATAAGACACATAGTGGAATCCACTTCTCTACATGGGGTATGTCTAACCAAAACCTTTAGCATCCTTCTTGCAAAGTTAAAGAAATAGGGGAAAACTATTGCTACAATAAATGGGAAGGAATAAGTCCATTGCCCTTAAGATTAGAACTAAAACAAGAAACCCCAACCTCTTATTAGAGCAATGGATAGGGTTATTAGAAAAACCTATGATGGAAAGAAATATCTTGCAAGACCAAAGGGAAGATCAAGCCATCTTCAAGAACCTAGTCATATAAATATGGAAGGAAACACTAGAATTATATAAAATATATGCAATGACTTGATGGTGGGACTATCTAGGAGTGAACCCCACTCATCCATAATTCCCTAGTAGTAGTAAGAAGGGAACAACAATATATCAACATAGCTTGTAAATATGGAGTCACCTCATTACCAATTATGTTTCAATCCCCTTTTCGATATTTTCCTACCCAAAATTAGCATAAAAATAGGATATTCATATCAAAAGTCAAGGAAACCAAATGGGAGAATCTAGAAGCATAGAAATAATTTCATCTAAAGTAGGCACAACAATTGACAAACCTAGTGAACTTTAGAATTGTTGTGCAAATGTGCAATCAAAGGCCATGATTTTCTTGAGAAAAATAAAAAAAATGTAGGCTGTGGTTGTGATGGATCTTATAATTTTCCTTGTTGGATTCTTTACTTTCCCATTTCATATATATTTCTAGGAAATTTTTTATGCTATACTTAAGAATTTTCTATTAACATTTGAGGAATACCACTAAATTAGATGCCTGATGTTTTGATGAATATGTATGTGTTAAAGTTAATTTTTTGAAGATATTATAGCATTTATGTAGTTTATAATGATTCTAGAGTAGAAATATTCTAGCAGCTAGCTTTTACATGCAACAAGTGAGTAAGACAACATGTAGCAAGGGCATCTAATAAATTAATCATGAACAATTCGTCGAATGAAAATTCACCCCCAACAATTCACCACCATGGAAAATTCACCGGAACAAAAAATTAACCACATTAATATAATTTTTAATAAAATCAAAGTTTTTGAATTATATATTAAAATATATTAATACAGTTAATTTTCTGTCGCGGTGAATTGTTGGTGGTGAATTTTACTTGGCAATGAATTTTCCATGGCGGTGAATTGCTAGGAGTGAATTTTCCTAGAGGTGTAGCCAAGATTATAGCTTGTTCATAACAAAAGGTGCATGTTTCTATAGTAAAATTTATGAGTACCTATAGTTGATGCGATAAGTACCTACAACAAAAAATATTAGATACTAATAATTTAATTGTAACTTCTTCTATATAGGTTATGAAAAAGTCCAACAATGCAGAGAAGATTGTTAAGAATGTGGTAGACATGATGGAAAAACATATTAGAAATTGACATAAATTAGCCGCTCATCTTCATGTTTCCAAAAAACCTACTCCTATTTAGTGGCTATTTTATTGCATTGAAAGTGTACTTTCCAAAGTTCCATTGCATTTAATCTATTTCTTTTGGCTCTAGGAAAATTCACCGCGAGCAATTCACCGACGAAAAATTCACTGTGGGAAAGTCCACTGCCATGGAAAATTCACCGCCAAGTAAAATTCATTGCAACAATTTACCGCCACAGAAAATTAACTGCATTAATATTTTTTAATATATATTTTGAAAAAAATTATTTTTATATTTTTGTAAAAGAAAATATTAATACAGTCAAGTTTTTGCTGCATTTAATTGTTGGTGGTGAATTTTCCCATGGTGAATTGCTTACGGTAAATTTCCTGCTAGAATATGATAGTCCTCCTCCTATTTCATTAAAAGTTGGTTGATAAGTGTATCATAATTATTTAAGATTCTAATAAGTTCTAAATAGTTAGATTCTATCTATATATTTATCCAATAGGCTATTTTGTTTGAAGTTTCCATTGGGATTTTCGTCAGCCCAGTTGTGAATTGGATTTTCCGACATTGGAGATGTCTCGGCCAGTGGTGACTTGACCGGGTTTTTTTGTGGTGACGTGGAGCTTGGAAATTACATTGGTTAATAGTGGTGGAGTTGGTGTCCTCAATCTGCGGAAGCTAAAACATAAGTGTTTGCTCACGGGAGTGTTAATGCATTTTGTCACTGTTGTATGATGGAGGCAGGGGAAGTAAATGTCGGTGAACAAAGTAAATACAACATTGAGTGTTGCATTTTGGGAAAGTATACTTTTATTAGGTTGTATTGTCAAAATAGCCATTTTGGTGTTGGTTTCATAATAGACTATTGTAAAAATCATCACCTTCAGCTTTGTGGCTAGTTTGATAGCAGACAATTCCAAAAATTGATGAACTGTTGTTCTCCAGAATCTCTAAGTCATTTTACATGGGTATTTTTCATAGATTATTAATTTATTGTTGATTTCTTCTTGTTATATGTTTCTATCTTTGGTTGCATACTCATTTCAGAGATTTGAAAGAGATTATCGCTTTGTATGTATTGAGAAATTATAGTTAAATATTCTTTCTTTCGTCAAAAAATAAGGTTAAGGTTAGTAATTTTTTTTCCATTGGTTTATTGTTTTAGTTATCTCTGTACATTTTTGGCGTTATACCCATTAGCATGGGAGCAATTATAGATTAACATAGGAGCAATTTTTTTCTCCCTTTGTTTATTGTTTTAGTTATCTTTGTGAATCGTTCATTTATTATTTTTGGTTGTCTATGTGTACCTTTGGCATTGCACCCATTACTATAGGAGCAATTTTAGTTAAATCTTCTTTCTTACATCACAGAACATGGTTATGGTTAGTAATTTTATCATCCTATGTTTGTTGTTTTAGTTATCTTTGTGCATCTTTGTCATTACACCCATTAACATACAAGCAATTGTAGATTAACACAGGAGTAATTGCATGTTATCTTTGTGAATCTTTCGCTTATTATTTGTGGTTATTTATGGGTATCTTTGGTGTTGCACACATTACCATAGGAGAAACTATAGTTAAATCTTCTTTCTTTTGTTGAAAAATATGGTTAGGGTTAGTAATTTTATCGGCCCGCATTAGTTGTTTTGGTTATTTCTATGCATCTTTGTCGCTACAACCATTAACATAGGAGCAATTGTAGATTAGTATAGGAGTGATTGGATGTGTGTGTGTGTGTGTGTGTGTGTGTGTGTGTGTAGAGAGTTAGTATGAAAGCATAAACATATTGGAGATAAAATTAGTTTGGTGGTTGTGGAGTGTTATTCTAATAACTCTTTTATAATTTATGTATTTGTCTATAATATTTAGTGTGAGCTGATGTTGCTGGAATTTTGAATGTAGTCTATGGTGTTATGCTAATTTTTACATGGGTTTTTTGTATAGATGATTAATTTATTGATAATTTCTTCTTGTTATATGTTTCTATCTTTGGTGTTATACCCATTTTGGAGACTTGAAAGAGATTATCGCTCTTTACGAGTGGAAAAATTATAGTTAAATTTTGTTTATTTCTTCAAAAAAATATGGTTAGGGTTAGTAATTCTTGGTTGTTCAGTGTTATTCTAATAACTCTTTTACAATTTCTCTATTTGTCTATAATATTTAGTGGTAGGTGATGTAGCTTGAATTTTCAATGAAGTGTGTGGGATTATACTCATTTTGCATAGATTATTGCTACCTATTGGGTTTAGGAGTTCAACTTAATCTTGCTTTGTGTTCATTTGTGTTGTATGAATATGTTTCATGATATTCTTTCTTTGTCCAATGTTTGAATCTCCATGTAACAAACTATTCTTCATGATATTCCTTTATCTAGTTGCTCATAACAAACTATTGATGATGGTAGTTTGTCTATTCTATTCTGCATATTTTATTTATGATATTTTTGTTTCCTCATCTGTTTGGACGCAAATTCACATTTTTTCCCCACCTTATTGGCCAATGAGCGACGTTTAGCACCATTCTTTGTTGAAGATGTAAGGTCCATGTCATGATAAGAAGATTGAAAAAATATTGTTCTCTGCAATTGGTAAGTCGTTTTACATAGATGTTTTTCATAGATGATTAATTTATTGTTAATTTCTTCTTGTTATATGTTTCTATGTTTGGCATTATACCCATTTTGGAGACTTGAAAGAGATTATCACTCTTTATGGGTGGAGAAATTATAGTTAAATTTTTATTTTTTATTTTTTAAATATGGTTACGGTTATTAATTTTTTATTTAGGTTATGACAACAATTATATGATGCAATAATCTTTACAAAATCTATATAACGCAAGAGGCTTAATTGTAGATTTGAGCTACATTTCTTGGCATTAAATATTATAGACAAATCACATCTGCAAAAAGTGCATGTAAAATGACTTGTAGCAACTAATTATTATTCTAACATGTATTATACAATTTATGTGCTTCTCTTCAATATTTATTAACAATGAACATAGCTCGAACTGTGTATGAACATGTTTCATGATGTTCTTTCTTCCCTAAATCAATAATGACATTTTTACATAGATTATATTTTACCTATTTTCTACCACCAAGACTTTCATTCTACTCCTAAATGCATTCAACACAGCTACAAATTGCATTAGAAAATCATGATCTTCATCCTCATCTCGTTAACTAATTCTCTAAATCCATTATCAAATTATTTTTTGGGCGTGTGACATACCTTCTCTTCTTCTCTATTCAAAAGTTTCAATTTGTGCTTGACTCCATCTTTTGTCAAATAGTAGGTATTAGCATGCCAATCATGCACTACTTTCATGTAAAACTACCATGTTCTTCTGAATAACAAGTCACAAACATCCATAGGCATAACATCACATCAAAATTCATCATTGTAATCAGCTATCTTAAACCTTATCAAGCATTGTTCATTCACTAAAACCTTATAGTCATCCTGAAACCAAGAAATTTTGTATAGATGTGGGTGTCTTCTCCTTTATAGCTACAACTTGTTCACCATTTCCTCAGAAACAATATTGTAAGTGCTACCACCATCAATAATCACATTACAAAATTTACCTTCACACTTCATCAAGCGTGAAATATGCTCTGTTTTGGTTCCTTCTCCTCTTTCAACAAAGCTCTTCTAACAACAAGGGATTGACCCCTTTCAGCATCATCAAAGTGTGACAACTAAACATCTTCATCCACATGGGAAACTTTTGCATTACCTTCCATTCCTCTATTTTTCCTTCCTTGATGTTGAGGACACTCAAATGCTCTATCTCCATCTCTACATTCAAAATAGGTTCCTCAAAAGCCTCCTCTTCCCGGTCCTCATTTAGATCTTCCTCTTACCCTCAAAATTTTCTCATGAAACTTGTTTGACATTGCACCTCTTTTATCCTTGTAGTCCTTAGCATCTCAAACTATTTTTCAAACTCTTTTTGTTGCACATAACTTTTACTTTTCCCTTTCTGCTTATTCTCAAATTTCCTATTCAATCTTTCTTCTACTTTCAATGCAAATTTATATGCATCCTCAATGTTGTATATTCTTACCAGTGCCAACTCTTCTTGTATGCTAGGTTTTATCCCATTAATATAATGAGCTACTTTATCCTTATTCACTTTATAATACCATGTTCTAACCAGGATCTTTTGAAATTCTTCTTTGTATTCCTCCACCATCCTCATTCGTTGTCTTAGATTTTGCATCTTCTTGAGTAGTTGCAACTCATAATCAATTTGAATAAATTACTTCTTTAGTTTTTCCACCATTTCTTCTCATTTATAAATTCTATCCTTCCCTAGTATTTGTCATTCAAGGTGGATCTCTTTCCACCATATGCTTGCATTACCTTTTAACTTTATCTTTTCAAACCTCATTTGGTGAGGGTCTTCAATCTCCTCAAACTCAAAAAATTCCTCCATGTCATTGATCTAATCTATCAACTCTTTAGGGTTTAGACTTCCATTGAAAGTTGAAACATGTATTTTAGGTTTCTTTTCAATGTTGGATATTTCTCTCAACAATCTCATTTCTCAAGGATATATTTGATCTTGTTTTTCTTTATCCACTTCCTCTTTAGCTTCATCTTAATTATAATCTCTTTCTTGATCTACTCTCCTATGAACCTCCTCTTGCAAGGTATCCATCTACCTTCTGAAGGCCCTAATTTTATCTCTTGTAGGTTTTCTTCCTCCACCACTGTTTCCTCTACCTCTACCACACTGAATAGGTCTAGGAGGCATTTTGATCTCAACCCACACTCAAAGGTCCTACTGCAAACTACCTCACATTCGATGATATGTTACAGACTTAGGAACTCCTTCTCTAATACCACTTGATGAAAGGTACTTCCCTTGCCATATCAAACTCTCAACAAGAACAAAAAATGAACAGCCAATATACAGGAAGAAACAAAGAGATTTTATTATTACTGACTTGAAAAAAGGAATATTGCAACATTAGATAATTACATGGAATTCTCTCTAAAATCATATACCAAATTTGTATATCAGAGCATTTGCTCTCATCTCTACATTTACTAGCGAGTCATCGAATTCTCTACTCTTCTCCATGATCTCATTACCCACCATGCTACCCTGACATCTTTTATGTATGCTCTATATATTGATATTCTTTTTTGGGTCAGCTTCACTTCTCCATATTCCTTTCCCCTTAAGTTTTTGTAGTACTTCCTCATCGTCCAATCAACATCTAGATCTCCTAGGAAATTTAGTCATTATTAGTAACATAATTCTTATTTGTTCACACTAGGTAATCATCTTCGAATATATACTCCATCATTAGGTTGATGCCAATCGCAAACCAAAATCATGTTGATTCACAACAATGATGTGAAATTGATGAGTAACTTCTAGCCACATGTCACCACCTTATTCATCTATCTACTAGCATATGTTCTACACATTCCATAACCATTCTCTTTTACCACAATACCACATGGTACTACTCAACCATGGCCCTTCCAAATGACCATTGTGATGCTTAAAAATTATTTCTATAGTCCATGCTACCCATAGGGATTGTTGAAGGATTGTCGGCTTCGTACCACCATACCACAAACTTCCTCAGTAAACCATTGTGGGGTTGCACTTTACAACCCACCATACCACAACCTCTTTCAAATTATCTCATGATGTTGTGAGCTACAACCACCTATATAATTGACATCTTACCTTCCACACTATTTGTCATGTTGAAGAGACTTGCATCCCTATATTGTCGAAAATGATATGTCTCCCCAATACACCACACTAATGACATCTTGTTCGAATGGACATGTACTCTTGTTAGCTTGAAGTATCATCATCAACCCAATTCGTCTTATCACTCTATAAAAATGATTCTAAATGTAATCTCAAAGATATGTGAACTTCCCACCAATGAGATTACTTCACGCCTATTAACTTTTGCTTCTTTCACCATCAATATGTCTATGGTACATGAAATAGGGTCCCATCAAAATCTCCCAATCACACCGATGAGTATGTCGACCAACACTGAAAGAAGAATTTCATTCCTTCTTCATGCGACTTACTCCTTAAACTCAAATACCTAGAAAAGAAACATCATAGATCGATGCAAGATTGTTCATCACCCTAGATGCTCCTATATCAAACAATTGAGGTAATTCAAAAAAATTTCACGAGTTGAACTCATAAAAAATTTGTAGATCTTGTGCTTATCCTGGACCCATCATCTACCTTAGTTTTGTGAAAAAAATTATAAACCTTCCTTGCAATTTGATCTCCCTTCAATCCTTCATTCTTCCTCTCTTCCTCCCTCTTTTCACGGATTCCAATTCCGAGTGTTTGGACTATGAAATTCCTGAAAAATCATAATCATCAATTTTATCTTCTTCAATGAAATAAGGAAACTCTTGCATTACATGTCCTCTATTACTTGTTTCATTTTCAATCTCCTTTTGTTCCCTATGTTCCTCTTGTACTATATCTCCGAAAAAGTAGTTTTCAACTACAAATTCAATGTTATTATCACAATCAAAATACTAATACTTTCCATCTCTCTTGTTTGTATCATTAATGCCAATAATATAATGAGGATATTCTTCATTTTCATTCTACAGTAAAAAAAACCAAACCAACATGAACTTCCTCATCCTCTTCCTTACTTACAACTATAGTACCTTCTTTCACCAATATACTCACCTATATATACCTTCATCTACACTAATCTAATCATGCTCATAGAAATCAGTAACAATATTTTCACATAAATTAGATTTTACTTCTTTTTCCTCCAAGTCTTCCATTCTACTTCTTCTAAATGCAATCAACATAGTTGCAACTTGGATTTAAAAATCCTAATCTTCATCCTCATCCTCTTTAACAAATTTTCTAACTCCATTAACTAGACATTTTCCATGGGTGTTACATACCTTTTCTTCTTCTTTATTCAAAGGTTTCAATTTATGCTTTACTCCTTTTGTCAAATAGTAGGTATTAGCATACCGAGCATGTATTCCCTTCCTATCAAACTACCATGTTCTTCACAATAACAAGTGACAAACATCACACAAAACATCATCATGGTAGTTACCTATCTTAAACCTAACCAAGCATTTTTCATTCACCAAAATCTTATGATCATATTGTAACCAAGAAATTATGTATGGATGTGGGTGCCTTCTCCTTTATATATGTAGTTTGTTCACCATTTCCTCATAAAAAAGATTGTTAGTACTACTACCATCAATAATCACATTAAAAATTTTACCTTAACACTTACATCGACTGTGAAATAGGCTATTTCTTTGTTCAGGCTTCTTCTCCTCATTCAGCAAGGCTCTTCTGACAACAAGGGACTCACCCCTTTTAACATCTTCAAAGTGTGGCATAACATCACACAAAACATCATCATGGTAATTACCTATCTTAAACCTTACCAAGCATTTTTCACTCACCAGAATCTTACGATCATTTTGTAACCAAGAAATTATGTATGGATGTGGGTGCCTTCTCCTTTATATTTGTAGTTTGTTCACCATTTCCTCATAAAAAGGATTGTTAGTACTACTACCATCAATAATCACAATAAAATTTTTACCTTAACACTTACATCGACTGTGAAATAGGCTCTTTCTTTGCTTAGGTGTCTTCTCCTCATTCAGTAAGGCTCTTTTGACAACAAGGGACTCACCCCTTTTAACATCTTCAAAGTGTGATGACTGAGCATATTCATCCACATGGGAAACTCGAGCATTACCTTTTGATCATTTTATTTCCTTCCTTGATGGAAGTTTAATGGTAAGTGTTTTCTTGTGTGAGGGTTCATGTATTCTACCATTGTTGTGTGGTGAGGTTCTACAAAGTAAATGTGTTCGACCAAAGTAAATGGAATATTGAATGTCATAGTCTGGGAAAGTATACATTGATTAGGTTGAATTGTTGAAACAACCATTGTGATTTTGGTTTCATGGAATTTTCATAGGTTATTTTTCTCTTCTATTTTTCATGTTTCCTCCATGATATTCTTTTCCCATTCATCTTTTACTTGTGTTTGCTTCTTAAGTGTTCTTCTAACATCCCTTGCATCTATTTAATAGACTACTTATCTTGTACCAATATGTTTAATGGATTTGTTTCTCCCTACCCCATTTGAACCTTCTTATAATAAAGTAGTAATTGTTGTGGTTTTTTTTTTTGTATGGAACATGTTATATATCTTATATTAGTTTGTTTCATGATATTAGTTGTCCCACATTTGTTTGAAGTTCACCATAACAAACTCATGTGTTGCTTGCTTCCTTTTTGTTGTGAGAAATTGTATTGGGACTTTGTCGGATGCATGGTTAGTTTGTTCATCATTTAAATTGAATATTAGATCCGCAAATTTGTTGTTACACTTTGTGTCATTGTTTGATATATGTATGGATATATGTATGACCATACACATATGCATATGTATATACATATATGTATATGTATATGTATATCTACATATGCAATCAAAAAAAGTGAAACTCTTTGAGATAGAGGGTACAATGAGGGAAGGAACAATGCATATGCATAAGCAATGACAACATTACACTCTCTGAGGAAGGGAGAAATGCATTGTACCTTCCATTCATTACACTCTCCACCAAAATGCATTGCATATGCATAGATATATTTACATATGGATAGGAATGTATGTATATACAAATGAAAATGCATATGTACATTCAACCTAATTAGATGTATGATTTGTCTATTTTTCAATTGAATTTTCTCTATATTAGTTTAGTGGCTCATAAGTGTTATTGTCAATTGTGTTATACAATTTCTTTATTTGTCCTAAATATGTGTGTGTGTGTGTGTGTGTGTGTGTGTGTGTGTATGTATCTGCATATGTCTCGAAGCATTAATTTCAACATACCATTCATGATCTAGACCATCCTCTTTATAAGGATTTGAAGTTAAATCAATTAGAAAGATACCAAGGAACTAACTATACAAAATGTGTATAACACCAAAGATGCAAAGAGTATATGTGTGTGTGTGTGTATGCATGTATATGTAAATATATATGTGTTTGTGTGTGTGGGGGGAGGGGGGGGGGTTGGCGGGGGGGTTGGTGGTGGTGGGCATGATCATCATGGAAAAACAAACCCTTAAGTCGTGAAAAATTTAGAAAAATCAAAGTTAGGAAACTTGATGTAAAAATTTGAATATGTTATCTATATTATTTCAAAAATATGTAAAAATAGAATCTATAGAAAATTGAATGTAGTTTCTAAACTACTAGATTTATTTTTTAAAAATATATCTATTTGGTGAAATTTTGAAATTTCAATGCAATAGTACTTAAATTTCAAGAAAAAAAAAGTAGGTGTCTTTCTAACCACCCTAACCACAATAAAATGATAATATTATAGACATAAGTAGAGGACTCATGTCCTGATGTGATGGATATTTTTTTCTAATTTTTTCGAAGTACATAATTAATTATGAATTTTTTTTACAACTTTTAAAAAATATGAAAACTCATATGTTTGACCAACTTAACTTTCTCAAAACTTCATGAGATTCAATTTTATTTTTTAATCCTACGGTATGCGAAGCATAGAATGTGATGCATGTTTTGGATTAAAAAAGTGTGATACCATTTGAAAGCTATAGATGTTTTTCAATCATCCTATCAATTAGGACTTTAGTCATAATTCAAATAGAAAATGAATAATAATAATTTATTAAATTCAAAGTAAAGCATTTAAATTTATATTGGTGGAAAGTTGAGAATATCCTTTAAAAACCCTTTTTGTTTCATCAATTTTGGGTTAAAAAAATGTTGTTAGCCACATACCCTACACATACCCATCATGTCGCCACTTTTTGGACCATCATGATCTTGCACATGCATGTGTGTGTGTGTGTTTATGGATATATATTTGTATACAATAATGTGTATATGTATATATATATAGGTAGGTAGGTAGGTAGGTAGGTAGGTAGGTCAGTTGGTCGGTCGGTTAGTTGGTATGTATGTATGTATGTATGTATGTATTTTGTAACAGTTCTTTTACAATGTCCCTATTTGTCTCTAACATTTAGTGCCAGATTATGTGGCTTCAATTTAGATTTGATAAGGCAACTATTACATAGATTGCTTGTTTTTTATGAATATATTTTATGATATTCTTTCCTCCTATTTAAAAGTTCTACTTAGTTGGGTTTTGGTCATCTCTCATTTTCCTATGGTTCTTCAGTGCTTTCCTAATAGTTCTTTTACAATTTACCTATTTGTATTTAATATTTGGTCCCAAATAATGCAGCTCCAATTTAGAATATATGTATGTATACATGTGTGTGTGTGTGTGTGTCCATGCGCATGATCATGATGGGCCAAAAAGTGGCAATATGATGGGTATGTGGTTGATGACATTTTTTTACCCAAAATTGATGAAACGAAAAAGGTTTTTAAAGAAGATTCTCAGCTTTCCACCAATATAAATCATGATTTACTTTGAATTTAATAAATAATTATTATTCATTTTCTATTCAAATTATGACAAAAGTCCTAATTGATAGGCTGATTGAAAAACATCTATAGCTTTCAAATGGTATCATATTTTTTGAATGCAAAACATGCATCACATTCTATGTTTCACATATTATAGGATTAAAAAAACAAAAATTGAATTTCATGAAGTTTTGACCAAGTTAAGGTGGTTAGACATACAAGTTTTTTATATTTTTTAAAAGTTGTAATAAAAAAATGATAATTAATTATTTACTTGGAAATAAATTACAAAAAAATATTCATCACATCGGGACATGAATCCTCTACTTATACATAAAATATTATAAAAAAATATTATCATTTCATTGTGGTTATAGTGGTCAGACAAACACCTACTTCTTATATTTTCCCTGAAATTTAAATACTACTCCATTGAAATTCCAAATTTTCACCAAATAGATATTTTTTTAAAAAAAAAAACTTAGTAGTTTAGAAACTACATTCAATTTCCTACAGATTATATTCTTACATATTTTTTAAATAATATAGATAACTTGTTCAAATTTTTATGTCAAGTTTCCTAACTCTGATTTTTCTAAATTTTTTGCCACTTAAGGGCCTATTTTTTCCATGATGATCCTGCACATACCCATATATATATGTATGTATGTATTTATGTATGTATGGGAAAGTATACTATGAAATGTGTGAGAAAATATATTGATTAGCTTGCATTGTCGAAAGAGCCATTGTGGTGTTGGTTTGATAGCAAACTATTGTAAAAAAAAATTCCTCCACCTCTCTTTCAAGTTCCCAATAACAAACTATTCTTCATGATTCTCTTTTTTTGGTTCCCCATGACAGACTGTTCATTATCATATTTTGTAGAACAATAAGAGGTTAATGATAGGTAACCAAGAATCCATATTAAACATATTCAAACAATTCAAACAGTCTATGTAAGAGTGGGTTTGTAAATTCAAAATTTGAGCTACATTCTTTGGCAGTAAACCCACATTAAATAGAACTTGTAAATGCAATGGGTGGCAATATTTTGTGAAAAATGGATATAAGGCCATGGAGTTAATTGGTAATTCAAGCTACATTACTTGGCACTAAGTATTATATAGAAATAGAGAAGACTTGTCTAGGGTTTTAAATGATGATGTAGAACTTACATCTTCAACAAAGGATGTTCCTAAATGTTACTCATTGTTCAATAAGGATTGCAAAAACATTATGCATTTAGAATTGACAAGGAAACTATTACATAGCTTGGTTGTCTTGTATCAATATGTTTCATGATATTCTTTTCCCCTCATCTATTTGAGTATCAATATGTTTCATTATATTCTTTTCCACTCATCTGATTGAAGCCACCTGTAACAAATTATCCTATTGTTCTTGTAACAAGGATTGTTTCAATTTTTAAAATTTTGGAATTTATGTCATTCTTAATTTGTTTGGATGGACTTGTTATATATCTTGTGTCAATATGTTTCATGATGTTCTTTTTAACTCAACTATTTGAAGTGAGTTTGAAGCTTCTTGTAACAAATTATTCTATTATTCTTCTAACATACATTGTTCTCAATTTTTAGAATTCTATAATATTTGTCATGGTTATTTTCTTTGGATGGAACATATTATATGTCTTGTATTGATATGTTTCATTATTTTTTTCTTATCTTACCTATTTCAAGCTCTTAGTAAGAAAGTGTTGATTGTTGTGGTTTTGCTCTTGTAAATTCTAAAATTTTGTACATTGCTAGAAATTGCAACTATGGTGGTGTTGATCTATGCATTTGGGTTGATTGCAACTTTTATATAGACAAATACATATACACATATATTAAAAATGCCCGTATATGTAGATATATAGATATCCATGTATACAAACCAAGACTAGTGTGGCATGTTTGACAATCTAACAGTGATTTATATATACACATGTATATCGAAGCAGATATGTATGGCATCTTTATTCGTATTTATGTAGTCTTTCATTCAAAAAGAGTAAAAGATACCACATGACCACAATGCCTCTTTTGAAAATGCAACTTACTCGGTATATTTTCTTGCACATTTTGGAGAATACTTTCCCATACTACAACATTGAATGTTGTATTTACTTCCTCCAATGCCATGGTCCAACAGCGCCAGGATGTATTAAACCTCACATGAGAAAACACTTACCACTCTACTTCCGTGTATTGAGACAACCAACTCCACCATTTCCAAACCACGTAATTAGCAAGCTCCATGTTGTTATAAATAGCCTCTAGAAATGCCCCCACTAGAAGTACATATGGATATATATATATATATATATATATATATATATATATATATATATATATATCTAGTTATATGTGGTTTTTTAAATGTGTGGACAAAAGGAAAGTTCAATGCCTATATGTACTTAGTCATTTTTATTCTTACTGTTGTATTTTCTATTTTTTGCATTGAAAAAGATGAAGGAAATAGGTAGCAACATATACAAATGTATGCATATACGTATTTATAGAAATATAGTAAAAAATTACATGCATACAATAGTAAAATGGTTGTTGGATTATCAACATTTCTAACTTGTCTACTAGTTGGCATTGGATGTTGCAATACATTAATATTTTATTTTCATTGTCAAATAGAGGTTCCAATTAGTCAACTATAATTGGAACATTTTCTCCCTCTAAAAGGTCCCAGAACTATGTCTGTGAAATTGAGCTTTGTGGATGGGTCTCCAAAGGCCCACAAAATTGATTTGGTGATTGATTTGGAGACACCTCTCATAGGTCCTACTACGGAGTCTTACTTTGAGGGTGCCATCCATCAGCCTCCACATTCTAATTCTATAAGTTTGTATTTCCTTTTCCTTATACCTGCTACAGATTTTTTGTTATTGTTCCCTTCCTCTCTTGTAATAAACTTGAAGATTACCTTTCAGTTCCCTTTATTTTAGGATTCTCAAATAAAAAAATATACAATGCATACACTTTACTATTTATATTTCTAGTTTCATTTTCCTTTACGTGTATACACACATGGTTGGCCCTAGTAAAACATATAGATGTGGAAGTACATATGCATTGATCTTTTACAACACAAAACTATCTCTTTGTAGTCTTTGTTTTCCTTACTCATTTTATCCATTTGTTGTGATGATATGCATTTTCCTTGATTGAACTTGTTTTTGTAGGCTAGAAAGAAACAACCAACTTTTACTCCATTTGTAATTCATTCCATCAATGTTGGAGATGTCATTCCCTCTCCCATCCTTCAGCTTTTGTCCTTCAAAAGGTTTGGAGGTAATGAAGGGTAGGTTGAGTGATACAAGGTTGTCTTATCTGATGGGCATCATATAAAAATAGGAACCCTTCATTCCAAATGCAATGATTTTTTGCTTTCAGGTGCCTTGAAAATAGGGTAACTTGTATGTTTAAGAGATTATGTTTGTAGGAATATCCAAGATTCAAGGTGGGTTGCATTCTTTCTTACATCTACTTTTAAAAATTCTCTTTTCTCTTCATATGGGCCTAATATAATGTGTCTAGTTTATTGTTTTGCTTCTTTTCTAGGGCCTTAATCATATTCATCTTAGTTGTGATTATGTATGATTGTCAAATCATTAGGACCCTTAGGTATTTGTTCAAGTAGGAAGAGGAACAAATGTTGGGGTCAAACTCCCCTTCTCCTTCTAAATGAAACCTTAAATTTGGTCTAGAGTTGTCCCCTTAAAAACAAAACAACCCTCCAAATTTCAGTCCTATTAAATCTTTAAACATTTATCAAAATGTTTGGACAGTGAAAGGGCACATAACACATATTAGAGAGATGTACCATTTCCAAAAACAAAGAGGTGAAGACCAACTTTTTAGTTTTGACATTATAGATATGGAGGGAATAGAAATATGTGTTACTTGTTTTGATGATATTGTTGAATTGCAGTATGGTCGAGTTGAGGTGGGTGCAACTTATTTGATATCAAAAGGATCAGTCAAAAAAGCAAATTAAAAAAATCAATAAATTAAATAGTAACCTTAAAATTGTTTTCGATGAGCAATCAACAATAAAATGGTGTGAAGATGAGATTTTTGTTCAAAAAAAAACCTCTAATGTTTTGCCAGTTGGTGACATAAGCAATTATAGTGATAATAGCTTGGTTGAAAATATTGGAATTGTAGTGCATGTTGGGTACATATCAACTATTCATAGGAAAAATGGATCTCAAACAATTTGGTGAACTATTAAACTATATGATATCTCTACTTCGTTCATTGATGTTAATTTGTGGGGTCCAAGTTGGCACGAAAAAGGTGATGTGTTGGAGCAAATGTATTTTTTTGGTGATATAGTGATAGTTGTCATTTGGGGTGGCCATATAGGCTAATTTAATGTTAAAGTTATCAATAAATCAACAAAAATAGTCCTTGACATTTACCCTTGTATTCCTGAGGCAAACACTCTAGATTGAAGGGCACAATCAAAGTAGAACAAATGGTTTCATCTTCTTCTTCTCTACATAGGCTCCATCCTTCAAATGATAGAGTTACTATTGCATTCATCTTTAACAAGTGCCTTGGATTTCTAGAAACTATTGAGACCATTTTTAAAGAAACCATTCAAATTGCAAAAACTAATTCTTTTTGTTATCATGCTTGCCCCTTGCTAGTTAATGGGAAAGAATGCAAAAGAAAATTCACACATCATCATGCTGATGTTTGGTTTTGTGATCATTCCTAGATAGAAATTGAGAAATGAAACTATCACTGTATTCTACATTTAAAGTTGTAAGACCACTAAGCCAACCTTTGGTATATTTCTTTCGATGAAGCTACCACTAATTTACTGCTAATTCTAGCAAAAGACCTTTACATGTTGTGGGACAACTATGAGTCTACAACAGATCATGTTGTTGTTATTAAATCCCTTGTTTGTAAAACATACATCTTTACTGTCTTGATCATAAGAAATACTTACAATTTTGAGGATTGGCTTAAAACAACAATTGTGAAAGCATCAAAAGTTAATTTCAAAGCAGAGTGTAAATTGTTACTTTCAGACATAGCAAAGATGTCTTCCCCTGCTACAGAAAAAGGCTCCACGAGTGAGCCAACACTTTGACTGCTCTTTTACACTTTCCAACATTTCTCCTAGTCTTTCCTTTTTAATGCTCACTATGGGATGCTAAGATTTCTATTTTACAAATGTGAACATAATTTATTCCTATGTTTAGATATATATATTTACACATTCAATGATCACTCATCCTTTTGATTTTAACATGCTGCCTAGATTGGTTTTAGTCTACATTGTTACTATGATTCTTGATTCATATTAGATGGTGGAATTTTTAGTTCTTCTATACATATTCTAAATTCACTTCTTTGCTTTATAATCATTGAATAGTAATATTATCTTCAATGGAAAACATATAACAATAGTCAAATACTAAAAATGGTTAATGATGAAATCTGTACAGTGCTTGTATATATATTTTTATATATTACAATGTTGAAACCAAGTTATTCCCCTTTTGATCATTCATAGATATGCATTTATATCCACATGTATACATATATATTGTTATATTTGTGTGTGTGTGTGTAATTACTTTGACCATCATAACTAATACTTAAATAAGAAAAAATGAAAATAAATAACATCAAAGTAATAAATTTTCTACTTCCATATAAAAATTGAAAAAAATATGCCATACCTAAAGCTATGAACTGACGTTTTTGTAAAGAATACTTTTTTATTAAATATTATTAATTGAAGTTGGGTATATGCAAGATCATGATGGGCCAAAAAGTGGTGATATGATGGGCATTTGTAGGGTATGTGGCTGACGAACTTTTTTTTAACCCAAAATTAATGAAATGAAAAGGGTTTCTAAAGGAGATTCTCAACTTTCCACCAATATAGATTATGTTTTACTTTGAATTTAATAAATAACTATTATTCATTTTCTATTTGAATTATGACTAAAGTTCTAATTGATAGGTTGATTGAAAAAACTATAGCTTTCAAATGGTATCACATTTTTGGAATCCAAAACATGCATCGCATAGATGCTTCACATACTATAGGATTAAAAAATGAAAAATTGAATTTCATGAAGTTTTGACCAAGTTAAGTTGGTCAAACATACGAGTTTTTATATTTTTTAAAAGTTGTAATAAAAAAATCATAATTAATTATTTACTTGGAAAAAAATTACAAAAATATATGCATCACATCTAAACATGAGTCCTCTACTTATTTCTTAAATATTATAAAAAAATATTATCATTTTATTGTGGTTATGGTGGTCAGACAGACACCTACTTATTTTTTCCCTGGAATGTAAGTGCTACTGCATTGAAATTTCAAATTTTCACCAAATAGATTTTAAAAATAAAAAATAAACCTAGTAGTTTAGAAATTACATTCAATTTGCTATAGATTCTATTCTTACATATTTTTGAAATAATATAGATAACTTATTCAAATTTTTATGTCAAGTTGCCAAACTATAATTTTTTTGAATTTTTTGCCACTTAAGGGCCTGTTTTTTCCATGATGATCTTGCACATACCCAAACATGACTGACAACTCTGTAAAAGAGGAAAATCCTTTAATTTTAATATTTTTCATAAATATTATTTAATGCATAACTTCAAGTCGATCATGTATTTCTATGCATATGTATGTTAAAATAATTAAATAATAATCTACCAATTGATTGATTAGCTTGGGCCAAAAGGTCAACTATAGATATGCATCTAGGTCTGATAAATATAAAACTAAGACAAAGGTAAAATTATATTGTACTTCAATGGATATAAAATAGTTTGCCTACCCATTCAAAATTTAAGCAACATTATTTGGCACTAAATATTATAGACGAACAGGGAAACTAAAAAAGACCTATTAAAAAGACATTTACTATGTAACAGTTCCCTTGTTAATTCTAAATTCATTATTTTTTTGCAATCCTAATTGACCAATGAGTAACATTTAGGAACATCCTTTGTTGAACAAGTAAGCTCCACCTTATCATTTAAAACCCCAAGCAAGTCTTTTGTATTTCTCTATAATATTTAGTGCCAAGTACATGGAGAATAGAACAGATGAAAAAATTACTAGCCCTAACCATGTTTTTTTGAAAAAAGAAAGAAAATTAAACTGCAATTTCTCATATGGTAATGAGTATAATGCCAATGATGCACAATGATAACTACAAACAATAAATGAATGATGAGAACTATATGTGTATGTATATGTATATGTGTATGTATGTATACATATATGTATGTGTTGTGCCCTTAACACACACGCCCCATTCGGAACGGGGACCCTCTTTTCTTTCGCCTTGTTGGGTCTTTTGGGGTTGCCTTGTTTTACGTGCCCCCCTCTTTTTTTGACATTTCGTATGGTCGATGTTGCTCCAAATTTTCATCATAAATCGATCATGCCTCCACTTTTGCTTTTTTGCTACCTTCTGAGGCCTCGGGGGTCCCTCTGGCATTTTGGCCCTGAAACGGCCCTAAGCCCCTTCGGGCCCGGGCGTCCGGGGTTCTCTGTTCGGGCTTCCCCTTTGAAGTCACTGTCCTTTGCGGCGTTCGTCGGGTGTCATCCTGCCCTTCAGGGTCCGCCCTACTGCCCTCTGTGTGAAATTCATCATAGCTTTTCGGGGCGACGCCCGTCCCTTCGAGCCCCGAGCCCCAGAAGTCCACTTCCGGGCTTCTGTCCCAGGCTCTCTGTCCGTGACGGTGAGCATCTGGTGGCCTTCCACCCCTCGGGACCCACCCCAGGGTCGCCACCCCCGATGCTTTCGTTTATCCCTCTCCGCCGTCGACCATTTCGGGTCTGGCCATCTGGAATTTTGCTCCCAGAATTTTGTGACGGTTTCGTCACCCTTGGTGGCGGGTGTCTGCCGGCCTCCCTCCCCCCGGGCCCCGGGCATCTCCTTGCCATTGCCATTCAAAATTGGCGAAAGTCATATGGCGGCCGTCGCACCGCGTCATCCTGACCGTCGGGCCCCGGCATTACCACCGCCGCCGCCGACCTAAATTAAAATTCAACGACTTTTCCTACGGCCATACGGGTATTTATTGTAGTCATTTATGGCTGTTTGGGTATAAAATGCCCAACCTGCCCAAGTCTTTTTCATAATCAGGATTGGAGCCAATTGAGAAGTGATCATTTGGAGCCCACCACGAGTAGCTGCATCATGATCATCACCGTCAACATCATTTCGTCAACCCTCGGTGGATCCCGCATCTCGCCATTTAGCATTTTTGAGGTAGGGGACCCGTTTGCCCTCCTGTGTGTGTTTTTCATGATTTTCAAAGATCTAAATAACTGAACAAATTAGTTAGGATGGCATAAAATGAAAGAACAGTAAATTGCGCTCATTACCCATGTCTTGAAAATTTGCCAAACCTATCAGAATTGCCCTTGCCGTTGACTCGGGACTTTTCTGCTGCACAGCTGTTCTTCCGGCAAGGAAATTCCTCGACTTGGGTCTGAGCCCTGCCTTCACCGTCAAAATCCAAATTTGAAACTCTCATCTAGACGGTAATCCTCCCCACCAGGCCCAGTTCGTCGGGTTTCCTTGACTGAGGTTCCGCTAGCATTTCGCCGCGCCTCATCTGCAAACATGCCGCTGCCTCCCAGCTTCCGGGCCTCGGAATGTCCATCACCGTCTAAACTTAAAAATTGAGCAAGTATCCTTTTGTTGTGTCGGGCTTCGGGCCCCGGGGTTCCGTCCCCGGAGTTCCGCCCTATTTTCGCCGTCTCCAGCGAAATTCATGCCCCTGCTTCCCGCGCCCCGGCCTCCACCCTGACCCTCGCTGTTAACTCTTGGGCGGCATGAAATTATTGCATAATTTTTGCCTTCGGCTCCCGGACGCCAGGCCTCCTTACCTCATTTTCTGCCGTTCTTGATGGCGAGGTCTTTCGGTGATATCCCCAATACCTCCCGACCCCCAGACCCCGGCATCCTCTCCGCCATGGGCTTGCTTTTCCTGCCGACGACTTTTGTATCCCTGGGCCCCAGCTCCTGAACTTCCGCTAGTGGAAGTCTATCACTCTACTGCTGTTGGAAAGCTTAACCTACCTTTCCGCTCTCTAGACTTTGAAGCACCGTCTGCCGTGGACTATCACCAAATTCCCCATCGGCCATCTGCTCTCCGGATCCCGGTATCCAAGCTTCTGTTGTCTGAATTCTGCCACTCAATTAGTGCTGCTAGTGGAATACCTCGCCCGAAACTCCACCCTCCAGGCTCCGCCCTGCCGGGTGCCGTCAAGTTCAGAAACACAAAATCAGCTGCCAGACTTCTCCCCGCAGGCTTCTGTCTGATGTTCTCCATCCTACGTGACGAAATTCAAACATCGTCCCGACCTAATTGGCCCAAGCCTCTGAAGTAAATTGACCCATCATGGGCCGCCTTTCGGCCCTCCGGGCCCCCGGTCCTCGGACTTCTGCCGCGGGATTTTCGCTCGCTGTCTGCCGTCGCCAATGGCCATCTGTTAGCGACTTCCTAGCTTGAAACCTCCGAGTCCTCCTAAATCCATCCAAACGATCCTACAATTAGAATCTAACCTCAACCCATCTCCTAAATTTTTCTCTTCTCCATCATGAGCCTCTCGAAACATTAAAATTTCACCAAGGAGGGTCTCCGGGAGCTTTCCATTGTATTTTCCCTTCCAGACAGTATTCCTATGTCTGGCCCTCCGGGCCCAAATTGTCCAAATGCCCTGAAACGAAGGTCAACAACATCTAGACACAAGATTTATGATATACTTGATTAATTATTTAGGTGTTATCCTTGAGATATGGACTAACATGAACGATTTTGATGTTTTATGCACTGAATTTGCCTTTGCATGCAGAATATATGGAATCGGCTGCAGGAACTTCAGGGGCATCTGCCGAAAAGGATAAGGGCAAAAGGTTAGGAAGGACCCCTCAGGGAAAGGAAGATAAAGATCAAATGAAATATCAGTTCTAGGGCGAGCCGCTCTAGTCAAAGGTCTCCACCGACTAGAAAGAAATTTTAGATACTAACATTGGCCAGGTTGATATAGATGAGTTCACTCAGAGGGTCAAGATCAACCCTACAACAAAGAATGCCAGACTAATATGGCAGAGCAGAATTGCCAAGGCTGTTGGTTTCCCTCCCTCGCTCGTGGCACCTGAACTAGTGATGGCTTGTCGAGAAGCCTATCAAATAGACACTAGAACGATTGTGGATAAGGAGGGAAACATCCTCGTAGACATGTCGCTGGAGGGAATCACGAAGACATTCCACATTCCCACGTTCCTACAAATGGAGGTTCCCTAGTTAGAACAATGCCAAGCGGCGTGGGATGCTAATTTGTTAGGGTGTAAGAAATCAATCAACCTCCTTTGGCTTAAGGAGAAACAGGGCAGCGCTGCGAAGGTTCCCTGGGAACTCTTCCATAGCAATTTCCACAAGGACTACCACGACCTGGTAACTATGCTGAGCAGGGTCATGGGTCTCCCAACAACTGCCTACTTCCAAGAGTGGATGGCCTACTACATTGAGCAGATCCTGCGGGGGAATGAGGACGTTAACACCAAGGTCTCATTCAACTTGGGAGGCATCATTAGCAACTACTTCCATGAGCAGTTTGTCAACGTCAAGAAGAGTTCTAAGTTTTACATGACCTCCTACCTAGTGTACTCCCTGGCAGGTCAAAGACAATACAACAGGCTATTTGTGGCACCTGGTCAGGGGCATAGGCGAGGGCTCAACCCATTTGACAAATATCCTCAACTCCAATACTGCAACTTTAAGGAGTACTGCTGGGTCAATGACGCCTTCATTGGCCATATCATCAGATTGATCGCTGGAGATTTCGAGAGAAGAGTCTTCCATAGTGCCAGAGCACTCTTAAAATAATATGCTTTCATGTTCATCTAGTTCCCCAAGTTTACATACATCCGGGCCCAAGGTTTCATGGAATGGCCAAATAGATTGCCACGGTACCCAAATGACAAGATCATCCTCCTGGAGCTTTCCCAACAGCTCCAGCACATCCAGGCCGTCTTCAGCAATAAGCACATAGCAGGGATCTCCTATCCCATGACCCTTGGCCAGGGCTTGTACCGTTTACAGACTTCTCAATGCACTAATAATTCTAAGAAGGAGCTTAAGGAATATCATTTCGACTGGTACACTGCGCGCCCACGGATGGACCCACATGGCCATGTCAGGAAAGCACTAGGGCCAGCATATGCCCACCAATACCACATTGAAGATTTCTGGGCAGATTGCAAAGACGACAAAGAGGTACGCATGAGGCACTACATGCACATGACCATACAGTTCCTGAAAAGAGTGTAATCATTCTCAGTACCAGATCAGGTCGAGGAGATGAGTCCACCATTATGCACCCAAGGTACCTGCAGTTGCTGACCTACCGATACCGTCGATTGACTAGGATGAATAAGAGGTCAATGACCTAAATACCATCACCCAGCCAATCATAACTCGTACTAAGGAGTGGGTCGATGGGCAGGTGGTGCACCTAAAGCGACAAGGGGTAGTCCTGACATATGAAGGGATCAAAAGTGAGCCAAGTGTCACAGAGGACGTCACTGCCACTATGTCGACTGGTGAGACCTCCAAGTCTCCTCTAGTCACCAGGTCCTAGAAGAGAAAGGGAACGGAGACCACATAATTTGCAGATTCCAAGGAGCAAGCAAAGAAAGAAACGGGGGGCTCATCTCCCAAAAGGCTCAAGTAGACAGTGGCTACGACAGAATTGCAACCCCCATTGGCTCTCCCTGCCCCTCCTGTGGTCACCGCATCTCCGCCAGCAATGGACATTTTTGTCCATCTTACCCCTTCACCCCCAGCCGAGTCGATAATTAACATTGACTCCTCTTCTGGCATGACCACTCCCCCTTCTTCTTCTGCTACCATGTCACCGATTACATCGCTCCCTCTGGCAACAATAACGTCACCTGTTCCCCTTGCCACTATGCTCAAAGCCCTTACGAGGCACATGCAGAGTCTTCCCCCCGAGCTCTCGCAAATCCTAATGGACCCCACTCTCCAAGCAGCCCTCGCCCAAGCCCTTGCAACAGCTCAGCCTTCACAACTGCCAACAGGGCCGCCAGCCATGGAAGCCACAATACAGATTTCAAAAGAGATGGAGGAGCGAGAGCAGGAAGCCTCGAAGCCTATTGAGGAGGAGGCTGATGAGTATTATGAGCACCCTAAGTACGAGCTCCAAACCATTGATAGTGTGGTCTATGAGAAGGAGGAGACGGGCTCTTCCAAGAGTGGAGATGAGGAGGATGGCTCAGGTGCCAAGGAAATCATCCAAACATTTGATGATGACCTTGAGGAAGAGTTGGCGCAGCAACCAAAGGACGTTGGGGAAGAAGCGGAAAAGTCACCACACAGTGAAGAGGGGAAGCCACCAAAGGAGCAGCCACAAAAGGATCTATCTGAGGCTGAGACCCATGCTGTCAAAAGCCCCGAGGCCGAGGCTACTGAGGGGAAGAAAGAAGAAGAGGCAGCGAAAGAAGAAAGCCCCATCCAGCAATTATTCACCAAGTTTCCCGTCAAGCGCCTCATTTTCATTCATGACTCTGACGAAGAGGAGGAGGATGGTGCCCTAGAGAAAGAAGAGCCCCATAAAGAAAAGGAGGCAAAAGTCTTACCTCTGACTGAGAAAGGTGAGGGCAGCCATGATGTGCCCAAGGATAAATCTGCTATGCCCGATTGGTTGGAGAAACAACTTGAGAAGACCCCTGTGCTAAAGGACCCAAGGGCAAGATTGGAGGCCATCTTGGCTCGATCCCTGACCACAACAAAGAAAGAGAAGAAGCCCAAGGTCTGATCCAAGATAACAATGGACGCTTCTAGTTCCTGAGTGGCACAAATTGCAATACCTACTATTGGCCAGGCAGGGGTAAGCTATAATGTCTCCACTATTGATTTGGGGACAACAACTAGGGATCAAAAGGTTGAGCACCTTGATGATTTGGTGGCCATAATGGTGCACTTGATAAAGCAGGACAAGGTCTCCAAGGATGAGCTCAAAGCGTAGGTTGCTACCCTAACAGACTACATACAGCAATGGTCCTCAGTAGACGACCTACCCACCACCTCCATAGCTACACCACAAATGCTCTCCAAAGAACAGACAGACAAAATGGAAAGGAGGAAGAACTTGGAGAAAACCACCAAGGATTGGTTCTGATAGGTTGCATATGTCAAAAACATGGGAATCAGCAGGGCTGTGCGGACAGCCAACAAGTTCTTGGACCTGATCCAATACCTGGAGAGCATGAGGAGGCTTTGCACCAATTTCCCTGCAACATACGACTCCACCTTTCCGAGAATTGAAGCCATCCTTCAGATGCCTGAGAACACGTGGGAGGAGAGGCTGGAACTTAAGAAAGAAGATCACTGGCTGGTGGATGTGTAGCGTAGAGACCTCATCAACCGGAAGGAGAGGTTGGAGCAAATCCTGGGCAGAGTGGATCCAGATATCGAGTGGATCAAAGAAATCTAGGTAGAATGCGTCGAATACCTTAAGCTAATGACGGGCTATAATATGCCCACGGTACAAATGGATGCCGAGAAGATTAAACCATACTTCGAGGAGAAGATGAAAGATGGGACAGCTAGAGAAATTACAACGGAGTTCCTGAGTTTTGCTACCCGCACCTTCGACCAATCAGAGCTATTCAGAGACCAAGGCTCGAAGTATGATGAAGATTGGAAAAGGCTGGAAGAGAACGCTAAGGAGTGGAACTACTGGGCATTACGATGTGAAATCCTTGAAATCGACAAGCTCCAGGCCATCATCCTCAAGTACATAGAGCACACAGCTTCTGAGGAGTAGAAGG
Organism: Sequoia sempervirens; assembly: GCA_007258455.2. Lineage (NCBI taxonomy): Eukaryota > Viridiplantae > Streptophyta > Pinopsida > Cupressales > Cupressaceae > Sequoia > Sequoia sempervirens. Next base: position 20,604,462 of record VDFB02000017.1, read on the forward strand.
ACAGCCCAGCCAAAGAAGAAGATCTCCCTGAAGAGTAGCTACAGCAAAGGAAACAAGAATTAGCTACAGGACGAAAAAGTTATAGTGTCATCCACTAGATGACGAAATAGGGAAAAGATAGGAATGTATTTTTTTAATTGTAATCTATTTGGGGGTAGGTGAAACCCTATTTTGTAATCAATCTGGGCCACATAATGAGAATGAATCTTGGCCATTCATTTAACTTTTTGGAAACTATAAATAGAGCACTCCCCTCATTTGCAAAAGTGAGAGTTGAGTTGTTGTAAAGACATGCTGCTGAAATTTATAAGAAAAGATATTGACTTGGTGTATTTTCTTGGTTTCTCTCATGTCATTTGATTCATTTCTCCAATTTCACATGTTTAGCTTAGATCTTATTGCTATTTAGTTAGTTGTTTCCTTTCTTTGGTTAAATCTTAGGAATGTTGTTGGGTGATCGTGAAGATTCATGCTTTGTTGATGATCCTTTAGTCCATACTTTTTGTTGTTTGCTGAAGGTAGATAGCTGTGCAAAGTTAGTCTGGACTGGATTTTAAAGCTTCCCCTAACATTTATCTTTGATTCATACATGTATGTGGTGGATTAAGGAAGAAATATCTGCAGCCCTTAGAAGATAGCACAATTTCCATGATACTGTGAAATCCCTGGTTAAGTGGGATATTGTTTTGAGGAATTATCCATCACAGGAACTCCGTTGTTACTATTCATAGCAAGCTTCATACTTAGGAACTTTTCCTCTCCTTCGCCCATTTTCCTTTTTTTTTAGTAACTGACCAATACCAAGGTTCATTGCACATTGTAAAGCCGAATCCAACAACTAAATGGAGTCCAAGATTGCTGTTTGAACCTACAGCTGGTGCATAGCAACTTCCCATCCTAAGGATTCCATTCCAAGACCCAACTTCATGCTTTGTGTCCACACTTTGTATTTTTTGTAAGACCGCCTTGTGATTCCAGCAAATCACATCAAACTACTGAGGTATCTAAGCACTGTCATGACCTGACATCTGAGAGACCTTGGGATAGTGTTCTGCAATTTGATTGTGGGAAATTTTCTTTCAAGAGAGGTAGTGCGTAGGCACACTACCTATGTTGAGAAGTGCATAAAAACACCATCAACAGTATGTATATGCATGTGTATGTATATATGCATATGTATATATGTATATGTATGCATATGCATATGTGTATGTATAATGTTGCTCTATAGAATTCTCTTTTAAGAATTTTACTACTTTTTTGTTCCTCTATATTGCTTTCATAAATATATAGTCTATTGTACATTGCATTTTTTTCTTGATATATGATAACACCCCATGCAATTTGTGAGGCCTTGCTAGGGCCTATTCACAACACCGGTGGACTTTCTTGACCATATGGGTTGGTAGTGGTGGAGTTATTTGCCTCGCTCAACAGGTACAAAATGGTGGAAACCTGCCATGCACCTCCACTGGTTGGTAAATTAGATGGTTTAACAAGTGTTGTCCTCTACAATCTACATTGTGTTGTCCCCCTATTGTTGTTGTAAGTTGTTTTCCCACTGACTTTTTTGTTGTTCCATACACATCAAAACCAAAGATATATATTTTGATAGATTCAAATAAAATGTTGTTGTGTAGTAATATGATGTTGACCTCGATGCAAGCATGGATGGAAAATGAGATATGAAGCCCATCTGTGGCAAAATTCATGACTAAAAGATGCATGTAGCTGTAAGAATAATCAACATTTTTTTTATAAATTTATATTTTACTAACTTATACATTCACCCCTTTTGTTTCTGTAGAGCTACATATCCTCTAATAGATACCAAAAGTTATATATTCACTCATTTTCTTTCTACATGGCTAGATACATTCCAATACATACAAAAATCGAGTATGCTTATAAATTTATTTGTATACATTGTATTCTTTCAAGAAAAACCTTTGTTATTATTTGATGTCTTCCCTTTAATGATATCTTTGTATTTTATCTATGGAATTGGTTATGCTTTGAATGCTTTGAAACATACATAGATGCATATATATATATATATATATATATTGAAGAAAAGTAGAGTAATTGTATGAGAGGTATTGGAATAACACTTACTTGTTGGTAAATACTATACACAACCATACATCTTATGCATATCGAGGGAACCATCTCCACCACTACCAACCCTCATAATTACCAAGCTCCATCTCACCACAAAAGAACCTTAAGAAGTCCTCTTCAGCTGGGGCATCCCCAACACCAGAAAATCCAATTCACAGCTGGGGTAATGAAAATCCACGTGGAAACTTCAACCAAATTCTTACATATGCTTGACTGCAATAACCATAGTGTATTCTACACATTGAATTTTTCCATGTCTCTATGATTATCTTTTCAACTTATGAGAAAAAAAACTCTTTTACAGTTTTGTTATTTATCTATAATATTTAGTGCCAAACAATGTAGATTGAATTTTGAATTGACAAGAAATTTTTTACGTAGATTGCTTATGTTCTATCAATATGTTACACAGATTGCTTATGTTCTATCAATATGTTTCATGATATTTGACAAGAAAATTACCAAATCAATTATTTAAATCCACTTGCTTCTGACAATACATATTTTCTCTATGTTATGGTAACAATTATATGATGCAATAATGTGTCCAAATTGTGTGTAACACCATAGACCTAATTGGAAATTTGAGCTACATTGCTTGGTATTCAAACTTATGGATAGATATATAGAAATTCAAGCTAGATTGTTGATGTTCTATCAATATGTTTCCTGATATAGAGAAATTGTAAAAGAAGTATTAGGTAAACACTTTAAGAAATAAATATAAATGACAGATGATCTACAAGATCAATTATTTAAATCCACTTGTTTATTATGATACCTATTTTCTCTATGTTATGGCAATAATTATATGATACAATAATGTGTCTAAATTGCATATAACACCATAAAATTAATTGGAAATTTGAGCTACATTGCTTGGTATTCAAACTTATAGACAAATATAGAGAAATTTGAGCTAGATTGCTTATGTTCTATCAATATGTTTCATGATATAGAGAAATTATAAAGGAAGTATTAGGTAAACACTTTAAGAATTAGATATAAATGATAGATGATCTACCAAATCAATTATTTAAATCCACTTGTTTATGACGGTACCTATTTTCTCTATGTTATGGCAACAATTATATGATGCAATAATGTGTCCAAATTGCATATAACACCACATAATTAATTGGGAATTTGAGCTACATTGCTTGGTATTCAAACTTATGGAAAAATCATTAATGTGAAATACCCATGTAAAACAACTTCCAAATTCCATAGCACAATAGTTTTAAAACCCTCAAATCTACTATAGAATAGACCCGAGGGAAATGATTCTTACAATAGTTTGATACTAAACCAACACCGCAATGGCTCTTTCGACAATGCAACTTAATCAATATATTTTATTTTTGTAGAAACAAAAAGAAAAATGGCAATTAATAGTTTGTTATAAGGAGTTTCAAACACACGAGGGAAAAATAATATCATACAACATATTGGTACAAGACAAGAAATCTATGTAACAGTTGTAAGAGGTATTACTATAATACTTTAGAATCAGATGTATGTTGTTCTTTAGTATTTTCCTTATAGTTCTTTTACAATTTACCTATATCTCTATAATATTTACTACTGTGAAAGTATACTCCAAAATATGCAAGAAAATATATTGATTCGGTTCCATTGCCAGAAGACTAGATTGTGGAATTATTAATATGCTACACATACTCCACAATTAAATGATTTGTTCTTAACAACATCTCATTGCTACATCATTGAGTGCTATGGATGTATTGTAGTGATTTTCTCATAATGTAAAAAATACTTATACATGCTTTTAAACTCTATTTAAAATCACAATCTACATAAATGGGAATAAACATACTATACAAACTTAAATTAATCATTTATGCAAAATACCCATGTAAAACAACTTACAGATTATGTAGTACAATAGTTTTAAAACCCTCCAATCTAGTAAAAATTGGACCCAAAGGAAACGATTTTAACAATAGAAAAACAACACCACAATGGCTCTTTCCACAATACAACTTAATCAAAGTATACTTTCCCACACTCCAACATTGAATATTGCATTCACTTCATCTATCGTCATCGTACAACAATGACATGTTGCATTAACCCTCATGCGAGCAAGCGCTTACCATTCAACTTCCATGTACCAAGGTCACCAACTCCACCACCACCAACCCACATAGATACAAAGCTCCACATGCCATTAAAAAACCGAGCCAAGTCACCATTGGTTGACACATCCCCGGCACTAGAAAATCCAATCCACAACTGGGCTGACAAAAAATCCCATCTCAATATATTTTCTTCCCATAAAAACAAAAAAACTATGACATTTAACAATTTTGTGTAAGGAGGTTCAAACACATCAGGGAAAACAATATCATGCAACATATTGGTACAAGGCATGTAGTCTATGTAACAATTGTAAGAGGTATTTGGATAATACTTAAGAATGAGACGTATGTTACTCTTCAGTGATTTCCTAATAGTTCTTTTACAAATTACCTGTTTCTCTATAATATTTAGTGTCAAATAATGGAGCTCATATTTATAATATATGCATGTATATATGTATATATATATATATATATATATATATATATATATATATATATATATATATATATATATATATATATATATATATATGATCCTCGCATTGTGGTGTGATGGTGCAACAGGAACTAAATGCATTATTCGATGTTGTAGTGTGGGAAAGTATACTCCAAAATATGCAAAAAAATATATTCATTCAGTTGCATTTCCCAAAGAGGTATTGCGGAGTTATGAATATGTTACACAAAGTACATGATAAAATGCTATGTTCTTAAAAACATATCAATGTTATATCATTGAATGCTATGGCTGTATTCTAGCAATTTTCTCACAATGTAGAAAATAATTGTACATGCTATTTTGAATTATATTTAAAATCGCACTTTACATAATTACAAACATAGTATACAATTTTTTTTAGATATACATATGTATATATAAATTTTTGTTGCATTCTCAAAGAGCCACATTGCTCTTATTTTGTATATATGGATATGTATATCTGCCTATAGTGGTGGTACAGTTGGTACCCTCGATACATGGAAACAGTAGGCAAGTGTTTTCCCATGTAAAAACTTTTGATTAGACAAGCCAACTCTTACATTGACTACTTGTCTTGTATCAATATGTTTCATATGGGTTTCAATCATCTATCATTTATCTCTAATTCTTAAAGTGTTTTCCTCATATTTCTTATACAATTTTTCTATTTTATCTAGTACCTTGAAATTTGAATCCAGAAGCCAACTGTTACATAGATTGCTTGTTTTCTAATATCTTTTATTATATTCTTTTTTCCCAGTCTCGCAAAGAAAAATCTGCATTATGTATCAATAAGCAATCTATGTAACAATTGGCCTATGAATTCAATGAGCATTTTTACTATATTATTCCTAAGATTACAATTGTATTTTTAATATTGGTAGATTTAAAATTACTTTTTTTGTGTGCATTTACTTTGTCCACCCCCATTGTATAACAAAAATAGAATGCATTGACCCTTGCACAAGTTTTGCAGATATATACATATATATAAATATATAAGTGTATACATATGTATATATTATGATAATTATTTACCACAATATCTCTTTTTCATCAACTTGTCACACCAAAAAAAAACACTACAATAGTACACAACTTCTTTCAAAACACTATCCCTTCCCCAAGTTTTTTATTATGTGGTATATGTTAAGAGTCCATGAGATTTTGCATGAACCTTACCTGCTTTTCTTGCTCAGGGGTTTGGCCACAACCCATGAGACTTGATGATGCCAATATGGTTGGGAAGACAATGAGTGTGGGTTTATGTGATTATGGATGACAACCAAACACCACGATCATGTGCTTTTGAGAGGAAAAACAATTTGTTGATTGCATCACATTGTTTATCCCCAGAAGCACGTGGAAGTGGTGTAGTGTATGTTGCTCCATTGAACTAAACCATTTACAATGTCATGGTTTCCCTACTCTTTTTTAGTGCATGTCTACATTTTTTTCCTTTGTCGTTATTAGTTGTTAGACATGCCCATGTTTCCCAAACACTTTTTGCATATACATCTTAGCCATGATTTTGAAGTTAGATGCACCATTTTAGTTATTATACACTCTTCTATATACTCCATCTATGTATTTTCCTCCAGTCACCTTCAAATCCCATGATGCCAATTCTTTGTCAGGAAACATGTTTTTTGTCAACTTCTCGTAGCAAAATAAAAAACTACAATGTTAGAGATATTGTTTGAAAACAACCATTTTTTCCAACTTTGTTATACTATGACATATGATGAGAGTCCATGATATTTTCTATGGACCTCACTTGTGTTTCTTGCTTTGGTATTTTGCTAGATCCTGTGAGGCTTCATGATGCCAATATGGTAGGGAGGACAGTGAGTGTGGGTTTAGTGCTTTTCCCTTCCACCTTCACATATACACAAACACATAAATTCTAACATATAGTTGCCTACCAAAAACATACTCTACTCTAACCATTGCATTTGTTATTGTTTCCACATATCTCTTTTCAACTTCTCCAATAGATTACTTAAGGACAATTCTTTACCAACATTCCATGTATTCAAAATGTTCCATTTTATCTCTTTCCATTTACAATAGATAGTGCTAACCTCTTTTATTGTATATGTATATTATTTCCTTTATATTGTTGCACAAATATAATAGGCATTCAACAAAATTAATGTATTGTACACTATCTATTTCAAATTCTTTGATGCTTCTACTACTCAATGCAATGCAATTTGCCCTTCTTAAAAACAATCAACAATGTAATGTAAGTACAAAACTTTCAACTCTTAATAGACAGATTTGCTTACCTAATTATAAAAATTAATGATTATTTTTAGCTTCACATTGTATATATTAATTTTAACCACATACTCATTTTTTAATCATTCCTTTCTTATTTTCCTTGCTTGGGCACTAACATACCCTTCTATTTCATTTGCAGGAACTAGGTTTAAGAATGTAAGAGGATTCCAAAAGCAGGATAGATTTTTCCCTTAAAGTTATGGCATTAAGGAAAACACAACAATATCATATTTTATATACCACAACACCATACTTTTCCCAAGCTTTTTAGTGTGTAATGTATGATGAAACTCCACAAAATCTCATGTGGTTGTTTCATCATTTTTTTACTCAGGGGTTTGGCTAGAGTCCTTGGGGCTTCAGAATGCCAATATGATAGGGAGGAAAATGAGTATGGCTTTTGTTGTTTTACCTTTGACACCATATATTTATTGTTACATAGATTTATGTGTACACAAATTGTTGTGTAAATTTAGCTTCATCAAACATGCTCTATAATACATGTTTTCCATGTTACAACAAGTCATAGGGAAGCAAAAATATGTTTCTCATGTCATACTTTACAATAATATGTTTCTAATGTTTCCTCAAAACAAGCCCTACCTTCTGATTCAATTATTCTAACAATGCAAAATGTGTGTCATTTCATTGCATTCTTCTTCTAATTGATAAATCACAAGCACAAAAAAAATATTTTATTCCCAAGATTATTGAGTAGATATTACTTCTAACATGTTTTTTTTTTAAAATTCATTTATGATGAGCATTATAACTAATATTCAAATAAACAATGACTTTTTTAAATAATAATTTTCTATTCAATAATGTCCCATGCATTGTGTTATCTGAAGATAAATAATAAGCAATCAATTCATTCATTAACCTAGAGAAAAATATCAAAGATCAATTTCCTCTTTTATCCAAATGGTTGTTAGTCTTGCAATGTATTGCCTTATCTAATAATTAACTAATAATTAATCGATTAAATGATTAACCTAGAAAAAAACATCAAATATAGATGTACATCTAAGCGTAACAACTTTTAGACTAAAATACATATAAAATTATATCATACCTAAAATTTTGGAGAGAAATTATTCTTGTTAACAAAACTAATTATTTGAAAATTTAAATTGTATTCAAAATCATTCTCCTAATATGATTAATTAAAATTATTTTAAAGGAATTATTGTAATTAAAAATATTGATGATTAATTGCTTGAGATTACAATTAATGCATACATTGAAAATAATGAAGTCGACCTACAATTTTATTTTACATTTCCATAATCAATTTCCAACTAAAAATAATTGATGTCAAAATGCAAAAATCAATTCCCCATTTTATGCAAGTGTTGTACAATAAAGAAGTGGACTGTAACACGGGGTTTAAAATGTTATACAATGCTCCAATTAAATGTAGACATATAAAATCATTTCTTCACTAAGTCAAATTCATATTGCAGAAATAGCTTTGCTTTAATTGATCTATCCATCTAATTATTCATATAAATATATGAATTGATTTTCAAACATCTATGTTCATTAGAATGTTCTTGAAAAATCTTGTCCTTGTTCACCTCCTACTACAAACTAAACTCGCATTATTCCATATTCAATTATTAACATTATTTCCCTTTTTTGACTCATTCAAACAATTGCAAATAATTCTCAATATTTATACTTTACATTGCATTAGAAAAGCAAGTTTCTTCCTCCTTCCCCACTAAATGCTCATTCATAGAGGATCCTTATCGGAGGATTGTTGCATGCCTCTGCATGCGACTGCTAGTTTATAGATTATGCACATTAGGATATAGATATGTGTTTCAAGTTGTATTATTTTCTAAGAAAATAATTCAAGTCAATTTTTCCACTAGTCTCAATTGTGTGATGAATTATACAATGATTTGATTTAGTTAACACTTTATGAAGTAGAAAAGCATAAAAACTAACCTCAAGAAAAGGCCTACATAAGGAAAATTGCAACTCCATTTTAGTATAGTTAGTTTGATTATTTCAGAAATTATTAACTATATTTATTTTTTAATTAGTTTTTCATTATTATAGAAGTAAATATTAGAATGCAACATAAAAAATAATCCTATAGTTGTTGATGTAAAACTGTTAATGATTGAATTCTATAGTGTAAATTTCTTAATGATTACAAATCCTATTTCCTTACTATCCAAAACTATCTGTGATAAACCCCACAAATATGTAGCCATATATACAATACTGGCACTATTGAGGAAACCAACAACAGATACTGTCTTCACTCACCAATGCATAACTTAACAATTCGACAAGAAATTTGGGAGTATAGAGATACTTATGACATTCACCAACTCCCTATTGATTAATGTAGAATTTGAAATACTAAGAAATAATTATTAATATTGTAGAAAAATGAAGGTTATAATATACCAACCATTATGATTTGATATTTATGGTGTGTAATCAATCTCTTTCTCAAAAGTTCAAATGACCAATCACTGTGAGAAGATTTAAAAACTTTCATGAATAAAATTATGTGAGATTTTATGAATTGATATTTTAGATCACACTCCACTTGATATCATCATGAAGAGGAGGCATTCTATAAATATTGATGTAAAAAATTTAACAAGATTTAATTGGAAGCTCTTGAGTTTAATTTTTAATAGATTATATAAATTCCATGTTTTCAACTATTTTGATTTGACATTTGTGGTTTATGAACAATATAAATTTAATGTCTCGAAGCATTATAATTTGACATATGTGGTTATGCAGTACCCCTCCAGTTGCTACTATGTGTATCATTTTGCTTGTGTTTGTTTGCTAGTCATTTAGTTGTTTTGGATATTATACTATATTGCTTCTAGTTACGACACTGATGTTATGTTAAATGTTAAACTCTGTGGATGTTTCATTGAATATCAAGATTATCTAGTTAAGTTCATATGAAGACATTATGGTAGACGTGTGTGAGTTATGGATATATTGTTTCTAATTTTTAATATGGTTATCATGATGTGATTGATGTATATGATATAATGATGCTTGTCAGTCTTGGTGAAGAAGATAGTGTAGCACTAATCACTTGTGAGTACCCTATTATGTTGTGATTCTTCTTCACGGTGTGTTATGATATATGATAATATGTTTAACAAGTGATGTTTTATGTAGATACAGGTACCGGGTATCGGCTCCACCCACTTGTCGGGTCTGAGCATACCCTAATCCAATGAAATTATGTTGTTTCGAAGATAGTATCAGGTCCTTATTTAACCATCGTTCTTCATTGAAGGACTATCCTATCATTGCTCATTGTCGTTTGTTGTTTTTTCTTGTCCTATTGATTTTGTTTGTGTTATTTATTTGGAAATTAATTATTTTAATTTAGTTAAATGACTTATTTGTTAATTAATTTGATTAAATGTTTATGAGTAAGGTTTGATTTATTAAAATAAATTAAACAAGTTATTTATTTAAAAGTGAATGTTAATTTTGAAAAAGTAATTATTTAAAATGTAACTGTGCAATTAATTGTGTAAACTAGATTCTTGTGAAAAGTTAATATTTTTAAAAGAGTTGTTTTCAACAAGTTAAAATATCTAAAAATATGAGTTGAGGAATAATATCTTAGATATTTAATGATTATAACTTATTGAGAAATTTTAGGAATGCATGATTACAATCAGTTAAGTTGTAACTTGAGGTAATTAATTGCATTAATAAGCCTCTAGGGGTTGCAATTTCTGACATGACAATGTTTTGGAAGAATTTTTCACTGCAGTAGTTTGTTTTTAGGAAAAAAATTGCACGACATTGTTGTAGAAAAAGCTTTCATCTTAGTTTTGATTAAAAACAAATTATGGGGTTGGATTGTTTTGGTTTTCTTCGTCTAATACCCAACGTTTGAGCAGGACTGATAGAAGCTTCTAAACTCGATTCAGCTCAACTAACAAGATTTACCAACTTTTCTTCTTTTACATTTCTCAAAAATTCTTAAGTGAATTTTGTAGAAAAGAATTTTCTTAAAATAAAACCTACAAATACATCAATATAATAGAGTAAGTGTTTAAAATTTAAAAGAAAATATATATATAAAAAAAAACATGATTGTCTATAATTAACGTTTCTAAATAGGAAACCTAAAAGTTTATCCTTCTATATACTTTCTCTGTAATTCGCGTGTATGTTTAAGTTGATTGGCGACTAGTATCCTATGAGAGAATTCTGAGTTTATCCCTTGAATGGATTCAAAGTAATTTCTAAATTATAAACAATTGTCTTGTCTGCTCTTTGAACCATAACCCTCCCTGCATCTAGCGCTGCTTATGCTGAATTTCTATATAGGAGTTTATAAAAAAAAAAGGATATTTAGAGTTTATTCTTCCTTTATCATTACAAGTATAGCAGACCATAGAACTGCCTCAGGAATATCATAAATCTCTCTTAATAACAGTACCTTGGGTTCAATAGAATCTCCTCAAAAAATTTGCATCCATTGTCTCTCATGGTGCTTTTATTTCATGCATGCCATATTAACTAATTGTACTTTGTTTGGGTTTTCTGCACTCAACTAGATTGATGTTGCATGGTGCATATTCATTTGTCATTTAATTCTCTCCATTTAAATTGTCTTTGATGGATCCTATGTGTGCGCCTCCTCTCCGTGCAAGTCACTGCCCCAGTTTAATATGCCTTTAGTTGAATTAGTTTGTTTTTTAAATTATTAGTTAAGAATGATTGAAAACCGTTCCCATTCCCTGTATTCGGCAGTATATTATCTTTTAGATTTATAATATCCTGCCAATGCGTATTGGCACGTGACCTTTTTATTATAGGTTGGTGACTATTATTTATTATTGATCTTTAATTCATAGTTAATTAGTTATTTTTCCTATTTACCATAATTTCTCTTACCATAGAACATGCACAGACTGTATGTAATTATTCGAGATTTTATCCAGAATATGTTATTTAATCTGAGAGTCTGGTTTCTTCTCTTTCACTGCCACTTTTTGTTATTCTTTATTTCCCCATCACCTCTCTTCCTTTCACTCAGGTCTTCAAGTTTGTATTAGAATGCAATCTCAAATCTATTCTATACTAGGCTATTCTATCCTTGGCATCGTCTAGATTGAAAAATAGATTATATTTAATGTTGCCATGGTACAATGAATTCTGATTCCATAAGTAACTTGTCACCACTGTTTTAGGCATCAAAAATCTTTCTTATATATGGAATTCGATATCCTTCCTTTCGCTGGCTTGTAATCTCTAGAAAGCGTCTATAGGAAATGGAACGATGGTGCCATATATGGATACCTATCATAGCTGCTGCACATGAGCATAATAGAAAGTTTAAAGATTTATTCTAACCTCCTTGGTTCTATCGCCACTGTAGTATTTTGAACGAAAATATTGTATAGATTTTAATGACCTCCCAGATTCCATTCACAACCTATCACCAGATCATGGAATTGTCTTGGGGTATTTGTTCCCCTGGGTGCGCATGCTGAAGTCTGAAGTGTTTTCCTATTTAAAGTAAATCCTTAATGTCTTTAACTTTGTTTAAGAAAATATATAATTGAGTGTAGAAACCTAGGCAACCATAAGAATTACTTTCCATCGCTCTCTCTGTCTCTCCCTAGAGCTCATTTTCATTAGGGGTAGCATAGGCTCCATTACAAAATGGTTTTAGATAAAACATGATCATATTTTATGAATATGAATATTTTATTAAGAATTCTCTCTATTTTTGCTTACTGGAAACGCATTTAGTACTGGATGCATGAGCACTCTTGCCATCTCCTTATTCTGTTGCTACATAAAATTTGTATCCTGCCTTAATGTTTCTAGTTTTCCTATTTATTTACTTAGTAAATTCTAGCTTTTATTGCCAACACCTTACTTCTATTTTGTTGATTTAGAGGGAGGTAAATAATGTGTTATTTGGTTGATAGATAAGGTGGAATGACATAGTAATTTAGAGGTAAGCTAATAATAGTTTGAAATGCACAGAATCTTGAAAGATTAATATGTTCAAATGTTAAATGAATAGTGAATTTATAGTTGGTAGGTCTGATATTTTTCCTAATATCAAATAATTCAAACTATTTAAATATAATATCATAAAAGAATTATATATATACAAAATGATAAAAAATATTCAAATAGATTAATAAAATAATAAATAAATAGATATACACAAAAATATTAAGAATTTTATGAGATTAAAATAATTAATTTTTTAATTTTAAAATAGATATAAATTAATATTAGTGATTTAGACTTTTAAAAAAAAAAATTACCTTAAAATTTGATTAGTTTTCTTTAAGCTTTTTGCAATATACAATTTTTTTTTACTTGGTCTTCCATGCAAGATAATTAGTTAAATAATTATATATAAAAATCTAATAGTTGATTTAAAGTATTTTAATTAATAGTTATATATATAAATTGATAAATTTTAATTATAATTATTTTTTATTTATTTTTACTTTAAGTTTCAAAATGTTTAAATAGAAATTTTCTTAATTTACTTTTAATTTTTTTAAATCTAAATTATTTTCATTGGATTTAATTTTAAGTTTTAAGTTGAATATGTAAATTTAAATTATTTTTAGTATTAATAATTATAAAATATATCATATGATATTAAATATAATTTAAATAATAATAATTATTGTCCAATATTATTAAATAATAATAAAATATAATTACAAAATAAGTTTAAATATTCACATTTAAAATGGTTTAAATATAATATATAATAGATTAAATATAATTTAGTTTAAATATAATAGTTTAAATATAAAATATAATAGATTCTAATAGTTTAAATATTATAAGCATTTTGGAATGTTTATAGACAATAGTCTTCTAAAGTTTTCCAATGCCTCTGAATTAATTTCATCCTCACACTTGTATAGGGAAGAGTGGCCTATAGTGGAGCATCCTAACTTCATCTTTCTCAAAATCCTACGTGGAAATTTTAAATCACTCCCAATTCTTACAATAGTTTATTTGGCAACTCATGTGCTTCTATATTTTGTTTTAGGATCACATCATCAAATATGATGCCACATCAACATGCTTTTTGTTTAGGTATCAAAAAAGGCCCAAAAAAAAGTGAGACCCATAGTGGTGCACTAAGTCGTGTTTTATTGGTGCGCTGATGTGGCATCACATGATTTGTCACTTTGCATACTTTATAGATAAAAATTGTTTTACAATTGGATATTAAAGTGCTCCACTATGAGGCCCACCGAGGACTATTTCTATCCCCAGTATTGGACCCTTCTCCATTATGAGCCCCTCTCCCCTACCTTAACAAAAATGCGAAAAAACTGCATTGATCTATTGTTTGGACCACCAATGCACAAAAGAAAGGATAATGAAGTATTTTCCTATGAAAATCTTGTCATTTTTAAATAGCCTTGCTATAAGTATGATTTTTATGTTTTAGCTCAGATAATCACCAAATAGAAAAAGAAGGAACTACAAAAAGCACATTCCATGACTATTTTAACTTTTTTAAAAATCCAAATATAATATATAATAGATTCTAATAGTTTAAATATTATAAACATTCCAGAATGTTTATAGACAATAGTTTTCTAAATTCTACAATGCCCTAAAATTAACTTCAGCGTGACACTTGTATACCTTTCCAAAAAAATGAAAAATTGTGTTGGCAAGTATTTTCTTGCACGTTTCATTTTTTTTCATTTTTAAATAGGCATAAGTACATTGTTAACATTTGAGCTCAAATAATCACCAAATAAAAAGAGGAGGAACTATAGAAAGCATGCCCCATGAGTATTTTAACTTTTTAAAAAGCCAAAACTAGAGACATTGTAGTAGTGCGCAAGGGGAATGTTAATAGAGGCTTCTCAAATGAAAAAAGTTCCCATAATGTAGCCACATGGTGTTTTCCAATGCTATAAGGAAACCAACCCCTACAATATGTAAAACTTGCTTAAGTAGGAAAACATTAAATTCATTCATTGGAAGTTTGTCTCCATTGTTATTTAGTTGTGTCATGATCATGGATAGTTTTTAACTAGTGATTAAATGGTTTACTTATAGCCAATCAAAATTTGTTTCTGAAATAAAAAGTAGCAAAACAAGGGTGTTGACCCATAAGTACAAGGCAACAAAGGCCATCCATCGAAAGCACATTAACAACATAGTGACAGTAGAGAGAAAGCTATCATCCACAACACATCATCAAAAAATAAAAAGTAACAGAAATCGTAAGTAAAACCAAAGACCACCAGGGGTCCATCAAGTTCAGCAGTAAAAACAAACAACTAGACACAGAAATTAACAAGAACAAACAGGCCTAGTGGCCTAATTTTTTTCCTTCCTGCCAAGCATATCATGAATAGTCATCGCCCAATCCACCATGAGGTACTCAAGCAACTACTTGAAACCAACATCATCTTTAGCACCATCTGCGGAATTGTCTTTCTACAGCAAGCAAAGACTAGTGGCTAACCTATGCATGATCCTCAAAGCAAATTGAGACACCTCCTGGACCTTCTTTTCCAACCTCTCCAATCTCCCCTTCAGCTTGCCAACTTCTTCCCAAGCCTGATCTTTTTCCTTGAGATCTTCCTACAAGAAGACTTTTCCTTTAACCACATCAGAGGACCGGGGGGTAATTTCCAACACATTGTCACCAGAGGGGCCCTTCTTCAAACTTTTTGACACATGGGACTCACTATTCACTGACATCGATTGTCCTTCCCCACCCACCGCCATTTCCTCATGACTTTCACTATCACTCTCAAGATCCTTGTCTGAATTAGAGCCTTCCTTAAGACTCCCCACCTTGTCCTATTTAAGAACCAGTCTATGGGAACGATGGGGAGTGTTAGCTTCTTCAGTAATCTCGATGTCAGAATCAATTTGATGACAGAATTTATGTTTCTTAGAGGCTTTGGCTTTAGGATGCAGGGTAGAGGCAAGTCGCTTTCTTTCCCTACTCGTATCCCCCGGGCCTGTACCAAGGGAAGTGCCATGGGGATGGGCTTTCAAGGAAGGATTCTTGAGGCATTTTTTTTTACTTGAACCTAGCGTGTCCAAAATACTAGCAGAGGGGGGAGTAGAGGAAATTGGGGTTTCATCAAGAGTAGGGAGAGATGAGACATCTTGCACAATGATAGGTCGAGCAGGGAAAATTGCCATATGGAAATAATAGAGCCTAGATATAAGGCCTTGATGAAGGATAGTATAATTCTTTCCAGAATTAGAGGCTTCATTAAACTCCACAACAGTGCTATCGAGAGCATGATACAGGAAGAAAGGAATAGAAATATGCAGATGATTCCTAAGGTGGTTGAGTAAATTAAAGTGGTAATAATAGTAGACCCCATACCTTCCTTCCAACATGAAATATTTCATGATCACCAAACAAACTTTATCCCATGGCTCCAGTAGCGCCTCACAGTCAAAGCCACCCCGTAGACTTGATAGGTTTCTCATCACCGTGCAAAAACTGATTCAAACTAACCTAGTCTAGTACTTTCGTAGTTTTCTTCCAAGTTCGGCCACTATTCAGGAGCCCAGTAACTCTAGCAATAAACCCTTCAGACACTTTGAAGGAAATTCCACCAATGGTGACCCTACCTTCATTCCACGAAGTGACAAACTTATGAGACAAACCCTCATCATGACTAGTCAATTGAAATTTGTTATTTTCTTTTGATACATTATATTTTAATTTTCTTCAAGTAAAATGCAATATTTTTCACTTTTAAATTTGAAAAAATAATTTTCTTCAATCTTATTGGCTAAAAAAATTTGAGCTATGGTGAGTAGTTTTTAAAGCATTTTTCCACCACAAAGACCATAATCAAAAAAATATTTAGCTAATTTTAAAGAAAATAATTGAACTCTTCAAAATTTGTTTACTTGTTATATTTTTACTCTATACATTTATTTACATGCTATATATTAAAATATAATAAAAAATATTATTAAAAAAAAAAATCTAATAAAAAATTCAAATATATAATATATTTTTAATATATTATATTACATTATTAAATTAACATGTAATATATTAACTTAACATCATATTATAATTATACAGAGAGGTATAACTAGGTGGACTATGATCGTTTAAAAAAAAAATGTTACCTTATAAAAGTAATAACTTTTCAAACTAATATAAATAATAAGTAATAAGTAAAAAACAATGTAAATGAATGTGTTGATTAAAAACAAATTGTTACCAATTACTAGGTGAGAATAGTGTGAATAAATAAATACAAAAGTGGTACAAATAAATACGTATTCAACATTATTTTTTTAAGTAAGAAATTCTACTAAATATTTTTTTAGTTTTTCCTATTATAATGCTTTTTCAATTACAAATAAGAAAGTAATTTAATATAAAATTTAAATGTATTATTAATTTGTTTTAGTTTTCTTTTTTAGGTAAAAAGTTAATTTCATTGAAATGTTTTTAATGCTTACTTTATAATATTTGTTTTATTATAAGTAAGTAAATAATTTTTTAATTAAATATCTATTAGTTTACTATCTAAAATAGGCACCTTGCCTAGAGACTATATCGTATTTTAGATAGATGTATATAAGATATCTAAGCTAGTATTATAATATATGTACTATATAATATGTAACATACACACTATTTAATATATAATTTTAGCATCATATTATAATATTATAATATATATACTATATGATATGTAACATATGTAATATCTAAATTATTATTTAATATATTAGTTAATAATAATTATAATATTATATTTTAATTTTTAATAATGTAATATATTATCTCTTTTTAATAATATTATATTAAAAATATATTAAATTATAATTAAAAAATTTGTTTCAAAATTTTAAATATTTTAATGATTCAAATTGATATATTTTTAAGATAATATGATAATTAACAATTTTTCTCATGCAAGAAATTATTCTATTGAGAAGACAAAAAAAAAAATAAGATAAATCAAGTAACATATGGTCTCAAATTTAACGGGTTTTTCTTTTTTTTATGAAGGGGTAGTTTCTTCCTCTAATATAGATGTTAGAATATAAGTTTGATTTCTTTTAATTTATGCTAAGAAATATGGTGATAGTTGGGAAAAGCTAATAACAAATTTGTCACATCTCATGAAGCGTGCTTTAGCAAAATTGTGTTTGAATATATAAAAAAAATACATATTTTAATTTTCAAGAGAGGTGTGCATGTTTGGAAGATAGAGATGATATTAAAATGAAAAGTACTTAACTGAGGTAGAGCTTAAACCAATATAACAATTGAAAGATAAACTATTCATGCATTTATTTGAAGTAAAAAGAATACATGTTCATTTTCAGGATATCAATTTTTGAATCAATTTTAGGTGTTTTTTATTGATAAAATAAGCTTTAAAAAATTCTTGAATCAATTTTTGGTGTTTTTTATTGATAAAATAAGCTTTATAAAATTGTATTTAACATTGTTTTTTAATGTTTGCAATCATATATTTTAGATTTCAAAAGAGTTGTACAGGTTTGGAAGACAAAAGTGACAATAAATCAAAAGGATGTAAGGAAGGTGGAAAAAGTATTCTTGCATTTACTTGAATCCAAAAGGTTACATTCATTTTTAGTAAATCCATTCCTGAATCAATTTTGCGTTTTCTTGGTTAATAAAAATAGTTTTACAGAGTTGTATTTAACATTGCTTTTTATGTTTGTATTTATTTTATTATTTAATGAAAAGAAATGTGACATGTATTTTAGTTTTCAAAAGAGATGTAGATGTTTGGAAGACAAGGTGACATTAAAATGAAAAGGGCATAAAGAAGGTGGAGCTTCATTCCAATTGAAAGACAAATAATTCTTGCATTTAGTGAAGCCAAAATGTTACATTCAGTTTATCAAATCCATTCCTGAATCAATTTTGGATTTTATTGGTTAATAAAAATAGCTTTGCATAATTGTATTTAGCATTGTTTTATATGTTTTAATTTCTTATATTATTATTTAGTATCAATCTATTTTCATTTTTCTTGCTAAAATAAGTCATTAGCCTTATGAGTTTATGTCAAAGAAACATAGATTTTGCACACTATGGGCCTTGCGTGTTATGGTATTATTTCTTAAGATTTTTTGTAAAATGTTAACAAATAATTAAAAACAATATATATAAATAATAATAAATTTACATATTATAATAAAAATACAATTATATCTTAAAATATATGCTATTAATAATTGTAATTATATATCTTTCTTTATTAAATAGTATATAATTTAAAAACAATATATGAAAATGGCAATAAGTTTACTATTATATAATATTCTAATTCAAATTTATACTTTGAAGTAGGTAAGAACAAGAGCATTTATCAATTATAGCTCTCAAGAGTATTATCATCAGTGTGGTTTTAGCATATGCAGACTTGTGAACCTAATTCCTATTTTTAGGTTGCAAATATATGCTTATAATTTTTATATTTTTTTAATGGACATTCCCAACCCCCAAAAAAAATTGTCAAACATTGTATAGGATAGTCACATTCCTATACCCATATCCAAGTTGGTAAATTGGGCCTTATATTGTCTAAATTTAAATAGTAAAAGAAAGTGCAAGACAAATAGAGTGAAGGTCCATAAGAATGCCATGAAAATTATTGAACTAGAAATCTTGTGAAACTAAATCTATTTTTCTATTAAGAAACAAGCAATGTTTAATTAGGTTGTCTAAATGTGGGTTACCTAATTATACACTAAATTTGATGACAGTTGTGAAAGTTGTGTTTACACTTTATTTTGTGTTGCACATGCTTCACAAACAAAACTTCTCACAACATGTTTATGGCATCAAAATTTCTTAAACAATACATAAATTTTGGCTTGGTTAATTTCCTAAAAACATAAAACTTTACCCCACCATTCACGATACTCTTTGTTTCCACTCTCTTGGTTCATCTAAGTGTAAATGTACCTCATGAAAAGTTTACATATGCCCAATAATTCAAAAAGTTTACACAAGCCCAATAACTTTACCCCACCATTCACAATACTATTTGTTTCCACTCTCTTGGTTCATCTAAGAGTAAATGTACCTTGTGAAAAGTTTACATAGGCCCAAAAATTAGAAAAGTTTACATAGGCTCAATAATTCAACTAATACTCACTCATATAATAAATTTTATATAAAATTTTTGATAAACAATTTAAAATGAATAATTAACAATTGTCAAAAAGTCAAAATATAAAGTAAACCAAAGAAACTCTTTTAGGCATTAAATAATATATATGAAAACATTTAGCTATTACCTTTTTCATCATATTCCATTGGCCACCTTGAGGTAAATGATATTTTTCCCTACAAAAAAATGATTGCATTCAAAGTTAACTTAAATGACATGGAGAAAAATTACCATAATTTTACAAAATAAACCATTTAAAAAGGAAACAAGAAGTTAAGAAAGGGTGTTGGTAGAATCAATACCCAAGGTGGAGGAGAAATCTTTGGGCTTCTACAGAACCAAGCTTGTGACTCATTTTAGTTCCATTTTTTTTTTCATATGGATATTGATGGTACACATTGTGGAAGACATAATGCATATAAAAAAGTAGCAAATTAGTTTTAAAAAATGTCTCTATCGAATCTTTCTTATTTGAAGACAACATAACTATGCTAAATTGATTAAAATATGAAGATAAACCAACTTATATTATAGATGCAAAAACATTGGGAGCTCTACACACCCAAATAAATTTCTTCTTTCAATTTTGGTCATTTTTATAGATTTTCTTCCTCTATTTCTTGTTTGATGTCTTTCTATTTGACATATTGGTACTTGATGAATTAACTTTGAGTCTTTATGTTGGTCATGGATTCTTATCTGGCCTTGCATAGCTATCTCAGAGTCCCCTAATGGAAAAAATAGAGGTTATTTTCATGCCCTAAATTTTCTTCTATTTGACCTTAAGTGGTACAATAATTATCCATTGCTTTCAAAACCAATATTCTTTTTTCTAGCCATAAAGAAGAGTAAGCTTGAAATACCTTTACAAAATGATCTATTGTCAAAGTGCAAAACTTTTAATACCCCTTTTCCGTCAAAACTTGATTGCACCACTTGTTCCAGTTAAGAAATGGAACTACAACTTTAGTAGGACATCCATTGAAATGAAACTCTATAGAAAAGACTATTGTGGCCCCTATTCAAGGAGAACAAGCATAGATTGAGAAATGGTTCACTAGATTAGTATACCCAAATGGGATTTGAACTTGTTCCCCTTATGTAAAAGTTATTATTTTTCATCCATGAGATAGTATAAGAAATAAGGCTAGGAGTGTTAAGATTTAGAACAATCTGATTGTCAAAGATTTAACCAAAACTCTCTACTAGTTGATATATTTGTTCTTAACTAAGTTTTTGATGTTTCATGCTATTGTATGTTTATATGGCTTCTAATATTATAAAATTTTAAAATTTTAATAGATTTAATTTTCACTTAAGCATTTTTTTTTCTATTTTTACAAAACTTTAAAATGCATACAAAAAAGAAATTCATAAAAAAGTATAAAATCATATAATATTTGATGCTTGGATAATTCATGCACCATTCATGCTCTCCACTTGTCTAAATATCAAATATCAATACAAACCTATCAACATTTGGCATGAACTTCACAACAACACATCCTTGTTTAATTTTATTTTCATTTTCTCTCTTTTCAATATTTGAGACATTTTAGTCCTCCTATCTATAGGTAGAGACTAATGTTTTTTTTGCGATTTTTTCCCTATTAATTCATTTCTCATTAAAGTGGAATTTCACTTGATTTTTATAATATTTTGAGTGGGAATTTAGGTTTTTTCCAATGGTTTTTTGTTTTTTCAACCATAAATTGTTCTTGCCACCAATTAAAGATAAATGGGAGAATATTTTTCATGAGTTTCTAATGTTTGCATGACGTGGACATGTCTTTTCCATGAGGGTTCTGGTGGGAAGGTGGAATTCATGAAAGCAGTTAATGTGGCTTGTTTGTGCTACCACATTTTGCATGCATTCCTATCGAGATACTCACTAAACGCAGTTTCGGCCAACCTAAATTAGTATCCTTGAGCTTGATTGTCAACTAGCTCTAAATCAAGAATAACAACTGGTTCATTGACTATCATTGGCTCTCCAACGGGTGATACTATATATCAATATTGATCTATGAGATCTACTCCAACTCTTGCCCATGCCTTTGTTGCTTCATATGCCTTTGGTTCAAGATCAATTGCTACTTTATATACCATTATGGGTGGTGGTTTTTCCTAGTGAACTAAAATGCATAGCAGTCATGCTAGCTAGGATTTTGTAAATGGGGAAAACATGTGATTCTAAGTTTCTTTGGATAGTTTCCTATCTGGTGTGAGTTAGATTCTTAATGTCTTGCATTAAGTTTGGTTGTCTACTTAAAACTAGCCGACAATGGTGAATGGAATGCATGACATGTGTTTCTTGTGACAATATTTTTGTTGGAAATTTTCTCTTATTAATTTTTTTCTCAGAAACAACACTAGGAGGTTTATCTTGAGTTCTGTGGGGATTACATCAGTAAAGTGGAATTTCACTAATTTTTTCAATATTCTGATTAGAAATTCAAATTTTTGTCAATGGTTTTTTGTTTTTTCATTTGCTAATTAGTCTTGCCACCTATCCAAGATGAATGAGAGAATTTTTTTTATGAATTTCTAATGTTTTTAGGTTGTGCTAAAGGCCTAAAAGAGGTGCTTACTATTATGCTTTGATAGATTTTTTCCAAGAATCCATCGCTTGTGTGAAAGCACCTGTCTTAGGTTTTTAGCCATAGCAGCAAGGCAATGAACTATTTGATAATTTTCTTTGGTAGAATTGTATGAAAAATGTAGTAGCATAGAAAAGGTAGTGAACTGATTGAAAAAATGGCTCAAATATTGGCAAGGAAAATTTGGAGCTAGCTGTAAGGGTTTTCACTAGGGTTTTAAATTGGAACATCTTATTCCAACCCTACAAATCTTTTCTATGTTTTCATATTTTGCATGCATGCCTATTAGGGTCAGCTACATAATTCCTTACCATGGAGGAATGGACAAATGATTCATTTCATTCATTTCATTCACACTTGTAAGGTTGAGTGGTCTCATAAGTGAAAATGGGCAGAGCAGAATGAGGATAGAGCAGTGTAGTTTGACAATTCAAAGTTGGATTTGCTCTGAATTTTGTCTACATGTAGACTAAGTTCTTATTAATGCTTTCCTATGGGGTCTATCCCTTATGTGAGTTGTTAAATCTTCAAAAAATTGTGATATCATGAAATATGTAGGCTTTGCATGTATACAACATCAAGAATTCATTGAAATGACTTTAGAAACTTTCAAACAAACACTTAGAACAACATTCACCAATATTCTTCTTTTTTGGGTAAACATTGTAGCACATATATGACACCTAAAAATAAAAGTAATGTATTTGAACATTTGAATTATGGAGTGGTGATTAATAACTAGACTCTATAGGTTCTTATCTAACCTCCAAGCTTACGGTTGCATCTTCCTTGAAGTGAGCAAATTCTTGGGCATTTGATGACAAATTACTTGTGGAATCTCTTTACAAGGTAAATCTAAAAGCTAAACCAGTTGATGCAATGCATAGGGTGGAAACCATCTCACATTCACCAAACAAAGGGGTTGTTACCAACTTCCTTCCCACAAAACTCAAACTAAGCTTGTTTCCAACTTTTCACTTGGTCTTCCTAGAGGTCAACAGACCTATTTCCCCCAACTTAACTCTCATTTTTCCCAAAAAAATATCTACAACAAACCACCAATTTGGGCACCCATTTAAGCCTTCTTCAACATGATTCAAACACTCTTAAAACTCCTTTGGGACATCAACTTAAAAAATTGTCTTCTACATTGAACTAGTCCTTGAATTAAGCCTCTTTTACAAAGAGACACTCCCTAAATATTACAACCAACCCAAGAGATCACCAAAAAATTTCAACCTACCTCCAAACACCATAACCTCCAACTTTTAGGTCGTAACTCACTCACTAAGGCCCACTTTCACAAAACCCTCACTTTTCTCCCAATTAGCTAGGGCTTATTGAAAATCACATGCCCAAACCTCCCACAACCCTAAAACCACTTCCATCAGGCCTTATTATACCTTGAAAATCCTATTTCATCCTCCAAATATGCTGCCCCAAGATTCCTATACACTTCACAAAATCTACCAACTTCACCCTTTTACACACTTGGCTCAACTAGGGCTTCTTGCCATTTCACACATTTGACCAGTTCTGACCTTTCATACCTTCAAAACATATAAAAAATACACCTACTCACACAAATTTCATTAGGTTCTATCAAGTTCTCAGTCAATTTATTCGATCTACCAACACTAGCCTTGTTCCAAAGGCCCAAACTTTGAGTTTTCAAAAAGGCAACGTGCAAAATCTCATCCAATATCTCCACTAATCCAATTTTCCTACTCATACACCCTATCCTAGTCTAATCAGGCCCATTCCATTGAACTACATCTTTCACAATAGGTGGAATGGCCTTTTAGATCAATCTAGGCTTTAAACCCTTGCACCCCTGTTTTCAAACTAGTCTTTAGTAATCAACCTCTAAATTGCTTAAGACATAATGAAATCCCTCAAGAGTGGATTCAAATCAAATCTAATACAGTCCTTCAATAGATTCAGTTTATTTCAAAGCAAACCCCTACTATATAGACTCATAAACAGGCTGGTAATGTAGAAAATACACAAAAATTAACAAAGAAACTGAGATATTTTATTGGTATTCTCCCTCAACTCTTCAACAACCATATACAATGAGTTCTCAACATATTTATGACTCAAAAAAAACCTACCAACACCTAAAAATACCTTACAACTACCCATGACCGTTGGGCTTCCACATTTGAACATTTTTTCCCTTTACAACATTTTCAAATTGACAACTTTGCAATTTTTAACATAATTGACTCAAATGACCCCACCTAGACCTAAAACCAAAACAAACATTACAAAATGGCCTATCATGGCCTTATTTAACATTATCATTTCTAAAACCACCTATCTAGACCAACTTAACCATATGGAACAACAAGGTGCTCTACACCACTAGTGCATTATCCAAAACATTAATCAATCATTAACTTTCATGACTAGTTATTAAATATTTTGCACAATTTGTGTAGGTTTTGGTTTCTATCTCAAGGATGAGCCATGTGATTATGTATTTGTAGGATGTAGAGAAAATCATGTTCAAAGGACCAAATACCTATTTATTGTTTGTAAAATGATAAAACAAATTTCTAGACCAATTTTGATTCTGTGTTTTAGAGTTCTTGATTTGGATGAATGAAGCTGTGGAGAAAATATGGAGAAAATGTCATTGTTGTTCCCATACAAAATTGATATAAAGCATCTTGAAGATAATACCCAACTTGAAAGATGGAAGAGAAAACGTGAAGAAGATATAAAGACAATCCAATTCTAGGACAACAGGAACCATGTATCAAAGGTAAGGTTGCAAATAGGTCACAACCACATGACAATGCAAAAGATAATTATTTAATGCATCTTCCATATTTTTACAAATTGCAATGTGTTTCTCTTTCTTTTCAATAGATTCTTACAACAAATGATGTCGAATGTGATGATCTGGGTAGCATTTATTTTATTGACACAATGCTTCTTAGTAATTGTGAGTTTTCTAGAACTCTTTTCCATCAAATGGTTTAAATGTTAATAGCTTGAACTTCATCTCAAGTGATCCTTTCTAAATTAACATTTTTTTCTCATAGATATTGAGGAAATTATGATCTCTACCATTTCCCATCACTTAATGAATATGAAGGAGCCTAATTACTTTGGTGGAAGGCTTATTATTTCTTCACAAAGTTTTTTTTCTAGACTCTTATCCATCTAGTAAATTTATTATGCTTGTTGATTTTTCCATATTTTTAATACATGCTACCACATTTTTTTGTCTTTTTAAAAATTTTCTATAATGATCTAGATCTCCAATAGATAGGAGTCTCCCACTCCATTGATGTAGCATTGTGAGACATCCCACAATAGTGGTTTACAATTTCTATCTTGATTTTTGTTGAAATTACATATTTTTTTAAAAATGATGATTTAAGCCTTCAAAATTTCCATTTAAAGGATTCCAATTGAAGAGGGTTTGATAAAACCCCCTTGGATGGAACCCCGCTAGTTTTAAACCATACCTATAATGGAGTCTCCTTTACACCTATCAAAATGTTGATAAAAAAACCACTTTTGATTTACTTGTTGCAAGATCAAATGAATTCATTTTTTTTGTAAGTATGTAGTCCTTATCATAAGCTTCCCAAAAATTATACTTTTAAATAAATTTAATTTGATAATTATTATATTTATTTTTAATTTCTTTTGAATGTAGGTTTTTCACCAAAAATCAAGCTCTCTATTCTTCACATGTGGAAAAGCAGTAGATTATAAAAAAAAATCTAAAAATATTTATAGACATCCAAATTTGACCACTCCTACATGGTCAAACTCATCTTCCTTATTCGTCCATCTCATCAATATTAATTAAACAATTTATTTAATTAATATTGGACCTTCTGCCTAAAGTCTCTAAAGTATTTAATGCAACAATTAAATACTTTACCTTACACCTTTTTCTCTCTAAATTAAATAAACATATCAATTTATTTATTTTAGTCATTTGACCTTTTTAAATAAAACCAATTTTAAATTCTTTATTTTTCTCTTTCCTTGTCACATCCTCCATAACCCTCTTCTAATCTGGATTAAATTAATGAATCCATGATTAGGATGTGCACCACTTAATCAATATTAGTGTTATATTCTTCATAATCTCCCACTTGCTTTTAATCCCTCATTAATTTTCTTAGTCATGTATTTATACAACCTTAATCTAAGCATCTTGAAACATTTAGCATACATTTTTGGTCAACCTTTTACATATTTCATATCTGACATTGACCCTCTTCCCCATGTGAACTTTTAATTCACATTTATTTATCCAAGACTCCTCTCTTCCCCATGTGAATTTTTAATTCACATTTATTCTTCTAAGGCTCTCCTTATTCCCATACAAATTCTAGAACCTTTGACTTGTCATATCATTCACATGTGTCCAAGTCTTGTAGAATTTATGACTTGTCACATCACTCACATTTGTCAAAATCCCACCTTTTTAGAAACTTTGTCTTATCCATTAGATTTTTCCAATCATGTGAATTTTTAATTCACATTCATTTCTCCAACTACTTTGCTCTTCCCCATGGAGATTTTTGAGGAATTCTAAAATTCTTCAAGTGTCACTTTCATTCTCACTTGGGGACAAGAAATTCTTTTTTGAGGAAATCTTCTCATCCCCTAAGATACTTTCAAAGTATTTTTCCTCCTTCCACATCATTTTTCCTTCTTCCACCTCACTTGTACCTCTTTCCATCTCATCCTACCCTTAGACACCTCACCCTCCACATGTCAAGATGTGAGGGTTTGTGAGTCCTCAACTCACCATAGACCTCCATATTGGCCATGGTAGCTCAATCCTGATCATTAAATTCTCTCAAAAATTTAACTTATTCTATAAATACCCCTATCTTCTCATGCATTTTAAGACTTCAAGCATTCAAATACCCTCATGCTAGCAAAATTGTGAGCCATTTTCAAGCCATCATCAAGCAATTCCTTTCCTCCAAATCATTTAGCATACTTGCCTTCATTCCAATCACAATGACATACTTAGTTTAGCCTTCATCTCACCTTGCATTCACTTCATACCACAACTACCATTCAAGGAGCATACATACCAAGTTATGTCAAGGGCTAACCAAGGAATTAGTATGAAAGGTATAATCATTGTTCTTTTTTATCTTTTCTTTTGTATTTTCTTCCTCAGGCTAATCATTTGAAGTGGTTTTGTGTTTTTATTCTTGCATTCTTAGTTTAGTTTGCATATTTAGGATAGAAAATAATTGCATTCATATTTTGGCATGCCCGGTGGGACCCACAAACGGGTTCCCATCCTTTTACATTTTTTTTTGTTTCATTTTTACAAGTTCAAGTTTGTAGAGGGGTGTACGTGCCCTTCCAAAAGTGTGTACTTTCCCTTGATAGACACAAAGGGGTGTACCTTCCCTCCTAGAAGGGTGTACCTTCCCTTGACAGACCTAGAAGGGCATACCTACCCTCCCAGAAGGGCACACCTACCCTTGAACAACACTATTTTCTGCTAACTAATTTCTACAAAAGGGCATACTTGCCCTCCTAGAAGGGTGTACCTACCCTTGAACAACACTGTTTTCTATTTTCTGCTAATCATTTTTTGTAGAAGGCCATACTGACCCTCCCAAAAGGGTGTACCTACCCTTGAACAACACTATTTTCTACTAACTATTTTCTATCGAAGGGCATACCCGCCCTCCCAGAAGGGCATACCCGTCCTTGAACAACACTGTTTTATGTTGTTTTCTATTTTTTGCTAACTATTTTCTATAGAGGGGTATACCTGCCCTCCTAGAAGGGCATACCCACCCTTGAAAGACATAGAGGGGCATACTTTCCCTCCTAGAAGGGCGTACCTTCCCTTGAACAACGTTCTATTTTCACTATTTTATTTTTTTTGCTAACTATTTTTTACAAAGGGGCATACTCACCCTTGAAAAACATAGAGGAGCGTACCTTCCCTCCTAGAGGGGTGTACCTACCCTTGACAAAGGCTATTTCAATGTAAAAATAGGGGGTAAACTTGCATTTTTAGGTTCTATTTTTTATTTTTATTGACCCTAACCTATTTTGTTGGTGTTTGTGAGTTTTTCTAATGTTTGTGCAGCTCCAAATGCTTGTTGAAGACAAAAATTTGAAACTCCTGACACATTTGTTGTAGGGCAGGCAGTTTTATTGATTAGTTGTTGTCTTTTTCTTTAATATTTAAGCACATAGTTTAATTAGGGGGAAGTCAAAACGTTTGTATGCTATGTTTGTAGGTATGCTATTGACGTATCCAATCCCCTTACACCATTTGGTGATTCTGGGTGAAGAGAAATTGTAGCTTACCTAAGTCCTTTGTGTTACCCAAGGGGGTGTTATACTGTTCAATCTTTCCCCTTGCACTTTGTGCGAGCCTAGGGATTAGCCAAAAATAGTTAGCATTTTCTTCTTAGTGGGACCTTCTTGGGGATTTCATCACTCCAAGGGATGATTCCAACCGTGTGTACTAGTAGGGCATATAAAGGGGGGAGAGCCAAAGCTATACCCCAATCCAGTCACATCGTGTCTAGCAGAGCACTAAAGCTAGGGTGATACCTAAATAGACATGAAGAGTTGGTTTGAGCCTTTCAGTATCTCGCTGAGGTTCTCAACTCATGCTTGTGATGGGGTGGTGTTCACGATTGTGCCTCATGTACCGAGCGTATATTGAGGACTCCCTAGATCACCTTATTTAGCCTAGATTAGAAAATTGTATCTGCCATACCCTTCATACTAATTGTAGGATTTTGTTGTCTGAATTATCTTCTTGTCTAAAACCAGTGCATACTTTAATAGTCAATTTGGTCGGCCTTACTGCTTGTTTTTTGTGTTTTGAGTCCTTTCCATAGCCATTTTTCATTAATTCAAGTCCAAATTTTCTATAGAGGGGTGTACCTGCCCTCTAAAAGAGCATACCTTCCCTTTAAAAGGGTGTACTTGCACTCTACATCAACCTTTGTTAGCTTGTTTTTGGTCAGAATTGTCAAAGTTTTCACCCAAAAGGGTGTACCTTCCCCCTAAAAGGGCATACCTACCCCATGAAAGAGCATACCTACACTCTGAAAGGGGGTACTCACTTGTTTGCCCATTCCAATCACTTATTTTCCCATTCTGAATATTCATTCACCCATTTTGAACCCTTGTTCATCCGTTATGAACCCCCATTCATCCATTCATCCATTTCAAATATCTTTTCATCCATTTCAAGCCTCCATTTCCCATTCCAAGTGCACATTTTGTCATTTGGGAAACCCATTTTATCATTTGAGGAACCCATTTTGCTAACCCATTTTATTGTTTCAGGAACTCATTTTGCCATTCGGGGAACCCATTTTATTGTTCGAGGAACCTATTTTTCTGTTTAGGGAACTCGTGTCATCATTCAAAGAACCTATCCCATCCTATAGTGAGTTTGTTTCACCATTTTTCTAGCTTGTGTGCTCGTTTTGATAGCTTTTTTGACCATGTCCCTTGTTGTTTGTTGTGATCTAATCACCTTCATCCTCTTCCATTCATTTCTAATTCATCCTTTAGTCCATTTGCAATTTTCAAAAGTTCACTTAGTCATCACTCGTACCATATAGGCACCTTTAAAACATCTCTAAGTTTCATCATTCACCATTGTTCTTTTGATCCAAATCCCCTAAGCCTTGTTTTAAAGGTTATTATCCAAATTGACCTAGGCATCTGAATCTGATCATTATCTTACACATCAGTGATTGTCTTTGACCCAATCAATCCACTTCTATCATGAAGTGGATTTGATGCTCTAAGTCATCATCCTCAGCCCAATCAATCCATTTCTATCTTGAGGTGGATTTGGTGTCATGATCTTCCATCTATCCTTCAATTCGATCGACCAACACCTTAAGTCACCAATGGTGATTTATGAACTGGGTTTAGAATCCCTTACATCATCCAACATCTAATCTTGTCAATTGTTTTGTCAAATGAGCCCAATCTATCAACAATCAATCGTATCCAATCATTCAATTAATCAATCAACCCTTATCCCATTATCCAATCTCATCATCTAATTAATCAATCCTTTATCCAATCCAATCAATATTCCAACCATCATTTAGGAACACCCAGTAGTTTTTCATTTTCATGCCCATTCAAACTAGATCACAAACCAAGAAGCAAATGGCCAAACAACAAGCCCAAGGTTCCCAACTAAATATGCCTCAAGATCCTAAAAATGCAACAAACATATGACAAGATCCCAATAATGGTATGAATATCCCTCAAGATCCCCATAATGGTGCATCATCACAGTCCAAAACTGACATCCAAAATGCATCACCACCTAGAGATGAGAACATGGTCAATCAGCCTAAAGTCACAATTGATGAATATCTTAGCAATCCCACTAATGTTCAGATGATGGATCACCTCCTCAATGACCGTGGGGATAAGACCCTTGCCACTCTAATCATGAAAGGGGTCAAATGACCACCTGATTTCAATGTGTCACAATATATCGACACCTAATCTCTGCCTACACCGCAAGATCCACAAACTTCACAAAATGTTCCAGGAAAATCTTATGTACCTAAAGGTACACCTATAGAGAATTGGTACTAGCCTCAGTTTGGAAATGTCGTGATACAACAAGTTTAGCCCTATCCTCACCTCCCACCCTCTACCTCTATAGCCCCACCTGATCCTAATTATCCTTATGCCTATGGCATGTCACAAAACATTATGCCTACTCCACCACTTCCACCTCACCATCTAGGTGGACCACCTATCAATACTTTTGGCACCCCACTTCTTGCACTGATGCCACCTCTAGGACCTACACCCATTGGTAATCTACTACTGCCACCCCAAGGTAATATCCCTATGTTTCAACAACCCTTGGTAATCCACATCAACCTATTGTGATGCAGGAACCACCACAACACACCGCTATCCCTTCACAAATTCCTCCACAACATGTTGTTGTTGCTACCATTTCATCTCAACCATCCCAACAAAATGCCACTATACTCCAACAAAAGGTCACCGTTTCACAACAAAACATATCAATTCCTCAACAACAAACTATCGTTCATATGCAACCCCCACATCAAGTTATGAAAACTGCTTCATAGCCACCCCAACCACCCCATAATACTTCTACAACAGTCCCACAACAACATCATATCTCATCTTGCCCACTTTATCAGCAACCACCACCCCATTAGCAACTGCCCCATTATACAAATGTCCCTACACAACCAAAAAGGAATCCTCTCACATAATATCTTTACCACCCATCTAGTACACATACCACTTACACTACCACATCCAAACCTAATCCAAATGTTCATGTAGCTACTCAGAATCCATTGCGAACTCAACCACCTCCCTACACCAATCCTTTATGATCACACACAAACCCATACCAACAATAGTCTAATCTACAACAACCTCCATACATCACACAACAACACAATGTTGCATATAATTACTGCATTCAACAATAACCCTCATACCAACAAGGTGCTACATCTATGTCCTACACACAACAATCGCCACAAGGTGCTCCATACACCCAATATTATCAACAAAAACTACCTTATCAACAAGGAACATCTACGTCATCATACTGTCAAGTTACTATGCAATACCAATAGGGTATCCAATCCACCTCATACTATCAATAGTAGCCATCATACCAACAAGTAGTTTCCACCTCTTAGCATCAAAATCCATCATCCTCATATCCACCCTATGTGAATTCACAATCCACTTACAACAATCAATACCAACAAAAACCCCAACCTAATTATGATCCAACTACTTTGACACCATCCTCATCATACCAACAGTATCCTTTGTACAATCAATCCAATTCAACCCCCACAATGCCTATCAATAAAGACTTGGAAGAAGTCAAAGCTGCATTAAAGGACTTACAAGCAGGGATGGGCAAACAATCATTTGTTTGAAGATATTTGTCCTTACCTATTTGATCCTTCAATCTCATTGGTTCCTTTCCCAAAGCATTTCAAAATGCCAAAATTCAATAAGTATAAGGAAACCAAAGACCCAAAGGCTCAACTTCAAGAGTTTTATGCCCATTGTCAAGAACTCATGCACAATGACAATTATCTGATGAGATTGTTTCCAAGGAGTTTACATGGAATTTCTCTTGATTGGTTTATGGGTCTTTAAAAGGGATCTCTCAAGTCTTTTGCACAACTCTCAGAAGAGTTTTTCTCCCACTTTTCCTTTAATTTGGAGGACATTAATACAGTAGATCTTCTAAAGGAAAAGTAGAGTGAGGGAGAAACCTTTGCGAGCTATCTGTAAGGATGGCGAGCCCTAGCCAATCACATGAAATCCTTGCTAAGAGAAAAGGATATGGTCACCTTATTCATTTAAAACTCCCATTTAGATATGTCTCATAACTTCAAACTCCATTGTGTCACAACCTTTGTAGTAATAGTGGAGAAAGGTCCTATTCTCTAGAGGGCCCTTATTGCTAAAGGGAAAGTCGTAATCTTTAACTCTAACAAGAAAAAGTCATTTGGGGACAAGCCTCATTATTGGAATAAAAACAAAAGCATTGTCAATGATAGTCTTATCGACACCAAACATGTTCAAGTAGCCAATACTTTCCAAAATCCATCGTATCCCCCTCCCCAGCAGTCAATTCCTCATGTCATATCGGTGCCTCAAGGGGCAACACGTCCTAACCAAAAATCCAATCATAATAAACAAGGGAACGAGAAACAACAATTCACTCAATTAGGAGAATCCCAAAGTGTCGTGTTTAATAGGCTCCTCCAAGCTAATTACCCAATCACATATCCTGTGACTAAGCCTATTGATGAATCCAAGCCTAAACCAAAATAGTACAAAGAAAATGAGT
The DNA here is from genome assembly GCA_007258455.2 of Sequoia sempervirens. NCBI lineage: Eukaryota > Viridiplantae > Streptophyta > Pinopsida > Cupressales > Cupressaceae > Sequoia > Sequoia sempervirens. The sequence goes on from VDFB02000017.1 coordinate 20,638,121, forward strand.
ATTGTGAATTCCATAAGATTAAAGGGCATACTTTAAACAAGTGTTAAAGTCTGAAAACATACATCTAGGATCTTATAGATCCAAGTGACATACATGTGGATTCCAACACTGTGCCATCATCCAGTGCTCAGTTACAAATATATCAAAATGATTTCCAGAACCATAACCAAGGTCCTAGCATGTCAAACACCAACCCAAGGCTTAGTAACAACAATAATCAAGATAACAACACCAACAATATAAATTACAAAAATGTGCCATTCAATTATCAAGGTACTGTCATCCACATCGAACAAGTGGAGCCATGTGTATCCATGATACATGTAAAATGAAAGGATCCTCAATGTGTTGTTACTACCCATCAAACTCGCATCATAGTCCTTGGAGCCTCCGCATCCACCTAGCCGCAACTTGTGAATTCTCAATACAACATTCTTGACTATCTAGGAAAGACCTCAACCCAGATATCCATTTTGGACTTGTTTAAGTCTTCTCCCACACAAAAAGAAATCCTAAATAAGACCTTATGAGACACCCAAGTTCCTAATGACATAGACCCTACACAATTTCAAGCATTGGTAGGGAATCTTTCTGCCACCTATCAATTGGGTTTTAGTCAAAATGACATGCCTTGCATTGATTCTAATCATAATCGTCCCCTCCATCTAGAAGTTATGGTAAATTGGCATAAATTAAAGAGGGTCTTGGTAGATAATGGTGTTACCCTGAACCTTTGTACATTGAAATTCATAAAACAAGTTGGATACACCCATGCTGATTTAAACAATTAGGTAATCACAATCAAGGCGTATGATAATGCAGAGCGAGATTCTAAAGGAATAATATGTCTTCCAATCTAGGTTGGGCTAGTTGTACAATACACTACATGTCATGTCCTTGATATGGAATCACCATATAACCTACTCCTCGGCCATCCATGGATTCATGTCATGCAAGCCGTCCCATCTACATACCACCAATGTCTGAAATTCCCATTCAATGGGGTAGAAGTTACCATACATGTGGATTGCCAACCATTTGAAGATTTCCACGCATTAGAAGCTTCTTTTCCTCATTCCCACTATTGTCCTGGAGTAGAAATTAGACCTCCATAGATATCATCATCCCACTCATCTACCACTGCACTAGCCACCACTTCATCCACATCTGATTGTACCTTTACCAAAGTCCAGATCATTGAGAAGGGATGTGATGAATATGAGATGCACATAGCCTTAAATGTGGCAACAATGCCACCATCACCACACACCTATGACCAGTCTTCTCAATCTACAAAAAAACCAAAAGACAAGATGATCACATTTAATGTTCTGAATGTGGGATCCAACACCTTTCACTCCCCTAGGTTAAGACAAGATACACCGGAAGATGATTTAAACCAATGGGTCTACCATGAGGAACCTAATCCTTCCCCTCCTTTAAAAGAATATTTCTAGGAGAACTATCCTTGGCCATCTAAGTTCACAAAAAAGTACAATTATAAGGGGGAGGCTTTGGTACTAAAGAGAAAGGAAGGAAACACCATATAGAGGCTACAATAATACCAAGAAATTTAGGCTTGGGTCATGACATAAAACAAAAAGGACTTATAGCATCATTTAGTGCTTCTAATAATGTCAGTGAAAGCAAAGCTCTCCTCAAGGACATACTAGAGGAAGAATCTATCATACACACATACGATGATGTAGATCACATTGACCTTTCTTCCATGTTCAACTGCTTACACATCTACACCATTAGCCTATCCCTTAAACATCTTGAACTCATAGACTAGGACCTACATGGTAGCGCACCTATCGATACCTTTCCCACAGTGGATCAATATGTACACCTTATGAGATTGGGAGAAGATGAACACCCTAACCACACAAGTAAAAAGAAACAAAATCAAAAGAGGTCACCTAGTGAAAACCTTCTTGAGGCACTTCTTGACCTAGAAAAAGTAAAAAAAAAGGGTGTATCTAATAGCGAAAACCTTGATGAGGTGCTAGAAGATGGGGATGTTCATCTTCCCCTTGTAGGGACTCAACTCTCTAAATGAGCATCCATCCTGATAGAAAATAAATTTGGGAATTGAAGAGGATCCCAAAATCACCTATGAACCCGAGGCATTATCAGAGGAAGAACATTCTACCATTACCAAGATTCTTCAAGAAGGTATCATTAATTTTTCTTGGACATATTCAAACATGCCAAGCCTTGATCATACATTAGTAGTCCATCATTTGGATGTAGATCTAGATGCCAATCTTGTCAAACAAAATCTTTGAAAAATGCACCCTCAAGTCGCCCTACTAGTTAAGAGAGAATTGGAGAAAATACTGGATGCTGGATTCATAAGGTCTATTGATTATTCTGACTAGATCACCAACATAGTGCCAGTCACCAAACCAAATGACAACATCAGAATATGTATAGATTTATGTGATCTCAACAAGGCATATCCCAAAGATCATTTTCCTTTTCCAAACATTGACATGTTGGTTGACCTCACTGTGGGTCATGAGATGCTTTCCCTTATGGATGGATTTTTTGGATACAATTAGATCAAGATTCCCTAGAAGATCAACACAAAATAGCTTTTACCACACCTTGGGGCACCTTTTGTTATAATGTTATGCCATTTGGCCTATCAACGAGCTATGACTGTCATCTTTCATGATCTTATCCACATCATCATGGAAGACTATGCTAATGATTTGTTAGGAAAATCAAGAACATGAGAAGAGCATCTTGCAGTCCTCAAGAAGATCTTTGATCATCTAGAATAATACAAACTAAGGCTAAATCCAAAGAAATGTGTCTTTGGCATCACATCAGGAAAATTGTTGGGTTTCATTGTATCCTGAAGAGGTATAGAATTTGATCCAACAAAAGTTAAGGAAATTATGGATATGCCTCCATCACACAATCTCAAACAATTAAGAAGCCTGTAGGGTAAGCTACAATCCATTCAGCGATTCATTGCTTAATTAGCTGAAAAGTGTCAATCATTTACTCATCTCCTAAAGAAGGATACTGCCTTTAAATGAAATCAATAGTGTCAAATCAGCTTTGAAAAGATCAAAGAATATCTAGCTCACCCACCAATCCTTATGTCACCAATTCCTAGTAAGCCACTCCTATTGTATATCTCTACTACTTTAGTGGCATTGGGGGCATTACTAGCACAACAAGATGAATCATCAAAGGAAAGAGCAATCTATTACATCAATAGGACCCTACTTGGCTATGAGTTGAATTATTCCTTAATGCAAAAAGCTTGCCTAGATGTTGTTTTTAGCTCACAAAAACTCTGACATTATATGCTTAGCCATCCGGTAAAGCTCATCTCCAAGGTTGATCCCCTTAAATACCTATTATCTACGACAATTCTAACTAGTTGCATGGATATATGGGTTATGCTTCTAAGTGAATTTGATATTGAATATGTGGATCATAAAGCTATTAAAGGACAAGTGATAGCTGATCAATTGACAAATGCACCTTTTGTAGATGCTTATCCTTTGACCACATAGTTTTCTAATGAAGAAGTCTTCTTAGTAATAGAAGTGACCAAATGGAAACCATATTTTGATGGGTCATACACACACAATGGATTAGGGGCAAGAATCTTACTTATCACTCCTTAGGGGGATTATATACCAAATTCATTCAGATTGGCCTTTCCATGCACAAATAATATAGTTGAATATGAAGCTCTTATTACTGACCTTTGAATAGAAATCCAATGGCATATCACTCACCTCAGAGTCTTTGGTGACTCTCAATTAATAATCAAATAGGTCAACGATGAGTTTCTCACAAAGGATGATAAGCTACTACCCTATAAACGCATGGTAGATGACTTCAAGATTCCAAGAGTCCAAAACACATCAATAGATGCCATGGATACCATTGGTTCGTTACTTGACATGCCCAAAGACAAAACAAAGTGTGAGTTCCTCATTGAACAACTCTTAATCCCATCCTATCATATGCCTCAAGGTGAGATGGTGTGTGACATTGTAGGTCCCATGTCCTCTTGGTATCATGATATCTACACCTAACTTCACGACACTATCCTACCTCCTGATCTCACATGAAACCAATGAAATTTCATCCAAAAAAAATCTCATTACATAATCGTAGGTGATACACTTTATCAACATGGGTATGATGGAACCCTCCTCCGATGTCTAAATGATACTGAAGCCCATACCATGTTAACAAAAGTACATATTGGTGTATGTGGGGCCAACTCAAATGGCATGGCCTTGGCTAGAAGAATTCTCCAAGTAGGATACTACTATCCTACATTGGAACATGATTCTTGTGAGTTTGTCAAGAAGTACCTACCTTGTCAACAACACACGGATTTTATACATGCTCCTACACAAGATATGCAACCTCTTATAGCACCGTGGTCCTTCTCTTAGTGGGGTTTTGACCTAATTGACAAGATATATCCCCTATCCTTCAATGGCCATACCTTCATCATCACTATAACTAAGTACTTTACTAAGTGGGTGGAAGTAATGCCACTCTCACAAATCACAAGTACTCAAATTTCCAAATTTATCCTCTTCCATATTCTCTGTAGATATGGAATACCCTCCACCATCATTTCGGATAATGGAAATCCCTTCAAGAACCAAGCTATGAAACACATTTTTGATACCTTCCATATCAAACATTGTTGGTCTATGCCTTATTACACCCAAGGTAATGGGCAAGAATAAGCCACTAACAAAACCCTCATCAGAATCTTTAAAAAGGCGGTCAATAGTATTGGTTGCGATTGACACCTTCACATTCATCCTGCTCTTTGGGCATACCACACTTCCATCCACACCCCTACTAGTGCCACTCAATAATCTCTTGTCTATGGTGCTAATGCCATCTTGTTGATTGAGGTAGAAATTCCCTCACTGAGAATATCCTTAAATTTTTTTATGAATGATAAAGATGCTCAAGTTGTGAGACTTAGCCAGCTAGAACTCCTTGATGAAAGGTGGATCAAAGCATATAATCATCTTCAATCCTATCAATTTTTTTTGAAAAGAAGCTACAACAAGAAGGTATGTCCTCCTCAGTTCAATGCGGATGATCTAGTCCTGAAGAAAATTTAGCACACTCAACAGGACTGAGAAAAGAAGGGAGAATTTAAAGCAAATTGGCTTGGTCCTTATGTCATTACTGCCAAATATGGATCGGGGGCCTATAGGATTGCTACACTCAAAGGAGATCCCCTAGAAGAGCCTATTAACATCATGCACCTAAAAAGGTTCTACACTTAAATCAGTTGTAGTATCCTATTCTACAAAATCAAGGAAATACAAAAAAAAGTAAACAAAAAAAAATCCAAAAAAAATATAGTAAAGAGAAATAATTTGTCCTATGGTGAAAACCACCTTTGGTGGTACCTTGGACATGTACGTTTGGTCAAAACCTTGTCATAGGTGTCATAAATAGAGGTCTTAATCTTATCTACCTTGTGTCCTAGTTACTTTATGCTTCCATTCATCCTGATCTTATCATCCCATCAATCCTATCCTTTCATCCGCATCCATCATTTACCCACTTGGTATGTTTTGATTGAGAATTGGATGATTATCAACTATCTATAATCCTGAGCTTTTCCATCCAAATTTGAGCATATCTAGTTCCTATCTTGTCATGTCAATTTGTTTTTCCTCAGTCGAACTACATTGCCCCTATGCTTTCACATAGGAAAGGCTAATCATTTGATTTTCCCCCAGGGAATTTTGACCGTACTGTTTCGGTCATCCATCATCTGTCTCCATTAGTCCTCTTTCCACTTTTATCCATGGTCTTTTCTTGAACGATGAGGGCTTTGTGATTTCATGTAGAAAAGGATAATCTATGATAAGCCCCCAAGCCCCTAGGTCGTTAGGGTGTGTGTCTTTCTTGTCTCTTGTTTCATGTTGTCAAGTGTGTCTCTATCAAGCTAGTTCTTCACAAATGGGATCCTTTAGTATCGAGAAATCTAATTAGTATCAAATATCCTTTATCATGTGGGCCATCTTAGTTTAATACCCATCATTTGACCCAATAGGATGCATCCTTCTTAACAGACCTCATCAATCCCATCCATCCCTTTTGATCCTATGGAAAAGGACATTTGAAATTGATAGCCATCTTTTAGTGCTTTTGGCTTTTGTTTATTGTTTGATCTCCTTATTACAACTAGTCAAGGTTTCCAAAATCTATGATATTATGGTGTGTTTTGATTGGTTCACATAGGGGCATATCTTGATTGTTGATTGTTGTTGTCTGCTCGGTTTTCCCACGTATTACCCACCAAGATCCCTAAGGTTTTTTGTTACACTAAGACATCCCTTTATGCTTGTGGTTATCCCAATTCCTGGCCTCACCAAAGTCTTTGTAACTTTAGGGTGTTGGGATAACCTTGTTTGCTATGTTTTTTTTATGTATTAGATGCTAACTTTTCTTGGGTTCATATACCATGGCACCTGGTGTCTTATGCTATAGAAAAAATCAGTGCTCTGAAGATGGAAAATTAAAATAGGATTTCATTTCATAATCAATTCCATTGCATTCATCCCCATCCATTAACCTATGATTTTGGTTATGCAAATAGTCACCTTCTCTCTCCCATTCTTCTCAGGATATCAATGGTTTTCAACAAGGTGCAATTTCACACTATCTACCCACATTCCCGTGCAAGTCCTTATTGACACTTATGTTCATTACATGTTGCATTATAGGTTCATTGCATTTGCATTATAATCTTATATAAAGTTGTTTAGATTAATCATGATTGGTTATTATAAAGCATCTTAGATTCATTTTATATCCATACATTTCCATATTATATCATTAATATATTACATGCATCGCCACCTGTATCATAAAATGTTAAAGTCCATATCCATCATACATAAAATCATAAAACATGCATCACATCCTGCACTACACATGTTAGTTGCATCCATATAAATATCAATATATAGCATCATAAACATGTACATAATTACATCATCATGATCACCCATCATAAAATCATAAACATACACACAACATAAATAGGGTAATCCATCATATACATAACATGGTGTCAACAAGGACTATTGCATATCATATAAATATCAAAATCAAATGTCCATCACATAATCCATAATAATGTCCATCCATCTAATCAAAATACATATCCATCGTATACATCATAATCTCACAATAAAGTACTAGTACAAGGGTCTGAATCAAATACTCTATACTGTCCACCTTGCACCTGTCAAAATATGGTATCTTTTCATCTACCAAAAGAGTTGCTCACATCTGACCTCTGTGAAGAGTTGGGCACCAACCCTCTGTGAGAGAGGGTCCCCTGTGACTCACTATATCCTTGGGTTCATGTCCCTAATGTCTGGGATGGTGCGGGCATTTGAGAAGCCTATTGAATGTAATGAAATGTGTGTTATACCAGATTTGGAACCACATGCTGGTACGTGATCATCTAGTAGGTCACCTCCCTCATGTACTCTAAACTATTTGTAGCCTAATATCTAGCGGCATTTCGGTCATGTCTGTATCTATCCCAATCTCTGGTAATGACTCCCCTCTCTTGCGTCCATGCATCCTATGCCAACCTTAGCTAATCTCTCTCTTCTCCTAGCCATGACACCTGCTCTATAACCCTATCCCTCTCATCCTACATCCGTGTTTTCAATCTCTGCACCTCTAGCCTTGTCTCACCCCCCTCACCTTGAGCTACCTGTGCCCGCCCCTATGCCACCTCTCTCTCCACGATCTCTGCCTAAGCCATTACTACATCATTCTCCCCTTGTAGAGTCTACACTTGTATAACTGCTACATCGCTCTCACCTTGCATGGTTTGTATCTATCCCTGTGTTGCATCCCTCTCCCCTGTAGAGCTTACACCTTTGTCTGTGTTATGTCTCTCTCACCCTAGAGGGCTTGCACCTCTGCATGCAATGTGTCCCTCTCTCTCTTCCCAATCTCTAAATGGGCCTCTACTACCTCTACCCTCATCATCTCATCCCCAAGAGATGTCTTTGTCATTGACATCCTATCCTAGAGCTCAGTCCTCTCCCTCTGCAGCCCTACCACCTACCCCCTCAACTCCTTTATCTCCCTATGGGCATGCTACTGACCCTCTACTAAGACCTAATCTGCTACCCCTTCAGGCTCCTAATATCCCCTAGCCTATGCTATGGTCATCTTTTCCTAGAGTCTATCCCAATCCCAGGTCACCCTAGCCAGCTCACCACGTATCCCCTCCATCTCTACTCGCAAATCATCTCTCTCCCTCTGTCCATCTTGTACCTATGAGGTCAGGTGATCCACAATGAAACCATAATCTCTCTATCCCTCTACCTACAACTTGAGCACCTCCACCTCTGCCACCCTCAGCCTCTACTCAGTCATCTATAACCTTACCTGGGCCCCCCTCAACAAAATGACAAGGTCCTCAACTAGTCCCCCTACTACCATCACTAATGGCTCCACTATCTACACACCAACACCAATCACATCATCCTAAGCTAGCTCCTGCTTAACCCCAACCACCACCTAAATCCTTTGTGGCTATCCCCTCCTCACCCTCATCTTTCATCCTACAAATCTCACCTCCCCCTTAGGATCATCTCTATCTTATGGCTCCTTCTGAGCTCCGGTCTCCACTTGTGTCCTCCTCCTCTATCTCCTCCTCCTCACTACCCTCCTTGGCTGTCCTACAACACCTGTCCCCTCCTCCCTCACCTCCAATACAACCTCATCATGCTCCTATCCTACCCCACTCTTTGCCTGATCTTCCCTCACTTGTCCTCTACTCTCTACCCTCACCTTCTTTCCCACAACTCCTGTCTCCACCTCCGGAAGATCAAACATCTCCACCTTTATCCCCCTCCCATTCCCCTACTGCCCCTCTATCCTTGCCTCCTTCACATCACTCAACACTCTAATCCTCCTCTGCTATCCCTGCTCCTCATCCTTTTTGGCTACTCTGCAACCCTAGCCTCACCCTGTCCTCCAGCCTGCTGACCTGCAACCCCTACCTCCTCTTTTTGCCCTGCTCCCCTAGCAGCCTCTGACCATCTACTTTGCTATCCCCTCCTCTCTCTTCTCTCACCAACCAATCATCTCTCCTACTCTGATCCAAGCCCTAGGGCCCCCACAATTTGTTCCTCTAGAGTAATCTGTCGAGGTATGTAATGCCTGCACCACGTGGCGTACCTAGTTGGTAACCTGCATCCTCCACCCCAATGACCCTTCATTGGTAGGGCACTAGATGTAATGTATCATAGTGCTCTCTAGCAAACCATGATGAGATCAGCTCTCCCCATGGCCGCTCTCGGGTAAGCCTCTAAAACATGTTTGGACCCTGTGGGATATCTTGAACAAATCCAAATTGTCTGGCTAGTCTATCTAGCTATGCACCTCCATTATGCAAGGCTCCCTAATGACTAAAAAGTATCGGGTCATGAAGTAGTCTCTGTGTCTCCTCTCCTCCTCCTTCCATCTTGTAAATCGCTAAAACAGGTACGACTGCCAAATTATATGTCCCTCCTATAGGTCGTCCAACATCCTCCTCCATCTATCTACATCCCTAAGACCCTCCTGATGCAAAACCCAACCTCACCCTAATCATACCACCATGCTACGGGTGCTGCCTCATTTGACCATCCTTCCCTCACCACTCCTAGCTTAGTGATACTAATGTGTTCCTAGGCCCATAGCTGTAACAATGTCACATGTTTCACGCTCAAAACCTCTTGATAACAGATGACATGCATGTCTCTATACAAATGCGCTAGTACGCATGTACCCCATGTAAACTATCCCTCCCTTGCCTCAACAATATGTCAAATCACCTCCATAAACCTTAGGTTTATGAAGCGCCTTCTTCTATCTAGCAACAATAATTCATTGATCAACTTGCATAGGTACAATGGTAGTGATCAAACCCCCATCATTAGGCATCAATCTACATCCAACTGTTGCCTCTGTATAGGCAAGTCCTCTCATCCAAATAGATCCCACATGGTCTCATCCAACTCTACCCTTGATGACATCGTCTCGCTCACTTGGTGACCTACTATGGGTAGCCTCAGAATGTGTCATACATCCTCTAGTGTCACTATCATCTCCCCCATTAGATGATGGAACATCGATGTCTCTAAGCTCTATCGCTCTATCAGTGCTATCAGCATAGCCTAATGCACTCTAATTGTGGGGTAGCCTAATAGGTGAAGTAATACTGCCTGCTCCAAAGCATAGTGATCTACTTCAGTCATGGCTGTGATCGTCACCACTAGCACCTCTAAGTGCCTCTTGTGTGTCTGCAATGCATCAAAACTCTACAACCATAATAACCCCACAATCAATCTGCCTCTCATTTCTATCTTTCTTTCTCAACCCCGAGAACTCATCTTATTGATTTTTTTCTCCTAATCATTCTTCCTTGGAATGTCCCCCTGGTGTTGGGAAAACCTACCCTTGACCTAGGGTGAACCTAGCCCTAGCCTGGGGTGGACCTATCCTCCCTAGGGTAGACCTGCCCCAGGGTGGGGCAGACCCACCCTGGTGTGGGGAAAATCCACCCTTCCTTGGGCTGATGTGCCTAGGGTGGGGTGGACCTGCCCATCGTGGGGTGGATCCGCCCTTCTTGGGGTGGGTGGACCCACCCCTCATGGGGCGGGCCCACCCCTAGCCTAGGGAAGACTCACCCCACTTTGGGTAGATCTGCCCCAGGTGTGGGGTGGACCTGCCTCTCCTAGGGCAAACCTACCCGGGAAAGGGGTAGACCCACCCTGATTCTCTTGCTACAATTGCCTAAATATGGGCCTACTTCCCTCCTTGGCTCGTCCTGGGCATTATTTTTAAATTTTCAGGGTGCCTTTACCCTTTGGTTAGGGAAAATTCACCCCCCTCCCCATACCTCTAGCTCATGATTTTTTCCTACCCATCCCATTTTTCAAAATTCTACCCCAACCCATTTTTCCAAACTAACCCAAAAACAAAACCCAAAATTTTAAATAAGCATAAACATTAAAAAATACATCCAAAGTACTGAAAATTGCAAAGGGGGTTTTGAATCTAACCTGGCATGGAACCACACGCTCATGATAAAATCATTGTACCTCTTCTCCTCGATGGATGATATCTGAGTCATAATCTTCTAGCATCTTACCTTGTCTTTTTCCTCTCTTCTTCTCTCTTTCTCACTCAACTGCTATAGTGCAAATGAGGGGTGGTAATTTCTCAAATTACCTTATATAACTTTTCCATCCCATTTTCTCCCTTTTAAATGAAAGGTATTTTTCCCCTTTATTTAACATTCTTTAGTTTCAACTAATCCTTTAACTTCTATGGGCCACCATTTGCACGCCGTGCGTTGTATAAGCTCTATTTAAAAGCCAAACTTGCTTTGTTTTTTGATCTCTATCCAATTGTACCCTCCATTTCTTCCTATTGAGAAGTCACTCAAGGCCCCTTTTTCTTCTCCAATCACCCTCTTGAGGGGGCATACCCTACCATTCTTACCCATTCCTCCGTCATGGTCACTCCCTTGCAAGATTGGGGCATCTCCCTCCATTTCCCTTTGTTTGGGAAGCTCATGCAATCTCCTCCCACGCAGGGGCATCACTTTCTAGATGCTTCGTCTATAGAGTCATCTTCATTTTCTTTTCTTCAAAACACTATTATTCTAACAATATTTTGAAGAGGGACAAAATGTAGACATCCAAATTTGACCACTCCTACATGGTCAAACTTCTCTACCTTATTCGTCCATCTCGTCAATATTAATTAAACAATTTATTTAATTAATATTTGACCTTCTGCCTAAAGTCCCTAAAGTATTTAGCAACAATTAAATAATTTACCTTAAACCTTTTCCTCTCTAAATTAAACAAACATATCAATTTATTTGATTTAGTCATTTGACCTTTTTGAATAAAACCAATTTTAAATTCTTCCTTTTTCTCTCTCCTTTTCACATACTTCCTAACCCTCTTCTAATATGGATTAAATTAATTAATCCATGATTAGGATGTGCACCACTTAATATCAAGATTAGTGCCACATCCTCCATAATCTCCCACTTGCTTCTAATCCCTCACTAATTTTCTTAATCATGTATTTGCACAACCTTAATCTAAGCATCTTGCCACACTTAGCATACATTTTTTTCAGCCTTTTACATATTTCATATTTGACATTGACCCTCTTCCCCATGTGAATTTTTAATTCACATTTATTCATCTAAGACTCCTCTCTTCCCCATGTGATTTTTTAATTCACATTTATTCTTCCAAGGCTCTCCTTATTCCCATACAAATTCTAGAACCTTTGACTTGTCACATCACTCACATGTGTCCAAGTCTTCTAGAATCTTTGACTTGTCACATCACTCACATCTGTTGAAATCCCACCTTTCTGGGAACCTTGTATTATCCATTAGATTTTTCCAATCATGTGAATTTTTAATTCACATTTATTTCTCCAACTACTTTCTTCTTCCCCATGGAGATTTTTGAGGAATTCTAAAATTCTTCAAGTGTCACTTTCATTCTCACTTGGGGAGAAGAAATTCCTTTTTTGAGGAAATCTTCCATCCCGTAAGATACTTTCAAAGTATTTGTCCTCCTTCCACATCATTTTTCCTTCTCCCACCTCACTTGTACCTCTTTCCATCTCATCCTACCCTTGGACACCTCACCCTCCACATGTCAAGATGTGAGGGTTTGTGAGTCCTCAACTCACCATAGCCCTCCATATTGGCCATGGTGGCTCAGTCCTAACCGTTAAATTCTCTAGAAAATTCAACTTCTTCTATAAATACCCCCATCTTCTCATGCATTTTAAGACTTCAAGCATTCAAATACCCTCATGCTAGCAAAATTGTGAGCCATTTTCAAGCCATCATCAAACAATTCCTTGCCTCCAAATCATTTAGCATACTTGCCTTCATTCCAACCACCATGACATACTTAGTTTAGCCTTCATCTCACCTTGCATCCACTTCATACCACAACTACCATCTAAGGAGCATACATGCCAAGTTATATCAAGGGCCAATGAAGGAATCAGTATGAAAGTTATAAATGTTGTTCATTTTTATCTTTTCTTTTATGTTTTCTTCCTTAGGTTAATCATTTGACGTGGTCTTGTGTTTTTATTATTGCATTATTAGTTTAGTTTGCATATTTAGGATAGAAAATACTTGCATTCACAATATCTATCCACTAGATATTGATGTCTTGGATTCAACAAAAAAAATATAATTGAATTTCCATACATACAAAAAAAGTTATGTTTTAGCTAGTAAATAATGTCTAAATTATAACTAGTTTGACTTTGAAGATTAATTAAGAAAAAAATATTCAATGAAACCAATTCCATGCACTAGATATTGTAGTTACAAATTTAAATTTAAAAAAAAGAAGAATTTTATCCTTCATAGAAACAAATTTATTTGTTAGCCAATAACGTCACTCTTTAAAAATGGTGTTTAATGTTAAAACTAGTTTTCGAAGGAGATGGAAAAAGAATTATAATTTGATTCCAAAAATTTTGAAAAAAAAATATTTATAATCTATAGAAAAAATGTCACAAATCACTAGTTTGCATCATCTTTAAATTCCTCATGGTTTAGCTACTGTAGGTGCATGAAAGTGAAGATTTAAAAAAAAAAAAAAAGTTAAATGTCTAGTTTGGCCAAAAATTGTAAACCAGCATTGTGGGATCACCGTTTTGTGGTTTTCCTTTTGGGGATATGCAAATGTATCAATTTATAAAGGGAATTTGCAACATTTGTAAAATATCACATCTAAAGAGGCAAATATGCTAGCCAATAGTTGTAATACAAAGATTCATATACATGCAAAGTAGGAATTTAATTTGATGTTCTCTATGAGCTCTTTTAAGCAATTAGCTGCAATTTTTTATGTAATGGGGTCCCTAGCTGCAATCTTTAGGAAACCTTTTGATACATCAAAATTTTAGGATTTTATTAAAAAATCAATGTTTAGGAAAACTTTTGCTACATGAAAATGTCAGGGTTTTATATAAAAAAATCAATGTTTATGGTGAAAGGTCTCATTTAAGAAACCCATGGAACACATGTGGCTTTCTACTAAGGTTTGCTCCTAGACACAAAATCTCATACACTGCGAAAAAAATGGAATAGAGAAAAATTGATAGAGCACCAAATTAAAAGGAGCAAGGAAACTTAAAAATGGTCATGAACAAAATAGAACTAGTACAGGCATGGATACAAAATTGAAAAAATTATTAGTTTCTAGCTTGACACTTAGGTTGATCATGTGTTTAGGTCATCATGAATAATTTGTAATAATTTTCATGGTAAAAGGAATATTTACCTATTTTGCTAATGAAATCTCATGCATATATTATTGGATGATATTGTTGTCTTTGCGCGGTAGTTAAAACTTGAGCAACAGTATCAACCTTATTCCAATTCCTTTGGACAAAACATTTCTTAGCTATCAAAATAGTGCCACTAGCATTGAAGATAAAGAAGCATTTCCAGGAAAAAATAAAGAGCTGGTATTTTCCAATAGGATAAAGAAGCTGTTGCAAAGGTGTACCATAGAAAAATGGATGATTGACATTTTCACAGTCTTTTAGGTCTTTCTCTCTTGATGCTTGTGTATTTTTCTTTGATTTAATGTTGTAATTTAACTTATGCATTCACATTAGGTCCTAAACATTCAAATTATGATGTCTTGAGAAGGTGTTGTTAAGTGTTGTAATGCATTTCTACACTTTTCTAGACTCTTCTCATTATAATTCACCTAAAAATCACCCTTTCATCACTTATCAAGTCCTATTCTAAAGTTTTGTAAAGTATTGTACCAAGATTTCATTCCTTTTTAGGCTTGTTATCACTATTTACACCTTTCTTATGCTTTATTTGACCACTTTATGCACTCATAAGACTTAATTCAGTGTATTTTTTAATGTAAACCTGACAAATAACATTAAATGTGACTTAATTCCTGACACTCACTTACAATCCCAAGGTGGTACCCATTCACCATGGGTGGAAAATGAGTCCCTCTTGGCTTGTGATGAGGTATTATTGGGTTATTAGGGCATAAGTTTGTATAAATAAATGTTTTTCTTCTCATTTTACACCTAATTAATTCAAGTATTCACCCTGTATACATTCAAAATTGGGCTGGAGAATATTAATTAAATACTGGTTATCTAATTAATAAAAAAATCTTTATTTCCTCTACTATATCAATAAATTGCAAAGATTATTTATATAGTTCATATTTCTTAACTCCTCCTATCTAAACCACCTTCTTCATGATTTAATTAAATAAAAAAAATTAACTAATTTTTTTTATTTGATTAATTCCCTTTCATTAACTTTGAATTTTTAATTCGAATTTTGTTACATTTCTCCATATTCTTCTAACCTCATTCCGCATCATCTTCCTTCTCACCATGTGTCACATAAAACTAATTATTTCTAATTTCTAAAATGGGAATTTATCCTCAATAATCTCAACAAACTCAGGGACACATGGCTTCTTCTTTCCATTTATTCTTTTCCACACTTGGCACACTTGTTCTATAAAAGGGGACAACTTCCTTATTTCTCTCTAACTTCCTCATTTCTCAAAGTCGATCTCTCAAGATTTAATCCTGATCATCCATTGCTGCCAACTCACCTGATGTCTTGGTGAAATCTATAAATAAAGGCTCATTTATAGCTTTTGCATAGGAGAACATTGCATACAATTACTCTGCATAAATCATCTTAGCATTTGAGAGCTTAGTTTACATTATAGCTTAGCATTTAGAATAGTTTAGCAAGTAAATTAGAAGCATGGATTCTTTGTTAGAAGTTTCTTAGCTTACTTATAGCATTTATAATCATTTTTAAAGAATCTCCATTAGTTTAATTCAACATTGCATCATTCCATTAGCATTTTGTATACAACTTATCATCTAGCATATCATTCAGTTCATCATCTAGCCAAATCATCAGATCATGTAGGTGTAGACATAGTTTCTACATTCTAGTTTAATGGCTACTAATTTCTTAAGTGTCATCCCAGTAATTCAATGCATAATTAAGATCCGAGAGTACTAATATAGGATCCTTAGGAATAGAGGAAGATTGAATGTCTTTAAGCAATCGTTTTATCAAATTGTGTTGTTAATTTAGATTTCCTTAATGTAATACATTTCATTTGTTGTTTGTTATTGATTATTATAATTCACATATTTTCTCACACACATAAATTGGAACCCACCATGGGGCACAACCCCTATTTTTTTAATATTTTTATTGAAAGTATGCTTTACAAGTTTGGACGTGAATTTATTTGGTGCAACCGCTAATGCTTTTGGCACACACAAAACATTCTCTAATGCATTCACCTACTATTCCAGTGCAACAGTGGGTTTATTCAGTGCATCAACATAATTATGTGGGGCATCAGGGGGTTTATATAGTGCATTCACTATTTTCTATAGCACATTCACTATTTTCTATAGCGTATTTACCATTTTCTATGGCACATTCACTTCTTTCTACAACACATTTACCTTTTTAGCGCATTAGCTTACTATAATGGTGCATTTGTTTTTCTTTGCAAATTTCTCTTGGGTCTGAAAAACTAATAAATGTTTTTTTTGTTGTGTAGGCTTCATAAACACTATCAAAGAATTTGTTGAAACTCTTGAACGCTGTCAAAAAAATTTATTGCAAACTACTGATAAATTTGATGCTACCTTATTTCCTTTTTGCTTTTAATTTAGGAATCTAGACTAATTAGGAAGGAAATTACACCATGTCTACTGTGTGTGTTGAATGGTAGGCATATGCTCTCCCCTTAACTAGGTGACCAAAAAGCCAAACCCATTCATGTTTATTTGCGAGTGTGAGTTGAGTATATCACGTGTGTTCTCTCTTTGTTCACATGAAACAAAGATTGATCAAATTACAGATATACTTGCTTGCTTTTGTTTTATCTTAGAGGGCTTTCCTTGTGGAAAAATTAATCACCTAAGGGAATGACCCAATCAGTAACACGCTAAAGCCAATCAACTTCCAACCGATATATAAGTGTGGGTACTTGAGCAAAGGCAAGTATCACGAGGATTGTTCTGACAAGAAGGGAAACAATGGTCTCTTCCCGCATGGATGATACCCCATGAACGAAATTCCCCTACTAAAACCCTTGTTGTAGAAAGGCCAAAATCCTTTATCTATTTTCTAGTGTAGGAATGACCGTTTTGAAGCCATCCCACATTTTTGTGGCTTTTAGTAAAGATGAAAAGTATGCCATGAGAGTTTCATGGGTATTGATGCTTGGTTTCCTTAATAAGTGAGTGTCGTGAAAAGGAGCTAGTGGGGTCAAGCATCTAATCATCCACTAAAAGTAGGCACAATTGGATTAAAATCCAAGTGAGAATCTAGCAAATACAGTCTTACACAACCTTAGGATTGTACATGCTTGATTGTGTTTTCCAAAGTGTTTTGAAAACAAACTTCAAACAAAACCTTATACACTAGAAGTGAAGAAATGTGATTCAAAAAACATCATTTGAAACAAACCATTCTCTGACTAAAAACCAAAAAAATCAAGTAAATTGGTAGCAAACTATTATATTTCCTTGGTTCAGTGGATACATTACTTATTTTGGCACATTTATTGCTTTTTACAGTGCATATACCCTCTGTTACAGTGCATTTACTACTTTTTCCAATGCATTCACTTGCTATTATATCGCATTCACCACTTTTACAAGCACATCCCTTGCATTTTGTGGTGCATTTACCAAATTTTGTAGTGCATACACTTGAAACCTTGGTGCATTTGAGCTATTCCCTAACACATATACCTAATTTTAAAGCGCATCTAAACTTTTCTTTGGCACATCCAAGCCATGCTATAACACATCTTCCTTTTAGTGCATACACTGACTGTTACAACACTTCCACCAAAATTCATAACTAGATAGCTGAATTTGACTCCTATCTAACATTTTGAAACTAGATTTAGGGATCTTTTCCATAGATAATTTCTTTCCTCATCCCAAAATTGTTGTAAAATTGGAAAAAAGAGCATTCACAAGTGAAATCCTTTACCTAAATTTTGATCAAACATCTAAAAGTGCCCAATCATCATCAAAAGTCAAAATTTGATCATCAAGTTGAGTTTCCCCCTCAAGATTTATCATCCTTTATATAGAAACAACAAACTTTACATCAAATTTTATTACCTTAGTCACATCAATAAGATTCATTATTTTATTCAGCCTAGGTATTCCTTTGGAACTCCTAAATAATTATCAAAATTTAGCAAACCTTCATCACTTGCATGCCCGTTTTAACAAGGTCCCAAAATAAAAAAACTTAAGGATAAGGAATTTAAACCTCAAAATACCTTGGGTGAGCCAGAAGAAAATCCATTTCACAAAATTCCACAAAATGAAATAGAAGAAATATTAGAGGAGGAAATAGAACAAGAAAACTAAGATCCCAAATTTCACAAATTCCTAGAAAGAATCTTTGAAAAGGATGGATAAAAATACCTTCTAATGTTAGCAAACCAAGGGGTCAAATTACCAAGTAATTTTGATGTCAAAAAATTGAAGGGAACCCCAAAGAAAACTGAAATTGAAACACCAAATACAAATCAAATGGATGCTCTAACACATCAAATGAAGAACCTTCAACAACAATTGCAAGACATGCAAGGAGGGACTATCAAAAGATACTTGTTGTAGCATATTTTTCCCTACACCTTTGATAGAAAGTTAAACATGATACCATTGCCCCCAAATTGTGACTTACCAAAATATGACAAATACAATAGAAAATATGACCCCATAGACCATGTGACAAAATTTTGAACCATGAGTCTTGAGTTTGCTCATGAGGATGCATACTTGATGAGACTTTTTCCTCCTAGCTTGGGAGGCCATTGCATGGAATGGTTTTTGAAACTACAACCAGGCATAAAATTATTTGAAGAACTTGTCAATAAATTTATCACTCAATATTCATAAAACATTGCACATGAGATAACCATGAAGGATCTTTGTAATACCAAACATAAACAAGTAGAATCTTTTCTCATATTTTTACAAAGGTGGAGAAGGTTATTTCCTCGATACACTCGTCCCATGCTCAAACAAGAAAATATGGAGATTTTTATTGATAACCTTAACAATGAAATGAGTTATAGTCTACAATTACAATGTCCCCCTAGCTTTGAGAAGATGGTAGAAAATGGTCTCAAAATTGAGGAAGTTTTAGTCAAAAGAGGGGTATTGAAAATTCACAATGAAAGATCAAACAATGCTAGCTCTTCCAACCATCACAACAATGAGAAACCCAATTTTTGGACAAGGAACAAGAATGCCAACGATGGTGTCACTGAAACACATAATGCTAAACCGGTCTTTAATCTATCGGGAACCACAATGAAGACTGATCAAAACATCAATCAAGGCACAAATCAAAATTCCAATCAACCCAATAATCAAATTAGCCATAATCAAAGTAACACTGGTCACGTCCAAACCTCCACCTTATCAAACACAATCAAACTACAAAAAATTTATACCTTTGGGTCAATCGTATGAATCTACATTGAGGGAACTTCTTGAAAATAACCTTATAACACTACGTGACACTCGAGGATTTGAGCCAAAAGTAATATCGTCATGGTGGAATGATGCATATTACTATGAATTTCATCGGTGGAAAGGCCATTAAATGAATAGCTTCATGCAATTGAAACATAAGATACAAGATTTAATAGATGAAAAGGTCACACAAATAGAGGGACCCCAAACAAATGCCAATCATGAAGCATTTAAAAATCCTTTACTGAATTATGAAAAAGGGGAGTCCTTTATAAAAAATAGGAAGGGAAAGAATGTAAACTATGTCCATGATACTATCATAAATCATATTTGAATAGCAGAGGATCAAATGAATACCATTGAAACCAATGACAATCAAGACAATACTACAACTAATAATCCAATCAATGAAACTTCAATTGAACAAGAACAATACATCAATATCCTTAAAAATAAAATTAATGACATCAAACTAGATATAGCTGCAATTGATATTCAACTCAATGTCATTAAAATCAATGGTAAACAATACAACATACTAGTGAATGCAACCACAAGAGCATAGGCCAAATACTTCTTAAAAAGAAGTTCCTTTAAAAAAATTGCTGCCTCGTCCAATCAATACAACATAGCGGAATAGTTACAAAAGATCCTTGCACAAATATCGATACTAGAATTGCTCAAGATTTCACCTCCCCACAAAAATATTTTGGAAAAGGCCCTAGTGGAAACAACAGTGCCAATAAATCTAGAAGTTTGTAAATTCTAAGCCACGGTGGGACATTTGATCGTGCCACATTTCTTATCCTTCTCAAAAAATTATGATGCATCTATTTCTCATCCCCACAATGCCGCTATCCATATCAAAGTCCTAATTCATAAACATTGTGTCAAATGAATCCTAATAGATGGAGGAGATGGCCTGAATATATGTAATTTAAAGCTTGTTCATGCCTTGGGATTCTTCGACAATGCAATTGATTCAAAGAAAAAGATTACAATAAAAGCATATGATGATGAGGAAAGATCTTCACAGGGATTGATTGTATTACCTATTTAGGTAGGACCAATTTAGAAATATGTAATCTACCAAGTATTAGACAAAGATTTGACATACAACATACTATTGGGTCACCCATGGATCCATAAAATGCAAGCAATCCTGTCAAAATACCACCAATGCTTGAAATTCCCTTGTGGTGGCCAAGAAATCACCATTTCAGCCAATTGAAATAGCCCTCAGTATTGCAACACCTTAAAATATGTCCAAGATATCTTTGTACCTCATCATAGAGAAGCTTCCAAATCCATCCCTTCTAATGATCAAAGCCAATCAAGTTCCTCATCCAAACCATTGGGCATTTCCACAAATCATGAAGGTCAATCCAGTTCCATGTCTAAACAGTCTGAGAAGAAAGAAGTTGCTCCTGCCACATCCTCAAATCATGAAGCCCAATTAAATGCCTTGAATGCCTTGTCAAAACAATTTGATAAAAAAAATTGAAGTCAAAGATAAAGGTGTGGGTGAATATTTCATTGAATGATCCCTATGTCTTTCGCAATTCTCTTCACCAAAGTCATATAGGCAACCCTCAACATCAACACAACAAACATCACAACCAGTTACTCTCTTTGATGGTCAATTTGTAAAAGCAAGCACTATAGTTGATGAAGTAGAAGACAAATATGTTCTAAACTGGCTTTATAAGGATGAAGAAGAATCTCAAGCAACAACTGCAAATGTACAAACAACACAATATGGAAAAGGCTTCACTATATTGGAAAAGATGGGATACAAGGGAAAAGGCCCTATAGGAAAAAGAAAAGAAGGAATTATAGAATCAATTCAACCACTCTTAATCAATCTAAAAGACAAGACAGGGTTGGGTTATAAGGAGGAGACAAAAGAAGAGATGACTTAGAAGATGGTTGAAAGAATCTTGCAGTTACAGGCTAGTGATGATCATGAAACTGATTCTAATGAATATGAGTGGAATTCACTATTAGAAGAATCTTTTCACGATAAGGACATTGATGTGGTACACAATTATGCACCCCTACTCGATGAGGGATAAGGTTTAGGTTCTAGACCACTTGAATTAGGATTGCAACACATTGATGATTCCAACGAAGATGATTCGACTCAGAGTGAAATGGATAATTCAAAGGAAAGTTACCTTATACACCTTAATTTTTCTATTGGGAAAATAGAAGATATCA
The DNA here is from genome assembly GCA_007258455.2 of Sequoia sempervirens. Lineage (NCBI taxonomy): Eukaryota > Viridiplantae > Streptophyta > Pinopsida > Cupressales > Cupressaceae > Sequoia > Sequoia sempervirens. The sequence goes on from VDFB02000017.1 coordinate 20,659,988, forward strand.
CCATCAGCACTCTTACCATCTCTGACCTTAACCAGTTTGATGACTTCTTACCCCTAGTACATCCTAAACTCATAGATAGGGACCAAAATGAGCCATTTGATATCCCTACATTTTCAAATGATTATGCCATCATTAATTTCCTCTGTGCTGATGATCCTGAAATAGATTCCACCATTGAACATTGTAATGAAGCTTCCAAACAGGGGAGTATCAAATCTTCCAACTGCAAAATGAGTAATAAAGGAAATGGATCTGGTGGTGAAAACCATTCAATGGTAGTATCAGATTCGGAAAAATTAAAAACAAAGAGCGCATCCAATGACGAGAACTTCTCTAAGGTGTCAAAGGATGGAAGGTTTGATACTCTCTTGGAGAATTTTTAGGAAAGAACAAAGGTATTGATCAAACCAACATAGTCTTTCAATATCAGTAGTGTAGAGACAATGAAGACTATACATCTAGTGGCATCTTTGACAGACCAAGAAAAACCAAGCTTCCTCAAAATTTTCATAGAAAAACAAGTCAACTTTGCTTGGTCATATGTCGGCATGCGAGGGATTGATCTAGAACTCATCATGCATCATCTCTCCTTACCACCAAGAGTAAAACCAGTCAAGAAAAAACTAAGGAAAATCCATCCACATATTTCCCTATTGGTAAAAGCAGAGCTGAAGAAGTTGTTAGACACATGATTCATCAGACCCATTGACTATGCCGAGTGGATCTCCAATATCATACCAATCTCAAAGCCTGATAACAACATTCATATTTTAATGGATTTACAAGATCTCAATAAGGCTTGTCCCAAAGATAATTTTCCTCTACCTAACATAGACATCATAGTGGACTTAATGACAGGACATGGCATGTTGTCATTTATTGACGGTTTTTCCATTTATAATCAAATCAAGATAGATCTAGAGGATCAAGATAAGACAACCTTTACATATCTGTGGGGAACATTCTATTAGAACATCATGCCATTTGGATTGAAGAATGTAGGACCTACTTATCAACGTGCCATGACAATAATTTTTCATGATATGATGCATACTTTCATGGAAGACTATGTGGAAAATATATTAGCCAAATCATATACCAGAGAGGGACACTTAGAGATCTTAGAAAAAATCTTCACTAGACTAGAAAAATTCAATGTATGACTGCATCCAAAGAAATGTGTGTTTCAGGTGACTTCGGCCAAAATCCTAGGATACATAGTTTCAAAAAAAGGAATTGAGGTAGAATTCAAAAAATTTAAAGCTATCATGGAAATTCCACAACCCAAAAACATTAGTCAGCTACGATCTCTACAATGAAGGTTCCAATCAATCCAAAGATTTATTCACAACTGGTAGACAAGACCCATCCTTTTACTCACTTGCTACACAAAAATGTTTCTTTCAAATGGGATGAGAAATGTGAATGAGTATTCAACCAATTCAAACAATACCTAATGAGTCCACATGTCTTAGTACCACCAATAGAAGGAAAACCACTCTTGTTATACATTGCAACAACTGAGGTATCATTGGGATCCCTGTTAGCACAAGAGGATTAAACAGGAAAAGAGAGGGAAATTTACTACATTAGAAGGATGCTAAATGGATATGAGATCAATTATAAATCCATTGAAAAGGATTGCTAGCTCACACTACATGCTAACTCACACTATCAAGTTAATAGCCAAAATAGATCCACTAAAATACCTCCTCAACAAAGCTAACCTAACTGGAAGACTAGCCAAGTGGGCTATGATACTCAGGGAATTTGACATCCAATATGTGGATAGGAAATCAATAAAAGGACAAGCAATCATTGACCACTTAGTTGAATCACCTCTACCAGATGATCATGCTTTGCACATTGAATTTCTAGATGTTGATGTCCTTACCTTGGCTGAAAAATAGTGGACATTATACTTTGATGGATCACACACACAACATGGATCAGGGGCTGGAATCCTATTTGTCACTCCACAAGGACATACTATACCAAAATCATATAGATTGATGTTCCCTTGTACCAATAACATAGAAGAGGATGAAACATTAATCATTGGCATTAAAACAACTATAGAATGGAAAATTCTAGAATTGCAAGTATATGGAGATTCTTAGTTGGTCATTAACCAGGTCAATGATGTTTATCAAAAAAAGGATGAAAAACTGATGCCCTACAAAATAATGATTGATGATTTTAAGAAATATTTTGTGGATATCAAATTTGAAAAAAATTCAAGAGTAGACAATAAAGTTGTTAATTCCATGGCAATTATTACTTCCTTGTTACAAATTCTAGAGAGGAGAAGCCATTACGAGTTCTTGGTGGAACAATTATTTTCCCTTGCTTATGATGATACTGAGTCCCAACTTATATGCCACCTAGTTGATACCAATGCCTCAATCTATAGTGAAATTTATACCTATCTAAAAGATAACACCCTTCCACCCATCCTGTCTAGAAATCAAAAATAAAATTTCATTCATCGAGCTACCCAACATACTCTAATTGAAGATGTACTATACCGATGAGGTCTTGACATAACTCTCCTCTGATATCTAGAACATGATGAGCCTAAAACAACTTTATGAGAAGTTCATGAGGGTGTTTATAGAACTCATTCAAGTGGTTTAACCTTAGCCAAGAAACTCCTTTGTTTAGGATACTAGTGGCCAAACATGGAGGAGTCTTTCCAGTTCATCAAGAAATTTAAAAAGTGGAGGAGTCTTTCCAGTTCATCAAGAAATTTAAAAAGTGTCAGATTCATGGTAACCTTATCCATGCACTGACCCAAGAACTTCAACCTTTTGCATCAACATGGCCTTTTTGTCAGTGGGGACTAGATCTTGTTGGTAAAATCCATCCATCTTCATCAAATGGACACAATTTTGTGAACACAAATACAAAATACTTCATGAAGTGGATTGAAGTTGTTCCTCTAATCACCATCATAGGAAAGAAAATTTCATAATTCATCCTCAATTACATCATTTGCCAGTATGACATCCCTCAATCCATTGTCACTAACAATGGAAGACCATTCAAAAATCAAGACATGCAAGAATTGTGTGAGAATTTCAACATTCAACATCACTTCTCTACACCATACTATCCTCAGGGAAATGGTCAAGCAGAGGCTTCCAACAAAACTATTCTGAAAATATTGAAGAAAATGATCAATGACCTTGGATGCAATTGGCACATCCAATTAAGCCTTGCTCTATGGGCATACCACACTAGTATTCTCACACCAACAGGAGCCACACCATATGCTCTGGTGTATGGATCTGAGGCCATTGTACCCATTAAAGTTGAATTACCATCACTCTAGGTTTCATTGAAGGGTATCATCTCTGATAAGGACTATTGGGTATCTAGATTGTGGGAACTAGAACTATTAGATGAACAATGCCAACATGTAGTGAACCACCTGGAAGCTTACCAACAACAAATGTCCAAAAGTTACAATCATAAAGTCAAACCAAGAACATTTCAAGTTGGTGACCTAGTATTGAAGGAGAACCCACACAACTAGCAAGATAGGGAGAAGAAAGGAAATTTTGAGCCAAATTTGTTGGGCCCCTTTTTCATTGTGTCAGTCTATGGATCAGGAGCATACCGACTATCTACACCAGAAAGAGACCTATTTGAAGAGCCCATGAATAGTCTCCATCTCAAGAAGTTCTACACATGATTCATCTACTGCATTGGTAAAAGTCCTCAAAAAATCCACAAACATCAAAAGATGTCCTAAAAAAATGGTCGCCCTAGTGAAAACCTAGAAAATAGGCATATTGGTGACAACAAAAAAATCAAAAAGGAGAAAATACAAAAAAATCAAAAAAGAGAAAGTACAAAAAAAACCAAAAATAAAAAATAAAAAATAAAAATAAATAAAAAATTATAAAATCTGAAAAAGCGCAATAAAAGAAAGTAGTGAAAACCTAGCAACATGCACTATTTGTGACAGGATGGCTTCTTCCTCTATTGGAACGTGTGTCGACCATTGGCTCTTTGCTATCACTATCCACATCCTTCATTTGATCCTCATGTACATATTCTGCTATGTCAGTCGTGTCTCACTTTGGCTTTTCGATCATTGTACATATCCATAATAAAATTGGTTTGTTTCCAATGGGTGAAAAAACCTGAACTCATTGGGGGAAATCCATCTTAGAACTTTAAAATGATAGAAAAACAACAATACAACATGGTAAAAACAAAACAATCAAGCAGGCTACAACTTTGAACATCAATTAGACTCACCAAAACCAACCATCTGAACCAGTAACAATAAAATCAATCAAAAAAAAGTTTTATTTGGTGATGATACTTTGAATCATAGTTTTATCACTTTAACACAAATGTTCAAGCTATTTGCATTGTGATTGTTGTTATCATTTCTCGGGAGCAAATCAAGGATGTCAAAAACTAGAGAAGTTATGATTGAGAATGATATTTTTCTTTGTCTGCTATTTGTGAGTTGATCATTAATACTATGTGAATCATTGTGGGACATTCTCTAGAAAGTATCACTGATGACATTCTGGATTTGCATAGGAAAATAGTTAACTCTTGTCTGTTTATGCAAGAAATGCTCAAGTCATCTTGGTCCAATTATACCTAGATGCTTGTGTTAACTTGCACTATCAAACATCATAAAAGTAGTACTCAGTTCATCATGGTCTAATTATACCATTAATGTTTGTATTCACTTTCAATATTTTAAAATCTCAATGATGATAACAAGCACAATAAATTAGTTATTGGGATGACAACATTGCATTTTTAGGTTTACATGTTTAGGTTGCATTCATATTAGGTGTTGCAATGATATTTATAGATTTCTCCAGGGCTAGTACAATATTACGAGTGATGTTATTTCTATCATTAACATATTGATTACATTTGAAATTACCAAGAATATCATTCACATTTTAGTCACATAAGCATTAGGACATCATTCATACATTCTCATATTGTTTCGTCATTCATCTAGTCATTAGTCCATTTATTTGCATCATGAAAATTCCAAAAAAAAAAAAAGAATTATCATGTCATTTTGTCATTCATCTAGTTATTAGATCATATATTTCCATCATGAAAATAAAAAAAACAAAGCATTATCATATCATTTCAGCATTCATTTTCATTAGGTCATAGATTTGCATCATAAAAACATTCACAATGAAACATTTCCATTCATCCATCTCATACATCTATTTCATCTATCACACCATACATATTTGCATCAGAAAAGTACAAAAACATAGCATTTAGCACATTCCATTCACCTAATTAGATTCATCACATAGGGCATATGGATATAATAAAAGCATCATAGGGTCATAACATTTGTTAAATCCATGACGTATCATATCACCATCACATATTAAACATCACATAACATACACAATAGGAAATTAAATGCATCCGTCGTGATCAAAACATAAGCACATAGGTCAATCATCATCATCACTGTATATATATCTCCAAATAATGTCTAGTGAACAAGGATATCAAAATACGAAGATATACATCATCAAAAATGGTAGTAACTCATCAAATAGCAATTTATACATGTCCAAATGACAATAAAGCATCAAGTGTCAGAGCTATGTAGTGCTCCCCTCATATGGTGTTGGCATCCCTGGACTAGTACCTCCCCCTGCACTTGACAGACCTGCACCAGGATCTCTCTGATCTCCAAGCAATGGCTATGTAACACCCACAATAACCATCTGAGACTATGAATTACTGGACTAAGACTGAGCAAAGGTCTCCCACTACTCTGGAAGAACCAAATCATGATATCGACCTCTATAAAACTTGGCCTCCTGAGAAGTGCAGCGTATCTCCCTAAAATAATTTTAAGTCCCAACAACCATCGTAGCCTACTATAGTCCCTCGATAATAGCCTCTTCCTACTTTTCCAATTATCTCAATGCAACTAGCACAACAACTTGACCTTGCACATGTCCCTAGGCCTACACCTATGCAAGCTACTGCTTGGCAACATCCCTCTAAGCTGTCAAAGTCTATATCTGCGTCTAGACTTGGGAGAGCTATGCTTTTACTTGTGTCAGCACTTGTGTCTATGCCTGTAACTACCCCTAAACCTGTGTCAGCTGGCCCTAAACTGTCTAGACCTGAGCATGTAAGGCCACAATCTATGACTGCTACTACTGGAAAGGAAACTATTTTGCCTTGCATAACCATCCCATTTTATTCTAGAACAAAATGGGTCCCCCTTCTCTTTTGGTTTCTTTGTCTTTGTTATTTTCTTTGACCTTTGGAATCCTTTTGTTTTCCTCCTAACTTTGTCTTTTGTTCTATCTGATTTGATTTTGGTTATGTCTCAGCTTGAGTTGGTTTTCTTCTTGCTAAAAGTTCCTCTTAGAGGAAAGTCAGCAAGACCCTACAGTTGTCTTTCTGAATGACAGTGCATCCTATTCAAAAGAGGCTCACCGGTTGCCCAAACATCCCTTTCACTGAGAGTCTTTATGTGTCTCACTGACCAGAGGAGCCCTCGCCAAAAGATTTAGTGTTTGACATAAGGTCTCAGCGAAGGAGGAAAGTCTCGTCGACATGAGGTAATATCGATATAAGCTCTTTCCAATCCATTGGAGTCTCAGCAAAAGGAGGATGTTGTTAGGGGATCTTATTGGGGAGGATTTACCCTCAGCAATAATTCTCACCGAGGTCAAGCAGTTTTGGGGTAAAGTTCCCCTTTCATGGTGATGACCTGTCGATAGAATGAAGTATGGGTGATAGAGCAGTGGTCTTGACAACAAAAGAGTAGCGTCGGAAAGATGTCTCACTGACATGGTGGACTCTTGCTGAAAAGGGATGTCTTTAGGGAGAGTGGTTCACCCTCGGCAAGAAGTTTGGCCGATGTGCTAGAGTCTCGCTGAAGTGGGATCATTTCGCTATGATGTCCTGCTGAAGGAATGTAGTCTTGCCGACTGTTATGCCTTGCATAACCACCCAACTTTGATCTGGATCAAAATGGGTCCCCCCTTTTCTTTTGATTTCTTTGGCCTTTGGTTTTCTACCTTAGGAATTTTTCTTTCAAAGCTCTATCGAAGGTGGAACCGGGATTGATACCGGACTTGGAGTTTCCTTCTATGTTTCGGTCTTGTTTCATCCCCGTTTCCAGTTTCGGTTGTTCTTCATCTTCTTCCTTTGTTATTTGTTGGAGTCGGGTCCATGCCCGAAATGGAATGTTGGACTATCTCAAGTTCCTCATTTAGTTCTGTCCCAGGTCTGACCTCGCCTTCTCTATTCTTCTCTCTTCGTTGGTCTTTGTTGGTTTGTGTCTGTTGCCTTAGGTATTTTCCTTTTAGTCCAGGGCATCCTTTTTTGTTTGGCGGACCTGGAACTGAAACTGGGGCCAAACCCTGGAACTTTCTCAAGGTTTCTGGTTCAGGTTCTATTCCAATCTCAGTTCCTCGTTCTTAGTCCTTTCAGTCTTGGTTTCTTTTTCTTTTGTTTTGGGGTTTTCCTTCCCCTTTCCTCTTGCTCTCTGTTTCCTTTCTTCCTCTTTTTAGGTGGTGTCGGAGGTGGGTTCAGAATGGATTTACTTTGAGGAGTTTCTAGTTCATATTTGGTTCCGACCCCGTTCTCACTTGGTTCTTCATTTTGCTCTGGCTCTATCGGTGTTTTGTTTCTGTCCTTGGCATTTTTGGGTTTCTTCATGGACATAGAGTCAGGACAGGGTATGAACTCAGAAATGCTGGTTATTTCCCTATCTTGTCCCCACCCTGGTCTGGTCCCTATTCTCGTTTCCGTTTTGGTTCTGCCTTCACTAGAAGTAAGTCTATTCTTGTGAAGTTTAATAAAAAAATGAGAAGTGTTTTGAGTAAGTTCGAAGTATGATATTTTTTGTGATTTAAAAGACTAATGGAGACCTTGTTTTGCAAGGTCAAGTTCTGTGTATGATGATCTGTCTCATGAGTCAGTGAGAGTTTTGAGCTCGGTGGAAGGTCTCACCAACTCAGCAAAATCTTCTTGAAGGAAAGTGGGCTTTCGCCAAGACGAAGTGACTTCGCCATAAGGTCTAAGCAACCATGGAGGCTACACCAAAATAGAATGGGCTCGTTGCTAAGAAAAAAAGGGGTCGCTGTAACATCTCCCCAACCATAGGAGGTCATGCCGACTGAGGAAGGTCACACCGAAGAAGGTTTTCGGGGAAGGTTTTTGTTCTCTCTATGTGGTTTCGTCGACTCATGTGGGTCTTGCCGACATGTTTTGTTCCCTCGGTGTGATGCATTGAGCTCACTGAAACGTCTCCCCGACTAATGTTGGTCTAGCTGATAGCGACGAACCCGCCAATGAAAGAACATATCGCTATAACTCCTAGCGCCTGCCATAACGTCTTGCCGAATGCGGATTTCCTGCCGATGGAAAGGGGACCCCACTGAAAGAAATAGGCTCAAGAAGAAAAGGGGACATCACTATGAGGTCACAATGATAGACACTGGTCTCCCTGACATTGAAGATGAGCTCCACATGTGAAGAAGGAGATTGATATTACCTCTGTGGCTCACCGAAACATCTCACTGACTATCCCAGGCTACATTGACAACTTGCAGAAGAACGAACATGGAGCAGGAAGAGCACTGAAGGAAGATGAAGCCGTGAGTCATAACGCCAGCTGGTGTTTCCTAATGGGGTAGCTCAGCATTAATGGTGATATTTTAGGGCACTCAAAGCAGCACCGTTGGATTTCAAAAATGGACACGGAGGCCAGAAATAAGTGCGGTAGATGCAAAATATCTATGGATCTTTCCAAGAGACAATCTTCACTGACATAAGACAATAAGGGACATTGAATGCACAACCAATTTGCTTCAAAAGATCTGGACGCCGACCTTCATGCAGCAAAAAAAGTAGATAATTTTGTAAACCCTAGCACAGGGGACAACACATCCTTTCTTATACATTCTGTATATAAGGTGTTCTTACCACTTGAAGAGACTGGACAGTAAGGTATTAGAACTTCTAGGTTTAGAGAACTGTTAGGAGTTAGTGAGCTAGCAGAAGGAGATCGAGTTGCATCTTGATTCTCAGTAATGAGAGTTTCTCTTGTCTTCTTGGTTAGTAGTTAGATTTGGTAGAAGATTAATGTATCTTTCAGTTTGCCTAGTGTAAATGGAAACAGTTTGAAATCATAGATTCTCTGTACACTGGTGATTGTGCCAACTTTGTAAATGTTGTCTATTTGTTTAACTAACAATAGGGGCAACCAGATCTTAATCTACTTCATGTTGTGTTCCAAAATGATGTTTGTCTTGAATTAGTCATCTAATTTGGGAAGCTCTCAAGGAATGAAGTTTGATTTTATGTTTTTTTTAAGTGGTAACTTGCAATATGCTGTTGAAATCAGCACTGTGAATGAATGAAGCTGTGTGTTAATCACAAGTTAATTTTGTTCTGCAATTTTAGTTAGGAATTCCTTGAAAGGCAATAGGTTTGGTTAATTTAGATGAAGCTATCATTATTTTCATTTCCAAAGCCCTAATATATCTTTTTGTTGTTTCTTTGAAAACCTCGGTTAGAGTAGATTCAAATTCATGTTCAACCCACAACAGTCCAAAAGCTCAACACTTTCAAGCCCCTTGACTATTACTATTACATTGGCAACTGAGCAACATCAATATAGTTGAGACCCAACTACCAAGACCTTGGGAGCTAAGGCATCCATGCGTTGCCTTTCTCTTTTAGGAGAAGTAGGGTAGCAATATTCTGCTTGCATTGTTGTGGTGCCAAAATTGCCATCAACACTGACAATGATGGATTTACCAATGGAAAAGGATATCGACATGACTAATGGAACCCGCTATGACTTCTTTCTAATGAATGTTTGTCTTGCCATGGTGTATATAGTAGCGATATAACTATTGAGGCTTGACAAGACTCTTGGACAAATGGCTTACACTCACAGTGACTTCTGGCTGACAACGATAGTCTGGGCAACCATCTTTGACATCGATGTAACTTCTATTGCTCGCTATGAAGTCTCACCAACAGACGTGTGTTACGTTGATAGCTGCTGAGAAAGGTATAATCACATTGGGGAGACATGACGAGTGTCTCACCAACATGCCACTTCGCTTGAACAACCTTTGACCGACTGAGAACCTTGCATGGCATATGTTTAATAGATAAAGGGGAGCTGAGAGGGTAGACCAACGACACTCTAATTGATTGACTACCTCTGTGAGGGGCCAATAGAATGCAACCAATGTGGATCTGCTTTGTGAAAGAGCCAATGGAGCAACTCGATGAACAATGGTGTGAAGATCTAGTGGCAAGTCTGATGCTGCCTCTAGAGGATGGTCAATGGGCAAAAAATTCCAGAGCATGAAGGAGGCCAAAAGAAAGAGACAACCACAAGTCTCAGGAATAGTTGGAGTCTTCTGGCAGAAAAAGGGCAGATTGCTATTAATGGTGATACCTTGGAGCATTCAAGGCAGCTATGCAAGGGAGTTTGAAGATGGACATAGAGGCATGAAGTTAATGCTATAACTGCAAAAGATATGAGATCATCCCCGAAACAATCTTTTAACAACATGGACAAAAGGGATACACATTTAATGTAGAACCAACTTTATCCAAAAGATCTGAAGGCCGACCCTTCTAGGGTGAGATATTTTGTAAACCCTAAAACAAAGGCCAACGCATTCCTTTTTGGTATGCTTTGTATATATATGGCATTCTTTCCTCAGTGTAAAATGGTCATAAGTTAAAAAAAAAGAAACAGAGAGGAGAAGTTAGAGGAAATAGAGTAGACAGTTCGAGAGATAAATTCTCAAGAGTAGGAATTTTCTGAAGGATAGAGGAGACAGAGTTGCATCCTGATTCTTCATAACAGGAGCTTCTTTTTTCTTCTTAGTTAGGAGTTAGATTTAATAGAAGCCAGTAATGTATCTTTTCATTTCTCTTAGTATAGATGGAAACAATTTGGAGTCATGGATTTTCTATAAACTGGTGATTCTGCCAGCTTTGTAAATATTGCTTATATGTTTCACTAATAGTAGAAGCAATCAAATTTAATTCTATTTCATGTTGTGTTCTAGAATGCTATTTATCTTGAGTTAATCATTTGATTTGAGGAACCTTCAAGGAATGAGGTTTGATTTTATGTTTTGTTTAAAATGGTAACTTTTAATTTGTTATTGAAATTAGCATTGTGAATGAATGAAACAATGTGTTAATCATAAATTAATTTTGTTTAGCAGCTTTTAGTTAGTAATTCCTTGAAGGGCATCATGTCTAGTTAAGATAGGATGAATTGACATTCTTTTCTATTCCAAACCTCTAATCTATCTTTTCTGATTCTTTAGAACCCTGGTTATAATAGGTTTAAGTTTATGTTTGATCTTAGAACAATCCAAAAGCTCAATACTAGCAGACCCCTTGAACATTATAGTTCACATCGACCACTGAGTGAAATCAACACAGTTGAGAACTGATTACAAAGACCTTGGGAGTTAAGGTATCCATGTGTTGTTTTTCTCTTTTAGGAGAAATAGAATAGCAATATTATGTTTACAAGTTGTTGTGCCAAGAAAAATGCCAATAGAAACCATATATGTACACGTTGATGTGCTGTCGCCACTAAGGATCACCTCTTGTGAGGCACACTGACATCTGGTGCTAGGTGGGCACCCCCTCTACCAACTCCTCTTCCATCTCCATCGTTGTTGTCACACGCACCATCATCACTACCTCCTCCATCATCCCAACCATCTCCTTCCTCCTCATCTCCACCACCTCTACCCCTCCTCCATCTAGGTGGTCTATCCTCATCATCCTCTAACGCTGGCACTGGCTCATCAGGCCTAAAGAGCCTCAAAAATGGATTCCCACTAAAGTATTGTGAGTACTTCTTAGTCATGTATCCCTCAATGATCTTTGGATGAAAATCCCAAATCATCGGCTATAGTCTATGATACTCATCACATGTAGCATCATAAGATAAAGTGGGCCCCCACTCAATCAAATCTTGTTGTCTCCTTGCATACCTGGCCAATCCTTGTGGTATCCCCTGAATTCTGTTGTACTATCTGACCACCCTCATCAATAAGAATCTCTTGATAATAAAGCATGTCCATCCAATAAGGTACCTAGCTATGATAACATAAGGCATCTCCAAATGATCCTTGACCCACTGCTCATAATCTACATATGGTTTCAATGTAACATAATCCAGGTCATCCAATACATGCCTCCAATACTCCAATTTTCCCAGCTTATGTTGGATAACTAGGCCCGCATAACCATAGATGTAGGATCTCCCAAATGGCTGGAATCTGTCTGTCTTTAGATGTGTCATTGCTATATGCTCCCAAGCTCATGTTTGTAATAGGGTCACACCAAGAAATAGACTATTTCCTTTGAGGTAAACTACCTAATGCAAATCATGATATAACTATGTGAGCATGCATGAACCCCAGGTGAAATGGGTCCCAAACTAAATCATCTACTCCAATGTCTGACCCCAATTGATGGACAATCCCTTTTCCCTCTTGTCAGGACATAAGAAGCCATCGAAATATCCCACAAGCATGAAAGGAAAAGATGCATACCTCTCAAACATCTACTGCCAAGGAATATCATACTTGCTAATATGGTCATCATGGAATATCTGGTGTAAGGCATCTTTATCTCCTTGCTCAGTGTGGTCATATGTAATAATGTCACCCATCATAGGAATCCACAAAATCCTAAAGACATCCTTTGGCGTCACATTTATCTCTCCAGTGGCTAGATGAAAAGTGTTGTGTTTGCTATGCCACCTCTCTGCCAACGTAATCAACAATCCCTAATTAATCATAATCTGAGGCATGTCAATCAGTGAAGATAATCAGCATTGCTCAATGATATCCCTATCAACCTATGATAACTATGGAATCACCTCCCAAGTCTGTGGGAATTGCTCTCGGGACTATAGATTATCTAAATCCATCTCCTATCATTATAACATATCGCAATCAACACATCAATCAATCAATCAAATCAACAAAAAAACCAAACATCAACCAATCACTTATCCTATTAGTTCTAGTGATATTTTCATCAAATCTCACAAACATCTATTTTTGATCCTTGCCTATCATGAGGTCAAAACAACATCATCATTATTGCATCTCGCCTATCATGAGATCAATAAATCATCTAATTTACCATCAACAACAAATCATTGGCTAACATGATTAAACATCATCAAATTCAAGGGGAAAAACAAAAAAATATTCAATTCTGACCTAGATGTGCCATAACAGCACTTCATTGCACTAAAAGGGTAGATGTACCACCAAATTGGCTAGATACGTTGTTACAGTTTGTTAATGCACCATTTAACTCAATGCTCTAGACAATTCCTTAGATGCACTGTGGAATATCTTTGATGCACCATTTAATCCAATGTGCTAGAGAATCCCTCATATGCGCTAAAACTATAATTTGATGCACTATTTCTAGTGGACATGCTACCTAACTCTGATGCACCATTACAAGTCGTCTATGTTCCAAAATGTGGATGTGCTATTACAAACCATGAATGCACTACTAAATCTAGCCCCTACACTAAAACCCTAGGTAGATGCCTAAAGAATCTAACCTATGCACCACGGAAAATTTTGTATATGCCAAAAGAATGAAAACTAAAAAATTGAAATAAAAAATGCGAGAAAATTGATTCAAAATTTACAAGATTTTCTTTTTAAATTCATACTAGAGGTTTGTATCCCACTGGGCAGTTGTGTCACTGTACTTGCTTGAATTGATGAGTCTCGTAGGGAATCACCATCTTTTCCCAAATACTCAAAGTTTCTCTCTCACTCCACAATTTTCAAAATAACCAATGCACAAATGAGTCCCCTTTTCACTTTTTACCTCTTAAAAAGGGTAATTAAGAGTGTGATTTTGGTGGGATATTTTAATTTTTTTTAAGGATCAATTAATCAGGGCTATTCATTTCTTCCATGTTGGGAGATAAATCATTGGAATATCATCAAATCATAATTTTATTATCGACATCATTATAAATCATCAAAAAAATTCAAAATTCATCAATAATCTCTTAATCATAAAAAAATCCTCGATTTATCTCCCAAGGGGGCTTACATTCATTATCTTTTGAAAATCACCGTCTAGGGAATCATCAAAATTTTAATAGCATTGGAAATTTATCTTTGAAGTAATGTGTAAACACATCACTTCAAAGAGGGGAAAAATGTATGCATCCAAAATTGGTCTAGAGAATATTAATTAAATGTTGGGTATTTAATTAATAAAAAAAAAATTATTTCCTCTACTCTATAAATAAATCGCAAAGATTATTTATCTAGTTCATATTTCATAATTCCTCCTATCTAAACCTCTTTCTTCATGATTTAATTAAATAAAAAATTTAACTAATTTGTTTTATTTGATTAATTTCCTTTCATTAACTTTGAATTTTATCACATTTCTTCATATTCTTCTAACCTCCTTACACACCATCTTCCATCTCACCATGTGTCACATGAAATTAATTATTTCTAATTTCTAAAATGGGCATTTATCCTCAACAATCTCAACAAACTCAGGGACACATGGCTTCTTCTTTCCAATTATTCTTTTCCACACTTGGAACACTTGTTCTATTAAAGGGTACAACTTCCTTATTTCTCTCTAACCTCCTTGTTTCTCACTGTTAATCTCTCCAGATTTAATCCTAACCATCCATTGCTGCCAACTAACTTGATGCCTTGGTGAAATCTATAAATAGAGGCTCATTTACAACTTTTGGATAGGAGGATATTGCATACAATTACTTTGCAGAAATCATCTTAGCATTTGAGAGCTTAGTTTACATTATAGCTTAGCATTTAGAATATTTTAGCAAGTAAATTAGAATCATGGATTCTTTGTTAGATGTGTCTTAGCTTACTTATAGAATTTAGAATAATTTTTAGAGCATATCCATTAGTTTAATTCAACATTGCATCATTCCATTAACATTTTGTATACAACAACTTATCATCCAACATATGATTTAGTTTATCATGCAGCCAAATCATCAAATCGTGTAGGTGTAGACATAGTTTTTGCATTCTAGTTTAATGGCTACTCATTTCTTAAGTGTCATCCTAGTAATTTAATGCATAATTAAGGTTTGAAAGCACTAATACAGTATCCTTAGGAATAAAGGAAGATGGAATGTCTTTGAGGAATCATTTTATCAAATTGTGTTGTTAATTTAGATTTCCTTAATGTAATACATTGCATTTGTTGTGTATTGTTGATTATTATAATTCAAATATTTTCTATCACACACACCCATTCACTTGCATTCACTCATTCAACATCAATTAGCATTTAATCACTTTGCATCATTCAATCAAGCATTCATCACGCATCTTGGAGCAAACATTGACATATCTTCGGATTTCTTCAACAAGGTTGTGGTGAATTTAGGACATTTTCATGTTGTTAATTCATCATTCCTTGTTAATTTCATTTCATTTCTTCATTAAGGGTTTGATTACCAAAGTGGGATTTGACCATGGAAAATCCCTATACTCTAGTTCCCTTAAGCATTTCCCCCCTTTTGTATGTGTGTTTGCAGACTTTTGTATACAAATTTGTCAAGAAAATAGGTGTCAAAAAGTGGTCAAGAAGTCAACAAAGTGTTTCAAGTCAACTAAACCCTAATTTAGTCTTGGAGACAACCTACAACCTATTTTCTATAGATTTGGATCCATCAACCTAAAAAGAAGACAAGTACAGATTTGGAGCAACAAAATTGACCTTTGATTTCACAGAATTTTGGGGGAGGACTGATTTTCCATTAGTGGTAAATGAGTCCCACCTTAAGGATGAAAAAGGTAATTTTGTCAAATTCTAGTTCTTGATAATTGGAAAGTAGTTTCAAGTGTTTTTGTTAGTAGCAGGACGAATTCACCATCAGTGGAAAATGAGTCCCACTGGTGACTTACATTGATTTTTTCCAACATTCAAATCCTTTCAGATTCATCATCCAATTCCCAGGTGCAATTTGTTTGACATTGTACAATTTTGTTTGCATTAGTTTGCGTCCCTATTACATTTTTTGCATATCACATTATGTTTTCAAACATTGCATATTACATTAGTTTTGCATTAATAATCAGTCAATTACATCATTTAGTTGAATTTACAACATTTCATTTAGTCTTAATCACATCACACAATCCTTTATTTGAGTGAACCACCACAATTTTGTGGTTTTATCTCTCTCCTTTTAGGTGAAAGATCCAAAGAGTGCAGAGAAGTCTATAGAACAAATCAAAATTGTTGGTTCAAAAGGATTGCTAACTTGAATAATTTGGTCATAATAGAGTGCCAAGCTATCCCTAGAGAATTCACTTGGAAGAAGAGATCCACACTATTGGGTGTTGAAGCCCAATGACCAACCTTCTTTTTCCCTCTAATTACAATGACCTTTCATAATCCATTCTTTTTTGAAGTCTTATCAACTTTTGGATAATGTAATTGGGTTGTATTAGCTGATTATGATGCTTCTACAAAATGTATTCAAATTACAAAGATAATAAAAGTGATTCCCTTGCTTAAAAAGTGGACACAGACATTTTATGGTGAACCACTATAAATTTGTTTTGGTATTTATGTGTTCTTGAATTATCTGAGTTTGTTTTCTGCAATATTTTCTTTTATCTGTTATTAGTTTATCAACAATTTGCATCAAAGAAAGGTGTAATTGTTATTCGCTAATTGTGATAATTTTCGGGAATGGAGGAAGAAAATAAATGGAAGATAGAGAAGTTTGCAGGGTAGAACTTCAGATTGTGGAAAGTGTAGATGGAGCCTTTGCTGATTAGAGGTGATATTTCACTTCAGTTGGAAGGAAAAGTGAAGAAACCAACTGTGATGTAAGATTAAGACTAGGAAAAATTAGATAAGAAAGCAAGAGAGACAATTATCTTACTATTTTCCAACAACGTTCTTTTTAATGTCATAGCAGAGAAGACTTCAAAGGAATTGTGGGACAAATTAACAGATATGTACGGGATGACTTCAGCTTTGAATAAAGTTTATCTCATGAAAAAATTATACAATTTGAAAATGAAGGAAGGTGGAGTTGTATCAAACCACTTGAATGAGTTCAACACACTAATCACCCAATTGGTTTCAGTAAACATTATTTTGGATGATGAAATCAAAGCCATCTTGTTGTTGTGTTCTCTTCTGAATAGTTGGGGAGGTGTTGTGATGGTAATCAATACGTCGATATACGTGAAAGCAAAATTAAATATTGATGATGTTGCTGCAACTCTACTCAACAAAGATATGTGAAGGAAAAATCAAGGAACTACATCTAGTGATGTTTTAATTTTTTGCAATAGAGGTAGAAACCAAGAAAGGGGCAGGAATAACAGTAGAAGAAGATCGAAATCAACAAGGAGATCAATGTGAAGGGGCAAAAATGGAGGTTAGTGGTTTTTTGGAAAAGAAGGCCATATGAAGAAGAATTGGTGGTCATACAGAAAGGTGCAAAATCAATCAAAGGATAATGAGGTGAACACCATGTATGAAAAAGTTGGCGGTATTCTATTTTTTTCAATGAGTGAAACTATAGTGGATTCATGGGTGTTGGATTTTGATGCATCTTTTCACACAACCTCATGTCGAGATGCTTTTCAAAAATATCAAGAAGGTAAATTTGGTAAGGTGTATCTTGGTGATAATAAGGAATGTTCAATTGTTGGAAAAGGTTATGTAATGTCAAAGTTGAAAAATGGAAACAAGTGGTTGTTACATGATATAAGAGATGTTTTGAAGCTAAAAATATGGGACAACTAGATGCTCAAAGGTGTAGATTCACATTTGAGTCAAACAAATGGAGGGTGACCAAAGGAGCATTGGTGGTTGCAAGAGGCAACAAATTGGGAACATTATATGTTGAAGATAGTCCAGGTGAAGTGGGAGTAGTGATATCATTTGTAGATAGCAAAACAAAACTATGGCACAGAAGGCTTAGGAGCATGAGCAAGAAGGGGCTTGAGATATTGCTCAAAAGGGATCATATTTCAGGTTTAAAATCTGTGGATTTGGACCTATGTGAGCATTGTCTATATGGAAAACAAAGTAAGATTAGCTTCTCGAAGACTAGATATGACAAAAAGACAAGGCCTTTGGAGCTTGTGCACTCCAATGTGTCTGGTCCCATAAAGGTAACCTCATATGAAGGAGCTAATTATTTTATTATATATTAATTGATGATTGCACATGAAAGGTATTGATTTTAATGAGATTTTCTCTCCAGTTGTCAAGATGACTACCATTAGAGTGATTTTAGGCTTGGCAGTGGTATACGATCTTCAGTTGGAGCAACTAGATGTGAAGATAACATTCTTATATGGTGACATAAATGAGGAGTTATATATGCATTGGCCAAAAGGTTTTGAGCAAAAAGGTAGAGAGGATTTATATTGTAGATTAAGAAGGAGTTTGTATGGGCTCAAGCAAGCCCCATGTCATTGGTGCTTGAAGTTTGATTCATTAATGTTTGAGTTTGTTTTATTGTTGCTCTATTTTGTGTATTTTATAAGTTTTTGGATAATGGTGAGTTTATTTTATTGTTGCTCTATGTTGATGACATGCTTGTTACTGGTTCTAGTATGAGAGTTGTTTGTGATCTGAAACAATATTTAGCTCAAAAGTTTGCAATGAAAGACTTAGGGGCAACAAAGAGGATACTTGGCATGACTATGATTTGGGACAAGCATAAGAGAGAAATCAAATTGTCACAAGAAAAGTATATTTACAAGGTGTTGGATAGATTTAATATGAAGGGTGTTAAGGCTTTGAGCACTCCCCTTGCTGATCACTTTTGTTTGTCATTTGAAATGTGCCCCAAAATACCTCAAGATCAAGATAACATGAAAGGTATTCCCTAATCTTCAGGCTTTGGGAGTCTTATGTACACGATAGTGTGCACTCATCCCAACATTGCCCATGCTGTGGGAATAGTGAGTAGATTTATGAGCAATCCAAGAAAGACTCATTGGGAAGTAGTGAAGTGGATACTAATGTATTTAAAATGCACTTCAAACTATGTTTTGTGTTTTTGAGGTGAAAATGCACAACTGTGTGGTTTTGTTTACTCTAATATGGTTGGAGACTTGGACAAATAACAGTCTACAACATGATATGTGTTCCCATTTTTTAGGGTAGCGATCGATTGGGTTTCATAGTTGCAACAAGTGGTTGCATCTCCACAATTGAGGTTTAATATATTGCACTCATTGAAGGTGCAAAAGGGATGATTTGGTTGCAGTGATTATTGTGAGATTTGGGTTTCAAACATGTTTTCACTCTTTTTCGTGATAGCAATATTGCTATTCACTTGGAAAAGAACTTAGCCTTTCATAATCAAACTAAACAAATTGAGTTGCACTATCATTTCATCCAGAATGTTCTTGAAGAAAGCAAGATGAAAGTGGAGAAAATTGACACAAAGGTTAATTCGACACATGTATTGATGAAGATTTTTCCATGGGAGAAGTTTGAATTTTGTAGGACTTCTCTCAGTATTCTAAAGATGTCATAATAGGGTTGAAGTGGGGGAATATTAGTAATTTTGTAGTAGACATTGGACTTCAAGTGGGAGATTGTTGGGTGTTGAAGCCCAATGACTAACCTTCTTTTTCCCTCCAATTACAATGACCTTTCATATTCCATTCTTTTTTGAAGTTGTATCCACTTTTGGATAATGTTATTGGGTTGTATTAGCTGATTATGATGCTGCTATAAAATGTATTCAAACTACAGAGATAATAAAAGTGATTCCCCTCCTTCAAAAGTGGACGCAACCATTTTATGGTGAACCACTATAAATTCATGTTCGGTGTTTATGTGTTCTTGAATTATCTAAGTTTGTTTTCTACAATCTTTTCTTTTATCTGTTATTAGTTAATCAACACATGCAGTGGAAAAATCCTAGTAACTCTTGATTCAAACCAATAAAGACACAAAAAAATTCTTTGTGATTTCCTTTGTGAAATTCTCTATATTCATTTCTATGGCAAACAGGAAATGTTGTTCACACCCATACCTTTTGAGGACAATTGATTTCATGACTAAGCAAAAGCATGAGAAAACATAGTTTTATTTTAGCGAAGAACTCTACTTTCTTTGCATGTAAATAAAGGTATGGACTAATGGAGACTTTAGAATTGGCCTTGGCTTGCAACTTATTTTAATTTATCTTCAAGATGCTCTATATTTGTCTTATCTACCATGTAAAAGGGAATCATGCCATTTTTTAATCATTGAATTTCAAATCTATCAAAAAATAATGTTTTATTGTAAGTTTTATATTAGCCATATCCCTTGCTAATTTTAAATAGCATTTTTTTACCCATGAATTCATTTCCCTCAATACGAATTATTTGAATAATTTTGGAAATTCTTTTTTTTCTTTTTATTTTTTTACAATTAATCAAGTCTTTTTCAACTCTGTAACTTCAACCTTTGGGAAGAAGATTGTCATAAACAAGTAGTTGACCAGTCCAATTTGTTCTAAATGAGGATCTCTCTAATGAATGTGCTTGGTCTAATGAGGTTGAGATAAATTATGGAAAATATTGCTATAATTTTTTCTCTATCATATTCTTTTGGTATATTTTGTATTCCATTTCTGCATTTTTTCCATTTGTTTTCACATTTCATTTTAGATATATTTGGAGCTTATTGGGTGGGCCATTTTGTCCATGTAAATATTCCACTAACATGAAAATATCACTGAATCCATTTGGTAGGTGGATTGCATACCTATATTGTTTCTATTGTGGTCCACATTATTCACACTTAGTAAAAAATGAGAACTAATACTCTTGTAGGATTCATTAAAGTGAGTGGTTTTAGTGATTATCTGAAGCACTATGGCAGAGATGATGAATGATGATGTGCATATTTCTATAGAAGAGAGACCTTTGTACTTATGGATTAACAGTCTCCATATTGACACATATGTAAATAGTATGTTTGAGGATGTTTGAAATGGGTAAGTATGAATTGGTCAACTATCATGACTCTATGCGTTTGAATTGCAAGATATTCTTCATTATGTCTCGATCAATTTTATTTCCTTTATTTTAGAATTTCCTTGTAGTTGACATTTATAGCTTTCCACTTTGTTGCAGATGAGTCCTCTTAGTAGTGTTTGAGAAAGTGGTCCATGGTATTGTAAACTGGAAACAAGCAAATAGGCCTCCCATAAAGTTGTTCAAGAAAGTGGAAAATTGCAACCAAGTAATCAAGATTGGGAAATAGCTGACATTTTCACTTGTTAATATTGTTGGAAATGATATTTTGCAAGGAAATAAAAAACTAATTTTTGGTAGATGTTCTTAATTATATAAAAAATCATTATCTGCTTACGTTCATACCAATATCCTCAATTCATTTTGATGAGTGTAATCTTTGCAAGTATATTTCAGCATCACTGACCAACTGTTATGAACATGGCTTACTATTGAGCAAAAAAAATCCTAAAAGTTGAAATTATAAGCAGAGTATATAGACTTAATGATATTTATGATCGACTAGAAATCAATAGTTGATGCCTAAGAATAAATATCATAAGAATTATCAACTCAAAATTTTACATGAAATAATCTAGTAATTTCAATGTTGCACAAACATTAAATTTACACAAGCATATGTGCACACAATATAAATTATAGAGTAAAATATATCCAATACTCTTCACTTTAGCAATGAAGTATGTGCATTTTGTCACAAACAACCCCTTACCATGCAATAAAAAATATTTTTCTCTTCTGGCAATTTACATTGAGCATCTTCATCAAAATGCTTCTTGATATGGAAGTTACTTGATGTCTTTTTTCAAATGAGTTACCAACATGACTTAATTTTAGAAGATTTATTTACATATAAATGTGTTGACATAATCTCCCAATATGAGAATGCACATGGTTCTTTTTTGAGTTGCAAGTTGAGGATTTTGATACAATTTTTTTTAAAATAAAAAATATTTTGTTAATTTTCAGGTGATATTTTGTGTCGAAGATGATTTCTAGCATTGTACTGAATCCATGTTTAATTATGATATGTTTCCAATTATTTTATATACTTGGCTTTTATAGAATAAGGGACTCTCAATATATATTGAGGTGAAAATAATAATCAACATCTATGAATTTGTGAATGAAAAAATCATTTAGTGTTTTATTCCTCCATGAAAGGTGAACTGAATTGGGGCCTCGACTTGCCAAACTCAGAAGAAAAAGCAATAGATAATTTACAAAACAAATTTTGCAAACAATTTAGAGTTGTTCAATAATAGCTTTTGCTTCGGAGCTCTATCTATTTAATTAAAATTTTCTTAAAACTAAGTTAGAGACTAATATAGCCTTGAGAATGGCCATGAAATTGCTTGGAAGACTAAACTAGATTTTACCAAGACTAGGAACCAAGCAAGAAAACTAGTGGAATAACACCTAGCTTTTCTAATTATAATCTTGAACCAAAATATGGATGATAAGAAAATATGATCATATTGCTTCTGATTTCATGCTTTAGTATGCTTCTCGTATTTGGTATTTTGGTCAGTGTCAGTGCATCAGTTCTTAGGGGAGCTCTCGAGGTTTGGCTTCTTTTTGGGACCCAAGAAAGATTGCTCCACTTTGGTGGATTTCTAGTCATTCTACTATTTCCATGGTTTCCTATACTTTGGAAATAGGTGAGACCATTTTGGTTACTAATCCTTGTGCCCCGATTGATATTCATGGAAAAATCTAGCTTTGGGCTCATATAAGGTATGTTAGATCATGTGCTCCATATCTTCCTTGGGTATTAGCTAGTGATTTTAATTCTATGTTGAGCTTGGAGGAGAAAAGAGGATAGTTGCCTAGCCTTGGGCTTTCTTATGATATTATTTGAGAGAATGTGGATTCACTAGATTTAATTGATGTTAATCCTTCTAATGGGGTTTTCACTTGGAATAATAGACAGAGTGGAGAGGAAGCAATTTTTGAAAGGCTAGATAGATTTATTGTATCCTGTTATTGGGTGTCAGGTAGATTGGTTACTGATTTTGAGATTCTTGACTGGAGGGGTTTTGATGATTGTCCAAATAAAGTTATGTAGCCTCTTTTATAGTTCCCAAGAATCCTCCTTTTAAGTTTCAACTTATGTGGCTTTGTGAGTCTTCTTTGCATGATCTTATGGCCCAGTGGTGGCATGAGGGAAGCCTTACTTATGGTACAACTATGTACACATTTGTTAAGAAACTTTAGTATGTCAAATTTCACCTTAGGAGACGGAATATATTGAGTTTTGGCAACCTTAAAGTTATGAAGAGGAATACTTCAGGATTTTGGCTAAACTTAGATGCTTTAGGTCAAGCGAAATCCTAGGCTATGAGAGTAGTAGAGGAGTGGGAGCTCCGGGAGGAGATTTTTTGGAAGCAAAAGGATCAGATTGATTGGCTTCAGGAAGGGGACAAGAATACTGCTTTCTTCCATCATTTTGTGCAACCTCGTTGTAATCGAAGTTCTATCTCCTCTCTGGTCAACATGGATGGGATCCACATATCTTCTTTGCCAACTTTGTCTCATGAGGCTAGAAAGTTTTATTCAACTTTTTTTTTTGAAGATTCACCCCTTGCAAAAGATGATAATTTAATCCTTTCTTGCATTCCCTCCCTAATCTCCAAGGCGATGAATGATTTCCTCATCCACCTAATTTGTTTTCTCAGAATGGAAGAGGCTATTTTTGGAATGAATAAAGGGAAACCTCTAGGTCTGGATGGTTTTCTTCTTGAATTTTTTAGGAATTTTGGGATAATTATAAGTTTGGATTTGTTGGAGGTTTCGCGAGAATCTCTTTGCAATAAGAAAATCCTTCGAGCCTTGAAGTCTACTTTTTTTATTCTCATTCCTAAAAAGGAGGGTGCCAATTAGCTAGAATTCTTTAGACCTATTGCTCTTCGTAATGTGGTGTACAAAATTACTACTAAATTGATTGTAGAGAGGCTCAAAGGTTTTCTTCCTTCTATGATCTTTGAGGAGTAGGGGGTTTTGTGGCTGCTAGATAGATCCTAGATGGGGTGGTGGCTTGTTTTTGCTACCACATTTTGCATACATGCCTATGGAGATATTCACTATACATGGTTTTTGTCAGCCTAAATTAATAGTCTTGATCTCGATTACGAACTAGCTTTGAATCTAGAGCAACAATTGGTTCATTGATTGGCATTGGATCTCCAATGGGTGGTGCTATATATCAATATCATTTTTTGGGATTTGATCCAACTCCTGCCCATGCCTTTGTTGCTTCGTATTCCTCTAGTTCAAGATCAACCCCTGCTTTATATACTATTACGGGTGGTGCTTTTTCCTAGTTAACTAAAATGGAGAGTAGTCATGCTAGTTAGGATTTTTTAAATGAGGAAAACATGTGCTTTTAAGTTTATCTTGATAGTTTCCTATTTGGTGTGAGTTGGATTCTTAATGTCTTGCATTAAGTTTGGTTGTGTACTGAAAAATAGCTAACAATGGTGAATGGAATGTCGAGCATGTGTTTTTTGTAGACAATATTTTTGCTGGACTTTTTCTCTTATTAATTCATTTCTCAAAAACATTTCCAGGAGCTTTATCCTAAGCTTTTTTGGGATTTCATCATTAAAGTGGAATTTCATTGATTTTTTCAATATTCTGATTGGTAATTCATATTTTTACCAATGGTTTTTTGTTTTTTCATTTGCAAATTGTTCTTGCCACCTATCCAAGATGAACAGGAGAAATTTTTTCATGAGTTTCTAATGTTTTTAGGCTATTTCTAAAGGCCTAAAACAAGTTATTACTATTAAGCTTTGATAGATTTTTTTCCAAGAATCCATAGCTTGTGTAAAAGCACCTGTCTTATGTTTTCACCATAGCACCAAGGCAATGAACTATTCAATAATTTTCTTTCATAGGCATGTATGAAAATTGTGGTAGCATACACAAGGAAGTGAACTATTTAAAAAAATGCCTCAAATATTGGGATGAAAAATTTGGAGCTAGTTGTAAGGGTTTTCACCAGGGTTTTAAATTGGAACATCTTATTCCAGCCCTACAAAGTTTGTCTAGATGTTTCAATATTTTTCATGCATTATTGTTAGGGTTAGCTACATAATTCCTTGCCATGAATGAATGCACAGATGATTCATTTCATTCATTTCATTCACACTTGTAAGGTCGAGTGATGTCATAGGTGAATATTGGCAGAGAAGAATGAGGATAGAGTAGTGCAGTTCGACATTTCAAAGTTGGATTTGCTCCAAGTTCTGTCTGCATGTATAGTAAGTTCTTATTAACCCTTTCCTATGGGTATATCCCTTATGTGAGTTGTTAAATCTTCAAAAAAGAATGATATCTAGAAATATGTAGGCTTTGTGCATACACAATGCCAATAATTCATTGAAATGAATTTAGACACTTTCAAACAAACACTTGGAACAACATTCGCCAACATTCTTTTTTTTTGGGTTAACATTGTAGCACATATATTACATCTACAAATCAAGGTAATATCTTTGAACATTTGAATTATGGAGTGGTGATTAATAACTATACTCTACAGGTTCTTAGCTAACCTCTAAGCTTACAATTGCAGCTTCCTTGAAACAAGCAAATTCTTGGGTATTTAATGAAAAATTACTTGTGCAATATTTTTACAAGGTAAATCTAAAAGCTAAACTAGTGCATTATCAAAAACATTAATCAACCATTAACTTTCATCACTAGTTATTAAACATTTTGCACAATTTGAGTAGGTTTGGATTCTGTCTCAAGGACGAGCCCTTCGATTTTCTATTTGTGGGATGTAAAGAAACTCATATTTAGATGACCAAAGACCTATTTATTATTTGTAAAACAATAAAGCATCTTTCTAGACCAATTCTGATTCTAGGTTTTAGAGTTTTTGATTTGGATGAACAAAGCTGTGGAGAAAACATGGAGAAAATGTCATTGTCGTTCCCATACAAAATTGATATAAATCCTCTTGAAGACAATACCCAACTTGAAAGCTAGAAGAGGAAACATGAAGAAGAGATGAAGACAATCCTATTCCTAGACAACAGGAACCATTTATTAGAGGTAAGGTTGCAAATAGGTCACAACTACATGATAATGCAAAAGATAATTATTTAATGCATCTTCCAAATTTTACGAATTGTTATGTGTTTCTTTTTATTTTCAATAGATTCTTACAACAAATGATGTCGAATGCGATGATTTCGGTAGAATTTTTTTTGGTGACACGGTGCTTCTTAGTAATTGTGAGTTTTCTAGAACTTTTTTCGATCAAATAGCTTAAATGGTAATAGCTTGAACTTCATCTCAAGTGCTCATTTCTAAATTAACAATTTGTTCTTATAGATATTGAGGAAATTGTGATCTCTGCCATTTCCCATCACCTCATAAATACAAAGGAGACTAATTACCATGGTGGAAGGCTTATTATTTCTTTGAAAAGTGTTTTTCTAGTCTCTTATCCATCTAGTAAATTCATTATGCTTGTTGATTTTTCCATATTTTTCATACATGCTACCACATTTTTCTGTATGTTTTTAAATTTTACTATAATGAGCTAGATATCCAATAGATGGGAGTCTCCCACTCCATTGATGTAGCATTGTATGGTTTTCCTTTTGGGGATATACAAATGTATCCAGTGTTAAAGGGAAGTTGCAACATTTGTAAAATATCTCATCTGAAGAGAAAAATATGTTGGCCACTAGTTGTAATACAAATATTCATATATGTATGTGAAGTAGGAATTTAATTTGATGTTGTCTCTAATTTGTTTTTAAGCAATTAGCCCTAATTTTTTATGTAATGGGGTCCCTAGCTACAATCTTTAGGCAACCTTTTGTTACATGAAAATCTTAGGATTTTATTTAAAAATCAATGTTTAGGAAAGCTTTTGTTACATGAAAATGTTAGGGTTTTATATAAAAATCAATGTTTATGGTGAAAGGTATCATTTAATAAGCCCATGGAACATGGCTTTCTACTAAGGTTTGCGAGACACAAAATTTCATACACTACTAAAAAAATGGAAAAGAAAAAAAATTAATCGAGCACCAAACTAAAAGGAGCAAGGAAACTTAAAAATGGTGATGAAAAAAATAGAACCAATATGGGAATGGATACAACATTGAACAAAGTATTATTTTTTAGATTGACACGTTGATCGTGTGTTTAGGTAATCCTCAATAATTTGTAAGAAATTTCATGGTAAAAGGAATATATAGCTATTTTTGTTATGAAATCTCATGCATTTATTATTGGATGATATTGTTGTCTTCACATGGTGATTAAACCTTGAGCAACAGTATCAACCTTATTCCAATGTCCTTGGACAAAATATTTCTTAGCTATCAAAATCTTGCCACTAGCACTGAGGATAAAGAATTATTTCTAGGAAAGAGTAAAGAGCTAGTATTTTCCAATAGGATAGAGAAGTTGTTGCAAAGATTTGCTAACTTGAATAATTTTGTCATAATCTAGTGTCAATCTTCCCCTAGAGAATTCACTTGGAAGATGAGATCCACACTATTGGGTTTTAAAGTCCAACTACCAACTTTCTTTTTCCCTCCAATTACAATGACCTTTCATATTTCATTCTTTTTCCAAGTCTTATCCACTTTTTGATAATGTAATTGAGTTGTATTAGCTAATTATAATGTTTCTATAAAATGTATTCAAACTATAGAGATAATAAAAGTGATTCCCCTACTTCAAAAGTGGACATAACCATTTTATGGTGAACCATTATAAATTTTCGTTCATGTTTATGTGTTCTTGAATTATCTGAGTTTGTTTTCTGCAATCAAATTTCTTTTAGCTACTATTAGTTTATCAACAATTGGTATTAGAGCAAGGTGTAATTGCTATTCAGGAATTGTGATAGTTTTTGGGAATGAAGGAAGCAAATAAATGGAAGATAGAGAAGTTCACAAGGTAGATCTTTAGATTGTGGAACAAATTAACAAATATGTACAAGATGGCTTTGGATATGAATAAATTTTATCTCATGAAAAAATTATACAATTTGAAAATGAAGGAAGGTAGAGTTGTATTAAACCTCTTGAATGAATTCAACATGCTAATGTTGATGGTGTTTTCTGCACAACTTAGATAGAATATAATATCCTATCTCTCTTGAAAGGTAAATCTCTATCAGCAAGCCTCAAGAGATAACCCCAAGGTCTCTAATGTCAGGTCTTGACAATGCATAAACAACTCAATGATAAATGCAAAAATGCTAGTAATCACAAAGGGACCTTACTACAAGCAAATACTGAATCTTCAAGTTTATTAGATATAGAAATATCGTGATACTTCCAATCCTAAATTTAACTTGAATGTTAAAAGAAATAGCAAAATAAAAAGGTTTCAAGAGACTTCCAAATTTAACACTAACCCTAAGATTGACAATGCAAATAATAAACACTTGAAATGGATCAATCCCTCAGAAATTGATTTTTGCTTGACCTAGATGAATCTGCAATCTTATAGAAATAGTGCAATCTTCTAAGGTATTAAAAATTTTTAGATCATGAAAATTCATCCAAAACAACCTTATTGCAATTGCGATGAACAAATATTCACAATTGAACTAAGCACAATAAATATGAAAAGTATGGACTAGAGATTGCTGCAACACTTCAAGTATCAAACCATAAACATTATCAAATCATCTAACATTAAACCTAGTATATATCAAATAAATTTAAGCAATTTAAAAAAATAGAATCTCAAGAACCATGCAAGATAAAATTCAACACAAGGAAGGCACCAAATCACAATGTCTTTGGTTGCATTAAATCACCCATAATACCAACAATACAATATTTTATTACAACACTTTCTTGAATATAATACTAAATTTTAGCTCTAACTCTTTCTATATTGTTTAATTCGCTCTAATATCAAAACTATCCATTCCTTAAAAATGAGGCAAAATGCCATATTTATAGAAACCCCCAAGATATGTCAGCCTAATTAGGGTTTACAATAATAAATGGCCACAAAACAAGTTGGCCAAGAGGAATTCAAAATAAAATAAAATATGCATTAAATGTATGTACTCCATCCAAGTTGGCCTGGGATTTCCAACATAATATAGACCAATGCATGTGAAGGAGAAGGGAAATAATGGGGAAGCACAAATTTTGATGTAGCATTACATTAACTACTGCATCCAACAAAGAAACCATAATAAAGATCACATGAAACTCAAGTTAATTAATCACAAATGGCATATTCAACCTCAATATAAGTTCCATGATAAGCAAAAATCTATAAAACCTCATAAGAATTGATCATATCAAAGTTTGGATTTTTTAGTCCTCTCATGGAATCCAAGTTAGAGAGGAACTTCAAAAAATTCCCAACCAGAAAAATTTCAGTGAAATAAACACAAAAATCTTCCAATAATCATTTAACAAACTTTCATTAACTAAGAAGCAGCATGACACAACTTTAAATAACTCAAATTGATCATATAATGTGTAATGACCAACTAATAAACCATTTTCTGTCTTGGTTCTTCATTTTCAGCAAAGTTTTGGGGAATTATGCCCATGATGGAAATCTATGAAAATAATAGCAATCTACGAATTTTAGGAAAATGAAGGGATGAAGGAGATTTTGGGAAAATATTGAGGGAACAGAAATCCACAAAGTAGGAAAAACTATGAATTATTGCACATTTCGGGAAACGAGGAGAAAATGGAAAATCAGGGAATTCTGACAATTAAGGAATTTCATGAAGACTTTGAAATACCGAATGTCAACATTTTCTCACGACTTTACTCAAATTGATCAAACGATCACAAATTTGAGGACCCTGGGCCTAAAACTAGCTCGATTTGAACCTCCTATGGATCATCTTTAAATTCAAGACTTATCTTGAAGAAAATTGATAGGGATTGGTGATGCCCTAAGCCCGAAACCCTAAAATTTTTCCATGAATACATAATACAAGCTTAGGCTCAGCTTACTCAATTGATAGGTTCTCAAAAAGTTCCTTATGGCCTACACAAGTGAGCTACCTCATGATAAAACTGAAAGACAAGCTCACAAATTTACTTGATATCATCAATCTAACAAAACTGAGCAATCCTAGCTTCAAGATGTTCAATGCCCAAACATGCAAAAATTAAGACTCCCAGCACACTCAAGATGCCAAAGAATCATTTTCATTCAACAATCAAAAGAAAGGGAAATGAGTACATACCATTGATGAAGTGAGACTCGATTACAACAATGATAGGTAACAGTCTTTAGCACCTTAGCAAATGACAGATGAAACCTAGGAAAATCACCACCAAATCCAAGAATTCACAAATCAAACACACCAAATTTGGCCAAGCAATCAAGATTAAGCACCTCAAATCAGTAGAAAGAAAATGATAAAGACTTAATGGCACAAAACTCCCCAAAATCAATTAAATACCTACCACAGAAATCATACAAAGGAGCATTAATGTAGTCAATAAGACAACCCTAACCAAAACTTAGGAATCCGATAAGACGATGGATATTCAAAGAAATCCAACCAACAGGAAATTCCACGAGGTCCCAAAATTTTTGGATCACAGTGCAAAGTAGCCAACACCGGGTTTTTAGAGTATCCAGGGAATTCTGCCAAGAGAGGATTTTCCCAAGAATAGTGAAAAACCCGAAATGAGTCTAAAACTTGAGATTTTCAATCAATATCATAGAGGGATCACCAATGTAGGTAAGATAAACATTCAAGCTCATGCCAAAGTGAGTAAGTCCTTAAGATCAAAGGGCCAAAACACCAAGAATGAAAGCAAAAGAGGGTCCCTACTTTCAGTGGGGCGTTTGTGTGAAAAGTTGCACAAAAAATTGTGACTCCTGTTGGGGAAATGCTCTAGAGCATTTTAGTAACAAACTAGAATCAAGAACCCAAAATCTTTGGTTTCAGTCCTTGCATTAGGTCATCAATTTGGTAGAGTTTCAAACTTTAGAGGCAAGGAAACCATTCTTGTACTAAGGTCAAAGTGTGGGCATATGAGTTTAACTATTTTCCTTGGTTGCAATAAGGATCAAATTTGGTTTGACTAGGCTACATAAAGATTCAAACTCCAAAAGCAACCTGGATAGAGCCTTGCTACCAAATAGGTGTGCATAGCCCCGATGAGGTTATTGTTTTGATTACCCCAAGCATAGCTCTACTACTAGCCAGGCATCCATAGCCCCGATAGAGATACTTGGATACCCCTAATATGTTGAGTTTATTCTTTTGATTTTCAATATATATATATATATTTTTTTTGATATTTCTTTTCTTTTCACTTTTTTCATTTCAACCTGTGAACAATGATTTTCAAACTCAGGGTTGAGAACCACAGTGGTGTTGAAGCACAATATAATATTTTTCACCTAAACAAACTTCATAAGAACCCCTTGCAAGCTCTAAATTTAAAAGATCTATGTTAAATGTAAGACCCAAATACATTCAAGATTTAACTTAATCCCCTGGCTTATCCACTCAAAACACTTAATACATATGACACCAAATAGAGGACTTTTACCATTTGACTCTAGAAAGAAGATTAAAGTTTTTAAAAGAAATATTCAAGATAGTCCCAGATAATAATATGATTGTCATGCAGGTGCAACACACCCAGAAGGAAACAAGAAAAACCCCAAAGCCAGAGTGGAGCAAAAACAAACCAAACCGAAAGCAAACCAAACTAACCAAAACAAAAAAACCAAAAGCAAAGCAGAAAAGGAAACCTAATCTAACCAAAGCAAAGCAGAGCAAACCAAAATAGAAAAGAAACCTATTGTAACTATGTACAAGGAAAGAGTTGTAAACAACTCAAGACTGGAAGTAATGATTCAAGTACTGTCCATTGACAGGCAGTGGGATATCCTCCCCAGGAGGGTTTTCAAGAAAAAAGCATTATCTCCTAGGATTTATGAAATATGATAAGGGCCAAGCCAAATTTTGTCAAATTTACCATGCTCTCCTTTTTCAGTCATGTGCTTTATCCTAATAGAGAACCAAGTTAGAGATTATGAAGGATTTTACCTTGGCTCCTCTATCAAACCACCTTTTGACTACCCCCTGATGTTTGGAATTTTTTTCAAGGGCTTCATCTCTTCTTCCTTGAAGTTGTAATAACTCAACAAGTCTAGCTTCTCATTTATCCCCTTCATCATAAAATTCATTAATGAACTATAAAGTGGGGTCCTCAATTGAATGGGATATATAGGTTCCAGGCCATACACAATGTGGTAAGGAGAGGTCCCTAAGGAAGTTTTCTATCTTGTATGATTTTCCCATAGAGAAAATCTAAGTTGAGTGTGCCAATCCTTGGGATTCTTCTCTAATAATCTATGGATGACTATTAAGAGGTTTTTATTGGAAGACTCAACTAAACCATTACCTTGTGGATAATAATTGGATGCAAACTTTATTATGATCCCATGATCAAAGGCTCAATTAGAAAACCTCAATGATGCAAATGCGGGACCATTATCACAAACTAAAGATAAAGGACATCTAAAGCAATTAATAATACTTGCTTCAATGAAATTGATTACCACTTCAGAAGTACATTGTTTGCATGCAAGAGCCTTAGTCCATCATGTGAAATAATTAGTAACAGTGAGAATATACATGTGGCCTACAAAAGAAGGTGGATTGATTGGACCTATGAAGTCCATTCTCCATTGTGTGAAAGGTTTTACCTCAAAGACTGGTTGAAGTGGAAGAGTTGCATACTCTCCTTGGTTGCTATAGTTTGACACATAGGGAAAGTTCTGACATGATTGCATGTGTCCTTGAATAATGTGGGCCAATAATAACTTGCCCTCAGAATCAGGTTTGTAGTGGAAGGTGAATATCCATGGCCACTGCCATATTTGTCATAAAATTCTGCCATAACCCTTTCAACCTCCGACTGTCCCAAACACCTTAAATATACACCTTCATATTTTCTTTTGTATAAGACAACTCCTTTAGACATGAAACTGTCACTCTTCAAATGTAACACCCTTCTCTGTACAACATTAAGATGATTAGAACACGATCGATTTAAGAGATAGTGAATGATATCATCATAATAGTCCCCTGGAGAAACATCTTCAAGGTTATAATGTTGGGCTGGAAGATCAGGTCCCATTTCTTCCATTTTTTTTGTAAGTCCTTTCTCCCTTACCAGCTTCATGGGTTGAATCTCAATATCATACTCCTACAACATAGTCACCCATTTAGCTCCACGCTCTCCCAACTCATTTTGCATCAACAACAACTTGACTGCAGGATCGAGAACTATTGCAAAGACCTTATTCTTGAGAATATAATGCCTGAATTTCTTCATGGCTCTGACTAAGGCATAAGCTTGTTTCTCCACCCTTGGATACCTTAGTTTGGTGTCTTTTGATGGTGTGCTCATAAATTCTATGGGGTGTTCATTCCCTTGATCAGACTTTTGGGTCAACATGCTAACATAGGAGTGGTTATAAGTAAATGAATATATATAGAATGGCTTATCATAATTAGGACTCACCAAAACTAGAGCTTCAACAATGGCCCTTTTAATTTCTGCAAATGCTTCTTTAGCTTCTACATTCCATTCAACTTTAGCTTCCTACTTCAACATTGCAATCAATGGCATGACTATTTTCACGAATCTTGTGATAAACTTCCTTACAAAATTAATTTTTCCAAAGAAGGACTTCATCTCCTTCTTGCTAGCTGGTGGTTGAATCTTAAGTATGGCTTCCACTCGTTTAGGGTCAATTGCAATACCTTTATTTGAGATAACATGTCTTAGAAATTTTCCCTTGGTAACTCCAAAGATGCACTTCTTTCGATTAAGTGATATGCCAAATTTTCTGCACCTCTGAAACACTCTGCCTAAATCAGCTATGTGATCACCTCTATTTTTGAAAAATACTTTCAAATCATCCATATAAATAATTATGCATTTACCAATTATATCCTTAAAAGCAATATCCATAGCTCTCTAGAATGTAGCTCTTATATTGTTCAACCCAAAAGACATCCTCATTTAGGTGAAAGTACCCCACTTTGTGGTGAAAGCAGTTTTATGCATATCTTCATACTGTACCATAACTTGATTGTATCTAGAGTAGCCATCTAGAAAAGACATCATTTGAGACCCATTGACAATCTGAAGTACTTCATCCAATGAGGGTATTGGATAATTGTCCTTTTCTGGTGCTCTATTAAGGTTCCTAAAATCCACACATAGTATGATTTCACCATTCTTTTTTCTCACAACAACCAGGTTTGCAACCCAGGTTGAATGTCTAACTAGGAATATGATTCTGGCAGACAACAACTTTTGCACTTCCTTTTGAATTATGGGCTCCAGCAAGGAATTAATTGGTCTTTGCCTCTACCTAAAGGGTATTATGCTTGGCTTCAGAGGGATAGTGTGAGTTATAATTGATGTGTCATATGTCTTCAGGTCTTCATAACTCCAAGCTATCACATCCTGATATGTATGTAATGCATCAATTATTCCTTTGCTCTCCTTTGGGGTACATACTTTACCAATGAAGACATTCTTGATATCATCTTGAGTTCCCATATTGTATGTTTCACATTGTCCTTTGATGGATTCCTTCTTGGCATCTTGTTCTTATTCTCTAACCTTATCTAGATCAAAGATTCTTTCTAGCTGCACCATTCCTCTGGGAATAGTATTTTTCTTCAAATTAATCACCCCTTCTAAATCTATCTCTACTTCTTGTGGTTCAGTTTCATCAATAATCTAAGAAGCAAAAACATCTATGCTTGTGATAAAATCTAGAATATGCTTATCATCTTCAAATACCTAGAAATTGGTAACATTGTCAGGTACCGAAGGTGCCGGGGTTAGTTCCACTATAAACTTCTTCAATCCAAAAAGAGACAAAGGCTGCAACGTACTAGCTGCCTAAGCAAGGGAATCTTCTATTTAGTTCTTATTACATGGTATCAACTGAATGTTGAAGGCACCAAATCCTTCAATAATGTCCCATACTCTATGCCTATAATTGGTCATCCTTTTGTCATGACACGAGTACTGCCTTTTGACTTTCTTAACCACTAACTCAGAGTCCCCAAAGACTTGCAAAATATTAACCCTCTTCTTTAGTGCCATAAGAAACCCATGAATCAAAGCCTCATACTTTGCTACATTATTAGTATAGTGAAACTAAAGTCTATGAGCAGCAAAAAAAGTTTTACCCTTTGGACTAATTAACTCAAATCCTGCCCTAGCTCCTTGCTTTGATTTAGATCTGTGAAATCTTAAGGTCCAACAACCAACAACTGCAAGCTTCCTTGCTGCATCTCTCACACTATTACTATTGGAGGGCTCCTTAGATAACATCACTTTCTTCCCTCTAGGATCCTCTTGCATATTTTGAATATTGGTTTTGACTATTGGAATAGAGTTGATACATTTATGTACTTGTTCTATTGCAGTCTGGCACAAGTAACAATCCAATTTAGAGTGGGGGGCGTTATGAACTCTACACCAATTTGGAAAAAGTAATTCTTTGAAATTCATTTCCCTACCCAACTGAATTTGATCTTCAATGCACTTTTGAATGAATTCTTGGAAATTATCCAACAAGCTAAGTTGATGATCTTCAGGAACATCTTCATCAACCTATTCCTCTGGAGATCCCATACCACTAGATTCAACTGTGAGATCCATATGTGTAGCATGTAGCATAATGATTTCTTCCACATCAAATTCCTCAAAGGGGGCTGCAAGTATGTAATTACCCATACTCACCTTTGATATTAATATTTCATTAGAAGTATTATGATATTCTATGATCATATATTTCATTATTGGTTCTTTTTTAATCCTTATTTGATTTGGCACTCATCTCTAGGGAAGCCACATATGAGAGTGATCAGTTGATACATATCCATTCAGGGCCTTGGTAAAGTCTCTTCCCAAAACTAGACCATAAGCATCAGGTATATCTACCACCTATATATTAATAACTTGCTAAATTCTAGGGTCAGAAGCAACCTGCATATGAATCATTTTCAATTCCCCTACAACATTAACCTCAGTTCTATCCAATTGAGTAAATTTCTTTTGAGAATTAGTAGGAGTAATAACTAAGGCTCTATAGACACCAAAAGGCATTATATTGGTAGAAGCACCCGAATCCAACAAGCAATTGTGCAAGTTCTTACCAAATATGCGAACAGAGATTAAAAAATGGAGTATTTATTTTCCCTTGGAATAGAGTCAAGGGAGTATCCGCCTAAGCAACTTGAGTTCTATCTTTCTCTTTCCCTTTATCTCCATGTGGTATGTGAACCTGATTGTGAATATGATTTTTCCCTTTTACTAGTTGAGAACTGGATGCTTTATTAACACTCTCACCGACTGATTTATCTTGTGATATTGAATTTGCATTGTAAGCTCCTAGGATTGCATTTATAATAGTTGGAACTCTCAATAATTCAAATGTAGAGATACTTACCTTTAGCTTCTTGAGTTCTTTTACAACATATATGTCTAGTTGTTTTGTACTCAAATCAGTAGGGGCCTCTTTTGGATATTCCACTACTTTATCCTTGCTTTTTTTAGTAGTCTGCCCTTTTAATGAATCCATTAGTACTTTTTCTTTAGATAAACAGTACCTAGACACCTGAGGATATGCTGGATTATTGCTGGCATTAGGGTCTGAATGCATAGTAAAGTTATTTGGAGGAATAGAAGTGGTGAAGGGGCTTCCAGCCTATGGACGCTTATGTGGCAAGTCCCTTAGATCATAATTTTTAATAGGCCACTAGAATGTCTGTAACTCTTCAATATAAGCTTCTTCTTCATCCTTGGGGCCATTTTCATTCTCTAGATTTTCATTGAGCAACTGTGTAATCTCATCTCCATTGCACACCCGATCCGCCTCCTGTTTATGATAGTTTGATTCTTCTTCAGGCACATTCTCCTTGCTTTGCAGAAAAGGGGCATGATTTAACACTAACACTGATGAATCATAGGGAGTAGATGGCACCAACTCCTAACTACTTGCATTATTCTCCACCTCATACTAGAAGATTGAAGCCACTATCTAAAATTATGGACAGTCTAATTCAGAATGCTGACTTGTTTTATGGAGCCTACACCATCCTGATAAAGTATCCTCAACTAGATATACACCACTCTGAGGATTTTCTTGATTGACTGGATGATCCAGTGGGGTGGGGATACCTCCATTGTTAGGCCTTGTATTCTAAGTTCTATTTTTTTTGGGTGGCTGTCTCCTATCAAACCCCTAGCCACTGGCCTGACCCCTATCAAAGTTTTGGCCCTAAGATTTTCCTTTATCATAATTATGTCCTCTATCATTATTATATCCTCTTTCAAAATGTTGTCCCTATTGAATTTCTTGATTTTCTCTACTATGATTGGACTACATACTTCTTTAGCAGCTTGGAGCTAACTATTCTAGTTCCTCAAATAAGCTACCTCCATATTCAGCTTCTTCACTTGTTTAGTCAATTCATCTAGTCTTTCCTTGTCAGGATTTCTATATGGATCTTGGTTTGCATTGTTTTGGGGATTTCCTACTATAGTACTGGTATTCAATGACTGATTCAATACTTCAGAATTCTACAAATATGTGGGAAAATTGGCCAAAGTCTACAGATGAAGAGGCTAATTCACATTTTGCTAGGGTAGCTAGTTACAGGTGGAACTTGACTTATAGGAGGTCCTAGGTGAGGAACTAGAAGCATCCAAGGTACCAGATTCATGATAGGAGTGTGATTGGAGAGAGAATGATTGAGAGCTAGGACCTACTCAGGGTGAGTAGTGGGTCCTAGTGATGGTAAAAAACTAGATAAATGTTTTCTTAAAGAAGTACTAACCTTCATAACCTCTGCATATGCATCAAGTAGGGTGGTAGGGGGTTGTTTTTCCATTTCATGAAGGTAGCCATCAGATTGTCAAGTCCCTCATAATAGACTTCTAAAGCGGTAGCTTCAATAGCATAAGGGGCATGTAGTCGGTGTAGGCATGATGAAATCTATTGTTAAAGGATCCTATGCACCCATGGACTTCTCTCTTTACATTGGTGAACTTATGACAGAGCTCATTTGGACTAATGGGAATCCTAAAATTCTATAGAAATGTGGTCTCCAATTCAGTCCAATTCTAGATAGACCCAACAGGGAAATGATTGTACTAGTAGAACACATCCTCACCTAAAGAATAAGGAAAGATCCCACATGCTACCTCCTCATGATTGATTCATTTATATTTAATGAAAGTTTGAAAGATTATGATGTGTTCCTTAGCAGTTCTATTGGGGTCATTAACATGGAATTTGGAACAAAAGTGTTATGGGTTCTTGGCAATAACATTGTAATTCTTAAAGGTCAAGGGAGATGGATTGTTAGCAAGGAAAGACATTGGTGGAGGTGGAGATGGTAATGACTGATTTATAGCTTGTTGGGGCTAAGAAATATGAGTGGCTTCTGAATCAGATGAGGATGGACTTGATGAAGATGGGGATGATGCAGATGATGGAATTGGCTAGGTGGATGAAGATTCTCCCCTTCTCCTTGTCCTTTTAGACCTAATAGGAGCTTGCAATTCTTGAAATTCCTCTTCCCTTGGGGTAGATCTAGTTACTCTTCTAAATCTTTAAGGAGAAATGGTAGACATAAATCGATCCAGCTTGCTTATTCAGGCCCTCCTTCTAGCACCAATCTGTTGATGTTGTTTTCTGCATAACAATAATTCAAATAGAATATAATATCCTATCTCTCTTGCAAGGTAAATCTCTATTAGCAAGCCTCAAGAGATAACCCCAAGGTCTCTAATTTCAGGTCTTAACAATGCATAAACAACTTAGTGTTAAATGTGAAAATGTTGGTAATCACAAAGGGACCTTACTACAAGCCAATACTGAATCTTCAAATTTATCATATCTAGAAATATTGTGATACTTCCAATCCTACATTTAACTTGAATGATAAAAGAAATAGAAAAAGAAAAAGGTTTCAAGAGACTTCCAAATTTAACACTAACCCTAAGATTGATAATGCAAATGATAAACACTTGAAATAGACCAATCCCTCAAAAACTAATTTTTGCTTGACCTAGATGAATCTACAATCTTACAAAAATAGTGCAATCTTCTAAGGTATTAAATATTTTCAGATCATGAACATTCATCCAAAACAACCTTATTGCAATTGCGATGAACAAGTATTCACAATCAAACTAAGCACAATAAATATGAAATTCTAGACTAACTTTGCAAAGCAATCAACATTCAGTTGGTTGAGAAAAGTGTGGACTAGAGATTGGTGCAACACTTTAAGTATCAAACCATAAAAATTATCAAATAATCCAACATTAAACCTAGCATATATCAAATAAGTTTAAGCAATTTCAAAAGATAGTCTCAAGAGCCATGCCAAATAAAATTCAACACAAGGAAGGCACCAAATCACAATGTCTTTGGTTGCATTAAATCACCCATAATAGCAACTATTCCAATATTCTGTTACAACACTTGCTTGAAAATAATACTAACTCCTAGCTCTAACTCTTACTATATTGTTTAATTCGCTCTAATATCAAAACTATCTAGCCCTTACAAATGAGGTAGAATGCCATATTTATAGAAACCCCCCAAGATATGTCAGCCTAACTAGGGTTTACAATAATAAATAGCCACAAAACAAGTTGGCCAAGAGGAATTTAAAATAAAATAAAATATTCATTAAATGCATGTACTCCATCTAGGTCCTCTTGGGATTTCCAACATAATATGGACCAATGCATGTGAAGGAGAAGGGAAATAATGGGG
The DNA here is from genome assembly GCA_007258455.2 of Sequoia sempervirens. Lineage (NCBI taxonomy): Eukaryota > Viridiplantae > Streptophyta > Pinopsida > Cupressales > Cupressaceae > Sequoia > Sequoia sempervirens. Next base: position 20,699,911 of record VDFB02000017.1, read on the forward strand.
AAGCACAACTTCTAATGTAGCATCGCATTAACTACTGCATCCAACAAACAAACCATAATAATGATCACATGAAACCCAAGTTAATTAATCAAAAATTGCATATTCAACCTCAACATAAGTCCCATGATAAGCAAAACTCTCTAAAACCTCATAAGAATTGATCATATCAAAGTTTGGGTTTTTAGTCCTCTTGCAAAATCTAGGTCAGAGAGGAACTTCAAAAAATTCCCAACCAAATAGATTTTAGTGAAATAAACACAAAAAGCTTCCAATAATCATTTAATCAACTTTCATTAACTAAGAAGAAGCATGACACATCTTTAAATAAATCAAATTGATCATATAATGCATAATCACCAACTAATAAACCATGCTATCTCTTGGTTCTTCATTTTCAGCAAAGTTTCAAGGAATTTTACCTAGGACAGAAATCCACAAAAATAACAACAATCTACAAATTCTAGGAAAATGAGGGGATGAAGGAAATTTTGGGAAAATACAGAGGGAAAGAAATTTTGTGAAGCACACAAAACTCTAGATTATTGCACATTTCGTGGAAACAAGGAGAAAATGTAAAATAGGGGAATTTAGATATTTAAGGAATTCCATGAAGACTTTGAAATACTGAATTTCAACGTTTTCTCACAACTTTACTCAAATTTATCAAACACTCACAAATTTGAGGACCCTAGGCCTGAAACTATCTCGATTTGAACCTCCTATGGATCATCTTTAAATTCAAGACTTATCTTGAAGAAAATTGATAAGGATTGGTGACGCCCTAAGCCTGCAACGCTAAAATTTCATCGTGAATACATAGGATAAGCTTAGGCTCAGCTTACTTAATTTCTAGGTTCTCAAAAAGTTCCTAATGGCCTACACACGTGAGCTACCTCATGATAAAACTTAAAGACAAGCTCACAAATTTAGATGAGATCGTCAATCTAACAAAATCGAGCAATCCTAGCTTCGAGATGTTCAATGCCCAAACATGTAGAAATTCAAACTCCCAACACACTCAAGATGCCAAAGAATCATTTTCATTCAACAATAAAAATCAAGGGAAATGAGTACATACCATTGATGAAGTGAGACTCGATTACAACAATGACATGTAACAATCTTTAGCACCTTAGCAAACAATAGATGATGCCTAGGAAAATCACCACCAAATCTGGCCAAGCACTCAAGATTAAGCACCTCAGATCAATAGAAATAAAATGATAAAGACTTAATGGCAAAAAACTCCCCAAAATCGATTAAATACCTTTCGTAGAAATCGTTCAAATGAATGTTAATTCAGTTGAGAAGACAACCTAACCAAAACCCGAGAATCTAATAAGAAGACGGATATTCAGAGAAATTTGACCAACACAGAATTTTACAAGGTCCCAAAATTTCTAGATTAGAGTGCAAAGAAACGAACACCGGGTTTTCAAAGTATCTAGGGAATTCTACCAAGAGAGGATTTTTCCGAGAATAGTGAAAAACCCAAAATGAGTCTAAAACCTGAGATTTTCAATCAATATCATAGAGGGATCACCAATGTAGGTAAGATAAATATTTAAGCTCATGCCAAAGTGTGTAAGTCCTTAAGATCAAAGGGCCAAAACACCAAGAATGAAAGCAAAAGAGGGTCCTTCCTTTCAGTGGGGCTTGTGTGCGAAAAACTGCACAATGGCTAATAACCCAATTGGTTTCGATAAACATTATTTTGGATTATGAAATCAAAGCCATGTTTTTTTTTATTAGTAATCATGGGTAATTTGTATTGATTTTTAAAAAATATTTACATAGTTTCACCCAGACTAGGAAATCGCTCCAAAATTCACCAGAAAACTATCATATTGAGCCTAAAACCAACTAGCAGAGTGTGGTCACAACTACCAAAAAGAGCACCATTACATGCTACAAACATAAATTAACTAGACCAACTAACAAAGATACAAAAGAATGACACTAAACCCCATTAAAAACCAATAACACCAAACCCTAATCACCATACATTTTTTTGAGGTAAGATTTTGAAGTCCCTTTTCAAAGCCATGTCTTCAACATGTACCAAGTGAAATTTCCTTTTCAAAAATTCAGCTCCTGCCATGGCCAGACACCTAAACTCCATGAGCTCGAAACCAACAATATCCAAGATTTAGGGATGATATCGAACCAAGGCATTTGGGTCATCCAAAAGATGCAAGTCCTATGGACGAGGGATTCCCTTGCCAAGCCGAGCCACAACCAAGGCTCTATCTAGGCTAAGCAACATATCTTTATGAAACGAACCCCTCATTATGACACAAGCATCCAATTTTGAGACACCAACATCAATCAAGCTGACCAATACCCTAGAAGAGATGTCTAAATCCAAGTGATAACCTTTGGTGTCCTCCATGAAATCTTTCCCCGCCAAACATTTGATGGTAGCAGAGGTTAGGTAATCTGGGTGATGAATGATATGATGGAGCCAAAGGGAGGAAATGGATCCCTCTAATGCTATCTACCACTTGGAGCTTTTTATCTCCACAGGCATCGCCAACCTGCACATTTCCAGTTCTTCTATAGAGAGAAGAATAATGAATCTGCTCATCCCTCACACAACCTCATAAACCCAACCACCACAAATGAGATGAATAGGATGAAGCCACCAAGCATTAATAAATATTTTGGTGATCGAGCTTGTCCTCCAACATATGCAACCTATCAATCATCTTTTCAAGGACCATCATTGCACGAAGTGCTGATGACATATAATGGAGAGAACAAAATCCTAGAAGGTTCATGTGGAATGATCACCACATCAACACATGAACAACCACCCGACCACCTACATCAACACTTCATAGAGTGTGGTGATTCCCACCCTACCACTCACTACACCACCACATCAACACAAATTTATTTCTTATATATACCATCTGCACCTAGATTAGCCAAGGAGTCCACCTCAAAGTTTCCTTCTCACAGGATATGATTTATTTTGAAGTCTTCAAAATTGTTTAAATGGGAAAGGGTATATTCTAGGAGTGTATCCAACTTCCAATTCTTTAGATGGCCCATCCTCAAAGCATTAATGATCACTAATGAGTCACCTTATACTATGATCTTGTGCACCACCACCTCTTTATAAAACTTGATGCCTAGGTCCGCCGCTTGAAGCTCAGTAGCATTGTTTGTTCCCATGGGAAAAGGCTGAGCCATATTGCTATTGTTTTCTCTTCCGAATAGTTGGGAAGGTGTTGCAACATGATGGCAATAAGGACCTTCATATTTGAGAAAGAAAAATTAAAGTTTGATGACATTGCTACAACTCTATTCAACAAAGATCTACGAAGGACAAATCAAGGAACTACATCTGGTGATGTTTTAATTTTTTGAAATAAAGGTAGAAACCAAGAAAGGGATAGAAATAACAATAGAAGAATATTGAAATTAATAAGGAGATCAATGCCAAGGGGTAGAAATGGAGGTTGCTGGTTTTGTGGAAAATAATTCCATATGAAGAAGAATTCTTGGTCATACAAAAAGGTACAAAATCAATTCAAGGGCGGTGAGGTGAATATCACTTATGAAAAAGATGATGGTGATCTAGTTTTTTCAATTAGTGAAACTATGATGGATTCATGGGTGTTGGATTCTAATTCATCTTTTCACGCAACCTCATGGCGAGATGCTTTCCAAAACTATCAAGAAGGTAAATTTGGTAAGGTGTATCTTCATGATAATAAGACATGTACAATTTTTGGAAAAGGTTATGTAATGTTAAAGTTGAAAAATGGAAAGAAGTGGCTGTTACATGATGTAAGACATGTTCCAAAGCTAAAAATAAATATGATTTTCGCAAGACAACTAGATTCTTAAGGGTGTAGAGTAACCTTTGAGTCAAAGAAATGAAGGTGACCAAAGGAGCATTGGTGGTTGTAAGAGGAAACAAATTGGGCACATTATATGTGCTAGATAGTCCAATTGAAGTGGGAGTAGTGATAAAACTTGTGGACAATGAAACGAAACTATGGCATAGAAGGATTAGGCACATAAGCATGAAGGGGCTTGAGATCTTGCTCAGAACGGATCATCTTTGAGGTTTAAAATATGTGAATTTGGACCTATGCGAGCATTGTCTATATGGAAAGAAAAGTCAGATCAACTTCTTAAAGACCAGACATGACAAAAATACAAGGCCTTTGGAGCTTGTGCACTACAATGTGTTTTGTCCCACAAAGGCAACCTCGTATGGAGGAGCTAAATATTTTGTTATATTTATTGATGATTGCACATGGCAGGTACTAATTTTAATGAGATTTTGTCTCTAGTTTTCAAGATGACTACCATTAGAGAAGTTTTGGTCTTTGTACTGTCATACGATCTTGAGTTGGAGCAACTCGATGTGAAGACAACATTCTTACATGGTGACATAAATGAGGAGTTATATATGCATTATCCAAAAGGTTTTGAGCAAAAAGATAAAGAGAATTTATATTGCAGATTGGGATGGAGTTTTTATGGGCTTAAGAAAGTGCCACATCAAAGGTACTTGAAGTTTGATTCATTTATGAATGAGCAACAATTCACGCACTGTGAATTTTATTTGTGCTTACATTATAAGTTTTTGGATAATGGTGATTTTTTTTTATTACCCCTTTATGTTGATGATATGCTTGTTATTGGTTCTAGTATGAGAGTTGTTTTTTATTTGAAACAACATTTAGCTCAAAAAATTTCAATGAAAGACTTAGGGCGAACAAACAAGATACATGGCATGACTATAATTCGGGACATGCATAAGAGAGAAATCAGATTGTCACAAGAAAAGCATATTGAAAAGGTATTGGATAGATTTAATATGAAGGGTGCTAAGCCTATGAGCACTCCCATTGTGAATCACTTTTGTTTTTCATCTAAAATGTTCCCCAAAACATATCAAGATCAAGAAAACATGAAAGTTATTCCCTATTCTTTTGTAGTTGTTTGTCTTATGTATCTGATGGTGTACACTCATCTAGACATTGCCCATGTAGTGGGAGTAGTGAGCATATTTATGAGCAATCCATGAAAGATTCATTGGGAAGTAGTGAAGTGGATACTAAGGTATTTAAAAGGAACTTCAAACTTTTTTTTGTGTTTTGGAGGTACAAATGCACACATGCGTGGTTTTGTTGACTCTGATATGGCCAAAGACTTGGAAAAATGATGGTCTACAATAGGATATGCATTCACATTTACTGGAGCAATGATCAATTGGGTTTCATAGTTGCAACAAGTGGTTGCACTCTCCACTTCTAAAGATGAATATATTGCACTCACTGAAGGTGCAAAAGAGATGATTTGGTTTCAATGATTGTTGAGGGAGTTGAGTTTCAAACAAAATTTTTTCATAATTGATCACCTGACAAAGAACTCAATCTTTCATAATTAGACTAAGCACATTGATTTGCGCTATCATTTCATCCAAAATGTTATTGAAGAAGGAAAGTTGAAAGTGGAGAAATTTGACACAAAGGTCAATTCGACAGGTGCATTGACGAAGATTGTGCCATGAAGAACTTCAAATTTTGTAGGACTTTTATCAGTATTATCAAGATGTGACAATAGGGGTGAAGTGGGGGAATATCACTAAGTTTGCAACAGGCGTTGGACTTCAAGTGGGAGATTGTTGGGTTTTGAAGCCCAATGACCAGCCTTCTTTTTTCCTCCAGTTACAATGACCTTTCATATTCCATTTTTTTTCAAAGTCTTATCCACTTTTGGATAATGTAATTGAGTTGTATTAGCTGATTATGATGCTTTTATAAAATGTATTCAAACTACTAAGATAATAAAAGTGATTCCCCTGCTTCAAAAGTGGACGTAGCCATTTTATGGTGAACTACTATAAATTCACGTTTAGTGTTTATGTGTTCTTGAATTATCTGAGTTTTTTTTCTACAATCTTTTCTTTTATCTGCTATTAGTTTATCAACATATGTAGTGAAAAAATTCCAGTAACTCCTAATTCAAACCAGCAAAGACAAAGAGCTTTTTTGTGATTTCCTTTGTGAAATGCTCTATATTCAATTCTATGGGGAAGAGGAAATGTTGTTCACACCCATACCTTATGAGGACAATAATGAAAATTCTTTCATGACTAAGAAGAAGCATGAGAAGACAATTTTATTTTAGCCAATAACTCTACTTTCTTTGCATGTTAATAAAGGTATGGACTCCTAGAGACTTTAGAACTGGCCTTGGCTTGCAAGTTATTTTAATTTGTCTTTAGGACGCTCTATTTTGACATCTGTTTGTCTTATCTGCAATGTATAAAGGAATCATCCCATTTTTTATCGTTGAACTTCAAATCTATCAAAAATAATGTTTTATTTTAAGTTTTATATTAGCCATGTCCCTTGCTAATTTTAAGTAGAACTTTTTTGACCCATGAATTCATTTCCCTCAATATGGATTCTTTGAATAATTTTGGAAATTCATTTTTTTCTTTTAATTTTTTCACAATTCCTCAAGTTTTTTTCAACTCTATAACTTCAACCTTTGGGAAGAATATTCTCATAAACAAGTAGTTGACCAGTCCAATTTGTTCTAAATGAGGATCTCTCTGATGAAAGTGCTTGGCCTAATGAGGAGTAGATAAATTATGGAAGATATTTCTATAATTTTTGTTGTCATATTTTTGGTATATTCTATATTCTATTTCTGCATTTTTCCCTTTTTTTCAAATTTTATTTTAGATATATTTGGAGCTTATTGGGTGGTCCATATTTTCCATGAAAATATTCCACTAACATAAAAATATCAGTGAATCTATTTGGTGGGTGGATTGTATGTCTATATTGTTTCTACTATGGTCCACATTATTCATATTTAGTAAAATACAAGAACTAATACTATTGTAGGATTCATGAAAGTGAGTGGTTTTAGTGATTATCTGAAGCATTGTGGTAGAGATGATGAATGATGATGTGCATTTTTCTATAGAAGAGAGAGATTTCTGCTTATGGATTAACAATCTTGGTATTGACACATATGTAAATAGTAGGTTTGAGGATGTTGGAACTGGGTAAGTATGAACTGGTCAACTATCATGACTCTATGCGTTTGAATTGTAAGACATTCTTCATTATGTCTCAGTAAATTTTATTTCCTTTATTTTGAAATTTCATTGTAGTTGACATTTATAGCTTTCCACTTTGTTGTAGATGGGTCCTCTTGGAAGTGCTTGAAAAAGTGGTCCCTGGTATTGTAAACTATAAACAAGCAAATAGGCCTCCCATAAAGCTATTCAAGAATGTGGAAAACTGCAACCAAGTAATCAAGATTGGGAAACAACTAATGTGTTTACTTGTTAATATTGCTGGAAATGATATTGTGTAAGAAAACAAAAAAATGGCTATCTCTAATATGGTTGTTTAAGAGCCTTTGTTTTAAATTGTAATTTCAAAGTCTATTATTTGTCTATTTTAGAGCCCTCTAAATAGATATATATTTGTTTTGTAACTTTTTATATATATTAATATATAGGCCTCCATGCTTTTTTGCCAAAAAAAATTGAAAAAAAAAACTAATTCTTGGTACGTGTTCTTAATTATATAAAAAAATATTATCTAGTTACGTTCATACCAATATCCTCAATTGATTTTGATGACTGTGATTTTTGCAAGTATATTTCAACATCATTGACCAAACCATTATGAACATGGCTTGCTACTGAGCAAAAAAAATGCCTAGAAGTTGAAATTCTAAGCAAAGTATATAGACTTAATGATATTTATGATGCACTAGAAATCAATAGTTGATGCCTAAAAATAAATATCATAAGAATTATCAACTCAAATTTTTACATGAAATAATCTAGTAATTTCAATATTGCACAAACATTAAATTTACATGAGAATATGTGCATACAATATAAAGTATAGAGTAAAACATATCCAATAGTCTTCACTCTAGCAATGAACTATGTGCATTTTGTCATAAACAACCACTTATGGTGCAGTAAAATATATTTTTCTCTTTTGGAAATTTACATTGAGCATCTTCATCAAAATGCTTCTTGATATGGAAGTTACTTGGTGTCTTTTTTCAGATGAGTTACTAGCCTAACTTAATTTTGGAAGATTTCTTTACATATAAATGTGTTGACATAATCTTCCAATATGAGAATGTACATGGTTCTTTTTTGAGTTGCAAGTTGAGGACTTTTATACAATTTTTTTTAAAATAAAAAATATTTTGTTAATTTTCAGGTGATATTTTGTGTTGAAGCTGATTTCCTAGCATTGTACTGAAGCCATGTTTAATTATCATATGTTTCCAATTATTTTATATACTTGGATTTTGTAGAATAAGGGACTCTTAGGAGATATTGAGGTGAAAATAATCATCAACATCTATGAATTTGTGAATGAAAAAAACATTTTTGTGATTTTTTCCTCCATAAAAGGTGGACTGAATCAGGGCCTCCACTTGCAAAACTCAAAAGAAAAAGCAATAGATCATTTACAAAATAGAGTCCATAAACAATTTAGAGTTTTTTAATAATAGATTTTTCTTCCAAGCTCTGTCTATTTATTTAAAAATTGCTTAAAACTACTAGAGACTAATATACCCTTGAGAATGGCCATGAACTTGCTTGGAAGACTAAACTAGATTTTTCCAAGACTAGGAACCAAGCAAGAAAACTAGTGGAATAATGCCTAGCTTGACTGATTCTAATCTTGAACTTAATGGCACTTTCAAATTTTTTGTAAATTTTGGTGTGCTCATGTGAAAACCCTAGGAATTTTGACCTAAGAATCTTTGTCACATTTTCTATAGGTTCTTATATGAGGTTTAGGGTTTTAGTTTTGTTGCTTCACATTCTATTTTTGCTGCTGGCTATAAGTGTCTATTGTTGGTTGGGGAGAGGGAGGAAATCCTTGTATTTACATCATCATGTGACTGTCATCCTATGATTGGTTTTCTCCTAGGAAGGTTTGAATCATCCTTTTTATAGGTTAGGGGAATAATCTTTTGATCATTATATCCTTTTTTTGATATGATTCCAAAGTTGTGAGCTTACCATTTTTGTGTCACTTTAGGGAAGTCCCCCTTTTTAGAACAACTTGTAAGCACATGCATAATTTTTTCACTTAAGTCCCGATGACCCTTGTACCTATATCACTTATCACTGATTTATTCATAGGTTAACATTATGAAATAGCGATGAGCGATGAGCGATATTTTCCTTTGATATTGCTCTTCGCTAATGGCATGCGATCCTTCAAATTTTTAATAGCGATGCATGATGTTCTTTGTCTTATGCTCTTATCGCTCATCCTGGATGGCCATTAAAAAGAAAATTTGTAATAATGATGAGCGATATGTTGTTACACCATATGATCGTAGATGTATTGTAAAAAGTTGTTCTCACATTAGATATGTGTGATGAACCCTATAAATAATGTAACTCGTTCATCACTAATTGCTTGCACAATGTATGGGGAGAATCAACGATGAATAGAGGCCTTGTCATCATCACAAATTTATTTATGAACTTAGGTTCTATATCAGCAACAAACAATCAGTGCCTTCTAAAAGGGTTTTTTTCTTTTGCTAATTTTGATTGATCTTATGGGTGATATCTTTGGTGCCATTTATTCTATACAGGTGCACATGTCTAAGATCTAGTGTTTTCACTACATCTCTCATTGCTAATGTGATCCTAGCGATAAAGTGTGAATGAGTGACAGCATGTCGAATTTATAGATAAAATGAACCAAATCCTTTTTGTTCCCAAAGACAAATGTTGTGACAGTGATGACTAACATTTTTCACACGTTTTTTACCTCCCATGCTCTGAAATGATTATGTATGAAATCACCTGGGGTCCTTCAAGATGTTAGTTGGAATTAGGTTTTTGAGATGAACTCAAAATTGAAATTGAAATTGTAATTCAGTCAGGTGCTTGTTGCTCCTTTGTTATATAAAGGGGATTTCATGGTTGAAAATGAGAGAGTTCAGATTTTTGAGTCCATAATAGGGTCACAGAAGTTACGTAGCTCTAGTAGCAAAATAGAATGTTAATAGGTATTCTGGTAGATATATTGGAAGCAAGTATAAGATGAAAATGATACTTTGTATAAATATTGAATATGTTTTACAAGGAAATATCAGAAATGAAGATGAATGTTAGATTTTTAGAATTTTACTCTCCTCTGCGTTTTCTATCAAGTTAGGAATGAATATTGTTAATGAAAACTTCATTTGTCTTCTGTCATTTGCATATAATGTATGAATTTTTTTTGTGCTTCAATTCAATGAATTGATTAAATTCTAAAATGAACTCATTAGTTTATGAGAAAAACATATAGGATTTATTAAGGAAGTGGTTCTGAAGAAAAAGTGAGTTAGATGTTACAAAGTAACACTCTAATAGTCCATGATTTTTTGTATTTCAAATAAGATTGTATTACTGGTTCATTACCAGTTATAATTCTTTTTTTGCCTTAGATGAGGCAACAATTATCTAGCCAGTTTATCCTATGATTAGTTGAGCCAATATTGAATTGGGCCTAGGATTTGAGGTGAAGAATGATTTAACATACTTTAAATTGCAATGTCCCAACCCTAAGTATGGGGCACTTCTTGAAAATAAATAACGCTTCTATCTAAGGTTTTCCAAGCTTTTGATAGATTGATTTTCAAGAAATTGTGCATCTGTGTAAGGAAATACTCTTAACCAGATGTGAAACATTATGAGTATATAAGGGATTACCTTCCCTAGGTCTTACAGAGCCCGAAGAGAAAAGTAGAGTAGTATTAATCACTCTACTTAAGTGTTGGCCAATCCTCACCCTAGCTAATAATTGGGTCATGGAAAGCCCATAGGTTAGGATTGAGATTAATTTTGGTTCTAAAAAATTAACAAACATAAATGGTGACTCCATTGGGGAAACTTTTGTATCCTTGATACAAATATGTCAAAGACAATTTTAAAGAGTCAAGACAACAATGAACATCTAGTTCAAGTATTAAAGAAGTTTCAAATCTATAAGTTGATTTGTGTGGCCCTATGGTGACTCTGCTGGAAGAACTTAAATAAAGATATCATTGCTTCAAAGGTTTTCCTTTTGTTGAAGAGGTGGTGACTCTGCTCTATGATTTTTAAACATGAAGGGTTGTTGTTTGTAACATAAAAACGATCTATTCAAAGTTGTAGAAACTTGAGGTGTGAAGGTACATAATTCTCCGTACATACTAAAACTGTCATATGAATTGCATATGTTGTTTCACTCAATGTTTTATTCATGAAGTAGAAAGTATGGATGGTTAGAATGAAGTAATATATCTCAAATATTGCTATCTATTTATAGTTATTCTTCAATTTATCATGGTTATGATTGTGCACACCATTAGTTGAAACTAAGTTTGCATACATCCATGGATTACAAAAGAGAAATAACCATGCCATTAGAAACTTGGATGCATATTGTCAAGAAGCTTCAGAAGATTGATAATTATTAGATAGTTGATACTGAAAGAAGCATGAACCATAATGTAAACAATCCTAGGATTATGCCAGAATGGAAAGCTATATTCAATAAGGGAGTTAGAGAGTTAAATAAAAGGAACTTGATTGCTATACAAGCCAAGTTAAGAGATAATCATGTTAGATTAACTAGTCAAATTGATGCACCTTTTATCAATTATTTTCATTAATTGTATGATCAATTGGACTTGTCATGGATTGATTATAAGGTTAAAGTATTCCAGATCTCAAGTCAATAAGAAAATGCCTAGATTTAATGGATACAATATATGTGAGGGAGATGCACATGTCCAAAATTTCTATAATTTCATGGTAAAACATTCATTTGGAGATTAGGATATGTGGATGATATTTTTTATTAGATCTCTTGAAGATAAAGCTAGGGATTGGTACTTAAGTTTTCTTGAGAAGTCCTTTCCTTGCTAGGATAAACTAGTGGATGCTTATAGAGAAGATTTTGCAAAAGAACCTTATGATCTTGTCACAAAGTTAAAACAACTCAAGAAACAAGATGAATAGTCAAGCATTTCTTTCAATCACATATTTTCTATTGCTCTTTCACTAATCCCTGAAATTTTTAAAGCCAATACATCAGATTACATTCATTTGTATTTTGAAGCTTTTGAGGAGGGATCTAGTGCATTGTTGAAGGATTTTACAATTTTAAATATTAAAATGGCTTACACATGCTTACACAATATGGAAAAGATGAGGAATGCATATATGCAAAGTTTACTATCTTCATTTGTGAGTAAACATGTTGATGTAACTAGTAGTTATGTGGATACATATGATCAAAGGTCTTCAACTTTAAATACAAACAAGTATGTCCTTGAAAAGGAAGAGGTTAAGAGTGTTTCCATGTGAGCCACTGGTGCTCCTAGTAGTGAAAATTTTTCTCTTTGTTTTCAAAAAGATACAAATGGTCAAATCAATGATGAAACTCAATCTCTAAAGTTTCTAAGTTTTGATGGTGGTAATGTCTTGATTTGTCATGATTCATAACTTGATAAGGCATGTTTTTCTACTAAAGGACAAGAGGAAGAAATGGTTGAGAGTGTTGCAAGGTGTGACCCTTGGTCTTCCTTGTAGCAGTAAGTTCTTGGGTTTGTGACATGGTCTAACTGCCTCCTATGGTTCTTAATTGAAGCTTGTATCGAGCATTGATGGGTCGATATTTTGGTGCAATGGAAACTCCAACAATTGGTATTAGAGCTGGTCACAGGTTCAAACCCCATGCTTGTGTTGGGGGGGATTGTTGCAAGGTGTGACCCTTGGTTTTCCTTGCAACACTAAGCGCTTGGGTTTGTGACATGGTCTAACCGCGTCCTGTGGTTCTTAATCAAAGCTTGTATCGGGCATTGACAGGTCGATATTTTGGTGCAACGACAAGTCCAATAGAGAGAATTGACTAGGATTATGGTCTATTAAGTAGTGAAAAAATTTCAAATTTTCTAACCATTGAATATTAAAAATATGCACAAATGAGTAATCCATAGTCATTGTGTAATGCTCATATTGATTTTGATAGCGATAATGATTTTATTTATAGGAGATACGAAAAGTGGGTATATGATATTCCTTCCAAACTTGAAAAGACATGTCACCATGGTGATAATTTGGATAATGACAAGCAACTATTTGTTTTCAATGATGCATTATATGATGAACATGAATGTAAGTAGGGTGATACAAATGCAAAAACTAGTGTTGAAGAGCTAAAAACACCAGACAACCATGGAGCTTATGTATATGATAGATTGAAATATGAAAGCCCCAATATAGATTTGAATGAGTATTTGTTTCTTGATTTAAATGAGCCTAGTTACGAGTTTTTTCATGTGGATATGAAGGATTACTTAAAAAAGGAACCATATTATCTTTTGGAACCATAATTACTCACTTTTGAACAAGTTTTAGATTCTAAAAATATTGATATATTGTGTTTAGAAAATATTAAAGTGAGCAAGAATAAGGATAGGTTAGAGATTCTTGATGACTCTCTACACAGGCATGATGAGACACAATTACAATAGGTTCCAATAAGTGAGTGTGTTTCTTTACACACACTTGAAGTTAGTTTGCATAATGAGCAAAGTTTTGTGATCAATTTCTTTGAATGTTTCACTTTTAGTAGGAAAACTACTAATTAGATTGAGCTTGATGATCCCAACCATATGCCAAAGTATGAGTGCCAATTTTTGTAGTTGGATGAATTTTTGTTATAGTGTGGTAATGATCAAAACATCAAGAGAAGTTTTTTCAAATTTATACTATTGTGAAAAATAAAACTTATGAATTATTTCCACATGAGGATCTGGCATATTGCAATGATATTTTCAAATTGGATTCAGTGAAATGTGATAAGAAATTTTTTTATGACACAAGTAAGAGCAGTCCCACATTTTTATTGGTGGCTTTGAGCCATCAAGTATGGTTTGACTTGTCAAACCAAAGAAGTTGGGGGCAAAGATAACTTTTTGACTTTGTTGCCCAATGGAGTAGGCACATGGTCTATTTCTCCTAGAAGATCTGAATTCTCTCTCTATTCACTAAGGAACAAACATCCCCAAAAAGAGCCACTGATGGAACTTTCAAAAAATTTGTAAATTTTGGTGTGCTCATGAGCAAACCCTAGGAATTTTGACTTAAAAATCTTTGTCACATCTACTATAGGGTTCTTATATGAGGCTTAGGGTTTTATTTTTGTTTCTTGGCATTCTATTTTTGCTATTGGCTGTAAGAATCCATTGTTGGTTGGGGAGAGGGAGGAAATCCTTGTATTTACATCATCATGTGATTGTCATCCTATGACCAATTTTCTCCTAGGTAGGTATGAATCATCCTTTTTATATTATAGGGGAATAATCTTTTGATCATTACATCCTTTGTTCTACATGATTCCAAAGTTACGAGCTTACCATTCTCATGTCACTCTAGGGAAGTCCCCCTTTTTAGAACAACTTGTAAGCACATGCGTAAAGTTTTCACTTAAGTCCTGATGACCCTTATACCTATATCACTCATTGCTGATTTATTCATAAGTTTACATTATGAAATATGACTAGCAATGAGTGATATTTTCCTTTGATATCATTCATCGCTAATGGCATCTAATCCATCAGATTTGTAATAGGGATGAGTGATGTTCTTTGTCTTATGCTCTTATTGTTCATTGTGGATGGCCATTAAAAAGAACATTTGTAATAGCAATGAGCGATATGTTGTTACACCATATGATTGTGGATGTATTGTAAATTTTTTTTCTCAATTTAGCAATGTGTGATGAACCTTATAAAAAATGTAAACTGTTCATCACTGATTGCTTGCACAATGAATGAGGAGAATAAACGATGAACGGAGGCCTTGTCACTCATCGCAGATTTATTTATAAACTTGGGTTCTAGATCAGTGACAAGCGATTAGTGCCTTTTGAAATAGTTTTTTCTTTTGCTAATTTTGATTGATTTTATGGGTGATATCATTTGTTCTATTTAGGTGCAAGTGTCTAAGACCTAGTGTTTTCATAGAATCTCTCATCACTGATGTGATCCTAGAGATAAAGTGTGAATTGGCGAGAGCATGGAGACTTTCTAGATAAAATGAACCAATCCTTTTTGTTCCCAACGACAAATGTTGTGATAGTGATGACTAACATTTTTCACACATTTTTTGACTCTCTTGCTTTGAAATGATTATGTATGAAACTGCCTAGGGATTCCTTCAAGATGTTATTTTTTAATTAGGTTTTTGAAATGAACTCAAAATTTAAATTGAAATTGGAATTTAGCTGGGTGCTTGTTGCTCCCCTGTTATATAAAGGGATTTCATGGCTGAAAATGAGAGAGTTCATATTTTTGAGTCCAAAATAGGGTCACAGTAGATACGTAGCTCTAGTAGCAAAATAGAATGTTAATAGGTATTCTGGTAGATATATTGGAAGCAAGTCTAAGATGAAAAATATACTATGTATAAATCTTGAATATGTTTTAACAGGAAATATAAAAAATGAAGAGGAATGTTTTCTTTTCAGAATTTTACTCTCCTTTGTGTTTTCTCTCAAGTTATGAATGAATATTGTTAATGACAGCTACATTTTTCTTATGTCATTTGCATAGAATGTATGAATTTTTTTTGTGCTTCAATTCAATTAATTGATTAAATGCTAAAATGAACTCATTGGTTTGTGAGAAAAGCATATAGGATTTATTAAGGAAGTGGTATTCTAAAGACATAGTGAGTTAGATGTTACAAAGTGACACTCTAATAGTCCATGAATTTTTTTATTTCAAATAAGATTGTATTACCAGTTCATTACCACTTATATTTCTTTTTTTCCCTTAGATGAGGCAATAATTATCTGGTCAATTTATCTTATTATTAGTTGAGCCAGTATTGAATTGGGCCTAAGATTTAAGATGAAGAATGATTTAACATAATTTAAATTGCAATGTCCCAACCATAAGTATGAAGTAGCACATCTTGAAAATAAATAATGCTTCTATCTGAGGTTTTCCAAGACTTTAATAGAGTGATTTTCAAGAAATTGTGCATTTGTGTAAGGAAATACTCTTAACCAAGTGTGAAACATTGTGAATATATAAGGGATTACCCTCCTTAGGTCTCACAAAGCTCGTAGAGAAGAAGTAGAGTAGTAATTACTCTACTTCAGTGTTGGCCAATCCTCACCCTAGCTGATAATTGGGTCATGGCAAGCCCATAGGTTAGGATTGGGATTAAGTTTGGTTTTAAGAAAATAGAAAACAAAACCAAATTATGCATGATAAGAAAAATTTGATGATATTGCATCTGATTTCATGCTTCAATATGCTTCTCATATATGGTATTTTGGTTAGTGTTAGTTCATCGGTTCTTAGGGGAGCTCTAGGGGTTAAGCTCTTTTTTAGGACCCAAGAAAGATTGCTCCACTTTGGTGGATTTCTAGGCATTCTACTATTTCCATGGTTACCTCTACCTTGGAAACAGGTGAGACCATTTTGGTTACTAATGCTTATGCCCCAACTAATATTCATGGAAAAATTTGGCTTTGGGCTCATATAAGGTATGTTAGATCATGTGCTCCATATCTTCCTTTGGTCTTAGATGGTGATTTTAGTTCTGTGTTGAGCTTGGAGGAGAAAAGAGGCTGGTTGTCTTGGCATGGGCTTGCCTCCGATTATTTTTGAGTGAATGTGGATTCTCTAGCTTTAATTGATGTTAAGCCTTTCAATGGGGTTTTCACTTGGGATAATAAATAGAGTGGAGAGGAAGTAATTTCTGAAAGCTTGGATAGATTTCTTGTATCCTGTTATTGGGTGGGAGGTAGATTGGTTACTAGTTATGAGATTCTTGATTGGAGGGGTTTTGATCATTAGCTAATTAAACTTTTAGTAACATCTTCCCAAGAATCCTCCTTTTAAGTTTTAGCTTATGTGGATTCATGAGTCTTCTTTGCATAATCTTATGGCCTAGTGGTGGCATGAGGGAAGCCCTACTTATGGTACAACTATGTACACCTTTGTTAAGAAATTTTAGTATTCCAAATTTCACCTTAATGTTGGAAGATTGAAATCAATAAGAGGGGGGGTGAATTAGTGATTTATGAAAGCCACAATATTTTTTTAAAGAACCAAGAAAATAAATGATAGTTTGTGAAGTTGAATTGACTTGTGTATCAACTAAGCATATGAATAATACATTGGCATGGATAGACTTAAAAGAACTATTTGTGTTTTTACTTGAATGAAATTTCATAACACTAACAAGACAAATTTAGTATAAAAATTTACATAAATGAAAAAGTAAATCATTCAACTATGAACTAATAAGGACAAACATCACATTCTAGCAGTATTATTATAACAAAGCAATGAAACTATAAGACCATAAATTTGACGAGTGGAAAACCCTCTTGGGGTAGAAAAACCACTCCAAAATGACACCTTACTAGTTTAAATAAAACCACTATTTACAATGCCTTACAAGAAAAAATTAGAGCACCCACTCTAGGAGAACCAACCCATTACAAACTTAGGAACACCCATTCCAAGAAGAACCAATTTCTTACAAACATAGGAACACCCATTCCAAGAAGCACCAAATCCTTTTAATGCATAACAATTATAGCATCAACATCTTCCTTTACACAGTATCTGAGATTCAATGATTTTCAAATTTAAACCCAGTTTCTTGTCACTACAAAGATAAAAATTGAAGTTTCACAAAAGCATTTTCTCTTCTTCTCTGTAACCCAAGAAATACAATAAAAAAATTCTTAAATAAAATGCATAAGAATCTCTGCAAACAGGTTCGTAACTATAAGAACGATCTCCAGATAAGAATCCAGAAACCCTAACATGTTTTCAATCATGATCATCAAAGATTAAGAATTTTAATAAAAGTCTTAACAACATAACCCATAAGGGTTTGTAACAATTATGGCTAACTGTCGAATCACTGAGAAAAAAAATGTTATCATCTTGTGCATAAAACAACCTCCTTCATTTGTTTTTCAAAATAAGATTCTTTTAATCCCTTAACAACTATTCTAGCAAGAAGAACCTCAATGCAAAACTGAAAGCATATGATAGTTTTTCCTTTACATGTTCATGGTGGGAGAAATAGAAACAAATACCATAAAATATTGATGACCACCATAACTACCCAACTAAATACTTCCATTAATGAGTACTGCCTATCTTCAACTTCCTCAGTTAAGATTTTACTAGAAATTTGCAATGATAATTCACGGTAGTGGCTAGGGTTTCATATGTTATACAACGAAACAATAATAACTCTACCTTATATTTCCCTCAAGTCTTTCAAAGACTTCTACCAAAAAGAATACACAATGATTAAAATCATTTTGAAGTTCAGTGGGAAATGACATCATATCACATGATTTAATCAATTATTAAAATGCTTTTCAGACAATTGAATGCTGACACATCATTAGTCCTCAAAGATTGTTAAAGTCACATAATATCCCTTTACCAAATATTTTTGAAAAAGAACTTTAACCTTTAATAAGCCCGACTTCTCAAAGTCTAGAATGCCCAAAAAATGATTTTTTTTTTGTTTCTATGCATAATAGAAGTCCCATGTAGCCCGATTTAGAATCAAAACAATGATCAACAATATTTGATCCTTAATATCATTTCTAAGACTTTTAAAAAGTCTATTTCATTGACATTCAACAAATTCCTTTATCACATGCTTTGATACTCATTAGGAGTATAAAGTAAACACAAGCTTTTTACAAGGAATTCCAATTGAGGAAAGACATGGTGTAATCACCTTTTAAAATGGAAGTCAACATTAAACCAATTTCCTTATTACCACATCAAACATTGATGCAATGTGATCAAGCACACATGCATTGTGCTCAAATACAAAATACCATGCAAGCTACCCGAAGCCATATATGAACAATCAAGATAAACTGAAGCCTTGTTAGGATGAGCTCAAAACCTTATTAATCTCACTACCATATGACTTTTACAAAGATAACTTCAATTTGAAATGAAATTACCACCCGATATGCCAAGTAAACAACAATACAATGTGCCAAAAGAAATCAATTAAGCTTTATATTATGTCACATTAAATAATCAATCAAGATGCTTATGAACACTTCAATGTTGATTATCATAGCAAGGCCCATATAGACAAGTCACCTTATAATTCCCATCAAAGAACCATTGACACAATGATATTGTCTAGTCAAAATTCCATGAGTTATGCAATAGAAATGTGCATATTCAAACACATTAAAACATAAAAAGAAAGAACAAATGACATTAGTCACCTAGGAAATAATTGTTTTGTCAAACTGAACCTACAAATGATATGATTAAATAACCTGTGACATGCAACCTCAAATGGAGCCTTCAAATGATCCTAAAAATGATTAACCTAAATAACCTGTACAATGCCTTATCAACACTATTAGTCCAACATAATCATAAACATTGAAAGAATATCATGTAGAGTAGATCAAAAAATAGAACCACCATGGATATGTTAAAAGTGAAGTAATATGAAAATGCATCTTGTCAACATCCATCATCCTATCAAACATCCACATGTATCGATGATAATTGATACATATCATTCAAATACAAATTGAGCATCTCCGAAACCAAATCTGCACATCATGTAGCTTGTCATTGTTAATCAAAGATTAATCAAAGAACACCATTATAAGAACAAGTTTTATCATCAAGGAGAAACATCACAAACACATCATGTCAACACTTAAGAGATGGAATAGACTAATTTTTGGAAACCTGAAGGTTATGAAGAGGAATGCTCAGGAACATCTTGATGTGATTACTCACCAAATTTAGGATTTTGGCTTCTCAAATGCTTTAGTTCAAGCAGAATCCAAGGCTACGAGAGTAGTAGAGGAGTGGGAGCTCTGGGAGGAGATTTTCTAGAAGTAAAAGGCTTAGATTGAATGGATTCAGGAAGGGGACAAGAATACTACTTTCTTCCATCATTATGTGTAGCCTCGTCGCAATAGAAGTTCTATCTCCTTTATGGTCAATGTGGATGGGATCCACATATTTTCTTTTCCGGCTTTGTCTCATGAGGCTAGATAGTTTTTTTTTTACTCCTTTTTTTTCTAAGGATTCACCCCCTATAGAACATGAGAATTTGATTCTAGCTTGCATTCCCTCCCCGATCTCCAAGGAGATGAAGGATTTCCTCAATTGGAAGAGGTTATTTTTGGAATGAATAAAGGTAAAGCTCTAGGTATGGATGGTTTTCCTATTATTTTTTTTAGGAATTTTGGGATATTATAAGTTTGGATTTGTTGGAGGTTTTCTATGAATCTCTTCCTAGTAAGTAGATGTTTCGAGCCTTGAACTCTACTTTTATGGTTCTCATTCCTAAAAAGGAGGGTGTTGATTAGTTATAATTCTTTAGACGTATTTCTCTTTGCAATGTGGAATCAACTTGTCTTTGATGTGTTTTGGGTGTTAGATGGTGGACTTCAATATTGGTATATTTTCTTAAATATTTCTAAATTATTCTTATTAATTCTTCCATTTATAAATGTGGGGATTTAGTTTTAACCCTTGGCCTAAAAAAATAAAGACATTAATATTACATTGAGTATCTTGTATTCTTGATGTACTCCTTGCATTCTTTATGTTTTTTAGGCTGAGGATCCTAGATATACTTGACTACATTCTTGCCAGATGAAAATTCTAGTACACACTATAGGAAGCTAGCATGGACAAATAATATTTTTCACGCCCTAAAGATAATCTATTACATCTTTTATTTTGACTTGTTATGTGACCTTTCACAACTCAATTGTCCCCACACTCCATGGTCTAAAATTTGGTATTTGTATGGAGACACTTGTTCATCTCCATTTTATGATCATTGCTATGGAAAAACCCATACCTATTTATAATGCACATAATATACCTATTGATGATAGTACTTTATAATATTTTTCATATTTGGAGGGCCTTGAGCATTGTGATGAAATTGAGACATCTTCTACCTCTCCTTCTCTTACATTTGAAATCATAAGTTCCTAAAATTATATGATACACCATCTTGAGGTTGAGGACATATTTAGTTTTCTTATTTGGAGAATATTTTATCTCCTATAAATCCTACTTCAAATTCAAAGTAGTAGGTTATAAATTATCTTCTCAAGATTTAGATTCTTGAGATGACTAACAAATAGAAAGGATTTATGATTCTATTCAACATTTAGAGCTCTATTCCCATGCTTTTGTGAATTCATAATTAATCTATTATTCACGGCTATAATTTTTTTTCTAGATTAGGAAAAGTTTGGTCATTGTGGATCAACCTTGTGTACACCAAAATATAAAATTAATTTAATTATAATTTTTTAGAAGATGAAAAAATATGAATATGAGATTATATCAAGTCATATGTGCAAATTATAAAAGCATAGGTGTGCAAACTATTTAGCAAAAAATCTCAAGGGAAGCAATAATTATAGAAATGTGGTGAGTGCAAAATAAAATCAAGATATTATTGTAAAAGGCCTTAGAAGAAATAGGCATCACAATATGTATTAGATTTAATAATTAAGAATTGTCACATCACAATTACCATCTTTTAAATTTTGATACAATAAAAAATCAAAGCTCTATAAGAAAATAAAATGGGTTTGAGGCATATGTAAAAGGTAATTATTACTCTATTTTACAGTTCCTATGTTTGTAATTATAGTAACAATCACCTCACATATTGATGCAAGAGCATCACGCTCCTACCCCCCTTTGACTGACATTGCTCCTTCATTGATGTAACTTTGGGTTATCAATGTGGGATTTCTACTCATTTCTGCAATAGAATGATCACAATAAGTGGAGTTCATTAATGTAACTGTGTAGCATTGGTGGGACTCATCTTGGAGTCTCACCGACAGTCATAGAATGATGTCAATGAGTCACAGGTTTTCGTAACCTTACAACCTCTGTTGAGAGGTTCTAGAGTTTGTGATTTTGGTGATTTAGTGATATTGCTTGATGAACAGTGGGAGATGCACCAAGGTCCCAATGATGGGGCAATAGAAGGTTGGTGACATGTGGGACCTGAAAGGAAGATGATGTGTCTGACAACTAACATGAAGACATGGACAAGCCAAATATCAGTGAGAGTGAATGATTTGAGTGAGACACAAATTGGGGTCTCTCTAATGGAATGATTGACAAAGTGTAAGGTGTCATGAGTGGGATGCTTGTGTATCAATGGGTGTCAAGTTAGGGTCTCCCTGATAGGACAATAAGATGGAGTGGCCATGTGGTATTGATATGACATGATGGAATCGATAAAATTCAAACTAGAGTTTGGATGATAGACCGATAGTGGATTTGATAGTATGAGCGATATGATTGGTATGTTAGTTAACTACAGTGATGATTGGTTGAACAAAAGGCTAACATGTGGTGAAGCAATATTGGATGCAATTCCACATCATTGTATGGTGGTACTACGACACAAGGAAGGAAGAATAACCAGGTTGACATGCAATAAGGTGATGATTAAATGGATTATCGAGAACTCACAAAGAAAAGTGAAATTGGAGATGGTAGAATAACTAGCTAGAAGAAAGGGCAGTATAAAAGAGAGTGAAGAGAAGGTGGTTGAGGTCCACAAAGAGAGAAGTAGCACTGGAAGAGAAGCTTATAGGAATAGGGAATTTCCTTGTAGATGTAATTTCTGAATGTAATATTACTCCAAGTGAATAAAAGATAATTTTGACCTGTGTGTTTCAATCTGTGTGTGTGATTTGTGTTTTGGTTGCGTGATTAGATAGCCTGACAAGGCCCTTCGATCTCGACTATGTCAAGTGGAATTAGAGCAAGTTATCAAACTAGGAGATCGTTGACATGGGAGAAGTATGCGAAGGAGGATCATAAGAAGAAGCTTTATGATGTATCAAAAAGAAACCATAGAGAGAATTTGTTGTAGAAGAGGATTTTGTAGGATTTGAGCTCTAGCAGAGGAGTTTATTGCAGGGGAGGGGAGACTTGTAACTGGAAAGAATGTGAACCCTAGAGAGATTTGTTGCAAGAGGTGCTTGTGACTGTAGAGGGTAAAGGAGGCACATAAGCTTGAAAGGAAGTGTGAATCTATTGCAAGAAGAAACTTTCAACTGCACAGGATGTAAGTCCTAAAAAATTTTATTGTAGGAAGGACTTGTGACTCTAAAGGGTTGATACCCTAATAGAGAGTGATAAATTATTGCAAGGAGTACTTGAAACTATAGAAGATATTGTGAGTTCTTGAATATGTATTCAAATAAGAAGATAAGAAGGGTCATGAGGAGATTGGTGATAATCCTATCCTAGGAAAAGTATTAGGAGAAAGTGAGCAAAATGAAGCTCATTGAAGAATGGAACAAAATAGAAACAAGATTGGATGCCCTTGAAGATGGGTTCACAAAGAAAGATGCGAAGTGTAGAAAGGTGCATTGGAAGAGGAAATGAGAAAAGAAGAGAAAGTGTGCAAAGAGGAGGCACCCATGGAGACAACTTAGTCTCTTGATTTAATTCCTAATAATATGACTAAGTATGTGAATGAAGGTATGTAGAATAAAGAGAAGTTGGTTTTTGAAGTGACAACTAGAAACCCTATATTTGATAAACAATTTGATGAAGATGAAGATCTCCTACTCAAAGAGTAGATACATAAGATATAAATATTCTTAGGGAAATTAATCGATGAATGTGATAAGGAGATGCAGACGGGAGGAGATAGATCCCATGAACATGTTAACTTTGTTGTGTTTGTGGGAAATAGAGAGGTTGTAGTGGAATGTCAAGTCTATGGCATCAAGGAAGAAGTCCCCATACAAGAGGATGAAGAAATAAAAGCAAGAGAGAAGCTTGCAATGGAGTCATGTCTTTGTGAAGGCATGAAGGAAAAGATGTTGCAAGAGAGTCCTTTGGAGGACATATTGATGAATTCAAAATGTGTTGCAGATATGGTTGAAGAAGCAAAAAATTGTTCCTAGTAGGACATGTTGATAAAGGTGGAAGACTATGAGGAAGAATGGTGTTTATCTTCATTTGGAAAAGAGATTTGAAGGAGAAGGTATCTACAAAAAGAGAGTAGTCGATAGGTGCAGATAGTGAAATTGCAAAAGCAATAGTTGAGAAGACTAAACAACTAGAAGGTGAGGAGAAATAAAATGGAGTTGAATGATGTCATTATGGATGCCATGTGTAGGAGCACATGTTTTTAATCACCTAGGGAGTCTAATGAAGGAGCATCGTGATCCTACCCCCTTTGACCGAGTCTCTCACTCATTGGTAGAACTTTAGGTTATTGGCAGGAGGTGTCTACTCATTTCCACAATGGAACAATCATGTTGGCAGTAAGTGCAGTTCATTGGAATAAGTGTATAGTATTAGCAGGATTCATCCTAGAGTCTCATCGAAAGTTCAAAAAAATGATGTCAGTGAGTCATGGGTTTTTGTAACCTTACAACCTCTAAAAAGAGTTTCTGTAGTTTGTGGTTTTGGCAATTTAGTGATATTGCTTGATCAATGGTGAGAGATGCATCAAGGTCTCAATGATGGGGTGATAGAAAGTTGAGTGACATTTGGAACCCGATATGAAGGTGACGTGCCTAAAAATTGAAATGAAGACGTGGACAAGCCAAAGATCAGCAAGAACGAATGATTTTGATGGGACTCAAATTGGGGTCTCTTCAATGGAACGATGGATAGAGTGTAAGGTGTCATCTGCAGGACACTTGTGTATTGGCGAGAGTTAAGTTAGAGTCTCCCCAATAGGATGATAAGAAGGAGTAGCCATGTGGTATCAATATGACATGATGGCATTGACAAAATTCAAACTAGATTGTAGTTGATAGACCAATAGTGGACTCGATAGCGTGAGCAATATGATTAGTATGTTAGTCAACTATAGTGATGATTGGTTGAACCAAAGGCCAACACGTGTTGAAGTGATATTTTATGCTATTCCACTTTGTTGTTATGAAATACATGTTGATTGTTCGATGATAGATGTAATAGACAATGAGGTAACTGCATGGTTGTACTATGACACAAGTAAGGAAGATTGACTAGGTTGACATGTAGTAAGGTGATGATATAAATAGATAGCCCAAGACTAGGTAGAGATAGGAAGGAGGAATATAGGGAAAGTAGTTAGGAGCTCATAGAGAAGATATAAAGTGGAGATGATGGAATAACCAACCAAAGGAAAGGGAACTAGAAAAGAGAGCAAAGAGAAGGTGGTCAAGGCCTACAGATCTTGAGAAGCAGCATTGGCAAAGAAGCTAGTAGGAATAGGGAATTTTCATATAGATGTAATTTATAAATGTAATGTTGCTCCAAGTGAATAAAAGAGAATTTTGACCTGTGTGTGTCAATCTATGTGTGTCTGATCTATGTTTTTGCTGCATGATTGGATATCCTGACAATGCCTTATGATCCCAACTATGTCACATATTATCTTGATGATGGATCATGGAGTATGATCCAAAACATTGATATAAAATTTGGCATATTTTTCAATGCATAAATAGTTGACAGTTGATTATCATGGACTATAGAAACTTTATTCTATCAATCATTAACAATATTTTATATGGTTTTAGACATAGTTAACCATATTTTCTAAGATAATGAGATTGTATAGATAATTTGACCTCTCTTGATTTTTTGTTCTTACTTTTCTTGCTTCGTCTATATTCATTGCAATGACTCTTAGCAAAGGGTGAGAAGATGGGGACAAGGTCATGCACTTCTCAATCTTTTATAAATAATCTTGTTGAATGTATTTCAATTTTCAATATGAAAAAAAAATATGTTGCAATCATGGAAATTAGTAAGAATAATCTAGGTAGAAAAATGCAAAATTTATGGATTTTCAAATGTCTTTGGACAAACTAGCTTTATTGGAAAGAAAAAATGAAAAGACACAAAATGAATATAAATTTATATCTTGAGCAAAATAGTATAATATGTGTTGTTTGAATTAAGACTCTAATTTGAATCACTAAATTTAATACACATATATTATTATGACTATCACATTATGATTTTTGTAGTGTCAGAAAAAGTATCATGTTTCCTTGCTTAGTTTTGGACAGATAATTAATGATAAAATGGTCTTAATTATGCCTTATTTAGGGTGTTGTAAAGTGTTTCTTTACACTTTCACACTAATATAGGGCTTTATTAATTATTTGAGGCTAGTTTAAAAGCTTAACTGGCCCCTTTAATTCAAATCCAACCCTTATTTATTACATTTTCTGAGAGATAAAGCCCGACACTCATTAATAATATTTGACAACACTGTATTTGGCAAGGTTTGTGTACTAGGATAGTGACCTAAAACCCATTTTCCACCTGGAGAATGGGTCCCCACTAGGTCCGAGGACCCCATTTTGGCATGTGATTCCACATTCCCTAAAACAAGTCCTAGTTAAGTATGATAGGACCCATTCGCCCTATGGTGAATGGGTCCTCCTTAATATAAGACACCCCCCTTGGATTTTTTTTTTCTGTAGGATTTTAATAATTTCAAATTCAATATTTGATGTCGTCTTGTGTTATTTGAATTTTAGGATTTAATCTCAAGTTAAATATAAATATAAAACTATTTCACATGGTTTCCTCCTAGAAGATATAAGCATTGAAGTATTCAAGAATTATCAAAAATTTATGATCAAGAGAGAATTCAAGAGCATTCAAGAAAGCATTCAAGGGAAAATTATTGAAGTTTTATTGTAGAAATAAAATATCATTTCATCATGTCAATGTCATAAATAGTCATGCATGTCATTGAGATAATGTGTTGATGTTGTATTGAAGATCCAAATCAAGCATATTCAAGGTGTTGTTTCTAATCAAGTGTTGTGATCAAGATCTACATTCCTTATGGCCACTTCATGCTAGATTATTTATTTCTCATCCTATATTTCATCCAAGGTATGGGTATGTGCATGATCATCATGGAAAAAATAGGCCCTTAAGTGGCAATGAAAATTTAGAAAATCAAAATTAGGCAACTTGATATAAAAAGTTGAATAAGTTATCTATATTATTTCAAAAATATGTAAGATTAGAATCTATAGAAAATTGAATGTGGTTTCTAAACTACTAGGTTTATTTAAAAATAAAAAAAATCTATTTGGTGAAATTTTGAAATTTCAATGCAGTAGTACTTAAATCTCAAGGAAAAAATAAGTAGGGGTGTGTCTAACCACCCTAACCATAATAAAATGATAATATTTTTTTATAAGATTTTAGATATAAGTAGAGGACTCATGTACCAATGTGATGCATATTTTTTTGTTATTTTTTTTAAGTAAATAATTAATTATGATTTTTTTATTACAAATTTTTTAAAATATAAAAAACTGGTATGTTTGACGACCTTAACTTGGTCAAAAATTCATGAAATTCATTTTTTTATTTTTAATCCTATATTATACGAAGCATGGAATGTGATACATGTTTCGGATTCAAAAAATGTGATACCATTTGAAAGCTATAGATGTTTTTCAATCAGCCCATCAATCAAGACATTAGTTGTAATTCAAATAGAAAATGAATAATAATTATTTATTAAATTCAAAGTAAAGCATAATTTATATTGGTGGAACACTGAGAATCTCCTTTAAAAACCCTTTTTATTTCATCAATTTTGGGTAAAAAAAAGTCGTTAGCCGCATGGGCCATCATATCACTTACATATCACCACTTTTAAGCCCATCATGATATTGCATGTAAATGTATCATTGTTTCATGTTTCATTGTTTAATCATAAGGTTTAATTACCAAAATGGGGTTTTACTAGAAAGAAAACACTTATTCTATAAAAATCAATATTCTCTCCTCTTTGATGTGCAATTGTAGGTTTTAGATTGAATATCAAGTGGAGAAAAAAAGTTTTCAAAGTCACAAAGTGAAAAAAATTGCCATATTTATTGCAAGATCATGGAAAGTACTCTAAAAAATTTATTTCCAACTTTTAGGAGTTGAAAACGAGAATTTGGGAGTGCAAAAATTGAAGAATAGAACCCAAAAATTAATTTTCCAGAACCCTAGTAGGGACCCATTCTCCACTGGGTGAACGAGTCCTCAATGCGGCCCAAAACAACACTTCTATAAAAAAGAGTACACACCATTTTAGCATCTTAAAACCTCCCTTTTTACTGTTATAATAGTTAGGTTTTTTTTTCTAATTGTTATTTATGCTTTATAGCCCTTATGATTGAGTGAAACATCAAGTCAAAAAGTAGTTGTACCCATTTGATCAACCTCATTTGAGTTCACCTGCTTTTTTTATGTTTCACTTTAGTGAACTTGACTTCTTGAGCATTATAGTTTTCTTATTTTGGAGTCTCTCTTTTCATATTAGATTAGATCTTGCATTCAATTGCATTCATCCACATTGAAGTAGATCTCATTTAGGGTGTCTTATTTTGCATTCAAATTTGCATCTCATCTAGGGGTTTAGAATTGCATTGTTTTCATTCTTTAAATCTAAAAAATAAAAATAAAAAATTTTGGATATCATTTATATCACATAAAACTTCATTTCAAAATGAAAACAAAATTCTATATAAAAAAAAGGTCTTGTAATTCATCATTTTGTCACATTTTTAACTTGCATTTCAACTAGCATTTACAAAAAATTGAACTTGAATTTTATTGTAGTAGACTTGAATCTAAAAATAATTAGAAAAGGCTTAAAAATCTGTAAAAATTACTTTCAAAACCATAATCTAGGACCCATCCACCCTAGGGTGAATGATTCCCTGATTAGACCTAAATCCGGATTTCTAAAAGTTGAAATCTTCTATTATGTGCTTCTATTTGTTGCTATCAGATCTTTGTTTCAATTTGTTGAATTTCCATTTCATTCATTTGATTAGATATAGCATAATTTGGTTCATTCAGTGAATTATCTAGATTCAAAATTTCATTTACAACATTTCATTTTTAGATTGTTACATTGTGTATTCAACAAATTACCTTGGCTAGAAGCTGAAAACTGCATTTTACTCAAGGTAATTGTATTGCCTCTTTCCATTTTGGGTTTGTATGCTAAGTTTATAAAAAATTTATGAGCTTTATAATTTGGTTTCCTATTAGTAATACTATCATGAGATGCAGTGTGAGACTCATTTCATCCCATGATATACAATTTTCCATGGATCTTGGGTTTTCTAACTCTCTTCCTAATAGTTTTTATAATCAACCCTCTATGGATCATAACATGAATACTTCATTTCCCATGACTTCCATACGCACAACCAATGTGTGTGATGTTGTTCATATCCTACAAAAAAACTAAAAGAAGCTAGTTGAAGAGTTGGAACTTTTACAAGTCTTCATGACAACTAAACCTATTGCTAGCAATGCCATCTCTCTCATAAGGAATATACAAACAATCCTTGAACATAAAGAAGGGATATAATTCATGTGCTCCTTAGTCCATACTGTTCAACAAAATTTTCTTCCTCCTCAATCACCTTACCATACATCACCTATGCATACGTGAAAAGAACATACACCTTCTAAACACTTTACTACTCTTAACACATCATTTTTTTAAAAAGGAAAGGGTTTGCATTTAGAAAAAGAAAGTGATGACAACATAGTGATAAAACCAAAGAAGAAGAAACCACAAATGCATGAACATAAAATATTAAGTTACAAAAACTGTTTGAACCTCTTGAATCTCTTTATAACTCATTAGAACTATCCAAGAATGAGAAAATCTTCTATAATTTCTTTTATGTTGGCAATTGATTGAATTACCACCTAAACATGCAAAATTGATCAAATGAAAAACTAATAAGAATGAACCATATTGTGCTTATCATAGATTCTTTGGCTACCATATCAATGATTGTCATCCTTTAAATAAAGTATTAAATAATTTTACACCCTCTAAGAATCAAAATTAACTAAAAAAGCACATGCATTTTTCTCTTTTCCATCTAATGGTTGTAGAATCTTAGTATTATCACTATTACATGAACATTATGCATTTATTTCAAATTGTTGTCTTTATCACAATTAGATCATTCTCATCACTTATTTTGAATCATCCTTGTTTTTCACTTAGTGGTGACAAGGGGTTACATAGCATTTTCCTAGTTTTGGCATGTGTTTTGGTCCCTTTAGCTAGTTGTTTACCTTCCATTTATACCAACTGAGATAGGGATGTAGACAACCTACTATAGGTTGATTCACATGTGCCTTACTAGTCTTTTGTTTCTTTTTTTTTGTTTTTCATGTTTCTTTACGTGATTACATGTGCATAATCTAATCCCCCATGTTGTTTCATTTGATGTATCTCTCTCCTTTTGTGCATTCCTCTATATGTACCTACATTCTTCTCTATGTCGTAAACATTTTATCTTTTTCACTTGACTTGTGTTTTCCTTTAGGGGATGATGCAAGGCATTGAGACATTTAGGTCTCTTCCATGTTGACCTGAAGGATTTTTCTTTGCTTTCTCTCTCTATTTGTAATTATTCTAGTTATATGAAAGTTTGGGGAATGATGACACTTCAATGCTCTATGAAAACATTGTAGTAAAGACATACTGACCCTAGATCCATAGATCCCTTATGTATTTTGGGGGGCAACCCTTCCTTCCTTTTTCATATGTATCTCTATTTCAGGAACATATGACTAGGCAAGGGTATTTCTAAATAGGCTTCATGTCTTGGGATGAAACATTGGCTACTTTAAAGTAGTTTCTCATAGCAATGGTGTTAGCAACCTCTTTAATGTGGAGGCATATATTGATGACATCTTTCAACATTTTGCATATTTCATGGTGCCATTTTCTTTTTCTTGTGATGCATCCATTTCTTGGTGGTGCCAATGGGTTTGATGGCCTCCAAGAGTGTGATATGTCTAAGCCTACGAATTTCCCTTAGTTGCATGATGTGAAGCGAGGCATCCCATAAGTGGCAATCTGATATTCTTGATGATGCAGGAGCATCTAGTGGTGTAAGGGCAATCCTGCATCACTCAAAAAGATGATTTTCATTTATGTTTCCCTTGGTTAGCCTTTTGTAGATGTCTTTTCATTTCTAGATACCCTTTTCGTCATAATTTAATTCCCCATTTTTAGTTTTTCTTTTCTGCTTTTTCTAGTTAACTACTATTTTTAGCAGGTATTGGAATTTGAAGGTGTTTGGGGAAAAAATTATATGGGAGGATTCAAAATGGAAAAATAAGAAGATTGGTGAAAAAATTAGGCCAAGAGCATTCCCAGTTTGAAATATATTTTAGTTTCAGTCTCCCAGAAATGCACTTGAAAACCTTCTAGTTTAGGTTTGATGCACTAAACAGCCCTGAAATGGCCCAAAAACTTTCCAAAATGAGCATGGCTGATTTCAAGCACATTCTTGAATTTGAGACCTATTTGACAATTGAAACGATTCAAATAATAGTCCTAGATCAAAAGTTATGGCTCCCAAAAGTTGGTACAAATTCAAAATGTAGTAATTTTCAAATGATGTTTTAAACTTTGAATTTCATATTGTAATTTGTTGCACCAAACCACTAAAAAATATGATAATTCAAATGTTTTTTGGCTCCAAAATGGAAAAGGAGCTATTTATGCGAGGGATTTTTTGATTTTTGTAGTTTTTTTGGGGGAAAAGGAGTTCCCATGTTGTGAAAGGGGAATTCTATAGTGACTGTAATTTTCTGTAGCTTTCATGTATTGCAGAGCTTGAGGATTTGTGATCCTTTGTATGTAAGAAGTTAATTGTCTGAATAATAAAATTATTCTCTGGTTTGGTGTGTAAATTTCTTTGTCTCGAGTTGCACCCTCATCACTTGACTTGCTCTCCCTTAGAGATATTAGGCACGATGTTCCCTAAGAAGACCTTACATGAAGCGAGATCCCATTAAACAAAAACCTATAGACATAATATACAAAATCATTCATCATTGTTGTGCCTTACTGAGATTTTTAGGAGGATAACTTCAGTATGATATGGGAGCCTAATACAATTCTCTCATTTTCCTCCTTTTTTGGGATACTCACCTAGTTTATTGCTTGAGGTTCCACAATGCCAGAGTGAGCGTGTGTGTGTCATTTACATAGTGCACTTCAATTTCTACTTGTAAACATTTTTGGACAAACAACATAGACCTAGTTTGCATCACATTGGAGAGACTATTGAGGCCTTTTCTCAGACAACAACCATGTTCGACATCATGTTGGAATGATCAAAGCATGAACATTTATTTTCCTTTATTTTCTTGGTCTTTGATGGTGTATGCTTTAGTATCTTTGTCATTGTTGCATACATAAGTTTCATTATTGCATAATTTAGTGTGTTTGACATTTGGGAAAACTCTCACTAAAGTGGGGGAAAAATGTAGTGTTGGAAAAAGTATCCATTTTCCTTAGTTTGGGAATGAATAATTAATGATAAAATGGACTTAATTGTGCCTTATTTAGGGTGTTGTAAATTGTTTATTTACACTTTCACACTAAGCTAGGGATTTATTAATTGATTGAGGTTAATTGAGCTTAATTTTCCCCTTTAATTCAAATCCAAGCCTTATTTATTGAATTTTCTGAGGGATAAAGCCCGACACTCATTAATAATATTTGACAACTCTTAATTTGGCAAGGTTTGTTTCCTAGGATAGTGACCTACGACCCATTTTTGACCTGGAAAATGGGTCCCACTAGGTCTTAGGACCCCATTTTGGCATGTTATTTCACATTCCTTGAAATAGGTCCTAGTTAAGTATGTTAGGACCCATTTTCCTATGGAAAATGGGTCCTCCTTAACTTAGGACACCCCCTTTGGGATGTTGTTTGGGTGGGATTTTAATAATTTCAAATTCAAGATTTAATATTGTCTTATGTTATTTGAATTTCACAATTTAATCTTAAGTATAAATATAAGGCTATTTCATGTATTTTCCTCCTAAAAGATCTAAGCATTCAAGTATTAAAGCATTATATCAAATTTATGATCAAGAGAACATTCAAGAGCATTCAAGAAGGTACTCAAGGGTGGATTATTGAAGTTTTATTATTGTAATCAAAGAACATTTCATCATGTCGAAGTCATAAGGCATCATGAATGTTGTTGAGCTAATGTGTTGATGTAGCATCGAAGATCCAATTCAAGCATATCCAAGGCATTGTTTCTAATCAACTATTGTGATCAAGATCTGCATTCATTAAGGCCACTTCATGCTATATTACTGATTTCTCATCCTAGATTTCATCTAAGGCATCATTGTTTCATGTTTCATGTTCATGTTTATGTTTTATTTTTTCATCATAAGGTTTAATTACCAAGAGAGGGTTTGGCTAATGAGAAAACTTATTCCCTAACAATCAATATTATCTCCCCTTTGATTTGTGATTGTACGTTTTAGGTTAAAGATCAAGTGGAGAACAAAAGTTTCCAAAGTTGTAAAAGTTGTCTTTATTGTAATATCATGGAAATTGCTCTACATAATTTTTTTTTTTACTTTCAGGAGCTGAACACCTATGATCTAGGAGTGTATACATTAAAGAACCAAACCCAAAAATCAATTTTCCAAAACCCTAGCAGGGATCCATTGACCACTAGGCGAATGAGTCCTCTGTGAGGCCTGAAACAACACTTCTTCAAAAAGGTACACATTATTTTAGCATCTTAAAACGTCTCTTTTATTGTTATAACTATTAGGTTTATTTTCTCATTGTTATTTATGCATTATAGCCTCATAATTAAGTGAAACATCAAGTCAAAAATTAGGTGTGCCCACTTGATTAACCTCATTTGAGTTCACCCCCTTTTTCTATGTTTCAATTACAAATGTGAAACTAGCATATACCCACACCATTTACCATTTAATATTTTATATATATTGATGGAAGGACTTAATATAGTTACATATTGACAAGTGACACACTCTTGTG
Source organism: Sequoia sempervirens (assembly GCA_007258455.2). Lineage (NCBI taxonomy): Eukaryota > Viridiplantae > Streptophyta > Pinopsida > Cupressales > Cupressaceae > Sequoia > Sequoia sempervirens. The sequence continues at coordinate 20,733,878 of VDFB02000017.1, forward strand.
ATATGTTTAGATCACACATAAATTCCTTTTTCTTCCAATTCAACTTTCTGTAATACCCCATGTTTGTTGATTCATTAGATCTTCTTGGTACTCTTTGATATTTTGAATACTCTATGATACTTTATGTGGTAGATTTATATTTGATCATGTGTGATTTCTTAGTTAATTTTCTTACTGATCTTTACATTATGTGTGACAATTGATGATATATTATACATTGATGATTTGATTCATTATGCAATGGTGTTCTTTAAACTTATATGCGATAATGTACTTCCATGATATTATGTTTATGATGACATGTTTAGTGTATCTTGGTGGAAGGACGGAGTAGTACCACTCGCTCACGAGCACCCTGCTACCCCGCTATTACCTTTCATCGTGTGTTTTTAGTGGAGATTATATGTTACTTGACGTTTATCTGTTTGCAAGAATTGCAAGATTAAAAGTCTTGATTCCACCTGCTTCGGCAGGACAGGGCGAGCACAAAATAAACTCAACGAGAATGATGTTGTTAAAAGTTGTTAAGGAAGAATTCCTGACCCAAGTCTGTCATTTTGTTATGAGGTTGTTGAGTTTTGTGTTGATCTAGTTTTGTCTTGATATTTTGAGTTTTGAGTTAAATGATTTATCTAATTTATTTATGGTTTGGTGATAGTTAATTTAATTACTTTAGAGTTAAAAGATGAATTAAAGTTATTTTATTAATTATGATTTAGTAAGTATTGAAGTTTAATTATATTTTAATTAAAAGTTAATTATCTATAAAAGTTTGTTTTAATTATAATTTAGAATTAAGTGGTGGTAATTTAAAAATTATTGTTTAAAAATAAATAAATAATAAAAATAATAAATAATTAAAGCTGAAGATTCTTGTGGGGGTTATTTGGAGAATAAAATTAATTAATTCAAAATCTTCTTTCACGGGAGAGGAAGAGGAAGAGACAGGGGCTGTTGAAATGGGGATTTTGTATTCTTTTAAAAAAAAAGAGGAAAGAGGTATGGAGGGAAATTTTTAGAGGATTGTCTCAGATTTTGTTTTGGGGGAAAAAGAAGCTGCAAGAAAGGGCCAGTGTGTGAAGGAGGAGAAAAGCATATGTGTGGATTTCTTCTATAGCCGTAGGACGCCAAGTTTCTTTCAAAATTCTGTTCTATTTGGTTATGCTTTTGTTCATGTTATAAGCTCTTGGCTGTACTATTTGTTGAGTTGAATCTTTGGCTGTGTTGAATTTTATGATTGAAAATTTCTATCTGTAGAAATCTTGCAAATTTTTCCTTAAAACCTGGGGGAAATACTGTCTAAATTTCTTTAATGCAATTTATTTGAGAAGCACGTAGTTGACAAAGAATTTTAAAATATAATTGATTGGGTTTTTACCCAGATCTGGAATTTCCTTTGTTTGAAACAAAATGTTGTATTTGGACTATGAACCAGGGTTAAATATGGGTTTTCTATTTATTTTTATAAATGTAGATTCCCAGGTTATATCCATATATATAGATATAACTCTTTCTAAAAATTTTGGAATGTATTTGATTTTTAAAAAAATCTGGGAGGCTAAGTAGTTTTATTTTATTTTATTTTTAAAAAAAAAATCAGATGAAGGTTAACTTGGTACTCTGGGTACGAATTGTTGGGTTCCAAACCCATGAGTTATTGTTCCATTGTATTTTATGGAATTCATTTTATATAAAATATATGTCTATATATATATGTCAATCTGGGGTTTTACTTGTTGATTTGTTTCTTTTGTATTTTATGATTGATAATGTATTCGGTTGGAAATCATGAAATTTAATATTGTTAAACTCTGTCAACATTTTGGACTGTTGCGTCCGTACCCCAAGATGGTATATTGCATGGTTATTAAACTTTATTTTGTTATCCATATTGAAATTTCTGAATTCGCAATTTTAGTAATTCGTATATTATAACAGATAGGTAGAAATCCGCAATATTCATTATAATCCATTTGTGGCTATTCATTTCACACCCTATGTCTCTGTGCTATCATTGAATTTCCATGTGTACGAGAGGGGTGTGGTTGGCATCGTTCTCATTACCCTGGCGCCCAAGGACAAGGCAATGTACATTGCACTGTACATGTCCCTGCACAGTAATGAAGTTGTATAACACATGGTGCTGCTTGTATTTAGTGTTTGTAATGGGCTAGTTCATAAATGCAAATGTTTTATTCATAGTTTTTCAGGCATATAACTGCTTTATCGGGCTTAGCTCGCGGGGGGTATAATGTTCGTTGTGTGTGGAACGTTTCAAATTTAAATGTATATAATATGGGTTTCATAAGTTTGATATGTAATTAAATAATTATATAATTATATATATTTATATAGATATATATATATTGGGGTTAGTATTAATATTCATATTATTATTAATGTTAATACTAATGTGTATATATATGTGTGTAGATATATATGTATATATATAGAAATTGTAATTTTATTGTAGGTTAGTTTTTAATTTAATAGTATGATAAAAAGAGAGTTTACAATTATTTGTAATATTTTTAAAAGATTTGTTGAATATGGTGATTTAAGGAAGCAATGTAATGGTCAAAAGTAGAGATAGATTAGATTTTCTTAATTAAATGGAATTTTTGTGTTATTGAATTATATTTTTGGTGAGGATTTTTCAATGTGTTTGAGATGTGTCTTTTGGTATTATTGTTAATGATTCTTTTGAGTTATATTGTTTCATGTGTTATGGATTTTCTTTTATTTGGGGGTTTATGCTCTGTATGGGAACCCTAGAGTTTAACAATCTTGTTTAGGAACCTAAGTGAATTCCAGAGGTGGGGTAATTTGGTTACTCTTGTTTTAGTTTTAAACTTGGATTTGTGATGTTTATGGATTAGTTATACTTTTGGAATGTACCAGGCTATAGATGTGTTTCCTTGTGATTGGTGAGATGATCATGCCTAACTTTTGATTGTCTTTTGATGTAGTTCTTTTATGTGGTACAATCCTTGATGTTATTGTTTTGTGGTTGAGTTTTTAGAGGGAGTGGCTCTAAGTGGGTGGTCGGCGCACAAAGGGGTGCCAGGATAGCCCTCGTTAGAGTGAATTTAATAAGTGATAATTTAAATAATCAACTAGGGGATGGGTTGTAACACACTAAAAAGATAATTGTTGCCTCATCCGCCTTTTAGTGCTACCATAGACTAAAGGGGATTGAGAAGGCCATGGTTGGCATGATCGTTGCCTTGTCTTTGCGAAAGGTAACGGTTCCGCATGAGCAACCCAATGGGGCGGTTCCTTGAGATAAGTAGCCTGGATAACCATAGATGGAGGCAGCTCCTAGTGCTTGGTTGTCTAGATAATCCTTTAGTAGATGGAGGTGGCACCTTGCAATAGGTAGTCTGGAGAATCCATGTTAAGCCATGCGATGACACTCTCCTCTAACATTCTTATTTACGTTGTCTTTTGGAAATCCTCTTGAATTGGTCACTTATCTTGTATTGGTGATTTGTTTGTTGTTGTTTGAAATTTGAGTAGTCTTATTTGTTGTATGATTTTTCATTAGCTGTTTGTGAGTCTTTGTTTTGGTGGTCTTGGTTAGGAACCCTTCCTTAGCAACTCCCAGCATAGGGGTGGTTGAGTGGAACGTGTCTCGCACCTATTGGGATTCTCTCCTTTATGCAGGTTCGTCTTTCAGTGTCGAGTTGCAATAGCGGTTGATGCTTTGGTTCGTGGGTTCCAGATTTATATACTTATGTCATTCTTATATTGATGTATCACTACCACTTAGTTGGGAAAGTTTTGTAAATTATTGCACATGGTGCTATTATGATGTAATCTCATGTTGATGCATTGTACTTTTATTGTAAACTTCGTTATGAGAAGAATTCATAATGATGTTATAACTTTGGATATTATTCTATCTTATTTTTCTATTGTTGTTACTGATGTAATTATGCTTATGGATGGATGAATGTATGGTTTATGTAATGGTTAGGTGAATGTTTATGATGTTAAGAGTTAGTTCTTAAGTAATGACCTCGTGTTCCTCAAAGGATTAAGTCATGCAATTTGAATAATGGTTATATTATGTTATTTAATGTTCACTCCTTTGATTTAAAAATAAATAAAAATTTGGTTGTATTTTACTTAATTTCTTTGGGGTTGCGTGGCGGGGCATTACACTTTCATTTACATTTATTTCCATCCATTTCATGTGTTATCATCCTATAATTTAGAAAAATTAATCTAACCATTTTATAAAAATAAACCAACCATATGATACTAAATTTATAAACAATATTTGTGAAAAATAGTTGGAATCTCAATCAATAATATTTGCAAGAGTTGAAGGATATGGATTAGATGCCATATAATATGTAGGAAAGGAAAATGAGGAGAGTTGCAATTGATAGGATAAGTATAAAAATATAATACATTTATTAGCATTGATTCATTAATTCCTTTCTTTCCTCAACATTGTTTAGATAAAACCATATTCAACCCATCAATTTTTCATTACAACTTTACTAATTTTGAAACACTATGTAATTTTTATTTTAACAAAATGAAAAAAAACTCTTATAGACATTGCGAGTTTTTTTTTTTTTTTGGATCTCATTTTATTTAGACTATATATCTTAATTAAAAATAAGAATAATAAATATAGTTTAAATTTTGAAGAATAAAGTTAAAATTCAAAAGAGTTAGATGGCTTCCATTTAATATGTTTGATGTAGGAGCATCTAGTGGTGTAGGGAAATATTAAGTCACTAAAAAATATGTTTTTCCTTAGGTTTATTTAGTTGTTTTGAGTTCCATGATGACACTTAATAGGTGTAAGAGATTTAGAAGTCAAAAAAGGTGAAAAAAGGTCACTTAATATTTTTAGTAAGTCATCCTAAATGAGCTCGTATGGACCTGGAAAAAAAATTGTTGCAAAAGAATAATCTCAATACCTTGTATGGTTTGGGAGATATTAAAGTTTTTGTCATGAGAAATTTCTCTAATGCATGTTCAAATTCAAATTTAAAAACCGTAGAAGCCTCAAAATAGCTCAAAAAGTGTATGAAATCATCTTAGATCATTTCGATGTTGTAGATCTATTTGGGAGCTTTCCAATGATTTAGTATAATAGAAAATTTGCCCCCCTGATAAAAAATTATGGCCCCGAGAAGCTACCCCACTAAAAAGTGAATTTCATTAAAATATCTTCCTAAGCAAGAAATCAAATGGCAGACACCAAAACAAAAGTTAAAGTTACACTTTCTAGAACATTCAAGGGTAGTTATTTGGTAAAATAAAAGGGTTAAGTGGGAATTGTAGAATGTGGCTCCATTAGTGTAGATTGTGGCTCTAAATAATATATTTTATTTCAGATTTCATTTTGATGTAATGAATCAAGCCCATGAGGATGTAGCTCTATAATTTATGAATCTATAATTTCATTTTCAAAAAATAATGAAAGTGGGTTGTTGTCTATCTTGCATTTTTTGTGTTGTTATTTTTTATTGTGTTTTTTGTAAGGTTTTGGAAGTGTATCCCTCATCAAGTGGTATAAAAGAAGGTTTTCTTGAGTGTGTAAATAGATCATCAAATGTGAGGCAATTTACACTAGGACTTCTACTTGTGCATTTCCGATAAGAGTGATCAGAATCCCTCCATGAAGAAACTGTGGTAGTGGAAGAAATTATATTGTACCAGAAGAGGGTTTTAGAGCTCTGTAGAGACAATTTCAAGCACTGCAAGTGTACTTATGTCAAAGGTTTGAGCCAAGAAGAGGAGATGAAAGTTAAGATGAAGCTAAAAATGAGGAGCAGTTTGAAGAAGAACAAGATGCAGTAGATCTAGAGCAAGTGAGATATTTAATGCCATCTCTAAGATTGGTAAAAGGAAAAATATCAATGTTTCTACATTTTCTATAAATCTTAACCAAGCAGAGTTTATTGATTGAACCTATAATATGGGGGATTATTTTGAGGATGAGGAGGTGGAAGATCTTGAGAATCAAATTTGCAAAGACCAAGCTAAAATGTGATGTGAATATTTGGTGGAAAGAGGTATAACTAGAAAAAAATTGAGGAAAATAAAAAATAACCAAATGGGATCACATGGTCGAAAAAATTAAAAGGACAATTCATTCATGTGGATTATGAGCTCTATTTGTTGAAGAGGATGTAAGGGTTGAAACAAGTGATTAAATCTATCAAGGAGTTCCTATCTTCCTTGTAGGTCTCTCTTAGGTCTCTCCACACTCCCTTTATCCCTCTTAGGTCTCTCCCACTCTCTCTCTCTCCCTCTTAGCTCTCTCTCTCTCTCTGACACACACACACACATAAACACTCACACTCTCCATATCCCTCTTAGGACTATTTGTCCCTTTATCTACCTCTCTATATTTCACTATGACTCCTCTTAAGATTTGGACCTATACCTCCCCTTGTTTCTCTCTCCCTCCCTCCCTCCCTCCCTCCCTCTCTTTTTAACTCTTTAGACCTCTCCTTATCAATATATTAAACTCTAAACTTCACTATTCACTTCCCCATCCCTCTCTCCTTATCTCTTTTTCCCTCTTTAGAGCTATCTTTCTCACTCTCACTCTCCTTGAGCTATATACCTATCTCTCTACCTCTCTCTCCATCCTTCCTTCCCTCTCTCATTTTCCCTCTTTATATCACTCTCTCTCTCTCTCACTCCCTCTCTCTCTCTCTCTCTCCCTCTCCATCTCTCTCCATCTCCCCCTCTCTCTCCATCACCCCTTCTCACTTCATTGTAAGTATCCCTCCCTCTTAAGTCTCTCTCTCGCTTAGGTCTCTCTCTTTCTCTTGTTTGGCCTTGTCATTACACCAAAAGGTCAACCTGTCAATGCTGAATACAAGCATCAATTGAGATCCATAGGAAGTGGTTAGACCATGTCACAAACCCAATTATTGTGCTAGACAAGGAATACCAAGAGACACCATCTTCCAACAATTGCCCAACACCCCCCCACACACAAGTGATGGGTTTGAGCCTATGACTAGCTTTGATACCAATTATTGGCCTTGTCATTGCACCAAAAGGTTGACCTATAAATGCTTGATACAAGCATTATCTAAGATCCACAGAAGGTGGTTAGACCATGTCACAAAGCTAAGCATAGTTCTAGACAAGGAAGACCAAGAGACACCATCTTGGAACATCTCTCTCTCTCTCTCTATCACACCAAATCTCCATCTCCATCTCAAGTACCTCTCTCTCCCACTCTTTCTCTCTCCATATTGAGTCTCTCTCCCTCTCCCTCCCTTTATCTCCCTCTCTCCTTCTCAAGTCTCTCTCTCTCACACACACAAAAAATCACACTCTCCATATCCCTCTAAGGTATCTCTCTCTCTCTCTCCATCTCAAGTCTCTCTCCCTCTCCCTCTCAATTATGTCTCTCTCTAGTCCCTCCCACTCTCTCTCTCTATCTTTCCCCCTCCCTCTACCTCTCACTCTCCATATCCCTCTCTCCCTCTCTCTCCCTCCCTCTAAATTATCTCTCCCTCTTAGATCTCTCTCTCAAGTCTCTCTCTCTCTCTCTCACACACACTCTATCTCCATCTTAGGTCTCTCTCTCCTCTCTCCATCCCTCTCTCCCTCTCTCTATTCCCTCCCACTCCCTCTCCCTCTCCCTATCTCCATCTCTCTCTATCTCTCCCTCCCTTTAAAGTCTCTCTTCCTCTTAAGTATCTCTCACTCTTAGGTCTCACCCACTCTCTCTCTCTTGTCCCACTCCATCTCCATGTCTATCTCTCCCTCTCCCTCTCCCTCTCACTCTCCATTTCCCTCTCTCCCTCTCTCTGTCTCTCTCCCTCCTATATATCACACACACTCTCTCTCTCACTCTATTTCCCCATAGGTCTCTCTCTCCCACTCTCTCTCCTCTCTCCATCCCTCTCTCCTTTCAAGTCTTTCTCCCATCCCACTCCTCTCGATGTCTATCTATCCCTCTCCATCTCCCTCTCACTCTCCATTTCCCTCTCTCCCTCCCTTTTTCTCCCTCCCTTTGAAGTATCTCTCCCTCTTATATATCATTCTCTCTCACACACACACATTCCATTTCCCTCTTAGGTCTCTCTCTCTCCCACTCTCTCTCCTCTCTCCATCCCTCTCTCCTCTAAAGTCTCTCTCTCTCTCACACACACACACTCACACTCTCCATCTCCCTATCAAGTATCTCTCTCACCCACTATCTCTCCATCCCAAGTTTCTCACCCTCTCCCTCCCTCTATCTCCCTCTCCCTCTCACCCTCTCCACTCTCTCTCTCTATCTCTATCCATAGCTCTTCTCTCTTTGGTCCCTCCCACTCCCTCTCTATCCCTTGCTCTCTATCCTCCTCTCACTCTCCATCTCCTGCTCTCTCTCTATCTCCCTTTAAAGCCTCTCTCCCTCTTATATCTCTCTCCATATCCCTCTCGAGTTGCTATCTCTCTCTTAGGTTCTCTCCCTATCCATCTCCCTCTCTCCCTCTCTCTCTCCCCCTCTTAAGTCTCTCTCTCTCTCTATCTCTCTCTCTCTTTCTTATGTCCCTCCCTCTCCCTCTCCCTCTCCCTCTCCATCTCCCTCTATCCCTCTCTCTCTCCCTATTAATTATATCTCTCTCTTTCTCTCTCTCTCACACACTCCATCTCCCTCTCTGGTATCTCTCTCTCCCATGCTCTCTATCCATATAAATTCTATCTCCCTCTCCCTCTATCTCTCTCCCTCTCTTTATATATATACATATATATACGTACATACATACATATATATACATCCATATATATATAGAGATATATATATACATACATATACATACATATACATACATATATATACATATACATATACATTTATATATATACATATACACACACACACACACACATATATATATATCTCAAGTCCCTCCCACTCCCTCTCCCTCCCTCTCTCTCTCCCTCCCTTTGAAGTCTCTCTCCCTCTTAAGTCTCTCTCTCAAGTCTCTCCCACTCTCTCTATATTCCTCTTAGGTCTCTCTCTCTCTCTCTCTCACACACACACTCTATCTCCCTCTCAAGTCTCTCTCCCTCTCAAGCATCACTCTCTCTCTCTCTCTCACACACACACTCCATCTCCCTCTCAAGTCTCTCTCCCTCTCCCTCTCATTCCATCTATCTCTCTCTTTCTCTCCCTCTCAAGTCTCTCTCTCTTAAGTCCCTCCCACTCCATCTCCCTCTCTCTCTCCTCCTCCAACTCCATCTCCCTCTCTCCCTCTCTTTCCCTCTCTAGTCTCTCTCTCTCTCACACACACACACTCCATCTCCCTCTCAAGTCTCTCTCCCTCTCCCTCTCATTCCATCTATCTCTCTCTTTCTCTCCCTCTCAAGTCTCTCTCTCTTAAGTCCCTCCCACTCCATCTCCCTCTCTCTCTCCTCCTCCAACTCCATCTCCCTCTCTCCCTCTCTTTCCCTCTCTAGTCTCTCTCTCTCTCATATGGTGTGTGTGTGTGGATATAGACAAAGAGATAGATATAGGGAGGCATAAATAGGGTGTGTGTTTATATATGAGTGAGAGAGATATATGGAGATAACTTGATGAAAATTTATATTATATAAATAAATAGATGGATGGAGAGGGAGAGGGAGTGAGTGAGAGAGAGAAAGAGAAGTAGTGAGATATAGAAATATGGAGTGATATAGATAGAGGAACATAGGGAGAGATATATATAGAAAGAGGGAAATATGTAGAGATATATATAGCCTGTGAAAGATAGAGGGGAAGAGAAAGGTAGATAACTAGGTAGAGAGGGAGAGAGAGAGGAGAGATATAAATAAAAGGTACATTAAGGAAAAATTGGAGAGATAGGTAGAGGGTAAATGAAGGAGAAGGGAGAGATAGCTAAATAGATAGAGGGAGAGCGAGCTATAGATGCTCTCCTAGTTCAACTTGGGTAAAGGTGTGCATAGGATAAAAGATAACAAGGAGGAATTCTATAATGATTTATTCAAATTTTTATTCCATTTAGTTAAAAATATAAGTTTCTCATTATTTATTAGTTCTTTAATGTTTCAATTCATTTGGGATGATTATTACAAGAAAAAAAACATGAAAAAAGGAGTTTGTATGCAAGAATTATGAGCATTTAAAATTTTTAAACTTAAGGAGGAACTTAAAATTATTGTAACTATTTTTTTGTGCTTAATCTATCAAAAAAATCTTATCCATTATGTGGACCTTTGAATCATCTTTCCAATACTTGTAAAAAATAATTTTTTTGATCAATAACAAAAAAGTTCTTCCCAGTTTACTGACATGTGCTTTTTGGTATTTTCAAAATGGATATCCATTTCAAAACGAATATGCATTTTGTTTGCGTAAATTGATGAAAATTAATTTCAAGAAATGGATATTTTTTATAAATGAATATCTATTTTGGTTCGGTATTACCAAACTAAAATGGATATTGTACCCAACCCATTAAAAAAAGTCAACATCTTTTTATGTGATTTTAGTGAAGTAAAAATGTGTTTTTTTCCTCATTGCCACTTTTTGGATCCCCCATGATCTTGCGCATGCCCTAACCTACTAAGATTCTTAGTAAGAGATAAGCCCAAGGGATGGGATTTGACTATACCATCTAAGGAAATAATTTCTTACAACAATTCTATCAACATGAGAACTAGTAAATCACCATTCTAGATTGTGTTTGGGAGTAGTCCAAGAACTACTTTTGAAATAACAAAGATGGATAAGGGGTAGACGAATAGTTTTGAGGTTGAATATTTTGTAGAGCACCTAAAGAACTTGTATGAAGAGGCAATAAATCACATCAATAAGATGAATACTTAGTACAAAACCAAGGCTAATCAAAAGAGAATATTTAAGGAGGTCCAGGTTGGTGATGATGTCATGGTTCACCCAAAGAAAGAAAGGTTCCCAATGGGAATGTATAGAAAGTTGAAAATGAAGAAAATTGGATTGTGCAAGATCCTAAACAATCATGATTTAGAAAATGCTTATGAGGTAGATTTTCCTAGTGGAATAAACATTTCTCCTATGTTCAACATTGTTGATTTGATAGAGTATCATGAAGGTGATATAGAGGATGGGCCAATAAAAGAATAGTGTAAAATTCCAACACCTACTTCTGAGAAGGGAGAGATAGAAAAAAATTGGATAGCCATGGGGAAAGAAGTACAAGAAATAGGAAATATGAAGAATGTCTAGTTAAATAGGAAGGATCATTGAAGATTCATTATGGTTTTATAAGGCTGAGGTTAATCTTCCTAGTTTCCCTCTAATTCTTGAAAAGTGATAGGGAGTCTTTACAAATTACCCTAGGTGTTTCATATAGGAGCAGCTAGTGGCGTAGGGAAATCTTGCATCACCTAAAAATATATTTTTCTTTATTTTTCTATAGTTGTTTTGAGTTCCATGATGGCCCTTAAGGGGTGTAAGATAGTTTGTAGTTAGAAAAGGTGAAAAATGGTCACTTACTATTTTTAGTAAGTCATCCTAAATGAGCTTGTATGGACTTGAGGTTAATCATCTTGGTTTCCCTCTAATTCTTGAGAAGTAACAAGGACACTTTTCTTGGTTGTATAAGGCTGATGTTAATCATGTTGATTTCCCTCTAATTATTGAGAAGTGATAGGGACAATTTAGAAATTATCCTAGGTGTTTCTATAGGAGCATCCAGTGGTGTAGGGAAATCTTGCATCATATTTTTCTATAGATGTTTTGAGTTCCATGATGGCACTTAAGGGGTGTAAGATAGTTAGTAGTTAGAAAAGGTGAAAAATGGTCACTTACTATTTTTAGTAAGTTAGCCTAAATGGGCTTGTATGGACCTAAAAATTTACCACAAGTAGTAGAACTAAAACATTTTCAAAGGTGGTTATGTGCAAGATCATCATGGAAAAAACATGCCCTTAAGTGGAAAAAAATTTAAAAAACTCAGAGTTAGGAAACTTGAAGTAAAAATTTAGTTATCTGTTGGAGATTGTTGGATTCTATGGATGTGTTGTTGATATGTGGTTTTCATTAATGTCAAAACTATTAGAATTTGGTGTATCTATTGCTATATATGTCAAGGATATTGAGAAAATTATAAGAAAAGTTGTTCCAGGTTCCTAGTGGAGTTGTGTAGGTCATGAAGGAATTATGTTCTATACGTAAAATATTAGTTGGTGTGGATTAAAATATTTATTGTTGAGTATGTAAAGATCATCTACTAGAAGTTTCAGAGGTCTGCATGAAGTTCTATGTGAGTTATGGTCTGACAGTGTTTTGTTGGTCTCTGTTAGTGTTCCTGAATGAAGATTGTGTGATTTTGGTTATCTCAATTATTGTGGATGCTTCTCTATTGTTTCTTGGTGTTCTCAAATGTCTCTAGGTCATTCTTTGTCTTTGTGGTACATCCACTTGATCCGATGTTCTTGTGATTGAAGATCTTTTCTTGCGCATGTTTGGTTTTTCATGTTCATGTCTGACATGTTGATGATAGTGTGTTGTGGATGTTCAAGGTGAAATTAATTAAATTATTTTTGTATTCGAGATATTGATTTGGGTCTCCACTATGTTGTGGTTGACATTGGTGGGTTCACATTAAAATTTAGCTATTAATCTCGATCGACATTGCAAATATAATTTATTTTTCTTGGCCAACCATGTTGTAATGAAATCTCCTATAGTGGATATATAAGAATGATTGTGTGATAGGTGGAAAGTATGCTTTGTGCGCGCCTATGTGCATATGTGTGAATATCATTACTAAGAAAAGTGTGAAGAAATGTTGCGCTTAATTGGAACTGTAATTAGGCTTGAGCAGAAACTATTTTCTCAGTTCATACCCTCTCAATTTTTAATCCAATGTTGTTGGGTAGTGAGCCCCTTTTGTAATTGAGCAGTGAGCTCTAGGCAGTGTTCCTAAATGCATGTGCATTCCCCTTATTTTTTTTCATTATAAATTTTAGCAGGGTATAATCTTATGACTAACATCCACAATGGTTTTTCCCCTAACAGGGTTTCCACAAAAAAAATCTTGGTGTTCTTTATCTCTTTTATATGTTAATTGCTTATGGTTAATTTTTCTTTCATTAGATCTAAGATTAAGGATAAGTTAAGTTAGAAAAATTTTAAATTTCTATGACAACTGATTCATCCCCCCCTCAGTTGTTTGTCCTTGTTTTTCTGACAATAAGTATCAGAGCAGGTTCCTCTGAAGAAGTTTAATAGCTTGAGGTGATCTAGAATGACAACATTCAAGAAGGACAGTCCTAGATTTGATGGCACCAACTACTCACCATGGAAAGTCAAGATGCAATTTCATCTGTAGTGCATTGGTGATGCTTATTGGAAGATTACAAAAGATCAATATAATATTCCATAGAATGGTCCCTTCTTTGCTGATGAGATCAAAGATGTTGAAAGTAATACCAAAGCTATGGAAGCATTGGTGAGTGCTCTGATAGATTCAGAGATGGCTAATGTGATAAGTCTACTAATAGCTCATGAGATCTAGACGAAGCTAGAAAATTTGTATGAAGGATATACATAGGTGAAGATGGCTAAGCTACAGAGCTTAAAAGGAAAGTATGAGAATCTAAAGATGGGTGAAGATGAATATATTACTTCTTTTATGCAGAGTAAATGAAATAGTGCTAGGTTTTAAATGTGTCAATGGTTCAGTGAGTGAGGATGAAATTGTGGCTAAGATACTCAGATCCTTGCCTCACAAAATGAAGGTTCATGCTATTGAGGAATTTATGTATGTAAACAAGATGACAAGAGATACACTCATAGGGAAGCTTGCTGCTTTTGAAATAAATGAATTTGGTGAATCTACACCAAAAACTGAATCTACATTCAAAGCTACTATATCTATAAGTTACAAGAAAAGATACAGTCTGGGAGAAAGCTCCAAAAAGATATCTAAATATGATGAAGAATCGAAATAGCTCGAAGACATAGAAAGAGAAGTACAAGAACTAGAAGCATTGATTGCAAAGCAAGAAGGAAGATGAAAAGGTAAGTATGAAGATGTATTGCCTATTAAATGTTTTTCATGTAGTAAGATACATCATTTTGCATCAAGATGTCCTAAAAGAGTTCCTAGATCTAAGCCTAGAAAACCTAGATTCCAAAAGAGATGCTACTTTGCTAAAGAAGCAATAATTGATGATGAGTCTAATAAGGATGATGGAAATGAAGATGAGTGGGCTTTCATTGCTACCATTGAAAATAAACCTATACCTATTGAATCTACCAAAGATAAGAAAGCTCTTGCAACCTAGGTTGAGAGGAAAGATGAGTGGGTAATTGATAGTGGATGCTCACATCATATGACCAGTGATAAAAGAAATTTTTTGAGTCTAGAGAAGTATGATGGCAGGGTTGTAAGATTTGGAGATAACAATGTTTGTGTGATTTTTGGAAGAGGTTCTATTAGCCTTGGTGGTAAGGAAAACACTGATGATGTTCTCTATGTTGAAGGCCTAAAGCATAACTTGTTAAATGTTGGAAAAATGGTACACAAGAGATATGATATATAATTCAAGAAAGGAAAATGCAAGACTCATGGGAGTTCCAGAAACATGATTGCTACTAGTGTGCAAACTAAAGGTAATATTTTTCACTTGAAAACTGCTAGTGAAAGTTTTTTAATTACTCAAGTAGATGAAAGTTGGTTGTGGCATAGGAGGTTTTGTCATGTAAAATTTGACAACATTATCAAGATAAGTTCTACTCAAGTAGTAAGATATATTCCTAGGTTAGTGAAGCCTGCTAATGTAATCTGCCAAGAATGTTAGATGGGTAAAAAAACTAGAGTCTCCTTTTGGAGAAAACAATTTCATTCAAATAATTTGTTGGAACTACTACATACTAATCTTTGTGTTCCCTCTAGAGTTAGAAGTATTCATGGAGAAAGGTATTTTATGTTGGTCATTGATGATTACTCTTGAGTGATTTGGGTTTCATGTTTAAGAGAAAAGTTTGAAGCATTGGACAAGTTTAAAAGTTTCAAGGCCATGGCAGAAAATGAAAAAGGTTTGAAAATCAAATTTATGAGATTTGACAGAGGTGTCGAATTAATTTCAAAAGAGTTCAATTCTTATTGTGAAGAACATGGAATTAAAAGATAGTTATTTGCTCCTCAAACCCCTCAACAAAATGGAGTTGCAGAAAGAAAGAATAGAACAATTTTGGATGCTTCCAGAACAATGATGATGGAAGGGAATGTATCTTAGATGTATTGGAATGAAGCGGTAACCGCTATTGTATATACTTTGAATCAGGTAAATGTGAATGGTAATTTTGGTAAGACCCCTTATGAATTATGGTTCGGTTACAAGCCTACTATTAAGTATTTCAAGATCTTTGGAAGAAAATGTTATATCAGGAGAGATGCTATAGGAAAGTTTGATGGTAGAAGCAATGAAGGGATCTTCCTAGGTTACTCCACAAATAGCAAGGCATACCGATGCTATAACAAAATATTGAGAATTTTTTTTTAGAGTGAAAATGTTAGAGTTGACGAGGACTCTATCAAATCATCCAAACGATTCAACCATGATTCAGATGAAGACAACACAAATCAAGGGAGGAACACTAAAACACCAAATCTACTTCAGACTATTCCGTATGTTCTGGTGAAGTAACCATAAGTTGTTCTGAAAAAGAAAGTTAGTCAAGAAGCACAAACAAGTGCAAGTGTAGAAGAAATTGTAGAAGATTCAGAAGTTCGAGGAAGTCCCAAAACTCTAAGGTATGTAAATTTGAATCATTCTAAAATTCAAATCATAGGAGATAAGAGCAAAGAATTGCAAAGTAGAAGAAAATTTGTAGAAGAATATTGTCTGATTTCTAAGATTGAACCTAAGAATGTCACTGAAGCCTATCAAGATGAACATTACTTAGAAGCTATGAAGGAAGAGCTTGCATAGATTGAAAAAAATGACACATGGACATTGGTTCCAAGGCCCAAAGACAAGAATTTGATTGGTATTATGTGGGTATTCCGAAACAAGCTCAATGAGGAAGGTGAAGTGGTCTGGAATAAGGCAAGACTAGTATGTAAATGGTACTCTCAAATGGAAAGTATTGATTTTGAAGAAACCTTTTCCCTTGCTGCTAGAATTAAAGTAGTAATATTATTTCTTGCTTATGCTACTTATAAGAACTATAAAGTCTATCAAATGGATGTAAAGTTTACATTTTTGAATGGGGAACTAGAAGAAGTGTACATTGAATAGCCAAATGGATTTTAGCTAACAAATAAGGAAGATATGGTTTGTAGATTGAAGAATGCTTTGTATGGACTCAAACAAGCCCCCAAAGCTTGGTGTACCATATTGGAAAAATATCTACTCAAGCTTGGATTCACTAAAGGTACTAATAATAGTAACTTATACTTCAAATTAAATCATGATAAGGAGTTAATCATAGAAGTATTTGTTGATCACATCATTTTTGGAGGAGCTAATAATCTATGCATAAAATTTGCTGATGAGATTGAGATGAAGAGTGAATTTGGGATGAGCATGATTGGTGAAATGAAGTTCTTTCTAAGATTGAAAATTATAGAGTTGGACCAAGGGATTTTCATATCTCAGTCCAAATATGTGAGAGAACTATTGCAGAAGTTTGGAATGGAAGACTCCAAACCTATTGGTACTCCCATGGTAACTGGATGTAAGTTGACTGACAATGATGACTCTCCTAAGGAAAATCCAACTAGATATAGTTCAATGATTGGTGGATTTCTCTACTTGACTCAGAATAGACTAAATATTATGAATGTTGTATGTATGGTTGCTAGATTTCAAGCTGATCCAAAAGAATCACATGTGACTGTTGTTAAAAGAATCTTTAGATATTTGAAAGGAATAGTTAAATTTGGACTTTGGTATCCAAAGGATGATGATATCACTTTGTGTGCATACATTGATGCTGACTAGGCTGGTGATGTGGATGATAGAAAAAGTACCGGTGGTGGTGCTTTCTTCTTAGGGAAGAAGCTGGTATCCTGGTTATGTAAAAGAAAAACTCAACTTCTCTATCTATTGTTGAAGAATTATATATTATTGTTGCCAATAATTGTACTCAAGTGATATGGATGAAACATATGTTGAGAGATATCAAAGTAATATATGAAGAGCCTATTTCCATATACTATGACAACTCAAGCACAATAAATATATCAAGGAATCCATTGCTACACTCTAAGATGAAACATGTATCAATCAAGTTTCATTTCTTGAGGGAAAAAGTAAATGAGAAAGAAGTCAGATTGGAGTATGTGCCTACCAAAGAATAGATTGTAGATATATTTACTAAGCCAAATTTCCAAAAGATAATTTTGAGCATCTCAGAGGAATGCTAGAGGTAATTACCTCTCTTGATAAGAACTAAATGATGCATTTACTTACATTAATCCATGAGCCTTATTACTATATTATGATCTAGATTGATGTCTTTGTTGATGGTACTCAGGGGGAGTAGTCAGATGTGCAGATATGTGGTTCAGAGTGTATGGAAAGGTCATGGTTACCTTTTCCATTGATGTCAAAGTGGGAGAAGAGTAATGAAAAAAATATATTAGAGGAAGAAGAGCAACATGAGAAATCTTTTCAAAAATGAAGTGCAAAAGAAGTGAGTGTGTTGGGTTGATGGTATTTTTCACATCATGTATTGCCATCAATGCGAAAGGGGGAGATTGTTGGAGATTTTTGGATGTTGTGGATGTGTTACTGATTTGTGATTGTCATTGATGTCAACACCATCAGAATTTGGTGTATCTATTGTTGTAAATGTCAAGGATATTGAGAAAATTATAAGGAAAATTATTCTAGGTTCCTAGTGGAACTATGTAGGTCATGGAGGCATTCTATTCTATATGTAAGAGATTAGGTGATGTGGATTAAAGGGTTTATTGTTGAGTATGTATAGATTATCTACCAGAAGTCTTAAAGGTCTGCGTGAAGTTCTATGTGACTTACAGTCTGGCAGTGTTTTGTTGGTTTCTGTCAATGCTCCTAAATGAAGATTGTGTGATTCTGGTTATCTTAGTTGTGGATGTTTCTCTATTGTTTCTTGGTGTTCATAGATGTTTCTAGTTCATTCTCTATCTTTTTGGTACATCCACTTTATTACTAACTATAGATTAAAGATATATTTACTAAGCAATGTTACCGAAATATATTTTTGAGTATCTCAGAGGAATGCTAGGGGTAATTATCCATCCTGATAAGAACTAAATGATGCATTTACTTGCATCAATCCATGAGCCTTATTGCTATATTTTGATCCAAAATAATGTCTCTATGGTTGCTACTCAGGGGGAGTAGTCAAATGTGCAGATATGTGGTTCAGAGTGTATGGAAAGGTCATGGCTACCTTTTCCATTGATTTCAAAGGGGGAGAAGAGTAATGTAAAAAATATCTTAGGGGGAGAAGAGAAACATGAAAAATATTTTTAGATGTGAAGTGCAGAAGAAGTGAGTTGTTGGGTTGATGGTATTTTTCACATCATGTGCTACCATCAATACCAAAGGGGGAGATTGTTGGATGTTGTGGATGTGTTGTTGATATGTGGTTGTCATTGATGTCAACACTATTTTCATTTGGTTTATCTATTGTTGTATATGTCGAGGATATTGATAAAATTATAAGAAAAAGTGTTCCAAGTTCCTAGGGGATCTGTGCAAGTCATGAAGGCATTTTGTTTTGTACGTAAAAGATTATCTAATGTGGATTAAAGGGTTTATTTTTGAGTATGTCTAGATAATCTATTGGAAGTTTAAAAGGTCTACTTGAAGTTCTGTGTGAGTTATGGTCTAATAGTGTTTTGATGGTCTTTGTTAGTGTTCTTGAATGAATATTGTGTGATTCTAGTTATCTCAGTTGTTTCAAATGCTTCTTTGTTGTTTCTTGGTGTTCTCAGATGTCTCTCGTTTATTCTCTATCTTTGTGGTACATCCACTTGATCCAGTGAGATCGTGGTTAAAGATCTTTTCTTGTGTATGTTAAGTTTCTCATGTTCTTGGCCGACATGTTTATGATAGAGTGTTGTAGATGTTCGAGGAAAAATTAATTAAAGTATTTTTCTATTGGAGATATTAAGTTGGGTCTCCACTATGTTGTGGCTGACCTTGGTGGGTTCACATTAAAATTTAGTTGTTAGTCTATGGCGACATTGCAAATAGAATTTATTTTTCCTAGCTGACCATGTTGTGATGGAATCTCCTATAGTGGATATATAAGAGTGCTTGTGTGATTGGTGGAAAGTATGCTTCATGTGCTCCTATGTGTGTATGTGTGAATATCATTACTGAGTAGAGTGTGAAGAAGATTGTGCAAAGTGCGAAGAAGTGTTTAGCTTAATTGGAACTGTAAATAGGCTTGAGCAGAAGCTATTTTCTTAGTTCATACCCTCCATATTTTTAATCCAACTTTGTTGGGAAATGAGCCCCTTTTGTAATTGAGTAGTGAAATCTAGGCAGTGTGTCTGAATGCATGTGTGTTCCCCTTATTGTTTTTCATTATAATTTTAGCAAGGTATAATCTTGTGGACTAACATCCACTGTGGTTTTTCCCCTAATAGGTTTCCATGTGAAATCTTGGTGTTCTTTGTCTCTTTGATGTGTTAATTGCTTATGGTTAATTGTTCATTCATCAGATCTGAGATTAAGGAGAAGTTAAGTTAGAAAAAGTTTAAATTTATATGACAACTGATTCACCCCCCTCTTAGTTGTATGTCCTTGTTTTGCCAACATTATGTATATTATTTCAAAAATGTGTAAGAATAGAATTTGTAGCAAATTGAATGTAGTTTCTAAACTACTAGGTTTATTAAAAGAAAAACATCTGTTTGATGAAAATTTCAAATTTCAATGCAGTAGTACTTAAATTTTAGGGAAAAAAAGTAGGTGTTTTTCTGACCACCCTAACCACAATAAAATGACAATATTATTTTATAATATTCTAGATATAAGTAGAGGACTCGTGAACTGAAGTGATGCATATTTTTTTAAATTTTTTTCCAAGTAAATAATTAATTATGAATTATTTATTACAACTTTTGAAAAATATAAAAAATCATATGTCTGACCACCTTAGCTTGGTAAAAAAAAATTGAAATTCAATTTTTTTTAGTCCTATGGTATGTGAAGCATAGAATGTGAGACATGTTTCAGATTCAAAAATTGTGATACCATTTGAAAGCTATAGATGTTTTTGAATCAACCTATCAATTAGGACTTTAATTGTAATTCAAATAGAAAATGAATAATAATTATTTATTAAATTCAAAGTAAAGCATAATTTATACTACTAGAAAGTTGATAATCTCCTTTAAAAACCCTTTTCATTTCATCAATTTTGGGTGAAAAAAAGTTCTTAGCCACATACCCTACACATACCCATCATATCGCCACTTTTTGGACCATCATGATCCTACACATATCCAAGTGAAAGAATCTTCTCTATACCCTATAGGCTTTGGGAGATATTAAAGTTTATGTCTTGAGAAATTTCTCCTATGCAACTTCAAATTCAAATTTGAAAACCTTAGAAGCCCCGAAACAACTCAAAAAGTAGATAAAAGGATCTCTGATCATTATGGCATTGTAGATCTCTTCGAGAGCTTTCCAACAATATGTTATAATATTAAATCAAACACCTAGAGAAAAATTTATGGCCCTGAAAGTTTCCCCACTAAAAAGAAAATTTCATTAAAATATCTTACCAGACAAGAAACCAAATGGCAAGACTTTTGGCACCAAAACAAAAAGGAAAGTTACACTTTCTAGAACATTCTAGGGTAGTTATTGGGTAAAATAAAAGGGTTAAGTGTGGGTTGTAGAAAGTGGCTCCATTAGTGCAAATTGTGGCACCAAATAATAGAATTTATTTTCAAAGTTGATTTGGATGTAATGAATCAAGCCCATGAGGCTATAGCTTTGTAATTTCTAAATCTATAATTTCATATTTTGAAAATAATGAAAGTGGGTTGCTTTCTATCTTGCATTTTTTTAGTTGCTATTTGTTATTGTGTTTTGTGTGGAGTTTGGGCTATGTAGCCCTCATCAATGATATTAATGAGAGAACAACTTAATCTATAAAACAAAAATGTGGTAAATTATTCTAAGATCAATTTTTTGAATATATATACATTTTTTTTATTTATTTCAAACAATTTATTGATTTACAAATTTAGATCTCTACATAATATTTAGAGTGATAAATAAAAAAACTTTGGTAATCTAAAATATTTGTTTGAATTCATTGGAAAAATTCATAACATTGAAAAACTATTTCTTGATATCTACAACACATCTTTGTCATTCAAAATATAATTAAATAGTACATTTAACATATCTTATTTTTATTTTATTTGAATTATCTACATAGTAAAAATGTTATAATTAATGTAAATTAATTATACTTTATTAAATTTATTTCTTAAATTAAGTTAGAATAATATACTATCAATTATTTTTTGTTGAATTGAGTTGTTCTTTATCTAGTTTTATTTTGA
Organism: Sequoia sempervirens; assembly: GCA_007258455.2. NCBI lineage: Eukaryota > Viridiplantae > Streptophyta > Pinopsida > Cupressales > Cupressaceae > Sequoia > Sequoia sempervirens. The sequence continues at coordinate 20,755,381 of VDFB02000017.1, forward strand.
TGTAAATTATGTATTTAGAAAATTAAAAATGAAATAATAAGGAAACAAGATATCTTGCACATCACCACTATTGATTAATGTGAAATTTAGAGTAGTAAGCAATGTTTACTTATATTGTACCAAATAATTCATGATTAAAAAAATAGTAATTATTGTATAGGGTGAAAATAGGATCCACCCTAATGTGTGGGAAAAAAAATGGATTATTTATTTTTCAAGGCCCTAAACACCTCAAATTATGAAAAATATGATGCTAATAACAACCAGAAATACAACCTAACTATTATAGCAACTATGAGGAATGTTTTTAGAGCATAAAAAGTTGTTTGCCTTGACAAAAAATTGTTTTTGAGCTATTGAGGACTCATTTTCCTTTAGGGGTGAAGGGTTCCTCCTAGGGTTTTAGAAAATTGATTTCAAGATCTTGTACCTTGATGTTTTTACTCTTGAAATATCGGTTATCAAGTTCTGAAAGTCTATAGTTAATGTTGTAGAGCTCTTTATGTGATCTTGCACTTTGAATGACAAATTTTGTAACTTTACAACTTTGACAATATTTCTCCAAATCTTGCTCAACTTTATCTCCAATCTATAAATCTATAATAACACACTCAAAGGGAAAGAAAAATTGTTGATTTGTTAGTGAATGGGGGTTTTCCTTAGTCAAACCCCTTGTAGGTAATTAAACCAAATTGATGAAATGAATGAAACAAAGCATGAAAGTGCAATAATGTAAATGATGCCACCTTGGATTTTGGCTTGTGAATCAAATTTGCAAATAATCATTGAGTGGACATGAAGAACATAGATCTTGGATGTAGGATGATGCTTTTAAATGGATCCTCAATGCAACATTCACTTCTTAGATCAACATGCATAAATGCATTAAACCCTTGACATCATGATAAGACGTTGAATTGTTGCAATAAACACTTGAATTTTTCCTTTAAATTCCTTATGAATGCTCTTGAAGTGCTCTAATGCTCTTGCTTTTGATCTTGTGAAGTCCCAAAAAATTGCTAGGAGAAACAATGTGAATTGACCCATTATACTAAATTAAGAGATTAAACTCAAAATTCAAATAACTAAGGCCAACACTAGATTTGGAAAGAAAATAATTAAATTCCCTCCAAAACAAAATTCAAAAATTAGGGTCTCATTAAGGGAGGACTCATCATCACCAAAGGCGAATGGGTCCTAGCTATGTTTCTAGGACCAAGCTTTGGGGAGCTGAAAGAAGGCCAAAAACCCATTCCAAATCAACTAAGAAAGAGGGGTCCTATTAAGAGAGGACCCATTCACCATCAAGGTTGAATGGGTCATGGCTCAACTTACCAGGACCAATTTTTTCCCAATGAAATAATTTGATATTTAATTTATAATCGTCAGGAAATATCCTCAGGAGGTGTCAAAATTTAAGGCCTAAAAAGGGGGTTAATAACTCTATTAACCACAATGAATTATGACCACCTAGATAAATGTGAAAGTTCCTTATAACACTTTAGAACACTTAAAAAATGTATACATTATGTTTATTTTTATTTAGGAAGGGGACCATAAGGTTTAATTAAGTAAATAAGTCTTATAAAAGTGTGAAAGTGTGTTACAACACTTTACAACACCTTTGTAAAGGACCAATTAAGGCATTTTTTAGTTAAATAAAGGTCCTTGAATAGTGTGAATGTATACAAGACATTACAACACCACTCCAAGAAACCGTTAGTTCAGTTTTAATTTTACTTATTCAAACAAGCAAGAAAAAGAAAAAAAAATTTGTTACTACATTTTAGCCCCACCTTAGTGAGATGATGACCCTATGTCAAACTCACACTAAAGTAAACATCCAAGACACCTAAGTATGTAGAAATAAAAAAAAGACATGATCATACCCTATGAAAGGCTAAGAAAAATAATCAAAACAAAGGATCAAGCACAATCAATTCAACATGATGTGAGGCAGTGGTTGTTTGTCAATAATAAATGTTGCTCACTCTAGGGCCACAAAACTTCAAGCCATCCATGGGGTGAGTTTTTCCCAAAATATGTGTATGCTCACTCTATGGTAGTGGAACCTCAGTTTGTCCACTAGGTGAGTTGTCCCAAAGAAATGGTCTAGTGAGAGAGGAATGGCATTGTGTTGACTTCGCATTGTATAATGAGAAAGTCATGTTAGTGTGTAAAATTTTGTAAAATGGGATTTTTATTTGTTTGTGTAATGGTCTTCCTCTTAGGGAGCACTATGCCAAATTCCTCCAAGAGAGGACAAGTCAAAAGTGTCATATAATCACCCATGGGATGCCTCATTCACATCATACCATGACAATAGATCGTACACTCTTGGATGACATCAACCCAATGACACCACCAATAAGAGGACACATCAAAAGAAAAAAGGAAAATCACGCCATAAAAATTTTCCATTGAAAGATGTCATCGTGGTATTCCCTCACTTTAAAGAAGTTGCTACACCATCACTGTGAGCAATTTCTTTAAAGTAGCCAATGATTTTTTCCTAAGAGATGAGAGATTTTTTGGAAAAACCTATGTCAAGTCATATGTTTTTGATGCAATTTGTATCATGAAATAGGAAGGAAGGGTTTCCCCACAAACACATAAGGGATCTATGAATTTTAGGTCAATATATCTATGCTACAATGTTTTCATAGAACATGGAATTTTCATCATTCCCCAAATACACATAGAATTGAAAGAATGGCATAAAGAAAGAAAAAAAAAATGAAAAACCTTTTAGGTCAACTTGGAAGAAACATGAATGTCTCAACACCTTGTGTCATCTCCAAAAGGAAAACATAAGACAAATGAAAAAGATAAAGAAAAATCTTTTGGGTCAACATGGAAGATACATAAATGTCTCGATGCCTTCCATCATCCCCAAAAGGAAAATACAAGACAAATGAAAAATGATTACAATATAGAGAAGAATGAAGGTACCTATAAAAGAATGCAAAACAAAGAGAGGAACATCAAATGAAACATCACGAGGGATCACATTATGCACATACAATAATATAAAAAAGAAAAGAAATGAAAAATCAAACAACTAATAAGGCACATGAAAGTCAACTTGAAGCAAGTCATTCACCTTCCAATCTCAGTTGGTATAAACAGAAGGTGGACAACTAGCCAAATGGACAATGACAATGCATTAATAGGACAAGGCCAGCAAATTCTTTCCCCGACTTTGTGTAAGACAAGAATGAGCCGAGGTAGATGAGGAAAATAAGCTCCTTGCATTAGAGAAAATGATTTTCAATAAGTGTAAAACATGTAATAGTGAGAATGTTTTAAGATTCTACAACTATTACATGGCAAGGAGCCGGAGGGTGTGTTAGGTAATTACTCAATGGAAATCATTGTCATCAAAGTGAAAGTTGCTCAATACTAATTTGAATGCATGACACTCATTGATACTATGTTCAAGAGTTCTATGGTATCAATAATGTGGCATATTTTCATCTTTAGGATATAGTATGATTATATCTCTCATTAGTGGTATGGTAATGAGTTCTTTGTTTAGAAGTATTTGTAGTTTCCTTTCACTTTTAGGTGACGGACAAGGGAACTTTAGTTTTTGTAGTTTGTAAGGCCTCTTGCACTTGCTAGATTCACAACTTCTCTAGATGGGATTAGGGCAGGAGGTCTTGAGATGATCTTGTCTTTTTTATCCCTATCATTAGGAGGTATGGGTTTCTCTTTAGGAATGTGGACATTCATATCAAGAGGAGGATCTAAGATTGCATTACCATCACTATAAAGCATTAGGTATTCTTTAGGAGCACTTATGTTGTGAGTAGGATCTTGATATCCTAACCCTTTGGTTTCTTCAATTGGTATTTGTTATAGGAGTCAATGACTGTTATGTTCATTGGTTGTATCACATCCTTGTTTGTGTAATATCGCAAATGCTTTTCCATATGTCTCTTCAAGGTTTATTCATGTTTTGGTTACTTTTTTGATATAGGATGGTTGAATGTTTTCTTGTTTAGAGATGTTAGGTTCACATATGGTAGGGAACTTAGGTTCAAATTGTGACTCATTTTAAGGATGTAAAAGATCAAACATTTGAAGTTGTGTGGGTCGATTCACTAAAGGATAAAAGGATGCATTGGACTCAAGGTTGATAAGGTAGTCAGTTATAAATTCATTCATGCTCACATCATCTTCTCCAATGACATCAACATCATGAGGAGGACATGCATTAGGAGTTCTGTGAGCATGAGTGAGTTGAATTTCATTAGGATCATTTCCAAAAACACAATTTGAAACATCAACCAAAGAGAACAAGGACTTCCACACATTTCCTAAATAGTTCTCCATTTTCAGAATTTCAAACCTAAATCTGGTAATTTATTGATTACACAATGTAATAAGTTGAAAATGAAGTATTTTGATGCAATTTACAACTTTTAACGATGCACTAAAATGAATCAATGTAATCTAAATGCAATGAAATTGATGAAACAAAAGATCAAGAAATTGAAACAAGCTAATGGCACCAAATAGAAGCTAAAAACTATGATTTTAATGTCCTAAAATTGTAGATCTATAGCAAATAGGGACTCATTCTCTAGTAAAGGTGAATGGGTCCTTGTTAGGTATTTTAGGGATCTTTTATGGATTTTAGAGTCAATTTTAATCTATTTTTAGATGCTAGAAGCTTCAGGCCAGACCTGATCAAGGACTATTTTCTAGTAAGGGTGAAGGGGTCCTGGTTAGGTCTTTTTAAACTATTTTTTAATGGTTTGCAATCTTTCAGATATATCTTTCAATTCCAGGTTGTAGACACTGAAATGTAGATTTAGATTTTCTATAAATTGAATACAAAAATGCAAGACCAAGATGAAATACAAGACCTAGGTTGAAATGAAATTTTGTTTTGATTTTCAAATGCAATTGAATTAGATCTAAATGAGATGAAAAATGAATGATTTGATTTTGTACTTTTCAAATTTAAGAAGTGAAAAAAAATGCAAATCTAAACCCTATATAATATGCAAGATTTAAATGAAAAAGAGGAAACCCTAATTCAATGAAAATATAAATGCAATGAATGTAATATTTTAACTTAATATGCAATGCAATAATCCAAAATTTAGAATATTACAATGTTGAAAATGTCAAGTTCACCAAATAATGTATAGGGTAAAAATAGGATCCACCCTAATGTGTGGGAAAAAGAGATAGATCGCTTATTTTTCAAGGCCCTAAACACCTCAAATTATGCAAAATATCATGCTAATAAAAACCAAAAATACAACCTAATTGTTATAGCAACTATGAGAATTGTTTTTAGAGTAGAAGAAGCTATGTACCTAGCCAGAAAGTTTCTATTTTTGAGCTATGGAGGACTCAATCGCTTTCATGGGAAAATGGGTCCTTTTAGGGTTTTGAAAAACTAATTTTAGGATTGTATACCTTGATTTCTGAACTTTTGAAATCCCAGTTATCAAGTTGTGGAAGCCTGTAGTTAATTCTATAGAGATCTTTTCATGATCTTGCGCTTTGAATGACAACTTTTGCAACTTTACAACTTTGACAATCTTGCTCAACTTTATCTCCAGCTTGTAAATCTATAATAACACACTTAACATAAAGAAAAATTGTTGATTTTTTAGTGAATGGGGGTTTTCCTTAATCAAAATCCTTGTAGGTAATTAAATAAAATTGATGAAATGAAGCATGAAAGTTCAATAATGTGAATGATGTCACCTTGGATTTTGTCTTGTGAATCAAATCTACAAGCAATCATGGAGTGGCCATAAAGAATGTATATCTTGGATGTAGGATGATTCTTTGTAAAGGGATCCCCAATGCAACATTCACTTCTTATCTGAACACATATGAATGCATTTTACCCTTGAAATGATGATAAGACCTTGAATTGTTGTAATAAACACTTGAAATTTGTGTTGAAATTCCTTATGAATGCCCTTGAAGTTCTCTAATGCTATTTCTTTTGATTGCATGAAGTGACACAAAATTTATAGGAGAAAAAATGTGAATTAACTCCTAATTTATACTAAATTAGGAGATTAACCTTGAAATTCAAAGATCTAAGGCTAACACCAGATCTATAAAGAAACATAATTAAATTCCCACTAGAATTAAATTCAAAAACTAGGGTCTCAATAAGGGAGGACCCATTCACCACCAAAGGTGAATGGGTCTTGGCTAAGTTTCTAGGACCAAGCTTCAGGGAGCTGAAAGAAGACCCAAAACCCATTCTAGATCAACTGAGAAAAGGGGGTCCTATTAAGGGAGGACCCATTCGCCATCAAGGAAGAAAGAGTCCTAGCTCAAATTACTAGGACCAAATTTTTACCAATGAAATAAATTTGGTATAAAATTTATAATTGTTGGGAAAGATCCTTGGGAGGTGTCAAAGTTTAAGGCCTAAAAAGGGGGTTAATAACTCCAGTGAACCATAATGAATCATGACCACCTAGATAAATGTGAAATTTCCTTAAAACACTTTGCAACACTTAAACACAATATGCATTATGTTTATTTTTATTTATGAAGGGGCCCATAAGGTTTAATTAAGAAAATAAGTCCTAGAAAAGTGTGAAAGTGTCTTACAACACTTTACAACACCTTTGCAAAGGACCAATTAAGGCATGTTTTAGTCAAATAAAGGTCCTATAACAATGTGAATGTATACAAGACATTGCAAAACAACTCAAAGACACCATTAGTTCAGTTTTAATGTCACTTATTCAAACAAGAAAAATGAAACTTTTTCCATTACTACAATTATTATGATGTGATAGTTGTGACTTGTAATCAAATTCTTTTCTTAAAATTCAAATAATCAAACATTAAGATATGATTGAAGAGCTCATGGAACAAAATATATGAGTTTTTTGAATGGACATTGGGTATATGTGATACATTCTTTTATTTATTTGAGATCATTTAAAAATTAAAAAGTTATAATTATGAATCAAATTTAAAGTCATAAATAACAGACTATCTTTATCTGCATATACTATCTTATCACAGGATAATCTTTGGTATCCTTCACATATCTATTCATATATCCATACATTTACTCATGGAATTCCATACATCGTTGGACATTGGGGCTAGATACTTTATCTTTCTTTCGAATAAATCTTGATCCATGTCCTATATATCATAGCATGACATTGTCATCATGATCTAGACATATCATTTAGAAAATACAAAAAAATTCAAAAATCTCAAAACTGAAAAATATCTAAAACATCTAGAAAACCAAAAAAAATGGAAATTTTGAAAATCCTAAACATTTAGAGAACTTTGAGAAATCAAAACATCCTCAAATATCTTCAAAAAATCCAAAACACCCTCAAATAACTTGAAAACTCAAAACATTCAAATAATCCCAAAACACCAAAAATAACCTCAAAACATTTCAAAAAAAAAAAGATCGAAATATCCCAAAAAATATCATAATCACCAATCCCATTTAACTTTCACCTATGATAAACTTCCAAAAATAATAAATTGATTGTCATCCTCACCTTTTCCAAAATAAATAGAAATAAGTGCAACACTTATTAAAAAATCAAACTTCAATGCAAAATCAAAATCTTGATCATTATCAAACATGTCAGTTGAATCTCATACCAACAACTTATCAAACAAATCAACATCCAAACATTTCTTGTGGATATATATTTCATACAATGGACATCCTTAGATATTAACCCTTAAAACGCATCTTTTGCAAGATATATGGATACCATTGACTATTTTTTCATTTTGATCTTTTCTTATGATTTATTTTATTGGTCCATTTTGATGATCTCTCGATGATGACTACAAAATAATTTAGAGATAAAGGAATGGGGCATTGATAATTTCTTTCATTTTTTGTTCTTGTTGGATGTTCTCATAATACAACCTTAGTGAATACTTGCCTTGCATGTGCAAGGGAAGCCTCAAGTAAAATAATGACTAGGACATATTAGGCTCTTCATAGCTTTTGTGTATTAGTCTCCTTACTTCAATGGATTTATTTGTTCACATAATCAAATAAGGTTTCCATATGTCAAATATGAACAAGGATACTCCTATTTGTTTGCCAAGTCAAATTACATGCATTAGATGAAACATCATCCTAGTTTTCAATACCTTGGTGCATCATGTCTATTTTCTATATAAAAAATAAGTATGGCTATGATGAAACAAATTATCTAAGATAAAAAGATAAAAATTATCCCATCTCATCCTATATCCAATTAAATATTCGAATAATCATAGGTTTATTGGTATCTTGTTCAACATCATCATTCTTCTACCATCTCATTCTACTTCTATCTGCTTATATCTTTACTAAACTTTATATCCAAGTATTGAATCTATCTGATATACATCAAAGATATACATGAAGCTATTGATGGTTGATGATTTTGTATGCATCATAACATCTATATACATCAAACATCTAATCTTTCTAAAAATTATCTTTCATCCTCTTATCAACATACCTCCTCTCATAATTTCACCATGATCTCAACTGGAAAATTCATTTCTCCACTCAATTTCTTGAGGAGGAAGAAAACCAACATTCTATTACATAATAGGGCATAATGGGGCATGAAGGAAAGTATAACATAAAAAATAAATCATTATCTAAATAGTATAATTTCTTTGAAACAATGCAGTGAGTGCATTCCTTCAAAGAGGGGAAAAATGTAGACACCTAAAATTTCCCTAAGCATATCACACATCCTCAGTTTTGTTGGAAACAAGCAACACTAAGAGGGGGGTGAATCAGTGTTCTACAAAAATTAACTTTATTATTCTAATCTTTGACCCACTTAAAACATTCAACCAAGAGTAATATGTAGAAATAAAAAGAAAACAACCACAACACCATAACACAAGGATTTTTACGTGGAAACCTTGTTAGGGGAAAAACCATGGTGGATGGCCAACCCACAATATGATCTGAGTATACTCAAAAATAAGTTTACAATTTGGGAATACACTTGGATTCAGGGTGATTGCCTATAGCTCACTACTCAAAATAGAAAGGCACACTGCCTTACAAGGATTTGGATTAGATTCGAGAATGAACTGAGAGAGTAGCATCTACAAATGCTTGATTACAATTTTGATTAGGCTCAATAGTCAATCTTCTATCCTTCTAATTGATTATGTACTTTTGATCTATTCTACTTTGACTCACACAAAAAAATCTTTATGTGTAAGTGAAATTGCACATAAAATAACTCAAAAATCCTTCTAATATTTGCAACACATATTGACACATCATACATACATATCAAAATGATATAACTGATCACTTATATATATATCCATGACTAGAAATTTAATCACAACATATCGACTCCAATAGAACTTAAGAATATTTGCAACTCTCAGCTTAGATCATGAGTTATATTTGATGTGCATCCAAAACAGTCAGCCACAACTTATCTTGAACCTAAATCAAGATGATCATACATAATTTTTTTTGAATAAATACTCCTAGGATATCTATGACTCGTTATGAAGTAGGTCAGCCACAAAACTTTGGTGAACAGAAAAATATCCAACTGGATCTCCAAACTTATGTAAAAAAATGATACAAGGCACTGAGATTTAAAAAAAAAAAAAGGAATTTATTGATAAGCCTCCCATGATATCCACAACTCAAAACAATAGAAAAATCTACAATTGAATCGATGAACACAAAATTGTCGGATGCTCTGTTCTTCCTTGACTGACTTCAATATGCCTATTGGTATGAGAAAATGATGACATGTGGATCCAAAAATTGACTAGGGTTGCCATCAATGACAACACCATAAAACATTTGAAATGTCTCTTTCTAACAATCTCCCCCTTTGGCATTGATTGAAAGACTTAGTGAAAAATGACTAAGTGTCAAATCAAAACAAACATGAGCTACACTACCTCTTCAAAAATAATCTTCAATGTCAATTTAGAAAAGAAACTCCCCCTAAGATTGATATATATTTTTCACTATACAACTCTCCTACTTTGACATCAATGACAAGAACTGGGGAAATTGAAACAAAATTTCAAAACTGTACAGGCATGAACTTGTAACCTACACAAATTTGAATACATTTGAAAAGTCTTGCTTCAACACTCTTAATTTTTTGTCATAAACCTTTTTGAGACTCTCCAGAATTGTTATGTGACCACACATTAAATAATTTTGAGCTTCTATATATTCAAGATTCATTGGGTCATTAACTACCATAACATCTTTGGCTTCCTTCAATGAACTCACCATTAATTCAATATTTGGACCAATTAGTCCCTTAAGTTCACATACTCTCCCAACAATTCTATCATTTTCATGCTTCAAGCACCTTATTTTGTCAAGGAGAGATATTACTTGAACTTCGTTGAGCAACATCACTAGCTAATGGATCAAAAGTATTAGAAATGATAGCCAATTGATTTTCAAGATCCTTCACCTTTTTATCATTATCTTCAATAAACTTGGATAGAGCCAAACATGATTTATATTCTTTTCTATCTTTAGATATAGAACCTTGAATATTCTTTATATAGATGGCTAATAGAGTTTTCTCTTTTACAATCACTTCCTTCAGCCAACTACTTTTTTTCCATTAAACTCTTTCTACACTTTATCCATGGTTGATTTTTCAAGAGAATCAAAATGAATACTTATAGATTTTATGAGCTTCTTTAGTTCACCAAAGGATGAACTAGACAGATCCTTCACATGAGTAGGAAAATTTTTCTCCACAACTCTAGATACAAGACTTAACAATTCACTATCCTCAATGTGAGACTTCAAAATCTTCTCATTGGCCTTAGCTTGTGCAAATGATGTGACCTTCATTCTCTAAATTGGGAACAAGGTTGAGAGATTGATCGGGCCTTCAACCAATTCAAGATCAAATTCTTCCTATTGTTCCACCAGAATTTCTTCACTGCCTCATAGTGTCTCTTTCTTCCATTGGGATTTCCTTAACTTGAACTTTTTCTCCTTCAACTTATGGTCCTTCAGTAGTTGTTTCTTGATTTCCTTTAGGAGCTTCAACTTCTTCATAGGGAATCTCCTTTTCTTTAGCTAAAACAATCTTAGGAGCTTCAGTGTCCATAGGTACCTCTATTTTATCCACCTCAGGAGGAATCTAAATATCCTCAAATTTTGGAGGATTAAATATATTCACATTCTCCTCATTTATATTCACCTCTTTATTTACCAAATTAGTAACTTCTTCATCATTCACTTCTTCAACATTGATCTTTTTTCTTAATAGAAATGCTTCTAGGATTTTCTTGGTTTCCTCAACAACAACAATAGTTTCACTGACTATAAGTTTGTTCACCCTTATTTTTCTTTTGAATTCCTTTTTGGCCTTGTTTAGGAGTGAATTCATCTCCTCAATAGACATTTCCAAACATAATTTTGCAATAATTATCTTTCTCATATGCTCTTCTTCTATTCTAGCAATTACTCTTCTTGCCTCCAAAACATCATATAGACACTTGGGTAAACCAAACATAATTTCAGCAAGAAATTTATTGAAAATGTTTAGATGTTTTATTATTGCCTCCTCAAGAATTCTTTGACCTGATTTGTCAAAAGTTTCATACAATTTGTAGAGAGGCTTGAGATTTCCATCCTTGACAACAACATTTTCAACTTCCTCAACTATCATACCTGGTATGTCCATTTTTTCCTTCTTTGCCTTTTCTTCTTCACTGGAAGATTTTCTTTAGGTTAGATTTGTAGCCTGAGTGTTAGTAGCCTACATTTCTATCACATATTCATTTGTATTAGTCTCCTCACTTTCTGAGATGACTTCATAGGTTCTTGTGCTCTTCTTCTTATTCCTCTTGCTAGAAGCCTTATCTTGAGTTTGCACAGGCTTATCTATAGCATAAATCCTTGTTGATCTAGTACAGGCAAAGGGTGTTGTTGAACTAGCAGTTTTAGTTTTAGGTTCTTTCCATTTTTTAGCTTCTAATTTTTCTTTCCTCCTTCTAGCTTCTTTCAATTTTTCTATAGGCATGCCCATTTTTTCTACAAAAACTTCCACTTCTTTCCTCACTTTTCTGATTATTTTAGGCTTCTCCAGCTGATCATGGACTTCCATGCTCTTTTCTACATAAGTTTCAAACCTCTATTCTACCTAATCTAGAGGTTTTCTCAAAAAATGTTCTCCACACATCTCCAAGTTTTTCTTCTTGACTTCATATCCCATAGGCATGATCCATACCATTTTGGGATCAACAACTTCCATTAGGCATTGATCAATATGCACCATGAAATAGATTGTATCCTTTTACTTCTCCACAATTGAAGTAGGAATTCTATCTCTTGCTTGCAACATATTCTAAATTTTTTTGAAGTACTCACAAAGTGTAGCATTTATGGTCTATCTATCACAACTTCCAAACAATATATCTCTTATTTGGACAACTATAGGCTAATTCCTTTACCAATGAACTTTCCCAACACCCATAATTTCATTCATGAAATAAAAGAACAAACACAACAAAAAATTACCATATTTAAAGGTGTTCTTCTTATCTTTCTTAATCTTGTTCAAATTCTCCTGTAGACATCCAAATTTGGACATTTGATTTATCCAAATTTATCACTTTTCGTCTAAACATCCTCTTAGCCTAGTTAATTAAATAATATTACTATTATTTAATTAATATCTTTAACTCTGCTAAATCCCCAAGGTATTTCCTTAATCCTCTTTTCATCAAATAAATTAAATAAATATCACATTTATTTAATTCCTCACATGTCATTTTCATCTAATCCTAATCCATGTCTTAATCTTTTCATTAAGGATGTGCACATGCCTAATCCTTGATTAGGATGTGTCACATCCTCCAATTTTTGCAAGTTGGCCTTTAATCCTAATTAGCCCCTAATTATCCTCTAATTACTGATTAATTAATCTTAATCAGTACTTTGGTCAACTCTTCCCATCCCCAAGGAATTTTTAATTCCTTTTTATTCACCCTAGGCTCCTCTCTTCCCCATGTGAATTTTTAATTCACTTTTATTATTCCTAGAATCCCCTTTTCCCTGCACCTTCTAGAATATTTGACTTGTCACATCAAGTCACATGTGACAAACTCCCACCTTTTGGGAGCATTGTTTTATCCACCAGATTCTTCCAATCATTGTGAATTTTTAATTCACTTTTATTCACCCAAGATTTTTCCCATCTCCCAATGTACTTGCAAGGTACTTGTACTTCCTCCACCTCATGTACCCTCTTGACACCTCATCTCCATCTCATCCCCCCTTGGCCACTTCACCCTCCACATGTCAAGATGTGAGGGCTTGTGGGTTCTCAACCCACCATAGCCCTTCATCTTGGCCTTGTTGGATCAATCTTGACCCTTGAATTCTCTAGAGAATTCAAGATCCTCTATAAATACCCCCTCCTCAAGGGCATTAGAGGAGGACTTTTGATTTTGCAACTACATGCTGCCCATTTACTTCCTCCAACACTAGTCAATTTGCAACTACATGCTGCCACTTTGTGCACTCAACCTATTTGCAATATCATCCATTTGCATTTTACATCCAAGCACATAATAGTGATCTTCAATAGAGCCATCAAGGAGCACACAACCAATCTTAAACAAGGGCCAATCAAAGGAGTATCAGCAACAAGGGGAAGGTAAACCATTTGTCTTGCATTATCTACTCTTCTCATTGTTTTATCACTCTCTTTTGGCTAATCTTGAGGTGTTCTTGATATTTTGTTTTTCATAGTTTTTAGTTGTTTTGCTCATTTAGAATAGCATAATATCAAGGGTATACATTTCTGGCACGCCCGGTGGGACCCACAAACGGGCTCCCATATTTTACATTTTCTGTTGTTTAAGTTTTGCAGGAACGCGACGCAGAGGGGCGGCTACGCCCATTTTTTCCGCAGAGGGGCGACTACGCCCCACTCGCAAAAAGGCGGCCACACCCCACTCGCAAAAGGGCGGCCACGCCCCACTCGCAAAAGGGCGGCCACGCCCCACTCGCAAAAGGGCGGCCACGCCCCACTCGCAAAAGGGCGGCCATGCCCCACTCACAAAAAGGTGGCTCGCAAAAGGGCGGCCACGCCCCACTCACAGGCGGCTACGCCCCACTCGCAAAAAGGCGGCTACGCTCGCAAAAGGGCGCCACGCCACGCCCCACTCACAAAAGGGCGGATACGCCCCATTTTTCACAAAAGGGCGGCCACGCCCCATTTTTGCTGCAGAAGGGCGGCTACGCCCCTGTTTTGCTACAGAAAGGTGACTGCGCCCCCCCTGGAAGGTAAAATTGGTGTTCTGATTTCAGATTCAGTTGTTGTTTTCCTTATTAACGTTGTTCTTGCAGGGATACATGTGTTTGGTACTAACCTTTTGCAGCATATTCTTGTGAAGTTGATGGAGAAAGCGGGATAAAATATCTAACATTTGCTTGCAGGGCTATCCGTTTGTTCCATTTTCTTTAAAATTATCCTTGCTGTTTTCTAAGAACATAGCTTAATTAGGAGGAGTAAATATTTGTTGTTTGCTGTTTTGTCTTTTTGTGTTACCCTAAGGGAGTAGTAGCTTGTTTTCGCTTTCCCCTTGCACTTCGTGTGAGCCTGGGGAGTAGTTGGAAGCGGTTATTGCTTTCTTCATAGTGAAGTTCTTGGTTTTCGTCACTGAGGCCGATTCAACCAGCGTCTGCGTGAGGGTATGCAAAGGGAAGAGTGAAGGCATGCCCCAATCCGATCCGCGATAAATAAATTGGCGGGCGTCGGAAGCCTGAGGTGATACCTAGATGAGCGTAGAAGGTTAGTCTGAGCCCCTTGATGTCTGTTGGGGTTCCCGACTCACGCTTGTGCCGGGCTGGTGTTCACGGTTGTGCCTCACGTACCGAGAGTATATCGAGGACTCCCTAGATACCTTGTGCATCCTAGATTAAGACCACTTTGGCCACACCCTTAACACTAATTATAGGGTTGTATTTGTTTGAGTGCTTTCTTGTGAAAAAAACCAGTGAATTCCTAACAATTTTGCCTTATCATTATCATTTTAAAGTCCTTGCCATAGCCATTTACATCAAACCAAGCCTCTGGTCCACCGCAGAAGTGCAATTACGCCCCTGTTTTTGCTGCAGAAGTGCAATTACGCCCCTGTTTTTGCTGCAGAAGTGCAATTACGCCCCTGTTTTTGCCGCAGAAGTGCAATTACGCCCTTGTTTTTGCTGCAGAAGTGCAATTACGCCCCTGTTTTTGCTGCAGAAGTGCAATTACGCCCCTATTTTTGCTGCAGAAGTGCAATTACGCCCCTGTTTTTGCTGCAGAAGTGCAATTACGCCCCTGTTTTGCTGCAGAAGTGCAATTACCCGAAACCCCTCCATTTGGATTCATTCCACCTTTAAACCTTCATTTCACCATTCCAAACCATTACCTCATCATCCCAAACCTTCGTTTTGTCACTTTAAACCATCAAAAAACCTCCATTTACCCCTTTTAAACCTCCATCTCCTTATTCCAACCTTTCGTTCGACCATCCTAAATCCCCATACATCCTCCACAATTATCCTTAACCCCCCATTCATTCTATTTCTTCCTAATCCACCAATCATTTCTTACCATTTGCATCTCCCAAAACACCACCCATAACCAAACCATCCTACCCTTGTATTACAAAGTGATTACCTAAATTGACCATAGCACTTGAACTTGATTATTAGTCTCTAACTTCAAACCCAATCAATTCGCCTCCATCTTGAGGTGAATTCGGTGTTGCAAGTTATCATCCTTGGCCCAATCAATCCATTCCTAGCTTAAGGTGGATTCAGTGCCGTAATCATTCTATTAATCAACCAAAGTTCTAGGGTTACTAAGGGTAATCTCACATGATCAAGCTTAAGGTCTCTCTTTCAAATCCAATCCAATCCCAATCCAATCAAATCCAAATCCAATCCAATCAAATCAAATCCAATCCAATCAAATCCAATCAAATCCAATCCAATCAAATCCAATCCAAAACAATCAAATCCAATCCTATCCAATCTAATCCAATCTAATCCAATCAAATCCAATCCCATCCAATCCAATCAAATCCAATCAAATCCAATCCAATCAAATCCAATCCAATCCAATCAAATCCAATCCAACCCAATCACCTTCGACCCAATCAATCTACTTCCATCTTGAAGTAGATTCGGTGTCACAATCATCTTTTGATAATCAAATCCTATCGTCATAATCAATCCCATCGCATCATCCAATCATCCTATCCTGATCTGAGCTTGATCCAAATCCTGATTTGAGCTTTAATTCGTTCCCATCCAAAATCTTTTATCCATCCTCTTTATCCTTTCACCATCATGAATCCTTATCCTCCATCAATAGTGGTCAAGGGAAACTCTAATTGCATTGACAACGATAACGAAAGTCTTGTTGATCAAGAGGAATATGACATAGACCCCCTTGACACTATCATTGCTAGTAAGCTGTCTCCACCCACTTTCCAAAATCCAATCACCCCCTCGAGTTATCCCGTTATATCTTCGTCCATGCCTAATCACGTTGCTTCTGCTACCTTTGACAAGGGATATCTGTCATTTCCATCATACCCTTCATCTACATCGTCCTCTTATCCAACACCCACATCCTCTTATCCTAGTCTACAATCTCAATGCCCTATCCTAATCCCCTCCCGCCCTCCTGTCTAAAATCCTTCATCCACATATACCCACTACCTGGTCTTTCTGTGCCAATCTATGCACTCTAATCCTACATTACGTACCCCTTCCCCTATCTTAATCCCCACCATACACTGCCTTAATCCTACATCCACATATCCTTATCCTAATCCACCATCCCAATACCCTTATTATAATTCATCCCTCACATCCTCTTGTCCCACTACACCACTTATATCCTCCTATCCTAATCCACAATCCATGTCCCCCTATCTTAATTCACCACTCCAATATCCTTACCTTAACTTTCCATCCAACCCTAGTCCTCCATCCAATCCTAGTCCTCCATCTACTCCTAGTCCTCCATCCAATCCCATTCATCCATCTAGTCCTAGTTCTCCATCCAATCCTAATCCCCCATCTACTCATAGTCCTACATTCAATCCCATTCCTCCATCTAACCCTAGTCCACCAATCCATAATCCTTCATCCACTCCTACCACGCCATCTCAACCTAGAGCATTCAAGTCCCTCATTCAAGAAGTTCTCCAAGGACTTATAACAAAGGAAACATCCCCCACTCCACATCTTGAAGTCATGGAACCATGCCATCCCAATCCATCATCCACGGTAACTAGTGATGAGAGCCTTCTCCATACCACACGTATCATTGTTGTTACCACCCCTAGCACTAATCAAACCGTTGAAACCATTGAACCCACTAAATCCATTGAACCCACATCTCCTACTATGAGAGCCACTAAACCCATCGAAGACACCAAAGTCCAATCCACTCCCTCTACCCCTAGATCCACCCAATCCATCGAAGACAACGAATCCCAATCCACTCCCTCTACTCCTAGATCCACGCAAATCCAATCCACTCCTCCCACCTCTAGCACCAAGCCCCGTTGAACAGATCTTGGCCTCATCTTCCCTTGAAGGTCCCAGGCAAAGGTGGTACCATACCCCTCCACTTGCTGATGAATCTGTGCAAGGTCTAGTCAGGCACCTGTGTCCTTCTAGATCAAGATCCTACCATCCCATCTAGTCCACCTCAAGATCAAAGTCCCCCCTCCATTCCATCCCATGATCCTCTTGACATCCAAGCTTCCACCACTCCATCTCCATCTCCATCACATGAGCCTACTACCACAAATCCAGACCCTATCATGGCCCCTACTCCTGATGTTGCTATCCCATCATCTCCTCATAATCCCCCATCATCACCTAAAACTGCTATACCCACACCGCTTGCATATCCCCTTAGTACTCTCACATTCTTCCATGGTGGCCTCCTCGCAGAAGAAAAGCATAGTGTATTTACCACCCATCATCCTCCACCTAATAATGGACTCGCATCATGTTTTCAGAATATCACAAATCCTATCATGGATCGCATGCTCAAGAAAATGAACTATCAAGGAAAAGGTCTAGGCCTTCATGAGCAAGGTATTTTAGAGCCCATCCAAGTCAAAGAACAAGTCTACATGCAAGGTCTTGGACCTATTTCCCAAGCCTCACAATCTAAAGATGTTGGTACAACCTCTAGACGTCCTCAACGAGCCTCTTCCAAAATAAATATAGGCTCTTTCCATCGCTCCACCAAATCATATGTTGCCATCCCTCCTCCTCTATCGTATCGCCTCAAAACCACCGTCCATATTCCTCCTTCATCTGCTCCCTCCATCTTGGGTCCTTATATCCCTCCATCCACCATATCCCATCCTTCACCTACTCCATCCATCTTGGGTCCTTATGTCCCTCCACCCACTCCATTTACTTTGGGTCCGTATATCCCAAAACCACCTCCTCCATCTCATCCTTTTATCCATCCAACGCCAATCCATGTCATCCATCATAAACATCCCTCTCACATGTCTCATAATCAGGATCAACAAAGGCACATACCCGCACATCCTCCGTCTACGCATAATCCCTATGCTCCTATCTTCGTTGCTCCACACCATCCATCTCCTCACACCCATCCCATGCCTACTAAAATCACTTTGGTTGCAAGAGGAAAAATGCATCAATCTAAACACCCACATGAACCTAAAGCTTCCCATGTCCCCTCTAAAAGGCATGGTAAAGAAAAGAAAAAGAAAATCCCAAATCAAAATCAAATCTATAGCTCGCAAAGAGCCACCAAAGAAAAGATCAAAACCATGTGGATCCCAAAGAAAAAAGATGCAATGCCATCACATGAAAAATCTGTTAGAACATCCAAAGTCGCTAATCTAAAAGCTAGTCATACACCCCTTTCATCTCCTAAGTCTATTTTGGGTCCTTATGTCCCGAAAGTCACCATCCCATCTCCTCCATTATCCCCACATTCTCCATCCCTTAATCCTATTATCTTTTCACATTCATCACCACATGTGCCAATGTTGGTCCTGAACACATTTCCCCATCACATATCCACCCCATCATTCTATCCATACCCTTTCCAGCATCCCATCCATTATCCCATGTATCAACCCCATCAAATCCCTCTAATTCATCCTCACGCGTAATCCATTTAGCCTAATAAGGTTGTACCAACATCCAACAGTCACTTCAAACATGGGCTCTTAACACCTTGATCCTTATCACATGTCCTTATCCATCTCCTTTTGCATACTATTCAAAAATTCAAAAAAAAAAGTCAAAAAAAAAGAAAAAAAAGAAAAAAAAGAAAAAAAAGTAAAGAGAAATAATTCGTCCAATGGTGAAAACTTGGCAAACAAGCGCCTTGGATAAGTACCATGATGAAAACCTGGAAAATAGGCGTCATGCGTAAATCCCCATCTACACTTGGGGGCAACTTCCTGATATGCATTACCTCCATCCGCTATGCTTCCAGCTATGCACCTATCTTCCTGTTATCCATCCTCTTCATAAATCCCCCCACCCCATCTATCTTCTGCATCCTACCATCTCGTTTATATCCCATTACCTCCATCCTTCTTGTGATCTTGATCAAAACAGGGGTACCTATCTATACATGCTTTGGCCACCTCTTGGTTTACATTCCCTTCCTCCATGCTCTATCATGTTCCTTGGTCACTCATCCTATCCACCTCTAGTCATCTCCTTTATCTTCCCATCCACTCGTCTCCCATCCCTTATGCCTCATTATATATGACATATCTAGAGTGGGGGCATCTGCTTCCTTTGTGACATAGTCCTTGGAGAAATCACCTATCACAGCATCCCTTCCATCTCCCCATCCTTATCTTTATATCCATCCCCTTTATCTCCCAATCTTTATAATCCCTCCCATCCTTCATCCATTCTTTCGTCTTTATCTTCATCCCATCTCACAATCCCTTGTCATTGGTATTTGGCTATAGGCCTCCTTCCATGCAACCCAATGCCCTTTATCTCATCGCCATCCATTGTCCCATCTCTCTTTTTTCTTTTCTTTTTCATAGCCACTCCACCTCTCTCATTCTTTTTTTTCCCCCTTCCACCTCAGGCTCCCAGCCCTTTGAGTGAGTCCGCCCCCGTTAAAGCGACTGCACTCCCCTGCGGGCGGTGCATGCCGATGACTCGCCCCGCAGGCGGTGGCCCTTGCTGAGGCAGGCTGGCCCGTAGTGACTCCGCCCGCTACGGTGAGGCTGGCGCCCGCTGCCAGGCTGACTCCGCTCCCTCGAGCCGGATCCGCTCGCCCCCGCGGTGGTCCGCCTACAGGTAGCGTTACTCCCTCGAGGCAGCTCCGCCTGTTTTGGTAGGAACAGCCAGCTGGCGGGGCGGCTCCATGCCGCTGAGGCGTGTCAGCGGTGAGCGAGCTGCATACTGCTTGCGGTGAAACTGACTCATGATTAGGTGACTCTGCAGGTCAGGTGGTGCGCCCTACTCTTAGGGGGCACATTGCATAATCTAAGCAGCTCACACAAATGGTCAACTCTTAGTTGACTTCTAAGCTGCGCCCTACTCTTAGTTGACTTCTAAGCAGCTCACACAAGTCATAATCTAGATTTTCCTTATCATCTAATAGGTTGCATAAATGGTCATACTGGATACTAATTTTTCCCAGCTAGAGTGGTAAACCTTGTAGCCAATGACCATTGATGCAAATTTCACATCCACTTCAACAATAACTTCAATTGTCATTGTCCTTCTATCAAATGTTGCAACTTTTTTACTAGTAACCATCTGATTCTTTATAGATTTCAGCATTGGTAGACCACTAGAAAAATTTAGACCTATGACAACACTTATAGTCTCTTTCATAATCTTGAAAGGTATATTCAACGACATGAACTTGACATGAACACGACTCAAAATATATCACACCCATTTGCTTTCCTCAAATATGGGGAATTTTGCAAATTGCGTGAACTTCTTCTCTTCTATGGTTTGGTATTGCATCTTAATAGTGAAGTCCTCTCCAAGTATATGGTTGGAATACAAATTCATCAATTGTGATGTTTCTAACTCTTCAATGTTAGCATGAATGTAAGCCCTAATATCTTTAGTGTGCAAGACTCTATATGACACAAATGAAAATGTACTAAGGGGCTCAGTCTCAAAAAAATTATATGGATGCCACTTGAACTTAGGATAGGGTCTATCCTTTACTTCTAATACCAATTGAGTGGCCATTTTGAAAATTCACAAATTTCCATGTTTTTCTGGTAAATACCTTTTTGTCAGATCAAAGTTTGATCATTGAATCTTCTTCACACTTGAATCTTGCCACAACTCAGCAAAGTTTTCTCCAGGTCTATCTAATATTCTTTTCTCCAAAATGAAAAGTGGAAAATGAAGGATAAAAATGGCTTTTTATCATTCACACAACTAATCCTTTTTGTCACAATAAATGCTTTTACCTTACTTCATCTAGTTACCATGTTCCCATGCACTGAGACAGATAATTCTTCTATGGATCTCCAATTTTGTATAATACCTCCTCCAATTGGATGAACAACATATGAAAAGCATATGGGAACTTATTAGACCTATCCAAATTCTGGTGTCAGTTACTGACAAGGGGTTAAGAGATTTTCTTGACACCTCCCCCTAGGTCAAAGGCCTAAAACTAATTCCCGGAGGAATTACCATAGGCAAATTTGGGTTTTGGCACATTTCCTTCATCAAAGGAATTCTTTTACACCCATTTCTTATGTATTTTCCTCTTGATCACATCTATAGTGACTTTACCTTTTTCCCTTGACATCCTATTGCATATTCTATTTTCCCTGACCTCTTTTGCTCCATCAAAATCTAGCAGTATGCCCAAATTTGTTATAGTTGTAACACACAATATTTTTCTATTTAGAACAACTATTCCACTAAATTTTCCTTGATTTACATTTCTTAGGAATATTCCCAAGCCTATTGCATGCATAGCATCTAACATCTCTATGAAAGTTGTTCATCATATTTTTGTACTCATTTGACTTATGACCAAACTTATTACAAATAAAGCACTAACCTGAGAATGAAGGTCCACTTGGATTCATTCTACATCTACATTGAGAAGCCATATGGCCAAATTTATTGCAAGCAAAGCAATAACCATTGAATCTATGAGCATTTGGTTGTCTTACCAGATTCCTTCTAGCTACATTCATCTTATTTGCTTGCCTGAATCTTCCTTTTCTAGAATTCCTTTGTCCAGATCCAAAACTTTCACCTACCTCATATCCAAGACCTTGCTTGTCATCGTCAGTCCTCTGACCTTTAATCAGTTCATCAAGCTTGGCTAAGCTAGCTTTGAATTTCTCCTTGTACTCATTTACAACAGTAAGTTCATCTCTCATATCATCATGTTTTTTTTCAAGCACTTCCTCATTGTTTTTAGATTGTTCCAATTCATTATCTAATCAGCGACATTGTTTAGATTTTTCTTTCAAGGATTGAGCAAGCTTTTCTTCATTCTTCTTTCTATCTTCAATTTCCTTGGTCCTTTTCATTATGATAGATTCCATCTCACACTTTAAGGAAGCATTTTCTTTGGAAAACTTCACACTCTTCTATTTTCTCCTTCAAGGAATGACTCATTTGTTCATCTTCTATGATTTTCTTCTTTTGCTTATGCTGATCACATAATTCCTTTCTTTTCTCCCTTGTTTCATTTATTTTTTCTTTTAATGACTCAATGAATTTCTTTGCATTCTAAAGACTTTCCTATAGTTCTTGATTCTTAGATTTTGACTGGTCAAGATCATCCAGGGCCACAAAGAGTTGTTCTTGAAGAGTACTTGTATACATTAAAAACACTTTCTAAGATCTCCCCAAGCTATTAGACTTCTTTTGAGGAACTAGATCTTATACCAATTTTTGTAAACAAGCAACACTGATAGGGGGGTGAATCAGTCTTCTACAAAAAATAACTTTATTATTCTAATTTTTTACCCACTTAAAACATTCAACCAAGAGTAATATGCATAAATAGAAAGAAAACAACCACAACACCATAAAATAAGGATTTTTACGTGGAAACCCTATTAGGGGAAGAAAGAGGGTGGATGGCCAATCCACAATATGATCTGAGTATACTCAAAAAGAAGTTTACTATATGGGAATGCACAGTTTGCATTCAGGCTCACTACCTAGAGCTCACTACTCAAAATAGAAAGGCATACTACCTTACAAGGATTTGGGTTAGATCCATGATAATTAACTAAGAGAGTAGCATCTATGAATGCTTGATTATAGTTCTAGTTAGGTTCAATAGTCAATATTTTATCCTTTTGATTGATTCTAAACTTTTTCTTTGTTCTGCTCTAACTCGCACCAAAAAATCTTTATGAGCAAGTGAAACTATGCATAAAATTCCTCAAACAACCTTTTGATATTTGCAACACATATTCACACATCACTCATAGATATCATAATGATAAAATTGATCACTTATATATATCCACGACTAGCAATTTAATCATAACATGTCAGCTCCAATGGAACTTAAGAATATTTGAACTTGTCGGCTCAGATCATGAGTTATGTTTGATGTGCATCCACAATGGTCAGCCACAACTTAGCTTATACCTAAATCAAGATGACCGAACACAAAGATATTTGAAGAAAAACTCCTAGGATATCCATGACTTGTTATCAATTAGGTTGGATACAAACATTGGTGAACATAATGATATCCAACCAGATCTCCAAACTTACACAAAAACTTGATTCAAGGAACTAAGATTTTTTGGACAACACAAGGAATGTACTGATAAGCCTCCCATGAGATTCACAACTCAAAACAACAAAAAAGTCTGCAAGTGAATTAATGAACACAAAATTGTCAGATTCTATGTTCTTCCTTGACTAACTTCAATCTACCTCCCGGTATGAGCAAATGTTGATGTGTGGATCCAAACACCAACTAGTGTTGCCATCAATGACAACACTAGAAAACATGTGTAGTGTCTCTTTCCAACAAGTTTAGTTTACTAACATCATTTTCTTATCAAATGTTATGACCTATTACATCTACTTAATAAAATAATGTCAATAATTTATTTAGATTCATCCTATTCTTGTTATAATTGAATAACTAATGTTATTTGTTTAATTCATCATTTTCATGCTAATTTTCCTGCTATTTGATTAAATAATGTTTATTATTTAATTAAATTTCCTCAATCCCACTTTCATTAAATAAATTCCTTATTGTTTAATTAAAGGTCTTAGAATTCCTCCACTTGCATAATTAAATAATTTCCTAAATCATTTAATTCACTAATATCCTTCAACTTCTCCAACTTTCACAAGCATATTCCCTTGGAATATTCCCATTTCAAATTTAAATACTTCCCTTGAAATGGAAATATATCTCACATGGATTCCTAAAATCAAGGGATGTTTTTAGAACTCTTAAGGATTGTGAGCCCTTAATCTAATATTTCATCCATGTCTCATAGATCCATGTTCACCTCTTTCATCCAATTTCATCTCTTGATCATCATTTTTCATCATCACTAGTAATCAATATCTGTCAAATCTATAAATATCAAGCCTATTTCATATTGTTTCAACTAGAATCCTTAAAGAAAATTTATAATATCGAATTGATGACTCCGTTGGAGCAATTGGAGAGCATCTTGTGAATCAAATTCATCAATATTCACCAAAAAATATTTTTCAAATCAATGGATGGTGCATAAACTAAGTCATCCACATCCACATCCAATCATTATGCATCAATCCAGAATCAGATTGAGAGGTTTGCATAATAGTTATAGTCAAGTTTCTTTAATTCTTGTTTTATTACTTTGATTTGAATCTCTTTATTGTGTTAATTAAATTTTATTGACAATATTTCTTTGATTGGTCATTATCTTGTTTAATTACATTTGATTCAATGTTATTTGATCAATTAGTTTCACATGTTCATAGTTTCATATTTAAGGGTCTTTGGTTGTGAGGCTTTTGTTCATGTTCCTCAAGAGAAGTGTTCTAAGTTGGATCCAAAAGTGTAGAAATGCATATTTGTTGGTTACAGTTATAATTTCAAAGGTTATAAGCCTTGGAATCCACTAACTATTCCTATAAAATGGTTTTCTCTAGAGATGTGATTTTAAAGGATTTTAGAGCTTACTTAGGTGAAGAACAAACAAAGGAGAATGATAAGAAAAAAACAACACACTTTGAGACAAATATTAACAAGTATGAAGATCCACATTTAGAGTAATAGTTAGATGGATTTGAGGATGAAGACTTGAAGAAGAGGGTTCAAAGAATTCAGATGATGTGTAAGATGAGCATATAGAAGAAGAAGACCAACCAAAGCCCCTTATTCCTATCTTGAGAAGATGCACAAGACAAGAAAATCCATTTGATAGGTATAGCCCATATAATTACCATTGTGTATTTTTTTTGTTGAGTATTGAAAATGAACCTAGATCATACACGATGACTCTTTCTTCAGAAGAAAGTAAGTCTTGGATCTAGTCCATGTAGGAGGAGATGATGGCTTAAGAAATTTGTGATACTTGGGATCTTGTGATTTTTCCCAAAGGAAGGAATACCATATGTTGCAAGTGATTATTTAAAAAATAAATTTGTTGTAGATCATCAGTTATAGTAGTACAATTCTAGATTGGTGGCCAAGGGCTACTCCCAAAGAGATGGAGTTGATTCTAGTGAAATTATCTCTCATGTTGCTAGGTTAACTTCTATTACATTCCTATTATCTATTGTTTCTAATTATGATTTTTAAGTAGAGCAAATGGATGTTAAAACCACTTAGTTTTTAGGGTAAAGAGATCTTTATATGGTTTAAAATAGTCACCAAGATGTGGTACAAAAATTTCAATGCCTTTTTATTGAATTTTAGTTTTGATAGGAGTGAGGAGGATGATTTTGTCTACATAAAGGTTTTTGATGATCGAATACTAATCATTGTCTTGTATGTTGATGACATGCTTTTTATGGGTAATAACAAGGTAATGGTTAGTGAACTTAAAAACTCATCTTTATGGAACATTTGATATGAATTATTTTTGAGCTACAAAATATATCCTTGGGAAAAAGATCAGTAGGGATCAAACTCACATAAATCTTTGGGTTAAATTAGAGTAAGTATGCTAATACAATTTTGTAAAGGTTTAGTATGCATGACTGTAAACTGGTTAATATTCAATTTTTTGCTGGTACTAAGGTTATTTTAGACATGTGTTCTAATTATAATGATGATTTTTAAGATATTTCTAACATTTTATATGTTAGTGTCATTTGTTTGTTGTATATAATGGTTTGCACTAGACCAAATATGGTCCAAGTAGTGAGAGTTTTGAAATAGTTTATGTCTAACCCTAGTAGAGAGCATTGGACATTTGTTGAGAGGATGTTTAGAAATTTTTGTGGTAATTTATATTACTATTTTCTTTATCATTGTATTAATGATTGGGTTAAGCCATTAGACATAGAAGGTTTTTTTGATGCATATTGGGGAAGTGACTTGGAGAGTTGAATGTCTACTAGTGGCTATGCTTTTACTTTGTTTGGAGGTTCAGTGAGTTGGAGGAGTAAGAGGAAAACCAAAATTTAATTTTCCACCAGCAAAGAAGATTATATTGCTGATCCACATGCCTCTAAGGAGGCAATTTGGTTACAAATACATATCAATTCAATTGGTTTTTTCATGTAAGATAGTGAGGATTGGATGTGACAATTAGAGTGCCATATGTTTAGCCAAAAATACTATGTATCATGATTATATTAATAATGTTCATGTTTGGTATCCTTTCAGTGAGAGATGGTTGAGAATTGTAAGGTCTTGACTCAAAAGGTTGATACTTTGGATAATATTACAGATTCTCACATGAAGCTAGCAACCACTGATAAGTTCTGTTGGTGTAGGAAGGTCATGGGACTTGATCACTATACTTGGTTATTTGTATCTCACTGATGTAATTGCAAAGTATAATGTCAAGTGTAATAATGTAAGGATAGCTAACATTATAATTTATATCCTAAGTTAGTATTTGTGTGTCTCTACATTCTTTGGAAAGTGTTCTAGAGGACATGAGGAGCTAAATATTTATTATTTATTTTCCTATGATAAATTGTAATTGCATTCAAAGAGGTGAACCTACTACGGTGGTGGTTACAAAGAATCTTGGGGGCATATTTCTTTTGGGCATCCAACTTCTGGGTGGGGACCACCTAGAAGTGCGTGCTCTTGCATGTTATTTGCATGTTATCTTTGGTTGAGTTCCCAAGCTTTCTTGTTTTGGATTTGAGCTTTCATAGTTTTCTGAGAGTTATGGAGCTCTTAGTATTGACAAATTTTCATTGGCTATGAATTAGGTTCCTATTTGAAGGCCATGTGAGAATTTAATATTTTTCACCACACTTATGGGTTGTCCATTAAGGAGGGGCTTTGGTTTTTCTATGTGGTTTTTCTTGTTGTTTTGGGATACCATAAGTTATATTCTCTCCCACAAACTTCTATATATTGGAGAAATGAGATAATTGATTGTAGAGCTCTTTTGTAGGTTATTAGAGTAACAAAGTATTTTCCATATTATAGAGGGAATTTTTGTATTGATTTACTTCATTGAAGATTAATAAAAACATTGGATCATTTTGGGTGCGGAGTTTTTTCCCGCAAGGTTTTTTTCACGTATATCTTTTGTCACTTGTGATTCTCAACTTGTGGTATTGCTATTTTTTCTTTCATATTTCCATTTTCTAAGGACATATCATAATATAGGTAATCTTGTATACATAATTTCATATTTACAACCACATATTTAGGTTCATATTATTGCAAGTTTTCCCTTGAATATCAAACAATATGAATAAAATTGAATTTACAATTTTCATCTATGTTGTCCAAGGATTAAATTCCTTATCTAGCCTTTAAGAAATTAGTACCTCATAGGAAATTTGGGTCAATATAGTTATTCCTAATGTAGGAAATTTTCACACTTGGAGTAGTCATTCTAGTTTGAAAATGTCCTAAAAAAAAAGATAAAATTTTCCACTAATGATTATATCATGAAAGATAACCAACTCATTCACATCTACATCTTTTTTACATTCATTATTAATATGAATTATAATGTTCTACAAAACTGTTATTTGTAATATTGTGCTAGTGAGGGGAAAGGCCATATCTAGCTATGAAGTTATTCATTTTATAATTTATAACAATACATCTAACTCTATCAGAAAAATAAACCAACCATAGCCTACTATATTTAATCAACAAAATTTGTGAAAATGGTTGGAATCTCAATCAATAAGGTGTGGAAGAGATAAAGGATATAGATTAGATGCCATATAATATGTAGGAAAGGAAAATGAGGGAAGTCACAATTTATATGATAAGCATAAAAATACAATGTAATTTATTGGGATTGATTCATTAATTCCTTTCTTTTCTCAACATTCTTTATATCAAACCATTATCAACCCATCAAATTTTCAATACAACTTTACTAATTTTTAAATACTATGCAATTTTTATTTTAATAAAATGAAAAAAATGCCTCTTATAGACATTGCCATTTTAATTTTATTTTCTTTTT
Source organism: Sequoia sempervirens (assembly GCA_007258455.2). Lineage (NCBI taxonomy): Eukaryota > Viridiplantae > Streptophyta > Pinopsida > Cupressales > Cupressaceae > Sequoia > Sequoia sempervirens. The sequence goes on from VDFB02000017.1 coordinate 20,784,028, forward strand.
TGATCTTATTTGATTTAAAATATATATTTTAATTTAAAAAATAATAGTAAATATGGTTTAAATTTTGAAGAATAAAGTTAAACTAAGAAGAGATAAATGGCTTCCTTTTAAGATCATATTAATGAGAGAAAAACTTAATTTATAAAATAAAAATTAGGTAAATTATTTTAAGATCAATTTATATATATATATATATATATATATATATATATATATATATATATATATATATATATATATATATATATATATATATATATATATATATATATATATATATATTTCTATTTTTATTTTTTTTCTTGTTAAATCGCTGCTAGGGGGAAACACCGTGTGTTCATGATTTTCTATGTGTCCTCAACATCACAGTTCACATGACACTAGATATGACCCTTTTCCTGTACCAAAGAGACTACCAATCATGTTCAATCAAAAAATCACCTTCGACAGACTAACTCATATCCTTAATACTATAATACCACCAAAGACTGACTGACTCACACTATTAGATATCTATGACCTACCATCCTAGAGACCTTTCACCAAGCCTTTCCTTGCTCTTCATCTACTTCCCCTTCCTCTCCCTCTTCCTTTGTTTCTTCTAACTTCATGTATGCGATGTAGTTTGTGGTTACTGAGCATTTCAGAGTATAGTTGACATGTGTTGGGTTGCTTTCCTTGCCCATTGGATCCCTGTCGATATTCAACACCCATGCTTTTCTTGTTCTAAGACCCCAATCCTCATCATCATCTACTACCACATTTCTATCCATCCCTTCTTCTATCGGGTGTTACTTTACCCATCCCTTGGGAGGGGACTTCATTTTTTCTGCCATAAGAAGGAACATTATGCTTCATTCCTTCTCATCCCACAAGTTTTCCAATCCTATCGGGTTGAGATACATAGCTAGTGGAAACTTCTTGACCTCTACACCATTTCCTAGAGACATATAGTAGTTCTATGGTAGCAGTATCATCTAATTGTCATTGACATTGTCTAGGGCTTTGTGAATTTCACCCAAAATTGCATGAATGAAGACCATTTGGTGCAGTTTTTTTTCACTTGTTCTGAGTACTCCCATGTACAGTATCATCACTAGGAACATGGTGGAAATTCTTGCATTTCCCTAAATGTGTGGTACATCAGTAAGAACTCTCTCCTAAGAATCATTTTTTCTGCCTAGAGCACCACAGGGTGGGATGAGGCCAAAATTTCTTTAGTCTCTTCTCCATCACTTTGCTATGGAAGGCTTATTGCTGCCTTGTTGTATTAAGAAACAATGGAGAATCCATTCCTCACACTTGTCCAGAAATTTTCTCCACTATACTAGATTAGCTAAACCTCATCATTGCTTAAGCAATTTCCAACTTTGGATTTTTAACAATCAATGGTCTTACCATGTCATAATTATGAGGTCATTGTTTGTGATGTTTAGAGCATGTCTCCAAATCCACATCTTGGCCAATCAATATACCTTTTCTTAGCATTTTTGAGATCTTGCAATGCCTGACTCTTCCCTTTCCTTGGGAATTGCTAAAATTTCCTACACCTCTCCTCCTATTTATGGTTGTTGTCTTATCTTTCTTTCCACTTCGAATTTGGCCTTTATTATAGTATGTGATTTTATTGCCACTGACTCAATTAGATCTTCATAGATGTCTTTTTCCAGTTTATGGTTTAACTATGCCATTGTTATAAAATATTTCAATATCCCTTGCCTTTGCTTACATTTCTACTTCTTATGCCTACTTTTCCATCTCATCCACCATGTTGCTCCCTTCTTGGTATACATGGCTTATTTAAAATGATTCAAATTTTCTTGCCAATTATTTTATGGGCAACAGTAGATGGTTTAGCTTCCAATTTGGTTCATTGTTCCTTATGATCTCACTAGTTGTAATAAGAGAATCTCCCTCCAAATGAATGTGATTCACGCCCAATTCTAATCACAATTGCAGTTCAATTCTGGCTGCTCTAAATTCTACTTCATTGTTCATGCATATTTTGATGCAGGAGCCTCAAGCGATGTAGGGCAATCTTGCATCACCCAAAAAAAATGATTTCTTTATTTTCTTTAGTTTTTTTGTGTCCCATGGTGGCACTTAGATGATATAATAATATTAGGCATGAAAAATAGAGCAAAATGAGCACTAACTATTTTTAGTAAGTCAACCTAAATGAGCTTGTATGGACATGAAATTTTACCCAAGGAGTAGAGTTGAAAAACATTTTTTGGTCACAAAAGAATCACCTCAATACACTGCATGGTTTGGGAGAAATTAAAGTTTCCATCCAGGGAAATTTCTCTAATGCAGCTTCAAATTCTGATATAAAACTTTAGAGGCCTAGAAATAGCTTAAAAGGTGGTCGAGCCGACCTACAATGGTTTGCTTGTTGTAGAGCTCATCAAGAGCTTTTGAATGATATGCAATAATAGAAAATTAGACACTAAAATCAAAAGTTATGGCCCCGCAAAGTTGGTTCTCTAAAAAGTGAATTTCTAAAAAAAATCTTCCTAGGCCAAAAATCAAATGGTGGGGCTTTTAGCACCAAAAAAAAGGGGAAATTTGTACTTTCTAGAAAATTCTAGGGTGGTTATTGGGGAAAATAAAAAGGGTTAAGTGGGGGTTGTAGAAGGTGGTCGTGATGGCGCAAATTGTGGCTTTGAATAGTAGATTTTTCTTTACTGAGTTGATTTTGTTTTAATGAGTCAAGCCCATGAGGCTGTAGCATGTAAGCTTTGAATCTATGATTTAATTTTCTTAAAATAATTGGAGGGGAGTCAATTTTCTGTCTCGCATCTTCTGTGTTGGTATCTATTGTGATATTTGTGGGTTTTGCGCGGTGTAGCCCTCATCAAGTGGTATCGGAGCAGGAGTTCCTGAGCCTATAATAGAGCACCGTGAGGCAGTTCCAATAGGACTTGTGAGTGTGGGTTGAGTTCAAGATGTCTCCAATAATTTTCCAGTATGGTAGAGGTAGAGGTAGAAGTCATGGAGGAAGAGATCCACCAAAAGATGAAATTAGAGCCCTTAGAAGGCAATTAAAAACCTTGCAATGAGAGGTTCAAAGAAGAGATGTGCAACAAGTCAGAGATAATAGTGAAGATGAAACAAAAGAACAAATGGAGGAGGAAGAGTAGGATCAAATAGATCCCAGAGAAACAAGATTGTTGCGAGCGATCTCAAGCATTGGGAAGAGACCTAAAATGGAGGTTTTAACTTTTAGTGGAAATCTAAATATTGAAGAATTGATTGATTGGATCAATGACAAGGAGGGATTTTTTGAGTTTGAGGAGATTTAAGATCCTCACAGAGTGAGGTTTGCAAAGAAAAAATTGAAAGGTCACGCTAGTATATGGTGGAAAGAGATCTAGTTAGAGAGAGGAAAACAAGGGAAAGATAAAATTTCCAGATGGGATAAAATGGTGTCAAAGTTGAAGAAACAATTTATTCTAGTTGATTATGAATTGGAGCTACTCAAGAAGATGCAGAGCTTGAGGAAAGGGAAAATGATAGTGAAAGAATACATAGAGGAATTTCACAAGGTCCTAATTCAGATCGGACATTTTGAGGCCAATTGGTGCAGGAGCGCCCAAAATATAAGTATCAAAATACAAGCATAAATTTTAATATGATGTTTTTAATCTTTTGTTTTATTGTGTACGGTCTAATACACCATTGATAAGGTGTAAGGGGACCCTCTTAAAGCTTATTTTTAATTTGGAATAAATTGGGAATCATTTGGTAGGCGTTTCCTTAGATTTTGGGAAAATCGCAAAACACAGTGTGTTTTCGAAAAAATGTTTTTTCTCCATTTTTAAGCCCGAATTTGGAAACCTAATGGTTTCTTGATGATGGAAAAGGAAGCCTCGACTTTTTTTTGAGGTTGTTGAATGTTTTGATGGTGGCATTCTTTTTGAAGAATAAAGAGAATATCAGTTTTCCTACGTAAAAGTTTAGTTACTCTGTTTTCTGATTTTTCTTTTTGAAAAAGAATGTATTGAAAAGTATCTTGACACGTGAATATGTGCTGAGACTGTTTTTAAAAAACTACAATAGCGTAGGACTTGTCTAATATTCATTGTAGATTTTTATTTGCTATGTTTTTTTTCCTTGAATTCAGTTTTGACTGGTAAAAGAAAGAACAAATGGAGTGTTAGCTGCATTGCCTTTGTACTCAGCACGAGTTCATTGGAAATGGAGCTTGACTCCACTACTGTACATAGGATAGGCGTAGGAATTTTTTGGTATTTAAAAAGCATGAAAAAAGATTAATCCCTAGGCGAGCAATCTAAGCCCGGCTAGGATATGACACTGTTTTGCATAGTTGCAAAATGCAGGGGTGTTGAGTAATCTTCTATGCGCAGTAAATAAAGATTGTAGAGACCTTTCAAGGGTCTGACTGGAGGCGTAAGACTCATCATTTTCATCTGGTGGCAGGAGGATGAGGGCAGATCTCTGAGTGTCCAAGGAAAGGCTTGAAAGCCATAAAATACCTTAAAATCAGCATTAACCCTATATATGGCAGAGAGGGTCAGAATTTGTGTAAATCTTGGAGTGCTCCATATTTGAGCCAAGGTGTTTTCTTGTTTTGTTTTGGGTATCCACAGAGCTGAAAGGTGAAATAACCTCAGACCCCGGTTAAAAGGCTAAATAGGGCTTATGGCTATGAACCCTCTTAAAACCCTAGGGTTTTTGAGACAGCAATAGAGCAAGAGTGATTGTGTAAGGACAAGAACGCTATTGCCAGTGATTCTTAAGACAACTAAACAAATTCACACCCCTGCAACAAGGTTGGGCAGAATGGAAGATTGACTGATCTTTAGTGATTAAGGGCTAGTTAGAGCAGAGAAGAAAAGAAGCATCAAGAAATGCTTGGTTCAGGCTGAATGAATGTTTTGGGATATTGATAGCGGGGTTGGCAACAAAGACCAGGGGTGCCTAAGTGTTTTGGGAACCTATAGGTTTGGTGGAGGCAGCAACACCAGGGGTTATCGAGAGTGAGACCCAGAGCATTGAATTAGTCAATCCAACCCTCGTTCTATCATATTGGTATCAGAGCCCAGCTAAAGATTTGGGAAAGGAATCTTGCATGTCAGACATAGAATCAAGTGATACTTCCACCATGGTGACCAATGCAGAACTGGCAAAGATGGTTGAAGAGTAGGAAGAAGAAAATAAGCAGTTGAGGGAAAGAATAGCTCAACTTGAGGTAGTAGTGAGGAGTGCATAGTTTGAAGGAAGAATTCCAAAAGAAGAAGAGGTTGCAGAGGAAGATAAGACCCCTAAACCTGACCCCGTCTTGAAGGAGGAGCCTTTCTTGAAGGCATTAAAAGCTTTGAGTGGAAAATCATTTGAAGGAGTGCCACTATTTAGTGGAAAGATGGAACCTAACTTAGTCATGGACTGGATAGAAGGAATGGAGAACCACTTCGAATGTGATGGAGTTACAGAAGCACAGAAGGTGAAGGTTGCAAAGTCAAGGTTGAGAGGATCAGCATTAACTTGGTGGAAGTTTGTCCAGACTGAAAGGGAGAAACAAGGTAAGCAGCCCATATCAACCTGGAAAGGAATGGTTGCTAAAGTGAAAGAAGCTTATATGCCAGATGATTATGAAATTCAGCTCCACAAGAAGAGGCAGAGTTTAAGACAAAAAGACCAAGATGTAAACACCTACATGGAAGAGTTCCTGAAACTTTGTTTGAGATCAAATGTGGCAGAAGATGAGAGCCTGAAAGTGGCTAGATACCTCAACGGATTGAAGTGGAATATACAGGAAGAGATGGCTTTTCTCAGCCCCAAGATAGTCCACCAATGCTATCAGCTAGCTATCAAGATTGAAGAAAGGAATAAAAGGAAGCATGATCAGTCCTCTAAGGGCAGAGGAAGAGGCAGAGATCAAAGAGGACAGCGTGGAGGTTACCAAGGAAGAGGTGGTGACCAAAGAAACCAAGGAGAATCAAAGCTTACTGAGCATGGAGGTGAAACCTCATCAAGAGGAGGTTTTAATAGAGGAAGAGGAGCAGGCAGAAGTAACTCTTACTTTGCCACCATGAAGTGTTATAACTGCAATCAGCTAGGCCATCCAGCTTATAGGTGCCCAGAGAAAGCTTCATCTAGCAACGAGAAAAGAGTAGCTTATGCACAAGAGGACACCGTGAGTGTAAAGACACCTAAGATCAGTCATATAGAATCAGAAGTAGGTGAAATTTTGATGTTTAGTAGAGTGCTGATCAGACAACCAGTCAAGGAAGAACCCAAGCAAAGGAGAGCTTTGTTTCGAGCAAGGTGCAATATTTTGGGAAAGGTATGCAAGGTTATTGTAGATTATGGTTCTACAGACAATATAATATCTGAGGAGGCAGTAAATAAGTTAAAATTTCATAAAGTACCTCATGCCAATCCCTACAAAGTCACATGGTTGAACAAAGGGCAGAGTGTCTTAGTGAATGAGCAGGTTACAGTGGAATTTTCAATAGGAGGCTACAAAGACAAGCTGATTTGTGATGTGCTACCCATGGATGCATGCCATCTTCTTCTTGGTACGCTGTGGCAATATGATAGAGGTGTTGTATATCATGGAAAGGAGAACACCATTGAGTTCACAAAAGATGGGAAAACATTCAAGCTGCAATCATTGGTTGAGGAAGATGAGGGGCAGTCCAAGGTTCCAAACATTATGTTGAGCAGTGGTAAAGAATTCATAAAGGATCTACACCAAGGGAATGAAGGTTATGTGGTCCTAATGTAGTCCAAAGAGGAAGAAAAGGCTGAGAAGACAGTCATACCTAAAATAGTTCAAAGGCTGCTAGAAAAATATAAGAGCATTGTGAGTGATGGAACACCATCCACTCTACCACCCAAGAGAGCAATAAGTCATCAAATTGACTTCATACCTGGAGCCTCATTGCCTAACAAAGCAGCATACAAACTGACCCCTGAGTATAACAAAGAGGTGGCAAGACAAGTGGAAGAGTTGCTGAATCAAGGTCTGATTCAAAAGAGTATTAGTCCATGTGCAGTCCTAGTTGTTTTGGCAACAAAAAAAGGAGGTAAATGGAGACTTTGTACTGATTCTAGAGCAATAAATAGAATCACAATTAGGTACAGATTTCCAATACCTAGGATTGAAAATTTATTGGATTGCCTTGGAGATGCAAAATTTTACACTAAGCTAGATCTTAAGAGCGAGTATCACCAAATCAGAATTAAGGAAGGTGATGAATGGAAGACAGCTTTTAAGACAAATGATGGTTTGTATGAGTGGAAAGTGATGCCATTTGGCCTCTTGAATTCCCCTAGCACGTTCATGAAACTAATGAATGAGGTGCTTAAATATTTCATAGGGATTTTTGTGGTAGTCTACTTGGATGACATACTGATTTTCAGTAAGACAGCAAAAGAACATTTGAAGCATGTAGAGATGGTACTCAAAAGGTTGCAAGAAGAACAGTTGGCAATCAACCTTGAGAAGTGTGAGTTCTTCAAACAAGAGCTTGTGTATCTAGGCTTTGTGGTATCTCAAGGAACGTTGAAGATGGATCCAAGTAAGGTAGAAGCTATCCTTAACTGGCCTACACCAACCACAGCAACTGAGGTAAGGAGTTTTCATGGTTTGGCTCAGTTTTATAGGAAGTTTATAAGGAATTTTAGTGGTATATGTGCACCAGTGTTAGATACAATCAAGGGTGGTCAGAAAACAGAGTTTAAGTGGACACTAGAGGCTGATAAAGGGTTTGAAAAGTTGAAAAAAGAAGTGGCAACACAACCTATCTTGTTATTGCCTAGTTTTGATAAATTGTTTACAGTTGAGTGTGATGCAAGTGGAGTAGCAGTAGGAGGAGTCCTTAGTCAAGAAGGTAGACCTGTAGCCTTCTTTAGTGAGAAACTTAATGAAGTTAAGCAAAAATACTCCACCTATGATCTGGAACTCTATGCTTTAGTGCAGTCCCTTAGGAAATGGAGACATTATTTACTGCCCAAAGAATTTGTGGTCTTCACAGATAACCAAGCACTTAGTTACATCAATACCCAGGAGAAGTTAAGCAATAGGCACTTGAAATGGATGGAGTACATTCAAGCTTTCACATTTACCATTAAGCACAAGAAGGGGCAGCAAAAAAAAGTGGCAGATGCATTAAGCAGGAGGATGTTGATAGTCCAAGAGATACAGCTGAAAAGCATAGGATTGGAAAGTTTTAAGGATCTCTATGGTGATGATGAAGAATTTTCCGAAGCCTACAAGGTATGTTCAGACTTTGAAAATCATTTTCACAGTCAATATGCTAAGTATACATTGCAAAATGGGTTGTTATTCAAGGGCAATCTGTTATGTGTCCCAAGAGGATCAATGAGAGAAAATCTGATCCAAGAGAAACACAATGGCAGTCTTAGTGGGCATTTTGGTATTAACAAAACTTTAGAGCTGGTACAAAGGTTTTACTATTGGCCTAAGTTAGCATGAGATGTCAGAAAGTATGTTGAACAATGTGTTGTTTGCATGAAAGCAAAAGGGGGAGCTAGCAATGCTGGGTTATATCAGCCTTTGCCTATTCCAAACAGACCATGGGAGTGTGTGAGTATGGATTTTGTGGTGGGTCTTCCCAAGACTAAATCTAGTTTTGAAAGTGTTTTTGTAGTTGTGGACAGATTTAGCAAGATGAGTCACTTTATTCCTTGCAAGACCACACACGATGCAAGCTATATTGCCCATCTATTTTTTAGGGAAGTTGTGAGAATCCATGGATTGCCATTGAGAATTGTCTCTGATAGGGATGTGAAATTCATGAGTCATTTTTGGAAAACACTATGGAGCAGATTGGGAACTAATTTATCATTTGGATCAGCTTACCATCCTCAGACTGATGGTCAAACTGAGGTGGTTAACAGAGTGTTAGGTAACCTATTGAGGTGCTTGACAAAGGAATATGGGCAAACCTGGGATATGGTGATTTCCCAAGCAGAATATGCATACAATGACAGTGTGAACAGAACTACAGGAAAAATCCCATTTGAAGTTGTGTACGGAATGCATCCAAGAGGAATTTGTGAGCTTAGAGACCTTGGAACAATGGAGAATAGGATTGGACATGTTGAAGACTTCACTTAAACCATGAAGGAGATTCATGAGCAGGTTAAGAGGACAATCACATCAGCAACACAAAAGTTGAAGGACAAAGTTGATGAGACAAGAAGAGATGTGCAGTTCCAGGTGGGTGATTATGTGATGGTTCACCTCAACAAATCTAGATTGCAGAAGGATATTTCCACCAAATTTCAAATGAAACGAGTAGGACCATGCAAGGTGATAGCCAAGTATGGCAAGAATGCTTACAAGGTGGAGTTACCATCTGATTTGAGCATATCTCCGATGTTCAACATTGCTTATCTAATCCGGTACAAGGGTACAGTCAATGACAAAGTTCAGAACAGTCAAGAAATCTTTCAGGATATCACTAATATACCCCTTCCAATTCAAGAGAAAGCTCAGGCAGAGAAGGTCTTGGAGTCCAGGGTGAAGAAAGCAACGAGACACAAGGCATATATGGAACACCTTGTCAAATGGAAAGGAAAACCTGAGTCTGAGGCTACTTGGGTTGAAGAAGAAAATTTCAAGAAGCACGGAATTGATCCATCATTTCTGACACCTTCCACTTCTTTGTCTTCGTGCTGAGAGGGGGAGAATGGTGCAGGAGCACCCAAAATATAAGTATCAAAATACAAGCATAAATTTTAATATGATGTTTTTAATCTTTTGTTTTGTTGTGTACGGTCTAATACACCATTGATAATGTGTAAGGGGACCCTCTTAAAGCTTAGTTTTAATTTGGAATAAATTGGGAATCATTTGGTAGGCATTTCCTTAGATTTTGGGAAAATCGCAAAACACAGTGTGTTTTCGAAACAATATTTTTTCTCCATTTTTAAGCCCGAATTTGGAAACCTAACGGTTTCTTGATGATGGAAAAGGAAGCCTCGACTTTTGTTTGAGGTTGTTGAATGTTTTGGTGGTGGCAGTCTTTTAGAAGAATAAAGAGAATATCAATTTTCCTGCGTAAAAGTTTAGTTACTCTGTTTTCTGATTTTTCTTTTTGAAAAAGAATGTATTGAAAAGTATCTTGACACGTGAATATGTGCTGAGACTGTTTTTAAAATACTACAATAGCATAGGACTTGTCTGATATTCATTGTAGAGTTTTATTTGCTATGTTTTTTTCCTTAAATTCAATTTTGACTAGTAAAAGAAAGAACAAATGGAGTCTTAGCTGCATTGCCTTTGTACTCAGCACGAGTTCATTGGAAATGGAGCTTGACTCCACTACTGTACATAGGATAGGCGTAGGAATTTGTTGGTATTTAAAAAGCATGAAAAAAGATTAATCCCTAGGCGAGCAATCTAAGCCCGGCTAGGATATGACACTGTTTTGCACAGTTGCAAAATGCAGGGGTGTTGAGTAATCTTCTATGCGCAGTAAATAAAGATTGTAGAGACCTTTCAAGGGTCTGACTGGAGGCGTAAGACTCATCATTTTCATCTGGTGGCAAGAGGATGAGGGCAGATCTCTGAGTGTCCAAGGGAAGGTTTGAAAGCCATAAAATACCTTAAAATCAGCATTAACCCTGTATATGGCAGAGAGGGTCAGAATTTGTGTAAATCTTGGAGTGCTCCATATTTGAGCCAAGGTGTTTTCTTGTTTTGTTTTGGGTATCCACAGAGCTGAAAGGTGAAATAACCTCAGACCCCGGTTAAAAGGCTAAATAGGGCTTATGGCTACAAACCCTCTTAAAACCCTAGGGTTTTTGAGGCAGCAATAGAGCAAGAGTGATTGTGTAAGGACAAGAACGCTATTGCCAGTGATTCTTAAGACAACTAAACAAATTCACACCCCTGCAACAAGGTTGGGCAGAATGGAAGATTGACTGGTCTTTAGTGATTAAGGGCTAGTTAGAGCAGAGAAGAAAAGAAGCATCAAGAAATGCTTGGTTCAGGCTGAATGAATGTTTTGGGATATTGATAGTGGGGTTGGCAACAAAGACCAGGGGTGCCTAAGTGTTTTGGGAACCTATAGGTTTGGTGGAGGCAGCAACACCAGGGGCTATCGAGAGTGAGATCCAGAGCATTGAATCAGTGGATGATTCAATCCAACCCTCGTTCTATCACCAATAAGGAGAAAGTTTCTCATTATATTAATGGGTTGAAGCCAAGCATACAGGAAGAATTGACACTGGTAACAATGACCACCATTGAAGGAAATTATTAGTTTTCTCTAAGGGCTGAAGAATGACTGAACAAGAGGTTTGAGAACAAGCAACAAGGTGGAGGTCATGGAGGAAAGATTGGTGGATGGTCTTATGTAGATCAAAATGAAGATCAAAAGAAGGGTGAAGGTTCTAGTACCAGTGAAAACCAAAAGGAGATAACACCTATTGTTCTTATGATCAAAAAAATGGAGACCAAAGAGGAAGGGGAAGATCTAGATGAGGGTTGGGAAGAGGAGGATTTCGTGGAACCTATTTCCAATGTGGAGAAGGACATAGATCCTATGAGTGTCCTCAGCATTAAGGAAGGAGAAATAGAAGACCTAATGGTAATGCATGAATTGCACATGTAGATGAAGATGTTGAGTCTTCATATTCTGGGATGTAGAAAGAGGAGAAGTTCTTGTTACCAGAAGAGCCTTGCTAAATGAAGAGAAGGAACCAACTCAAAGGAAGAATTTGTTTCACACCAGATGTAAGTGTGAAGGTAAAGTTTCCAATGTTATTATTGATGGAGGTAGTACTGATAACCTTGTTTTAGAAGAAATGGTTAGTAAGTCGTGATTGGAGAGAAGAAGGAATTTGAACCCATACTAGATTTCTTTGTTGCAGAAGGACCATAAAGCCTTGGTAAATGAATAATGTTCGGTAAAGTTCAAGATTGGAAATTACCATGATGTGGTATTGTGTGATATTATGCCTATGGATGTTTCTCATATTTTGTTAGGCTGACCATGGCAATTTGATTGATGAGAAATACATGATGGACATGCCAACACCTATTCTTTGACAAAGGATGGGATTTGTCATTTAGGTCGAATCCCTTGAAAGAGGTAGAAGAAAATGTATATAGTAATGCAAGAATTTTTTTGGTTGATGGAAGAAAGTTCCTAGAAGGTATGAAGCATGAGCATATGTGTTTTACATTGATCCATAGAGTTCATAAAGAAGATATTATTGAGGTACCTATAGAGGTTTTCGATTTGGTGAATGAGTTTCAAGCTATTGTTTTTGTTAATGTACCTGAAGGTTTGCTCACAATTAGAGAGATTAGTCATAAGATGGACTTGATTCCTAGAGCTAGTTTTCCAAATAAGGTAGCTCATTGTATGAATCTAGCAGAGAGTGAAGAGTTGAATAGACTAGTGCAAGAGTTGTTGTGAAAAGGATTGATTAGGGAGTGTTTGAGTCCATATGCAGTACCTGCAGTACTAGCTCCAAAGAAGGATGGGGAATGGTAGTATAGATTCTAGAGCCATCAACAAGATCATGCCATCAAGTATAGATTTCCCTTGTCAAGAATGGATGACATTATGGATTGTTTGAGTTGAGTTGAGTACCTCATGAAGATAGATTTGAAGAGTGGATATGACCAAATTCGGATTAGAGAAGGAGATGAATGGAGGATAGCGTTCAAAACCAAGGAGGGCTTGTACAAGTGGTTAGTCATGTCTTTTTGGATAACCAATGCACCGGGCACATTTATGTGGCTTATGAATGAGGTATTGAAAGAATTTTTAGGAAAATTTATTATTGTTTATTTGGATGATATTTTGATTTTCAGTAAGACATTGGAGGAGCACTTGATGCATATCCAAAGAGTTTTTAAGAAGCAGGGAGGAGAAGTTGTTGATCAATTTGAAGAAATATAGTTTTGTGGAAAGGGAGTTGGTGTATCTAGGATTTGTTGTCTCAGCAAAGGGACTTAAAATGGATCCAGAGAAGGTGAGAGCTATCATTGAATGGCCTACCCTAATAATTGTTACAAAGGTAAGATCATTTCATGGTCTAGCAAGTTTTTAGAGAAAGTTTATTAAGAATTTTAGTAGTATTTGTGCACCTCTAATTGAAGCAATGAGAGAGGATAGAAAATAGTTTAAGTGGACCATAGGAGTAGCCAGGAGTTTTGATATGTTGAAGAATAAAGTTAAAAAGCACCTTATTTTGGAACTTCAAGATTTCAATAAGGTCTTTCAAGTATATTGTGATGCTAGTGGCACTGCCATAGGAGCTGTTTTGAGTCCTGAAGGTAAGCCTGTTGCCTATTTTAGGAGAACTTGAATGATGCCAAAAATAAATATTCTATCTATTATTAGGAGTTTTATTCTATAGTTTAGGCTTTGAAGAAATGGAGACACTATTTGTTTCCAAAATAATTTGGTTTATATACTGATCACCAAGCTTTGCAATATCTCAATAGTCAAGGAAAGTTGAATCAAAAGAACTTAAAATGGGTTGAGTTTTTGCAATTATACTTTTGTTTTGAAGCACAAGAGTAGAAGGTCAAACAGAGTTGCAGTTGCCTTAAGTAGAAGGAAACATTTGTTGATAAAAATGAATTAGAGGTTGTTGGGTTCAATGAACTCAAGATTTTGTATCCAAAAGATCTGGACTTTGCAGAATCGTTGAAGGCTTGTTTGGAACTTGTTACATTGGATAGGTTGAGATGGTTGGATTTATTAATCCAAGATGGGATGTTGTTTAGAGGAATCCAATTGTGCATTCTAAGGACTTTTGTGAGACAGAATCTAATCAAGGAGAAGCATAGTGGAGGATTTCTTTAAAATTTTGGTCAAGATAAGACCATTGCTCTTGTTAGTGAGAATTATTATTGGCCAAAGTTACAATAAGATGTGAAGAAATTTTTACACAGTTGTAGAGTATGTTAGATGGTGAAAAGAACAAGTCAGAATATTGGATTGTATCAACCATTACCTGTACCTGAGAGGCCGTGGGAGGATATTAGCATGTATTCTTTTCTTGGATTTCAAAGGACAAAGAGAGGGCATGATTCCATATTTTTTCGTGGTGGATAGATTTTCAAAGATGACACATTTCATTCTGTGTCATAAAACTAGTGATTTTGTTCATGTTGCAGAGTTGTTTTTCAAAGAGGTGGTGAGACTACATGGTCTACCAAATAGTATAGTTTCTAACAGAGATACCAAATTTGTTGATTATTTCTATAGGGAATTATGGAAGAATTTGAAGAAATATTTGAAGTTTAGTTTTGCACACCATCCATAGACTAATGGACAAACAAAGGTGGTGATTAGGAGTTTAGAAAACCTAGTAAGATGCTTAGTTGGACATAAGCCCAAGTGATGGGACTTGATTATACCATAGGAAAAATTTGGACAAACAAAGGTGGTGATTAGGAGTTTAGAAAACCTAGTAAGATGCTTAGTTGTACATAAGCCCAAGTGATGGGACTTGATTATACCATAGGAAAAATTTGGACAAACAAAGGTGGTGATTAGGAGTTTAGAAAACCTAGTAAGATGCTTAGTTGGACATAAGCCCAAGTGATGGGACTTGATTATACCATAGGAAAAATTTTCTTAAAACAATTTTGTCAATAAGAGCACTGGTAAATCACCATTCCAGATTGTGTACGGGAGTAGTCCAAGAACTGCTTCTAAACTAAGAAAGATGGATAAGGGGGGAAAGAGTAGTGTTGAGGCTAAATATTTTTCTAAGCACTTGAATAATTTTCATGAAGAGGTGAACAAACATATCAATAAGATGAACTCACAATATAAGGATCAAGTATATCAAAAAAGGAAGTATAAAGAGTTCCAAGTAGTAGATGAAGTCATGGTTCATTTGCAAAAGGAAAGGTTTAAAGTTGGTACATACAACAAGTTAAAGATGAAAAAGTTTGGACCATGCAAAATCCTAAAGAATCATGATTTAGGAAATGCTCATGAGGTAGAGTTTCCTAGTGGAATAAACATTTATCCTATTTCAACATTGTTGATTTGACAAAATATCATGAAGGTGATATAGAGGAGAGTCTGATAAATGAACAGTTGAAAATTATAGCATCTACATTAGAGAAGGAATAGATAAAAGAAATCCTGGATAGCCATGTGGGTAGAAGCATAAGAAATGAGCAATATGCAGAGTACTTGGTGAAATGGAGAGGAAGGTTTGTTGAAGATTCATCATGGTTATTTGAGGCTAAGGTTAACTGTCTTGGTTTACCTCTCACTCCTAGGAAGAGATAGGGTCATATTTCATATTACCCTGGGTATCTAATGTAGGAGCCTCTAGTGGTGTAGGGAAATCTTGCATCACCCAAAACAAATTGTTTTCTTTATTTTCTTTAGTTTTTTTGAGTCCCATGATGGCACTTAGGGGATATAAGATTATCAAGCGTCAAAAATTGCAAAAAAATCATCACTTTCTATTTTTAGTAAGTCAGCCTAAACGGGCTTGTATGGACGTGAAAATTTACCAAGGAGCAGAGCTAAAAAATATTTCTAGTTACGAAAGAATCACCACAATACCCTACATGGTTTGGGAGAAATTAAAGTTTTTGTCCTAAGAAATTTCTCCAATGCAACTTCAAATTCATATATAAAACTTTAGAGGCCCTGAAAGAACTCAAAAGGTGGCCAAACTAAACTACGGTAATTTTTGTGTTGTAGATCCTATCAAGAGCTTTCAAATGATATGCAATAAAAGAAAATTGGACACCCAGATCAAAAGTTATGGCCCTGTGAAGTTGGTCCTCTAAAAAGTGATTTTCTTAAAAATTTCTTCCTAGGCTAGAAATCAAATGGCGGGACTTTTGGCACCAAAACAAAAAGGGGAAATTTATACTTTCTAGAACATTGTAGGGTGGTTATTAGGGAAAATAAAAAGGGTTAAGTGGGGGTTGTAGAAGGTGGCCCTGATGGTGCAAATTGTGGCTCTAAATAGTAGATTTTTCTTTTCTAAGTTGATTTTGTTGTAATGTGTCAATCCCATGAGGTTGTAGCATGTAAGCTTTGAATCTATAATTTAATTTTATGAAAATAATTGAAAGTGAGTCATTTTTTTTTCTAAAATCCTCTGTGTTTGTATCTATTATTGTGATTTCTAAGGGTTTTGGGCAGTGTAGCCCTCATCATATTTGCAAAGGTATGTATTTCTCTACTGGTGTTTTACCTTGCTCATCCCTAGTTGTGCAACCAGCCCCTCCCAAGCCTGGGTTTCCATGGGAAGCTCCATCAAAGTTGATTTTAATCCAACCTTCTTCTGGCTCTTTCCATACTACCTCTTTTATTTTTACTTTTTGTGACTCTAATTCACTGCTTCCACTAAGCAATGGAGGTTTCAATCCACAAAATAGCTTTATCATTTTGTCATCTCAATTGGTGAAATTTCTTTACATGATAGCCTTGTTGCAATCATCCTCATTGATTAGTTATATGATGGTACTCCCTATATTTTCCCATAGTTTTTCCTCTCCCATTTCTTTTCCTTGAAAAATTATTTTGTTCATGTCCTTCCAAATTTACCATGTCATTGTGGATGGAGTGATTTTCCATATCCCTCTGAATACCAAATTTCTTTGTTTCAATGGCCACATCTTGAACCAAGTTTCAATGTCTTCCTACATGGGACATTGCTATTTTAATTTAGCATTGACAAAATTCAAATAGTTTTTTGCATATGGGCATGTCAAGAGCAAGTGTTATGCTATTTCTACATTGTTTTTACACATCACACATCTACCTAGGCCTTAAACTCCAAATGTTGCTAATATATCTATGGTGAGAATTTATTTCTAAATTTCCATCCAAGAAAATACCCTTGCTTTGGGGAGGTAGCTTTTCCCCCACAACAGTTTGCATGGAAAACCTTTCCTTGCAATGGAAAACTCTTTAATTTTGTATCAAAACTTCACTTTTTATGTACTTGTGGTTGACCCAAACCATCAAATTATATCCTTAGCATTAGAGGGGTTGAAATGTCTTCTCTTGAGGATTTCTTTCAATGAGTCCTTTTAGGCTTGTGGGGAATTGAACTCCTGAATGTCATTCCAATTCTAGCTAGGGACTCCATTTTTTAACACTGCCCTCCCATAATTGCATACCTTTTTTCCCCATACTCGCAAGGCCCTTACCTTGAGTTTTTCCAAGCTTGGGGTGTTATCAATGGGTAGTTTACCACACCAAGAACCACTCCAAAAAGAAGCACTTATGCCATCTTTGATCTCCGAGGTGACGTGCTTGGTTAATATATCCCTGTAGTCCAAAATGTACTTCTAGATCGTTGATCCTTTTGGTGGTGCTATCATAGTGAGGATGTAGGTTGGATCATCTGAGTCCAGATATTTTCTCCTCAAAACTGTAACCCATTTATGCTTACTTCTTACATGTAGGCCCCATACCATTTTGGCTCCCATAGCTTGGTTCATTATTGTTAGTTGTTTTAGTCCCGCTCCGCTAGTCTCCTTTGGCATGTAGATTTTTTCCCAAGCTATCAATGGGAACTTGTTCTAATCCCCTATGCCACTCCTAAATAATTCTCTAAAAAAAATGTATTAGGGCCTCCTCTACTTCTTTTGGTATTTTCAAACATGACATTGAGTATACTAGAATGGCTGACAGTACTAATTTTACCATTAACAATCTACCTACAGATGATAGCCACTTCCCTTTCCAAGTTCCCAATTTTCTTTTGTAGCTATTTATCAAATTATCCCAATAGCAATTTTTGTTTATCCCTGCAAACATAGGCATTCCCAAAAAGTGCCTAGGAAGTGTTGCCACTTCAAATTCAAGATTTTTTCCAAGTCTTTTTGCATACTCGATTGAGTATTGAGGAAGAAAAATTTAGACTTTCCCCAATTTATGCTCTGCCCAAATGCCTTGTAGTAGTCATCTAGGAAGGTCTTGATCACTTTAGATTCCTTCATGCTTGCCAATCTGAATAATATAGTGTCATCTGTGACTTGTTGGTGAGTAGTGGGTTACATGTCATTTGGTACATGAACATTGACCCATTTTCCTTTTCTCCTCAAGGATTGGATGCCTCTTCCTAGTACCTCTGCCATGATTATGAATAGCAAGGGTGATAGTGGATCTCTTTTCCTTAGACCTCTTGTTTATGGGAAGAAGCCATGTGCCACTCCTTTCACTAGCACAAAAAAGTTGGCATTTGAAATGTATCTTTTTATGTAATTGATCCATCTTTCATCAAACCCAAACTTCCCCAAAACTTGCAACAAAAATTGTCTATCCACCATGCCATACTCCTTTAGAATGTCTAACTTCAACACCATACACACTTCCTTTTTCTTGCTGGAAGTGTGAATGGTTTCATGGGAAATAATTATGACTTTAGCTATTGATCTTCCTTGATAAAATTTGCTTTACTTCTTTGATATAACCTCATTTAGTACACTCTTGAGCCTATTGGCTATAATTTTGGTGACCACCTTATACACTATATTATGCAGTGCTATTGGCCTAAAATAGCTCATTACTTGTGGGTCTTTCTTCTTGTTAATTAAGGCCAAAAATGTGTGGTTTACTACCCCCAACCTTACCATCGTTCTTGATTCATCTATAGCTGTTGATAGGTCATCTCCTACGGTGTCTTGATTTTTTTGAAAGAATCCAATTGAGAAGCCATCTAGTCCTGGGTCCTTGTCTATATTTAGTTGAAATGTTTCTCCTTTGACCTCTTCCTTACTAATCTTTTGAAATAACCATCCATTTTGTTCTTCATTTATGAAGGTTGGAATTGTGCTTAACAATATTTCTCTTATCACTCTATTCTCTGGGATTTCCTTGTTTATAATTGCTTCAAAGAATCTAATAAATTATTTGTTTACTTCCTTCATAGATTGTGTCATTTTCCCATTCTCTTTCCCGATTACTACTATTTTGTTCCTATTGCAATTGGTGATTGTGGATTTGTGAAAGTATTTAGTGTTTTTTTCTCCCTCTTTTAACCAAGTCTCTCTTGATTTTTGGTGCCAAAAATATTCTTCTTTGTTCTAAATCTCTACTAGTTCTTCTTTTAGGATTTTTTCATTCTCAAATTCATCTTTCTCCATCCCATTTTGAATTATATACATGTTCATTTAGGTCTTTTATCTCTTGTTCCACTCTTTCATTTTCCTAGAAGATGTTTTTGAAGTGTGTCTTGTTCCAATCCTTGAGTTTGGCTTTGATGAACCCCAGTTTCTTTTTGACTTTATAAAGCTTTGATTTATGTAATACCCCCATGTTACTAATATTTGTATTATTATTTCTTACTCTTATGTGTGAGCTTGATTCTATTCTCTTTTGGTGATTAGTTCACCATCTTGGTGTGGGTGGATGCCTCCCGCATTAGGGAATCTTATCTCCTTTTTGCTTACCAGCTTCCAGGAGTAAGCTGATTTTATGAGGGGGAGGATGTAATACCCCTCCTCTTACTGGTAGGATTTCGTAATTTTCAATGCGGTTGTTTGCTACTTGTGACGATGATGATATTGTTTGAGTTGGATAGTTAGACATTTGAGGATGTTGTATTCCATTAGTAGACTGTTGGTGATTATGTGTATGCACTTGAGGATTTGATTATTTCATTTGACATGGTGGTTGGTTAGATGTTAGTTCATTTTCAGAATTATATTATGATGCAGTGATTTAACTTGATATGTCATGAGATGAATTGTTAGTATAGAAATGTTATTTTATCAGTTGATTATAATTGTTAGAATAGGTGTGATGAAGGACAATATGGAATCACTCGTTTGTGAGTGCCCTGTCATGTTGCGATTCCTTCTCGCAATGCAGTACTTTAATTTAATATTTTGGTTTTATATATATGTATATATGCACATGTACACAACTTCGTTTGTATGTAGGACTGCAGGTACAAGTCTCGATTCCACCTGCTTCGGCAGGAAAGGGCGAGCACCAATAACCCAACGGTTAAATGTTGATACAGAGGTGACGATGAAGTCCTCCCGTCCCATGATGTCAGATCGTCTCGTTTGTCTGGTATTGTTTATTTTGTGAATTTGTCGTCATTTGTGGCTTGTGTTTTGTGTGTTGTTGTATTTTGATTAATGTGGTATCTTAAGTTATGATTGTTTAGTGATATTTATTTTACAAGTTGTAGATTTGTTAATTAAAATTGTGGTTAATAAGTGTGAATATTTAATGTTGATTTATTTGTATAGAAATATTTAAATGTTATTTAATTTTATAAAGTCATGTACCTTGATTAATGATAATTAAATAATAAGAGTATTTTAATTATTTAATTAATTATTAGGTGGGATAATTATTAAATAAATTTATTTAATTAAATAAATGTATTTATGCGAAAGTGGTAAAAATGAAAATAAAGCAATAAAACAAATAAAGAATAAAAAAGATTGGCAGAATTCCAATAGGGAAGAGATGGGAAAAACCGACTTTAAAAGAATTGATTTTCTTTAATTGGTTTGATTTTGAGAAATATATTTTGGGTGTTATGAATTCATGGGGAGATTCTCTCACCACGGAAGATCGAGAAAGTAAAAAGTTGCTCAAGTGATTGTGAATTAGATTACGGATTCAGAATAGAATCGGGCTAGGGCATCGATCAAGCGAGGCATCTTGATTACATTGGACTCGAGTTCTCTGCGTAGTCTTCTTCTAGATACTCTGTTTTTACTGTTTGCTTCAAGAAAGAAAAAAATAAAATATAAACTTTATTTAAAATGATTTTTGTGAATAGAAAACTTCTATTGAGCGCGAAACTAGGTAGAGATTATTAAATACGACAAGGAAAATCTTACGTAATCTAGGTTAAAGCGATTTCTGGCAAAAAGTTAGAAAATGATTAAACCAATGGGCTGCCTTGAAAAGAAACATTCCTGTTAAAATTTGGGAATCATGTTTTGCAATCAAACTGAGAAGAAATTCTTCGAATCTGTTTTATTAAGCCCTAATTCTTTCTTATAATTTCTATAGAAAAAAAATAACTAATCTTCGTATTTGAGATGATTTTGTTGTATTATTTTAATAATCATGAATATATTTATAAATGGTAGATATACACTTTTTTGTATTTATACAGAAAAAAACGGTGTACTCTGTAATTATTTATGTTTACGTATATTTGATATATATATATTATTTATGAGTTATCATATGTATTTTAGAAATTATATTGATTTATTTTCGTGCTTGCAAAGGCCGAATTTCGGCTGTCAAAATCCGTGCCAGGACGGAATTTTATATATAAAAAAATAAACTAATATAAAATAAAAAAAAATTATAACTAAACTTTTATTTTTATTTTTAAAAAAAAAAAATTAAATAGAAATTTAGATATTTAGTGAGACGTCACCAGGCGCTTCATCATTGTGTCTTGCATGCAGGCCGATCCATAATTCTTTGCCTTGTAACGATCATTATAATAACGTCTGAGGGACCTTGAGTCGCCTCTCCCCAATGCCATTTGGAGGGTTTTAAATGATTTTTGCTTTATGTTTATTTTATTTTGTATTTAATAAAATTTAAATTATATGATTTCGTTTTATTTTGATTTTATTTGGAATTTAATAAAATTCATATATATAATTTCGTTTTATATTTATTTTATTTTATTTTATTTTATTAATATTTAATAAAATATATATATATATAGTTAATTATCTTATTAAAATATTTTATAAAGTTATTTATAACATTGTTTAAGTTGTTAAAGATAATTTTGTAAATAACATGTTAATTGGTATGTATTATTTTATGATGATATAGACTCTTGCGTATTTGTTTAGTGGGTTAGAACAGTATAAAAAAAAAATATTTTATGATTATATATAATTATGTGTGGGAAAAAAAATAAAAATATATATGTATATATTTTATAATTATAGATATGTATTAAATTATATATATATACAGTAAATTGTGTAACTTGATGAATAAAAAAATAAAGTAAATAAATAAATAACTATTATTTGCGGAATATGATTAAGTTGACTGAATATGGAATTTATTGTTTTTGAGTAATTAAAGAAAGAAAATTAGATAAGTCGTCATTAAATTTATTATGTGGTTAAGTTGGAGAGTTATGTGAGGCGTTGATGAGTGACTTAGTAAAGTGAATAGAGGGGGATATCTTTATGTCAATTTTTGATAACTCGTGTAAATATTGATAGATTAGTATTATTCTTAATTGGTTTAGTTCTAAGTGGAATAGTTAAATTGGAAATATTGGAAAGTGGAGTTTTGCATGTTATAGGTGTCTTGTTCAATTGTGTGCTTGCACTATGTAAGTAAAAGTAGGTGATATTCTATATGTCGATCTCTCTTGCACTCATTTAGTGGTTGATTCTAAGTCTTTTATAGGGATAGTTATATAAAATACCGGTGTTGGATTGATTTCTTTATTTGAGTGGACTAGTTTCTGTATTAAGTTTGTGCATTGGTTGACCGTTCTGTTGTATTAGTCATTGATTTTGTTGAGTTGTTTTGGGTCATATTGTAAGATCGTTGTGTGATTTATGGTTGGGTAACCTAGGAGGAGAAATAGAGGTCTCCCTTGGATACCGGTCGAGTTTGGATCAAATTTAATTGTGAAGATTTTGTTGGGATGTTGCCACTCACTACATTATGTTTGTTGACTCGTTCTCGATATCTTGTTACTGTTGTTAGTACTTTGATGAGGAAACCCTAGTGTAAGCCTTTTAGAGTCTTCCAGAGGCTTGTTCTTATTGTTGGTGAATGTTCGTCTTTTTATGTGCTCTTGTTATGGCAAGATGTTGGTATCATTAATTTGAAAGGGTTGTACGAAACTTTGTGAGACTTTGATTATGAGCTATTGCGAGATGGATTTGCCTCGCTGGTTATGTTTTGAGTTATCCGTTTTGTTCGTGATAGTACAACCCTTGCCTAGTTTTGATTTATGTTAGGGGTCATAGGGAGAGTGGCTCTTCGTGGGCGCCGGCGCCTCGGGTAAGAGGAAGTGCTAGGGGAACCCATGTAAGAGTAGTTAAACAAGTGATAACCTAAAAATAGAATTTAGGGGGTTGGGTTAGTTAACACATAACAAGATAAAAACATGCACCTCACCCCTACCGTTAGTGCTTTCAAAGGCTAAGGATGGGTGGGAAGACCTGGTTGGTAAGGTCACTACCTTGTCTCTATGAAAGGTAAGTGGCTCCGCATGAGTAACCCTATGGGGCGGCACCTTGAAATAGGATGTCTGGATAACCATAGATGAAGGCGGCTCCTTGAGCTAGGTTGTCTGGATAATCCATGTACAGATGGAGGCGGCACCTTGTGATAGGTAGTCTGGCGAATTCATGTAAGACCATGCGATGCCACTCTCCACTAGACACCCTTGTTGTTCTTGATTCTTGTTGCCTCTGGATATTGTTATTTTTATGTTGTTCTGATTTTAGGGCTAGGGAATCCATAGGTGGGTGCCGGCGCCTCAGTTGGAGGAAGAGCCAGGGGATCCCATGAGAGCTATGCGATGACCCTCCCCGTTTGACACCCGTTTGACTTGTTCCTTGCTGCCTATGGAATGGTGTATTGAATGGTTGATTTAGAGTTATTATGGAATCGTGTTTGTTTCATTGGTTCTGATTGATTTGGAAATGTATTTTGGGTGTTGGTTCGGATCTTCTGGATGTTATCTCCTTATGATGCTTTTGAGTTCTTGTGAATGTGGTTCATGATTGTTAATTGGTAGTATTTCATGTTATTGTGATGAGTTTCTTAGTTTTAACTTGTTATGTGATTTGAGTACGTTGTTGGTTGTTCATTGTATACCTTGAGTTGTACTTGTTTAGTGTCATGTTGTTGTTGAGTCGGTTTGACATTCATGGTCGGGTTCACTTCCTCATCACCTCTGAGCACGGGGGGTGAGTTACTTGTAATTCACATGGTTGGGAGGAACGTGCTCCGCACCTGTTGGGTTCCCCATCAGCGTCTTGTCTTCTCAGCTTTCCGCAGTGGAGTTGTACCAGTGATCAGTTGTACTTCATATTTCATTATTCTTGTATCATTCCCCATGTTGGGAAATTCAGTGTAACTCTTGTATCAAAGAAAATTGTAAGGTAATATTATTTCAATGATGTAATAGTTAGGTTTAATTTAGATCTTGTTAAAAGATTTATCATGGATGTAACTATGCGATGATTCATACTCGCATCATGGCTATCAGTTGTATCATTGTATATGATTTTCATATATTAAATGGTTATGTTATTTTCGTTATCTTTACTTTGTTTTGTGGTTGCAATGTAACCTCGCGTGCCCCAGAGAACCATGTGGATTTAATGCTATGTGTTATGCTATGTGTTTATGTGGTAATGTTGTTGCACATGTTTACTTTTATTATTTAAAAAAAAATTATTCGCATTATATGTGTGTTCTTTGGGGTTTGCACGATGGGCGTTACAACTTGGTATCAGAGCATAGGTTCATACACTGGGCACTATATGTGCTCACTATGTAACCTTGCGTTTAGTCCCTAGAGTCTAGAGTTTCACTTTACCGTTGTCATTGTTGTGAACCTGAGTTTCTTCTGTTAACCGGTCTTAGGGCAATGGTGCAGGAAACTGATGGGAATGGATAGGACCCTCGGTGTAGTGCGCAATGCACCGATATCCTTCCTATCAGGGATGCACTAGGAACCCTTGTGTCGTTGTGTGGTGTGGTTTCCAGTGATGTGAGTTATGTGTGTGGTTTTTGGCGTGATCTCTGCATGTTTGTTGTGTGCTTACTCTAATCTATTTAATGGCTCCCTGGAGTAAGCCATATCCTTGGGGGGGAGGATGTAATACCCCCATGTTACTAATATTTGTATTATTATTTCTTACTCTTATGTGTGAGCTTGATTCTATTCTCTTTTGGTGATTAGTTCACCGTCTTGGTGTGGGTGGATGCCTCCCGCATTAGGGAATCTTATCTCCTTTTTGCTTACCGGCTTCCAGGAGTAAGCCGATTTTATGAGGGGGAGGATGTAATACCCCTCCTCTTACTGGTAGGATTTCATAATTTTCAATGCGGTTGTTTGCTACTTGTGACGATGATGATATTGTTTGAGTTGGATAGTTAGACATTTGAGGATGTTGTATTCCATTAGTAGACTGTTGGTGATTATGTTTATGCACTGGAGGATTTGATTATTTCATTTGACATTGTGGTTGGTTAGATGTTAGTTCATTTTTAGAATTATATTATGATGCAGTGATTTAATTTGATATGTGTAGAGATGAATTGTTAGTATGGAAATATTTATTTTATGAGTTGATTATAATTGTTAGAATGGAATTGATGAAAGGACAATATGGCATCACTCGTTTGCGAGTGCTCTATTACGCTGCGATTCCTTCTCACAATGCAATGCTTTAATTATATATATATGTATGCACATGTACACAACTTCGTTTGTATGCAGGTATTGCAAGTACAAGTCTCGATTCCACACCTTGGCGAGAAGGCGTATCATAATAACCTTGGTTAAATGTTGATCTGATGTGATAAGTCCTCGATCCCATGATGTCGGATAAGTCTCGTTTATGCAGTATTGTTTATTTTATGGTGTTGCTTCGTCATTTGTGGCTTGTACTTTGTGTATTGTCGTATTTTGATTAATGAGGTATTTTATAAGTTATGATTGTTTAATTGATGTTATTTTACAAGTTGTGAATTTGTTAATTAAAGGTGGTTAATAAGTGTGTATTTTAATGTTGATTTATTTGTATGAAAATATTTAAATGTTTATTTAATTTTTATAAAGTCATGTGTCTTGATTAAATGATAATTAAATATTAAAGGTATTTTAATTATTTTAATTAATTATTAGGTGGGGATAATTATTAGAATACCTTATTTAATTAAATAGAAAATGTGTTGTGCAAGAAAGTGGTAAAAACAAAAATAAAAGCATTAAACCAAAAAAAAGAATAAAAAGATTGTGGGAGCCAATAGGAAGAGAGATCAGGGAAAAAGCCAGCTTTTAAAGAATTGATTTTCTTTTAATTGGGATTTTTGTGAGTTTTTGAGGAGGGAAATATATTTTTAGATTATTATGAATTCTTGGGGGATTCTCTCTCTCACACATAGAAGATCAGAAAGTAAAAGTTGCTCAAGTGATTGTGAATTCGTTCTGGACTAAGAATCGAGAATCGAGCTCGAGGGCATCAGAGTCAAGCAGGCATCTTCAAATTTACATTGGACTCCAGGTTCATCTCGTAGTCTTCTTCTCGTACTCTTGTTTTTACCTGTTTGCTTCAGAAAAGAAAAAAAATAAAAAAATATAAACTTTATTTAAAATGATTTTTGTGAATATAGAAAACTTCTGTTGAACTGAAAACTAGGGTAAGTTATTAGACTGGAAACAAGGAAAATCTTCTGTAATCTAGGTTAAAACGATTTCCTTGAGATTAGAAAATGATTAAACCAATAGGCCTGCCTTGAAAAGAAACATTCCTGTTAAAATTTGGGAATCATGTTTTGCAATCAAACTGAGAAGAAATTCTTCGAATCTGTTTTATTAAGCCCTAATTCTTTCTTATAATTTCTATAGAAAAAAAATAACTAATCTTCGTATTTGAGATGATTTTGTTGTATTATTTTAATAATCATGAATATATTTATAAATGGTAGATATACACTTTTTTGTATTTATACAGAAAAAAACGGTGTACTCTGTAATTATTTATGTTTACGTATATTTGATATATATATATTATTTATGAGTTATCATATGTATTTTAGAAATTATATTGATTTATTTTAGGTGCACAAAAGTAGAATTCGGTTTATCAAAATCAGTGCGAGGATAGAATTTTATATATAAAAAATAAACTAATATAAAATAAAAAATTTATAGTGAACTTTTATTTTTTATTTTCAAAAAAAATTTAAATATAGAAATTTGGGGCTGGTAGGGTGAGCTGAGGCGGCACCCAGGCGCCCCCATGCGTTTAATATACTTGCGCCTGGCGATCATATTCTTTAGCGATGCGATTAGTCATTATATTTCTTTGTCTGTGATACGAGGCATGATCGGCTCCCCAATGCCATTTGGAAGTTTAAATGATTTTTGCTTTATATTTATTTTATTTTGTATTTAATAAAATTTAAATTAAATTCGTTTTATTTTGATTTATTTGGAATTTAATAAAATTCATATATATAATTTAGATTTTATATTTATTTTATTTTATTTTATTTTATTTTATTTTATTAGTATTTAATAAAAAAATATATATATATATATATATAGTTAATTATCTTATTAAAATATTTTATAAAGTTATTTATAACATTGTTTAAGTTGTTAAAGATAATTTTGTAAATAACATGTTAATTGGTATGTATCATTTTATGATGATATAGACTCTTGCGTATTTGTTCAGTGGGTTAGAACAGTATAAAAAAAAAATATTTTATGATTATATATAATTATGTGTGGGAAAAAAAATAAAAATATATATGTATATATTTTATAATTATAGATATGTATTAAATTATATATATATATATATAGTAAATTGTGTAACTTGATGAATAAAAAAATAAAGTAAATAAATAAATAACTATTATTTGCGGAATATGATTAAGTTGACTGAATATGGAATTTATTGTTTTTGAGTAATTAAAGAAAGAAAATTAGATAAGTCGTCATTAAATTTATTATGTGGTTAAGTTGGAGAGTTATGTGAGGCGTTGATGAGTGACTTAGTAAAGTGAATAGAGGGGGATATCTTTATGTCAATTTTTGATAACTCGTGTAAATATTGATAGATTAGTATTATTCTTAATTGGTTTAGTTCTAAGTGGAATAGTTAAATTGGAAATATTGGAAAGTGGAGTTTTGCATGTTATAGGTGTCTTGTTCAATTGTGTGCTTGCACTATGTAAGTAAAAGTAGGTGATCTTCTATATGTCGATCTCTCTTGCACTCATTTAGTGGTTGATTCTAAGTCTTTTATAGGGATAGTTATATAAAATACCGGTGTTGGATTGATTTCTTTATTTGAGTGGACTAGTTTCTGTATTAAGTTTGTGCATTGGTTGACCGTTCTGTTGTATTAGTCATTGATTTTGTTGAGTTGTTTTGGGTCATATTGTAAGATCGTTGTGTGATTTATGGTTGGGTAACCTAGGAGGAGAAATAGAGGTATCCCTTGGATACCGGTAGAGTTTGGATCAAATTTAATTGTGAAGATTTTGTTGGGATGTTGCCACTCACTACATTATGTTTGTTGACTCGTTCTCGATATCTTGTTACTGTTGTTAGTTCTTTGATGAGGAAACCCTAGTGTAAGCCTTTTAGAGTCTTCCAGAGGCTTGTTCTTATTGTTGGTGAATGTTCGTCTTTTTATGTGCTCTTGTTATGGCAAGATGTTGGTATCATTAATTTGAAAGGGTTGTACGAAACTTTGTGAGACTTTGATTATGAGCTATTGCGAGATGGATTTGCCTCGCTGGTTATGTTTTGAGTTATCCGTTTTGTTCGTGATAGTACAACCCTTACCTAGTTTTGATTTATGTTAGGGGTCATAGGGAGAGTGGCTCTTCGTGGGCGTCGGCGCCTCAGGTAAGATGAAGTGCTAGGGGAACCCACGTAAGAGTAGTTAAACAAGTGATAACCTAAAAATAGAATTTAGGGGGTTGGGTTAGTTAACACATAACAAGATAAAAACATGCACCTCACCCCTGCCGTTAGTGCTTTCAAAGGCTAAGGATGGGTGAGAAGACCTGGTTGGTAAGGTCACTACCTTGTCTCTATGAAAGGTAAGTGGCTCCGCATGAGTAACCCTATGGGGCAGCACCTTGAAATAGGATGTCTGGATAACCATAGATGAAGGCAGCTCCTTGAGCTAGGTTGTCTGGATAATCCATGTACAGATGGAGGCGGCACCTTGTGATAGGTAGTCTGGCGAATTCATGTAAGACCATGCGATGACACTCTCCACTAGACACCCTTGTTGTTCTTGATTCTTGTTGCCTCTGGATATTGTTATTTTTATGTTGTTCTAATTTTAGGGCTAGGGAATCCATAGGTGGGTGCCGGCGCCTCAGTTGGAGGAAGAGCCAGGGGATCCCATGAGAGCTATGCGATGACCCTCCCCGTTTGACACCCGTTTGACTTGTTCCTTGTTGCCTATGGAATGGTGTATTGAATGGTTGATTTAGAGTTATTATGGAATCGTGTTGTTTCATTGGTTCTGATTGATTTGGAAATGTATTTTGGGTGTTGGTTCGGATCTTCTGGATGTTATCTCCTTATGATGCTTTTGAGTTCTTGTGAATGTGGTTCATGATTGTTAATTGGTAGTATTTCATGTTATTGTGATGAGTTTCTTAGTTTTAACTTGTTATGTGATTTGAGTACGTTGTTGGTTGTTCATTGTATACCTTGAGTTGTACTTGTTTAGTGTCATGTTGTTGTTGAGTCGGTTTGACATTCATGGTCGGGTTCACTTCCTCATCACCTCTAAGCACGAGGGGTGAGTTACTTGTAATTCACATGGTTGGGAGGAACGTGCTCCGCACCCGTTGGGTTCCCCATCAGCGTCTTGTCTTCTCAGCTTTCCGCAGTGGAGTTGTACCAGTGATCAGTTGTACTTCATATTTCATTATTCTTGTATCATTCCCCATGTTGGGAAATTCAGTGTAACTCTTGTATCAAAGAAAATTGTAAGGTAATATTATTTCAATGATGTAATAGTTAGGTTTAATTTGGATCTTGTTAAAAGATTTATCATGGATGTAACTATGCGATGATTCATACTCGCATCATGGCTATCAGTTGTATCATTGTATATGATTTTCATATATTAAATGGTTATGTTATTTTCGTTATCTTTACTTTGTTTTGTGGTTGCAATGTAACCTCGCGTGCCCCAGAGAACCATGTGGATTTAATGCTATGTGTTATGCTATGTGTTTATGTGGTAATGTTGTTGCACATGTTTACTTTTATTATTTAAAAAAAAAATTATTCGCATTATATGTGTGTTCTCTGGGGTTTGCACGATGGGCGTTACAACTTGGTATCAGAGCATAGGTTCATACACTGGGCACTATATGTGCTCACTATGTAACCTTGTGTTTAGTCCCTAGAGTCTAGAGTTTCACTTTACCGTTGTCATTGTTGTGAACCTGAGTTTCTTCTGTTAACCGGTCTTAGGGCAATGGTGCAGGAAACTGATGGGAATGGATAGGACCCTCGATTGTGGTCGCAATGCAAATATCCTTCCTATCGAGGATGCAGGAACCCTTATTAATGATTGTGTGGTGTGGTTTCCAGTGATGTGAGTTATGTGTGTGGTTTTTGGCGTGATCTCTGCATGTTTGTTGTGTGCTTACTCTAATCTATTTAATGGCTCCCTGGAGTAAGCCATATCCTTGGGGGGGAGGATGTAATACCCCCATGTTACTAATATTTGTATTATTATTTCTTACTCTTATGTGTGAGCTTGATTCTATTCTCTTTTGGTGATTAGTTCACCGTCTTGGTGTGGGTGGATGCCTCCCGCATTAGGGAATCTTATCTCCTTTTTGCTTACCGGCTTCCAGGAGTAAGCCGATTTTATGAGGGGGAGGATGTAATACCCCTCCTCTTACTGGTAGGATTTCGTAATTTTCAATGCGGTTGTTTGCTACTTGTGACGATGATGATATTGTTTGAGTTGGATAGTTAGACATTTGAGGATGTTGTATTCCATTAGTAGACTGTTGGTGATTATGTGTATACACTTGAGGATTTGATTATTTCATTTGACATGGTGGTTGGTTAGATGTTAGTTCATTTTCAGAATTATATTATGATGCAGTGATTTAACTTGATATGTCATGAGATGAATTGTTAGTATAGAAATGTTATTTTATCAGTTGATTATAATTGTTAGAATAGGTGTGATGAAGGACAATATGGAATCACTCGTTTGTGAGTGCCCTGTCATGTTGCGATTCCTTCTCGCAATGCAGTACTTTAATTTAATATTTTGGTTTTATATATATGTATATATGCACATGTACACAACTTCGTTTGTATGTAGGACTGCAGGTACAAGTCTCGATTCCACCTGCTTCGGCAGGAAAGGGCGAGCACCAATAACCCAACGGTTAAATGTTGATACAGAGGTGACGATGAAGTCCTCCCGTCCCATGATGTCAGATCGTCTCGTTTGTCTGGTATTGTTTATTTTGTGAATTTGTCGTCATTTGTGGCTTGTGCTGTGTGTATTGTCGTATTTTGATTAATGAGGTATTTTATAAGTTATGATTGTTTAATTGATGTTATTTTACAAGTTGTGAATTTGTTAATTAAAGGTGGTTAATAAGTGTGTATTTTAATGTTGATTTATTTGTATGAAAATATTTAAATGTTTATTTAATTTTTATAAAGTCATGTGTCTTGATTAAATGATAATTAAATATTAAAGGTATTTTAATTATTTTAATTAATTATTAGGTGGGGATAATTATTAGAATAATTTATTTAATTAAATAGAAAATGTGTTGTGCAAGAAAGTGGTAAAAACAGAAATAAAAGCAATAAAACAAATAAAAGAATAAAAAGATTGTGGGAGCCAATAGGAAGAGAGATCAGGGAAAAAGCCAGCTTTTAAAGAATTGATTTTCTTTTAATTGGGATTTTTGTGAGTTTTTGAGGAGGGAAATATATTTTTAGATTATTATGAATTCTTGGGGGATTCTCTCTCTCACACACAGAAGATCAGAAAGTAAAAGTTGCTCAAGTGATTCTGAATTCGTTCTGGACTAAGAATCGAGAATCGAGCTCGAGGGCATCAGAGTCAAGCAGGCATCTTCAGATTTACATTGGACTCCAGGTTCATCTCGTAGTCTTCTTCTCGTACTCTTGTTTTTACCTGTTTGCTTCAGAAAAGAAAAAAAATAAAAAAATATAAACTTTATTTAAAATGATTTTTGTGAATATAGAAAACTTCTGTTGAACTGAAAACTAGGGTAAGTTATTAGACTGGAAACAAGGAAAATCTTCTGTAATCTAGGTTAAAACGATTTCCTTGAGATTAGAAAATGATTAAACCAATAGGCCTGCCTTGAAAAGAAACATTCCTGTTAAAATTTGGGAATCATGTTTTGCAATCAAACTGAGAAGAAATTCTTCGAATCTGTTTTATTAAGCCCTAATTCTTTCTTACAATTTCTATAGAAAAAAAATAACTAATCTTCGTATTTGAGATGATTTTGTTGTATTATTTTAATAATCATGAATATATTTATAAATGGTAGATATACACTTTTTTGTATTTATACAAAAAAAAATGGTGTACTCTGTAATTATTTATGTTTACGTATATTTGATATATATATATTATTTATGAGTTATCATATGTATTTTAGAAATTATATTGATTTATTTTCGTGCTTGCAAAGGCCGAATTTCGGCTGTCAAAATCTGTGCCAGGACGGAATTTTATATATAAAAAAATAAACTAATATAAAATAAAAAAAATTTATAACTGAACTTTTATTTTATTTTTAAAAAAAAAAAAATTTAAATAGAAATTTGGGAGGCGCTGGTAGGGTCGGCGCTGGGCCATACCCCCCAGCGCCCCCCATGCGCTGTGTACTGCGCACAGCAGTCATAATGACTGCTGCGCGCAGCAGTCATTATGACTGCTGTACGCGGTACAGGGAGCGCCGTCGGCTCTCCCCAATGCCATTTGGAGGGTTTTAAATGATTTTTGCTTTATGTTTATTTTATTTTGTATTTAATAAAATTTAAATTATATGATTTCGTTTTATTTTGATTTTATTTGAAATTTAATAAAATTCATATATATAATTTCGTTTTATATTTATTTTATTTTATTTTATTTTATTTTATTTTATTAGTATTTAATAAAATATATATATATATATAGTTAATTATCTTATTAAAATATTTTATAAAGTTATTTATAACATTGTTTAAGTTGTTAAAGATAATTTTGTAAATAACATGTTAATTGGTATGTATTATTTTATGATGATATAGACTCTTGCGTATTTGTTCAGTGGGTTAGAACAGTATAAAAAAAAAATATTTTATGATTATATATAATTATGTGTGGGAAAAAAAATAAAAATATATATGTATATATTTTATAATTATAGATATGTATTAAATTATATATATATACAGTAAATTGTGTAACTTGATGAATAAAAAAATAAAGTAAATAAATAAATAACTATTATTTGCGGAATATGATTAAGTTGACTGAATATGGAATTTATTGTTTTTGAGTAATTAAAGAAAGAAAATTAGATAAGTCGTCATTAAATTTATTATGTGGTTAAGTTGGAGAGTTATGTGAGGCGTTGATGAGTGACTTAGTAAAGTGAATAGAGGGGGATATCTTTATGTCAATTTTTGATAACTCGTGTAAATATTGATAGATTAGTATTATTCTTAATTGGTTTAGTTCTAAGTGGAATAGTTAAATTGGAAATATTGGAAAGTGGAGTTTTGCATGTTATAGGTGTCTTGTTCAATTGTGTGCTTGCACTATGTAAGTAAAAGTAGGTGATATTCTATATGTCGATCTCTCTTGCACTCATTTAGTGGTTGATTCTAAGTCTTTTATAGGGATAGTTATATAAAATACCGGTGTTGGATTGATTTCTTTATTTGAGTGGACTAGTTTCTGTATTAAGTTTGTGCATTGGTTGACCGTTCTGTTGTATTAGTCATTGATTTTGTTGAGTTGTTTTGGGTCATATTGTAAGATCGTTGTGTGATTTATGGTTGGGTAACCTAGGAGGAGAAATAGAGGTCTCCCTTGGATACCGGTCGAGTTTGGATCAAATTTAATTGTGAAGATTTTGTTGGGATGTTGCCACTCACTACATTATGTTTGTTGACTCGTTCTCGATATCTTGTTACTGTTGTTAGTTCTTTGATGAGGAAACCCTAGTGTAAGCCTTTTAGAGTCTTCCAGAGGCTTGTTCTTATTGTTGGTGAATGTTCGTCTTTTTATGTGCTCTTGTTATGGCAAGATGTTGGTATCATTAATTTGAAAGGGTTGTACGAAACTTTGTGAGACTTTGATTATGAGCTATTGCGAGATGGATTTGCCTCACTGGTTATGTTTTGAGTTATCCGTTTTGTTCATGATAGTACAACCCTTGCCTAGTTTTGATTTATGTTAGGGGTCATAGGGAGAGTGGCTCTTCGTGGGCGCCGGCGCCTCGGGTAAGAGGAAGTGCTAGGGGAACCCACGTAAGAGTAGTTAAACAAGTGATAACCTAAAAATAGAATTTAGGGGGTCGGGTTAGTTAACACATAACAAGATAAAAACATGCACCTCACCCCTGCCGTTAGTGCTTTCAAAGGCTAAGGATGGGTGAGAAGACCTGGTTGGTAAGGTCACTACCTTGTCTCTATGAAAGGTAAGTGGCTCCGCATGAGTAACCCTATGGGGCGGCACCTTGAAATAGGATGTCTGGATAACCATAGATGAAGGTGGCTCCTTGAGCTAGGTTGTCTGGATAATCCATGTACAGATGGAGGCGGCACCTTGTGATAGGTAGTCTGGCGAATTCATGTAAGACCATGCGATGACACTCTCCACTAGACACCCTTATTGTTCTTGATTCTTGTTGCCTCTGGATATTGTTATTTTTATGTTGTTCTGATTTTAGGGCTAGGGAATCCATAGGTGGGTGCCGGCGCCTCAGTTGGAGGAAGAACCAGGGGATCCCATGAGAGCTATGCGATGACCCTCCCCGTTTGACACCCGTTTGACTTGTTCCTTGTTGCCTATGGAATGGTGTATTGAATGGTTGATTTAGAGTTATTATGGAATCGTGTTCGTTTCATTGGTTCTGATTGATTTGGAAATGTATTTTGGGTGTTGGTTCGGATCTTCTGGATGTTATCTCCTTATGATGCTTTTGAGTTCTTGTGAATGTGGTTCATGATTGTTAATTGGTAGTATTTCATGTTATTGTGATGAGTTTCTTAGTTTTAACTTGTTATGTGATTTGAGTACGTTGTTGGTTGTTCATTGTATACCTTGAGTTGTACTTGTTTAGTGTCATGTTGTTGTTGAGTCGGTTTGACATTCATGGTCGGGTTCACTTCCTCATCACCTCTGAGCACGGGGGGTGAGTTACTTGTAATTCACATGGTTGGGAGGAACGTGCTCCGCACCTGTTGGGTTCCCCATCAGCGTCTT
The DNA here is from genome assembly GCA_007258455.2 of Sequoia sempervirens. NCBI lineage: Eukaryota > Viridiplantae > Streptophyta > Pinopsida > Cupressales > Cupressaceae > Sequoia > Sequoia sempervirens. Next base: position 20,819,237 of record VDFB02000017.1, read on the forward strand.
GTCTTCTCAGCTTTCCGCAGTGGAGTTGTACCAGTGATCAGTTGTACTTCATATTTCATTATTCTTGTATCATTCCCCATGTTGGGAAATTCAGTGTAACTCTTGTATCAAAGAAAATTGTAAGGTAATATTATTTCAATGATGTAATAGTTAGGTTTAATTTGGATCTTGTTAAAAGATTTATCATGGATGTAACTATGCGATGATTCATACTCGCATCATGGCTATCAGTTGTATCATTGTATATGATTTTCATATATTAAATGGTTATGTTATTTTCGTTATCTTTACTTTGTTTTGTGGTTGCAATGTAACCTCGCGTGCCCCAGAGAACCATGTGGATTTAATGCTATGTGTTATGCTATGTGTTTATGTGGTAATGTTGTTGCACATGTTTACTTTTATTATTTAAAAAAAAAATTATTCGCATTATATGTGTGTTCTCTGGGGTTTGCACGATGGGCGTTACAATTTATCTCCAAAGTTGAGTTAATTCAACCACTTATCTATTAGTTCTAGAAATTGTACAACCCTTAATCACATGCTTTCAAACTTGAATGGGCCTCCTCTTGGGGTCTCTTCTTATCCAAGGAGTAACTACACTGGGAAATGATCTAACCCTATGAAGGGTGGAATTTTAAACTCATGAGAGCCTGTTGATTCCCCCAAATCACCCTAGCTTACAAGTCTATCCAACCTTTCTACTATATTAGTGAATCCCTTCCTCCTGTTTGACTAGGTAAATATTCCATTTGTGGCTAGTAGGTCCAATAATTTATTGTTGTCTACGAACTCCTAAAAGTCACATTGGATGATAGTAGTTTTGACTAGTCCTCCTTTATTTTCTTCATTGTTTAGGGTCACATTAAAATCCCTTGCTATTATTCCTTTCCCATTCCTATGATCTTCCAACTCCCTTGTGATCCTCTTCCACACTTGTCTTTCCTCCATAGTGGGGATTGGTGTATATACATTGATGCCAAAGAATTGTTCATTCCTCATCAGACCCTTGAATTTTATTAGTTGCGAGTTGTTTTCTTCTACTACTACTTCACCTCCTACTGATAATGAATTCCATATGGTGCCAAGGCCCCCTAACACACCCTCTACTTCCTTCAATTTCCCCTTCCACTGCCTGTAATAATTGATCATCATTTTTTCTCCTTCCTCTTTTCTCCATTTGGTTTCCTGTATTAGTATTATGTCAACCTTTCACTAGTCAATTTGGTGCTTGACCATGTGCCACTTGTCAAGGGAATTAATGCCCCTGACATTCCATGTGATGATATTCATTGGCCTTTAGGAAGGATCACATCCTTCCCAGTCCCGAGTTTCCTTTGTCCTATTACATTAGGTGCAATTTCTAGCTTGGCTTTGTTCAATTTTGGTCCCCTTTTTCCTTTTCTCTTGATATTTTGATTTTTGATTTTTGATTGGGACTGCTTCAACATCATTTCCTCAATAAATTCTCCTTCCTCAACCTCATCCTGATCTTCCTCCTCATATTCTAGATCTTGGTCACTCCCTTCTCCTTAGTTTGTGTGGTGTTTCCTTCATTTTCCATTTCCTCTTCATCACTTCTATCTCTTTTTTTCTATTTGCAGCACCAGTTCCTCCCTTCTTTCCTCTTGTGCTTCCACTCTTAGATTGGTTGCTTCACTTGATATCTCTCTTATCTATAGGTTAATTTTTTTTGGAGTTCTTTGGTTTACTCCTGTAAAATGTTTAGGTCTTTCTCTGCTTGTATTGTTGCCTCCTTCGAGTGTGTTGGCACTGGATAAAATTCTTGAATTCTACCCTAACTTTTCCAATCCAATTTACTCTTTTTAGATCCTAACACCCCTTTCTAATTTGACCCTTCCCCACTTTGATCTTGTTCAGTTTGATCTAACTTTCCTCCTATCTCTTCCTTTCCCAGTTTATCTTGTTTTTTGTCATCTCTCCAGAGCAACCTTCAAGGATTGATTTCCTATAGAGGCATCTCCCCATGTGTGCTCCTTCACATACCTCCACTTTTTGCTACCAATTTCTAGAATTTTTCATAATCTTGAGGTTTTTATAGATTCCCACTCCTTCTGCTCTTTCCACTAGAATGTTGGCTTCTGCATCTTTTTTACAATTGATTAAATCTTCATCTACCCCTAAGAAAACCCCTAATGCATCACCTATTTTCACCAAAGCTTCCACATTCTAATACTTTGATGGTAAGTCCACTAGTTTGATCCATGTGGTGTTCTTTTTGATGAAGTAGTTTCATGGATAAAAATTTGATTCCCAATTTAAACAATGAAAACTATATCCTTTTAAAAACAAGGGATTCCCAAAATACTATTTCCTGCTTCAAATTCATATCTATGCATTCTATGTGAAAAAAGGAGTTCATAAATTGTGGATGCTTACTCAGTCCTTGAAGTTGTTTTTCCACCAGTCCATGAACTCCTCATTAGGGCATCCCATACCGCACCATTTTGCGAATAGTGCTCTATATTTTAGCCTTGCGACCCTTGCTTCTCTCGCATCTAATGGAATTGCAAATAACTTACTCCCCCATAGTCTCATGTTTCCTTCTATGTCTTTTCCATTCCTTTTTCCTTGTAATTTCTTCCTTCCCCTCTCTCTCCTATCCTAGTTCATACTTTTTGCACTTATCCGCCATCCTACTTGATTCCATCCCATTCCTCCTTGTTCTTTGTCACCCCATAGATTTGATTCTCCCTAACTCATGAAATAGGGTTTATGTTTCCCTTTTCTCTCCAAGGTTTACTAGTTTGCTCTAGACTCCCATTCCTAAAAATTCTCCAATTTGATGGCTCCTCTACTCCAAAACTTCTTTTTTTCTAGAACCACCCATGCCCATTACCATGTGTGCTTCTTCCTTCTCTAATATGATAATTTTTTAGCTTCAATCATGGATCAACCGTCCTTCTCTTGCCGCCTCCTCTGGTCTACCATCCATCTTGATTTTGGTTTTTCTCAACGTCCGCCTCCGATCTACAATAGATTGGGTGCCATTTTTCCACCCACTTTATATTCATAAACACTCATTCCAGAATGTGGGAATTTTCCCCTACTCTACTCCCTCCAACTTCATCTTCTCCCTTTCGGCTTTCTTCTACCATGTCTCCCCATCGCTTCTTTTCCAAACCTTCTGGTTTTTATCGCTCCTCTCTATCACCTTGCACAATCATTTATTTATTTCAAATAATTTATCAATTTATAAATTTAAATCTATGCATAATATTTAGAGTGATAGCTAACAAATTTTGGAAATCTAAAATATTTGTTTGAATTCATTAGAAAAATCTATAACATTGACAAATTATTTCTTGAGACCTACAACATCTCTTTATCATTCAAAATTTTATTAAATACTACTTTCAACATAGTTTTATTTATTTTTTATTTTAATTACTTATATAAGTAAAAATGTTATATTTAATCTAAATTAATTGTACTTTACTAAATTCATTTCTTAAATTAACTTAAAATAATCTACTATCGAGTATTTTTTATTTAATTGAGTTGTGCTTTGTCTATTTTTATTTTTAGACATTAGGTTTTTAGAAAAATAAAAAAGAAACAATAAGGAAGTATCTTGCACATTACCTCTATTGACTAATGTGGAATTTAGAATAGTAAGCAATGTTTATTCATATTGTATAAAAAAATTCACAATAAAAGATAGTAATTATTATGATATGATAGTTGTGACTTGTAATCAATCTCTTCTCTTAAAGTTCCAATAATTGAAGATTATGATATGATTAAAAAGCTCATAAAAAAAGTTATGTAAGATTTTATGAATGAAGATTCTTGATCACAATCTATTTTCCACCACTAAAGAAATCTTTCCAGAAACATCAATTCATTTCCATCATTATGATTTGACATATATTGTAAATTGTATATTCTTTTATACTCCTATTATTTCATGTCATTTAATCATTTTTCCAGGACCATAAAAACCATCATTTTCCACTCTATTATTCATAATTTCCCATAAAAAATAGAATCTTTCTTAAAAAAATTATCAAACTGAAATTCACATAACTTTTTAAAAGGTTCTTCAACTTTATTTTCAATGAATAAAAAAGTTAGCGTCAATGCCCATTCTAAGTTTAATATTTTATTTCATGTCACAACAGCCATCACACTCTTGTGAAGCCATTCTTGGAGTGCATTTAAAAGGTATAGTATTTGTGAAGCCAGCTGGAAGATAATTTTCCTAGCTTTCACACTCGATAACCAGAGATATATCAAAATCGTATTCCCTCGCTATTTTTTATGACGAGAAACTTAAGGTGTAATTGTTATTAACCAGCCATGCTTATGTCACACCAGTCATCATACAATAAAAGAAATGGCGAAGAAATTATTTTCACTTTTTAAATGTGAAAGTGTACTAAAAAATCTCTATAAAAGGAAATTTAGATAGATTTCTTTCTAAAGAGGGGTGATTTGTATTATTCAAAATACAAATCAATATGTGATGATCATGTTTTATTATTTAAATTTTTCTAAAGATTTGAAGTGTATATTTGTAAATGGTGTAATTGATGGTTTATTCATTTTAGATAGAAACTCTATGTTTATCTTTGTAGATTTCATGTATTTATCTTTTAATATATATACAAATATATAATATGTTATCATGTCGGTATTGCAGATTAGAGGATGGAAAATGACTTTGATGACAAAGTTGTAGACAAATTATACTCCACTTAAAATGATATTACAATTTATTTATACAAATATTTCAATATGATTTCTAGAGAACATAGTTAAATTTGAGGTTCTATTTCTACTATAAGTTTGTACAACATTACAATATATCTAGCCAGGATTTTGTGTCAAAAAAATCAGTTATAAATTGATAAAATTAAAAAAAAAAAACTTATATATAGAAGGATTAATGTAGTTAAAATCCTTGATTCCTATAAATTAATTTAGAAAAGAAAAAATCCACAAAGATATCCCATGTATTATAAAATAAATAAAACATTTATTATCATTTAATCATGAATGAAAGAAAGAAATATTTTTGAATTTGTATTACATAAATGTATTAATTATATATCTTGTTATTATAGTAGATAGTACTATGTTGCAATTATATAAATCTTTTAAGATTATAGTCTATATAATTGTATTATATCATAGCCTTACTTATATACTATAATATAGTATAGTAATGGTAGATTCTTATAGGATTATATATGTATCTTTAATTAAGGTTTTATTAATTACATAGTAGTATGATGTATTTAAATTTGATTACACTAAAACTCAATATAATAAAGTATTATAATTATTTAAATATAAGGATATGAAGTATTTTAATTTATCATTAAGATAGGTAATCCCAGCGATAACAATAATAGAAAATTATTTTATTTTCAGTATCTTATTACATTTAATAACCTTTGTCATTAGTTATAATTGTCTTTCTTCATTGAATTTTTACACTTTCAACAAGGATTAGGGATCTTATTTCTTGTTCATTTAATTAATTGTCTCAAATTCAAATATTATATTAATCTTAATGAATAAAGATATATATTAATTTTTTATTTTTTTTTAATCACATATATATGTATAATGATATTCATTTAATTATATACTCTAGATCAATTTTATTCTTTATATTTCTTGTTCCATAATTGTTTATTACATTAATTTAAAATAAAGTATATCTCACTAATGTTCTTGATATTAACATTCACTATTTGAATTATATTGATGCACGAGCATCCAGTGGTGTAAGGGCAATCTTGCATCACCCAAAAATAGTTAAATTTTAAGTTTTTCGGTTTTTAGATGTTTTTACTTTTTTGGATACCCTTTTTGTCATAATGAAATTCCCAATTTACGGTTTTTATTTTCTATTCCTGGGTTGAAAGATATTGCAGTTTTAGTTTCCCAGATTTGCACTTGAAAATCTTCTGAGTTGGATTTGAGGCACTTAGACCTCCTGGAATAGCTCTAAAACTTCCAAAATTGGCATACAAAATTTCAAGCGCGTTCTTGACTTCGAAACCTTTCCAACGGTTCAAACAGTTCGCGAATCGGAGTCCCAGATCAAAAGTTATGGCCCGAGGAAGTTGGCGCACTTTCTAGAAGATACAATTGCAAATGCTCTTTTGAAATTTGAACTTCATGTTGTAAATTTTCAGCACCAAACCTCCTAAACTCAAATTTGAATGTTGTTTTTGCTCCAAACTAATGAGGAGCTCTATTTATGGGCGGGTTTCTAATTTTTGGGTAACTTTTTGGGGACAAGCTCGCATATTGCGAAAGGGTTATTCTGTAGCTTTCTGTAACTTGCATGTGTTGTAGAACTTGGGGATTTGAGATCCTCTACATGTAAGAAGCTCCATTTTCTGAATAATAAAATTATTCACTTGTTTATGGGTTATTTTCTAAGTCTCGAGCTGCGCCCTCATCATATATTAAAATACACTATTTCATTCATTTTCATTACATTAATATACTCCATTAAATCTCGAATAAAGTATTCTTGAATTTATATTATTTTAATATAATAATTATTTAAATCAATACTATAGTACGTACTATGCTATAATTATATGAATCATTAGAGATTATAATTTCCTATCTTTCATACTATAATATATTATAATTATAGTTATTTATACTATAGCATTATATATATAACTTTAATTAATGTTAGAATAATTACATAGTATTAAGATGTAATTGAATATGACTAGCAATTGCACCTTCGTGTTCAATGGGTATGCCGAAGAGGTGTAGAAGGTCAATTAGGATAAATATTTATGTATATTTTGCATACATTTGTGTAGTACATTATGTCAATTGGTAGGCCATTTAGCAAATGATGTTGTTTGTTCAACATAGGTGTCAATGGAGAAGTGATAACTTCAAATAAACTATGCATCCACTTACAAGGATCCAAACATGATGAAAATGAAATCTTTGAATTAGGAAGATAATCAGCCTCCATTACCAACAACCAACATGCTCATGTTATTTTTGCAATAGTGAGAGAGGGAGAGAGAGATAGGGATAGAAAGAGGGTGAGTTAGAGGAGGGAAGAGAGATAGAGAGATAAGGAGATAGAGATAAAGAGGAAGACAAAATTAGAGAGGGAGAGGGAGAGGGAGAGATAAAGAGAGAGGAGATAGGGATAGATAGAGGTGGAAGAGATAAATATATAGCGAGGGAGCTAATGAGAGAGGGATAGATGAAAAGATAAAGATAGAGATAAGAAGTGAGATATAGATCGAGAGGTAGAGAGAAGAAGAGATATAGGGGCAAAGAGAGATGGAGTGATAACAAGATAGATATAAAGGGAAAGATGGAAGAAGAAATATGAAGAGAGAAATAGAGAGGCAAATATATATAGATATAGAGGTCTAGGAAGAGGGAGAGGGAGAGAGACGGATGGGTAGAGAGCTTGGGAGGCATGTGTAGATATAAAGGGTTAGAGGAAGAGGGAGACAAATATATAGAGAGATAGAGAGATAGAGAGGTAGAGGGAGAGGTAGAGGTAAAGTGAGAGATAAACATAGAGAGAAATAGGGAGGTAGAGAGGGAGAGATAAAGATACATAGATGGAGAGATAAAGAGACATAGAGGGAGAGATAGAGAATTATAGATGGTGAGATAGAGTGATAAATAGATATAATCCAAAATTTTTTGTATATATAAAATAAATTATATTTATTTAAAGAATGTATTAAATTTTCCTTGATTAAGTAAATTAATTGTTTTAATTTAGTTAAAGTATTAACTATTTGTATTTATGCATAAATTTTATCCTCACAAAAATTATGAGTATTTAGTGTTTATAATCTTATATCTTATTAATTTTAATAATAAAATAAATACATTTATTATAAATTTAAAGGTGATTTTTGAATAAAATTTAAAATTATTTATTTATTTAAAATTTTGGTTTAAATATAAAATAACATTTAAAATATAAAAGTTGTTAACTAATTTGTTAATAGAAATAATTATTTTTTAATTTAAAATTATTATAAATTTAAATATTTCAATAAAATACAAAAGATAAACATGACCAAATTTAATTTCTCTCAATTTTTTTGTTTTTAAAGAAATGATTTATATTCCCTAATTCAAAGGTAAAAAAGTATGAAGTAAATAAAATAACTCTATAATATCATACACTAAAAACACCAAAGACTTTAAATGTCCATCAGATAAAATAATTCCATATTAAGATAAAAACACAATTTTTTAAAGATATTTAATAAATAAAATAACTCTTTGATGAATACAAATATTTAGTTCTATGTTTTTTAATCTTAAATACATCCATTTAAAAACAAAATCTACCCTAAATGAAAAACTTTAAATTGATTCTTTATACATTATAAGTAACACTTGATTAAAAAACTCCAATAACAAACAAATGCCTATTAAAATTTACCACTTTTAAATAATAATTTACTATATATATTTAGTCTTTGTTTTATAATATATATAATTATAAATCAAAATGTATATATGTGTAATGGTTGAATTTTCATATTTATGTGATTATTTTGGTCTTCACATACTTTTGTGTAATGTTGGATTTATTCTTTTGACCTTCACATATATTTATATACACATATTTGTATACATTTATTTGTAGTTTATCTACTTCTACACATCCATCTAAATATACCACATTATTGAATCCTTGTCAATTTTACTTTAATTAGTTTAATTGTATTCCTTGATTATACCCTTTAGAAAAATCAATTCTCATAAAAAAAATTTAACCAAATTTTAACCCTTAAATAAATTTAATAAATTAATTAAAGAAAACCAATACCATTTTAAAATTTAAAATTTTTAGTCTATAAATTAATCTTTTATTCTTCTCTCACAAAGTTTTCATCTAAAATGAACCCCAATTTAATAAAAAAAAACTTAATAAAATAAAATAAATTTATTTTTTAACTAAGTGAGAACAATTTATCAGACTTGACAAAGAAATTCAATCTCCTTGAAAACAATGAAGTGGCATATACAATTATGTGTTAAATTGTAAAATTTTCTTAATGAAAAATTGCAAAAAAAAAAACTCAATTTTTTGAATAGTTAAACATTTGCAAAGAGAATATAGCTTTTTCCCTTTTAAGCATGGAAAGCTGGAAACATTTGAATAAATATTTTACATAGTAATGAAGCTAATTTTATGGGGTTTTTACAAATTAAGTTGTGTTCTACAGTGATTTAGTTTTTAAGCCTAGAATTCAACGATTAAAAAAATAACATGTTGAATGAAATAACTATGAAAGAGCAAAAAAAGGGAGAATGAAAACTATGAAAATTATCAATGACTATGGATGGTTCAACCGTATTGCATCTCCTCTCAAGCAACATGCATCGTGGATGGGAAAAATTAGCCAGTTATTTTCAAATAGGACACGCCTTTGGCATAATTACAATCATCTTCAATATCCTAAAGTATTATATTGGGTTACATATAGTGATATAAAGTATTTAAGTCATCATTGAGATAGGTCATCTCAATGATAACTCAAACCATATTATTTTTATTATCACATTGTATTTAATAGCCTTTTACATCATTTTTTCACATTAGTTTTATTGTTCTTTCTTCATTGTAATTTTTCACTATAAAAAAAGCTTAGGAATCTCAATTCTTTCTTTACCTTTAGAATCTTATGTTATTGACCTAATCCTATGTTTTTCCTCTAGCTTTCTCAAAATCCTCACCTATTTATATTTCCAAGTCTACTATCTTATTATTTCTCTCTCTCTCTCTCTCTCTCTCTCTCTCTCTCTCTCTCTCTCTCTCTCTCTCTCTCTCTCTCTCTCTCTCTCTCGCATATCATCCTAATGATGGATCATGGAGTATGATCCAAAACATTGATATAAAAAATTGACATATTTTTAATGCAAAAATAGCTAACACTCAATTATCGTGGACTATAGAAACTTTATGCTATCAATCATTAACATTTTTTTCTATGGTTTTAGACATAGTCAAACATAATGATTTTTAAATTTAACTATTGATATTGTAATATATTCAAATTATGTTATGAAATATTTTTTGAGATATGAGATTGTGTAGATAATCTAAGCTCTATTGATCTTGTGTTCTTACTTTTCTTGCTTCATCTATATTCATTGCAATGGCTCTTAGAAAAGGGTGGGAAGCAGGAAAGGGCATGAAATTTTCAATATTTTTAAATACTCATGTTGAATGTATTTTCAATTTTCAATACGAGAAAAAAAAATGTTGTTACAATCATGGAATTTAGTAAGAATAATCTAGGTCAAAAATTGTGAAAAGAGGACAAGATAAATTTTTTTTAAAGACATAAAGAATAACCTACACATTAAGCAGATGTCAATATAATATATCAACAAGATACATGTCCAAGCATGGTTGAATCCACAACCAAGAGAAGAGGACTGATTTACCCTCTAGAGGAAATCTGAATAGGAGCAAACAGGATAGCTCCATAAATTTTGGTCTAGAATTTTCAGTGTCAGTGCTCCAGAAAGTGTTGGTGCTCCAAAAAAATTTTGCACTAGAACTTTATGCGCTGATGCTACAGAAATTTTCTATGCCAAGAATTTTTGCACTGGTACTCCAAAAATTTGTTGCACCGGTGCTCTAAAACTTTTTGTTGTAACATCACAAAACACATACAAAAAGCTCCAATGTGTTGGAACTTTAGCACTAGAAAGATAGAGCAACAAACAAAAAGTTGTGTTGCACTGAAACTTTTATAGACTATTGGAAGAAGGAAATATACAACTAAAGATCTAATTTTTGAATGAAAATTTATGAAAGAAAAGACATAATGACCATCATAATACAAGCGAGTCTGATACCAACACTAGGACCCATAAGCCAAATATAAGAACATCACATTTCTTCTCATTAATTTATATGATTACATCTCCTTTCTCAAGAGAGTACAATATACATAAAGGAATATACAAGAGTACAATGGCATAGCCATAAATAAGATACATCAATTGATAAGTTTAAGAGAGACAACCTCCAACCAGTGCTCCAATAACATGTACATTGGTCCTTAATGGTGCTGGCAATGCCTCCCTACCAAGTGGACTCAAAAGAGACCACCCCACTATGCTCGGAGGTAGTCACAAGGCCCAAACATAAATAACAAGGCAAGGGTAATATAAGGCCAACACTTACATCAGACATGGAGTAAACATGAAATATAATCCATAAGGCCAATGTCACAATAGGGATATACTCATCCAATAACATGTTAGGTACTACTCACGACTATTAAGGTACGAAGCACAAGAGTGTAGATCGGATTAAGTGTCATCATGTGTGCTTGAAGGGATGACACCACATGGAATCAAGTGCAACTATCATATGGATGAGGGGACTTAATCATGCCCAAATCAAAACCCCGTTGATGGATAACTCAATGCCCCAAAGACGGATAGGCCTTCTTGATTGCATCCTTAGCCTTTACAAGTGATCAAGGCCATGCAGAAGGACTCATTATATTATTAGTTTTTTACCGTAATGGTTTTCTTTAGTTAACACTTGTTTACAATAAATCTGCTACTAGTTTCCCCTAGTAACCACCTGTGGGCCCCAGTCCCATAGAGAGCCACTCCATAAGACCACTTTAATTACCTAGACCTAAGCTCATCTTGTTTAAACAAATGAGGAACTGAAAGAAAATATGAAACAATGAAAAATTCACTAAAATCCATTATTAAAAGCTTTTAAAACAACCAAGCAGCATTGTTGCTAAATCATTTAAACAACTAATCTCATACAATAACAAGTAGATCAAATGCATTCAAACATTCACCATTAACTTCATAAAAAACAATCATATAATTGATATTAACTCATTAATTCATCCCAAAAAACCACTTTTAAATCAATTAGAAACTATTATGCGGCTATGACACAGCACAAGGATGCAGTTGTTCAAATGAATGAGAAAGAGGCATAAAAATTCAAAGTGCCTAGATCTAAAATTAGAGCTTGACTCGGTTAATATTTTGACGTTTCCAATTGGATTCCACCTTTATTTTTAAAATTTATGACAAAATAATGCAAGAGCATCCAGTGGTGTGAGGGCAATCTAGCATCACCCAAAAATATGCTTTCCATATATGTTCCCTTTTTTTTTCTTTTTGTAGATTTTTTTCATTTCTAGATACCCTTTTCGTCGAACAAGAGTTCCCAACTTTTAGAACTGCTTTTTTGCTTTTTCTGCTTAACTACTATTTTTAGCAGCTGTGCATTTGAAGGCATGGGAAGACATAAATTTGGGGGAAGGTTCATGAAAGATAAATAATCACTTTGGCAAAAGATTCAAGCCAATATTATTCACGGTTTGAAAGTTATTCAAGTTCTAGTTTCTACTTTTTGCCCTGAAAAACCTTTTGAGTCTAGTTTGAGGCACTAAACAGTCCTATATGGGCCAAAAAATCATTGGAACTAGTGGAGTGGGTTCTTAGCACATTTTTCACTCTGAGACCTTTTTGATGGTGTAAACGGTTTAATAAACGAAGTCTCGAATCAAAAGTTATGGCTTCTAGAAGTTGGCTGATTTTTAAAAAATTGCCAATTTTCAAATTAGGACTCAATTTTTTAATTTCAAATTGTAAATTTTGGTGCTAAACTGCCAAAAATCATAACTCAAATGTTTTTTTTGGCTCCAAATAGAAAAGGGGGCTATTTATGGGCTATTTTATGATTTTTGGGTAGCTTTTTGGGAAAAGAGAGTTCACATGTTGCTAAAGGGGAACTTCTATAACTTTTTGTAATTTCTGTAATTTGCATGTATCATAGATCATGAGGATTTTGGATCCTCTGCATGTAAGAAATTTCATTCTAAATAAAAATAAGACTTCTCTGGTTATTTGCATCATTTCCTGTGTCTTAGGTTTGCTCCCTCATCACAAAAATAAGGCATTGTTTAGAAAAACGTATTTTTTGCCAAGCTAGGCTATAAACATGAAAAATGAAAGTGCCCAGATTAAAAATCGGACAAAAAATTAATTGAGATATGGGTGTTTTTGCATAGAATCCAAATTTATTTTGTGTTTATATAAATTGGTTAAAGAGTAGTAAAAAAAACATGTTTTAAAAATTATGCACAAATTTTAACCAAAAATGAAAGTGTCCAGGATTCAAATCTGACAAAGATCCAATTGAGATATGGGAATTTCTACATGGAAGTTTCTTTTGTAGCTTTAATAGATGTTTAATGAGAAGAAATAATTTTTTTTAACAAGTTGGGAAAAAAGAGAAATAAAATGAAAGTGTCTAGAAATCAAATTTGGCAAAGACCCATTTCAGATTTACTAAAATGCACAAAAAATTGCCATATAACAAAAACTACAAAAAAAAATTGAATCCAAAACAAACATTATCCATCCCCAAAATATTAACAAAATAGAACAAAGGAATAAATTTGTCATAAGGAAATAAAAAGCTTACCATTCCCAAGCTAAATCACATTCAATAGGACTAGAAATTCAAGGGATTCAAGAACCACAAAAGAATACCTCAATACTACCCCAAAACTAAAATGAAAGAATGCTCTAAATACAAGGCATGATTGGGTTCCAAAATGGGATAGAAAGGAGGAAATGGCATGCTGAAATTAACAGTCAAATGCCCACAAAGTTTCCTCAACTAAATCTCCACATTTCTCCCCAACTTTGCCACCCAATTCATGGGGTTTTCCTTCTTCAAAAATAGAGAGTTTCTTCTCCTCCCTAAAAGAAAAATAAAAATATCTCCCTCCAAACAAAGCCTCATTGCTTTTTAAAAACTCTCCCAACCATAAATGAATTATAACATTTAATTAAATAAACTGTTAAAGTTCTTCAAAGCAGTTAATTAAAATCACTAAATATAAAATATTCTCTATTTCATATAAAAATAATAATTTAAATCCAATCGCTAAAATACACAAAGCTCCCCAAATAAGATTTAAATAAGACTATGAGAACTCATAAAATGGACTAATAAAATCATTTAAAATAACATATTTAAAATATCACTAAAATAACTAGTCACATCTCCAATCAATAAAACACTATAAAATGTCGTATATGAAACCATGTCATAACACTGATAACCAAGAAAAAATACCTCAAAAAAGCATACTAGTAAACCACATGTGGCCAAAAGGTGCTATGGATGTTATCATTAGGTAACCAGATGATAAGACAACACATAAAAACTATACTAACAAGGTACAATGTGCTAGGTTAGGGGACGTTTGGCATATGACTACCTCCAGTAGCCACCATCAAGGAATATGAGTATGCTCAGGCCTGTAAAAAAATGTGCCTTCTTGGTTTTCATGTCGGCGCTCCTAGGTCATATGGCTCCCACCTCCTAGTGGCCACCAGGCGGCCACTCATCGGCCGCTCAGGCCACCAATCACACCAACCCCTGAGGGCTTCTCCACTAGCAACCCCAGTCACATGGGGAACTGGGCACTATGCACCCAACCCCCGACTGGAATAAGCAGCAGCAATGCCTTAGTGACTAGGTTCTAAGCTCCAGCCCCCGACTGATCCAACAAAAAACTGGTTGCCATATTGATCACCAAGGGCTCTACCCTAGCCCCAATCCTGCTAGCCCATAGTCACGCACAAGACCATGGGCTTATTTTTTTTAAGCCCCTTGGGCTGCCAATAGGCCTTATTGCGCCTTTTGGAGAAACTTTCACTAATCAGGTGTATTTTTTGCATATAGTGTCCATTTTTTGCAAATGAGATACTATTCAAAAGCTAATTTTGTCACAGATCTAGTGGTGAAGGTGGTTTTACTAGATTTTTCTCTAGTTTTATTTTGCAGATCCTTGAACTCAAATGAATTTTTTTTCACTTCGAAGGCCATATCTTTTGACTCAGTGATCCTTTTTTCATCATTCTTGCGACATTGGAAAGCTGGTTCAGTCCTCTTCGTAGATCTGAGGTCTATTTGTATTTTTTTTTTATGCATTCTTAGCATTATCTCCTTTTACAATCATTAGGTTATTCTAATAAATGAATTGAGATAAAGTTCCATTAGGGGGTTTTCTTGCATAATAATCTAATTAGAGTGTGCATGCACTTTGATATCCATCTTTTTATTGATGACAACTCGCATGGGTTATATCTGGTTTCTTAGTTTCTTTTGGCCACAACTTGCTCTTGCTTGACATATATTAGATTCACATCGGTTCATAATTTAGAATGAGAGCCTATGGTTATTGATCTGCATTGGTTCAAATCCATCTCAATTTCAGGGCCATGTTTTTATGGTTAATGTTCTAGAGTATTTATGGTACTTGTTCCTATGGAAGAGTTTTAGTATCAGTTTGGCATCTAGTATCAGTTTGGCATCGACATCAAGATACACGGTTTCTAGATCCTTTCATCTTATCATCTACTTTTTGCTTCACAGATTCCATAATTGTTCCAGTTTGTGAGTTTTCCACTATTCCATGGCATCGGGTCTATTGTCGCATTATTATGATTCCACCTAAGTCCTTTAGTGAATCTCATTTGGTTTCTGGTAGATAGAAGTATCTTTCCTTGCTTGTTGGATTGCAGTTCCAGTGTTACTCCATAGTGTTCTTCCAGTGCTTCTTTGCAGCAATCATCTCATTGTAGGGGGGTTTTTTCCCACTGGGTTTTCCTTCTCTACCTCATTATTGCATTTGTACATGGGTACTTGATCAGGCCTTGTTGTTGGGACCCATTTATTCTTTCTTGCATTCATCTTAGCATTAGGTGCATGCTTTTTTAGTCTCCCTAAGTTGCACTTATGGTGGGGTGTTAGTGTAATTAATATTTAATTACACTTGCATAACTTTACTTAGGTAATATGTTAATTCCTAGGTTTATTACTCTCATCCTTATCTTGTTGAGCTATCTTGTTTCTCAAGATAAGATTAGGGTTATGCATACATTTATTTTATAAAGAAAATTATCTAATGTAATTCAAGGGGTAAACGCTTTTGACTGGAGCTATGAACTGGATACAACCATTCAACAATACCACCCCAACGGGGTTTGAACCTTGGTGGCAAGAACAACAATGCCACCTATAAACCATCACACCATGCCAATACTGGCAAAAAAATTATCTAATGTAATTATGAATTCCTAAATATTAATATTTTGCACATCTTTTTGTAGTAGCTTTTCTTTTTGTGTTTTTCTCTATTGTGGAAGGCTTTTCTAGTTTGCATGTCTGATCTTGATTTCTAACACTCACCAAGGTCACATGAAATTAAATAATTCTAATTTTTTAATTAGAATTATCTTTAAACACATCTTATTCTTCACACACTTCTTCAAACAAACTTTGACCACATGGTGTTTTGTTCTCACACTTGGGTCTTCCATCCATTTGGCATGTTGCCTATTGGTCAAGAGATTCCTCCATCCATTTGCCATGTTGTCTTTGGTCAAGGGGACACATTCTTGATTCTTGTCATCTCCACCATCCATCTCTTTTGTTTGAATATGGACCGTTGATCTTTTCCACCTCAGAAGATGTTTGGAAAAGCCTATAAATAAAACACTTTACCATTGTATTTTTCATCCACATTTGAATAGAGTTATCATGTAGGAATATCATTGGAGCTTTGGAGCATTTTGGAGTCTCGTAATTGCATCTAACATCATGTTTTGTTTTGTATTTACATATTAGATCCATATGTTGCATCATAGTTGTATTTTATGTCACATCTTGCATCATAGTTGCATTTTAGATTAGCATACTTATAGTTTGCATTTGAGGATATGTAGAATTACACATAGAATCATTTTAGCTCACTACCGTAGTATCCACCACCATTATCCATTCATCATAACACACATTATTATTTCCATCACATATTTTCATGTACGAAGTTCATTAGCTTGCATATTAAACATCAAAATATCATTTCTCAAGTTGCCATTTTAATAGCCATAAGTGCAGACATACAAATCTAAGACCTAAAATGGCTTAATAAATCCATGAGAATAGAGGAAAATGAGATGTTCTCAAAATATTTGTTTAACTACAAAAGCAGAGTATTTTTTTATTTGAATCTTTGATATAATTCATTTCAATAAGGTTTGTGTTCATTTACTAACAATTCCCACATTTAACACACACACTATGTATATAAATAAATAATTTAGTATTACAAAATAACTCAATAAAGTGAAATAAAATGAATTAAATTGAATTAAATTACCTTCTTGTACAAGGTCTGAAACACTGTCATAGTCTTTAGATGCAAACACTTGATCATTGTCTTCGATTGTTGTTTCATATTGATCGTGTGCTTGTGCAGGTGTCAACAATATTTGCTTCCATTTTTTAACCCATTTTATATTTCCACATGCTTCTCAATCTCCTAAGATACCAAAATTAAAAAATCATGCAATATTCCTTGTCTAGATAGTCCATATGCTTGCATTCAATCTCTTAAATGAATGTCATTTGGTAGATCCACTGATTGTCTCACAGTCAAATCTAGGTAGAATGTTCTCTTCCTCAACCAACCAAAAGAATCGGTGAACTATAGAGTACTCACTAGAACTAGGTGTAGATAATCTTGTATTGCACTAATCCACAATACCATGTGCATCTTTAAATTTTACTGCATCCTCAAATTTCAATTATTCTTTAGCAAGAATTCTATTAACACACGCACACCAACTCCATCATGTTCTCCATTACCATGCACCACTTCAAAAGAACTCCACGTATGTTGGACATTATTTTCCTTGTGAACCCTACTTAACCAATAGAAAATTCAAGAATTCTTGAAATACCATGTACAATTATCTAACCATATGAGGTGTTTTGTCATCTGGATTCCTCTTTATCTTAAATTTCAATAAAATATATTAAAATAGTATCAAACAAACTTTGACGAGTGTAGTTGGTTGTCACTCAAATAGAAATGATACTTCCTCAACACTTTTATATCATTCTTTGTGCTATCATCTGCATGTCTATAAACAATATGGACAAACATAACTACTTGCCATGAATTATAATATTGTGATTGAATTTCCTCTTGCAGAGCTAGAGTATACTTTTTCACAAAATCAACCACTGATAATATAGTACCAATTGTAAATGTGTTTCTGCATACATGAAATTGGCCATCAATCCATCGAGCATGTTGAAAGTGCATGGCATATTTTGGTACAATCTTATTCTTAAATTCACTTATGAATGCACATACACTAACTTTTTCTATAACTAAATCACACTAATTTCCTATTTTTCCATGTTTTAAAGATAAGTCAACATTCTTAAATCTTTAAACATCTACTAATTGTTGTCCAAAATCATTATCAACACTTTCATCTATACAAACTTTAAGAATGAAATATTTTCACAACTAGTGCACTGTTTAGAAATACAAGAACTTAAATAAAATAATTTATCATTAGATCTTTCACAAAAAAACTTGAAATAAAATCCATTATTGTTTCAAGTGGCATATTAATACCACATTCTTGCATAATCATGCTAGTATGTAAAGTACAATGTATATATCAAAAAACATCATTAAAATAATGAAATTGAACATGTATTTTACAATAACAAGATATTTGTTGGTTATTAATTTTTACATACCAAGGTTTATATTTTCCAAAACACCTTTCACTTATTTTAATATTACCAGGTAACACTAAATCACCACAAAATTTTCTATAAAATTTAGTTTCTGTTGTATCTAATAGGTGTTTTGGATGAGGATTGTGAATTTTGGACTCCACTCTTTGTTTTAAAACATCTCTAGTGAAATCATTCCAAAAATTCAATCTAAATTTTAAGTTGAAGACCTGTAAATATAAAATTATTCCTATTTTGTTCCTCCAAACAAGTAGAAAACTAACACAATTCCACTTAAAAAACTGTTTACATGATGCCTCCTTTCAAAAATTCAATCCAAATTGCAAGTTGAAGACCTATAAAGACAAAATTCTTCTTGACAATGTCAGGTCAACTAATAGCCTAATCTGGAGTGAAGGGTTGTCAAAAGAGAAGAAAGATTGAGCCGAGATCATGGCATGATCAAGTTTCTTAAATATCCTATTAGAGCTAGCCCGATAATTACACCAAGTGTGCCTGAGGGAATGAGAATGGTGGTGACCAATATTGGGATCAAAGAGCCCCAATTTATTACAAAAGGTAAGTTGCAAATGATTATTCTACTAGGGGTGCAAAAATCAAATCCAGATTGCAATGGTTAAAAATTGGTGACCGTTCCTCTAAGGAATTTTTTTAGGCCTTGCATGCCAAGTACACTTCTCCTGGAATCAAAAAAATTCAAGAAGGAACCCAGGTGCTTTCTAAGCTACTTGATAGTCTCTAGGCCTTTGTTCAACAATATGAACAAGTTTTCACTTCTCAAGAGTATATGTTGCAGTGACAACAAGCCCTTCATGGTTGTCTTATTGTTGTGACAAATAGGGTATCCTTAGCCCAGAAAGCTTTTTGTGAGAAATTTCTCACTATTTAATACTTGAAGGAAGCCATTCATAGCATGGTAGATGACAAGGCCCTGGGTGTTGATGGTTTCCCTTCTAAATTTCATAAGCCCCTTTGGGACTATGTTGGGAAACACTTGCATAAAGTTTATCTTGAGGTTTTCATTCCAAAACCCTAGGTAATATAATTAATAAAGGAAATATTAAATTCATACCTAAGCCTAGAGATCCCAGGGATATTTGCAACTAGTGGCCTATCACACTCCTTAATGCCTCTTACAAAATCATAGCTAAAGCTTTGGCTTTGAATATCTGGCATATTTTACCTCAGATTGTGCACCTAGAGCAAACTAGTTTAATTAAATCTATATTTATTCTACATAACATTATTCCTATGTGGGAAGGTATGGAGTTGGCTAGGCGTTTAGACTAGAAAGCAATTTTTCTCAAAGTTGATTTTGCTAAAGCCTATGATGGCATCAAGTGGCCTTTGATTCTTGCCATGTTGAAAGCCTTGGGGTTTGAGCCTAACTTCATTCAGGCTATCCAAATGTTTTTCTTCGAAACCTCTGCTTGTATCACCATTAATGGCCACCAATCCATTGCCTTTGATTTATTCCACTCCATTCAGCAAGGATGCCCACTTGGTCCTTCTCTTTATGTGCTTGTTTCAAAAGGATTTGGCTATCTGTTGGCCAATGTGGTTTCTCAATAGTGTGTTAGAGGAATTTCCATACCTAAATCCCATGCTCAGCTTGTTAATGACCATTTTATTGATGGCTCTTTCCTCACCCTTCTAGAGGAAGAGAATAATATTAAGACAGCTCTTGAATGTCTTAACAATTTTTGTCTTATGTCTGGCTCTATCATTCAATGGCATAAAAATTTGGGGTATCGGCGGTCTATTCTTCCCACTCACTAGTTTTAGTAGTGTAGCTAGAAATGGAATGGTCCAGAGGAAATCTTTTAGTTTTTGGGTATTCCTTTTTCCTTCTAGGCTTCTCCAAATGAGTTGTGGCAAGTTTTTCTCTCTAGGATTGAACAAAGGATAGCCTATTGGATTACCAAGCCTCTTTCTTTAGTAGGGAAATTCCAAGTGTACTATAAGATCTTGGCTGCTACAAATGTTTATTACAAATTTCATTGGGATCCTTTGAAAGCCACCTATTCCAAGCTTGAAAAATTGCTCCATGACTTTCTTTGGGCCTCTATAGAGTCCCATAAATGGTTTCACCATGTTTCCTGGAAGTTTTGTTGCCTACCTAGAGACTCTAGAGAACTTGGTCAACTCTCCACTCAATGAAAAGGGACTGCCTTCTATGTGAAATGGATAATTAGAGCCCTTACTAGAGATGAAGCCTGGAAAATTCTCCTTAGGCATTGCATCTAATTCAGCTTTCCTGTTCACATACCCACTTGGAAGGGGATTTCCTTGAAAACCATTTTGGTTATGAAGGAACTAGTACAAATTGTGGGAACTTTCATGGTGAAGAGCATTTGGAGAGCCTGGGAAAAAGTTAAGCCTTGGTTCCATTGTTCTAGGTTTGGTTTCCATGATGGGATTTTGCTCAATCAATAGAATGTTTGGTGGTCACCCCTCTTTTCCAATAATGGTTAGCCAAAAGCCAAATCATCTTGGCTTAAGGAGTTAAGGTTCCACAAGAAAGGCATTCAAGATTTGTAGCATGTGTTTCATGGGAAGATTTTCATGCTCTCTATAGTCTTCAAAAATAGGATTGTGATACTTATGATGGCCTAGTGAATTATATTCCTATAGATATGCTCCATAAGGTGGAAAATCATGGGTCTAAGACCTAGTGGAAGGACTGGAAGTGGTACCTAGATACCCCTTTGAGGAATTAGAAGCCTAGGCTTGGTTATATGTGGCTTTCACCACATTTTCCAATGATTAGAAGTTTGAACTAGTGGTGGCCTATTCATTCCTTTTCCCATATCTGGTGAAAAAGATTCTATGCCACTTGGTCTAAAAGTGTTGAGCCAAAACTTTCCCACTTTTCTTAGTGTATTCTTTTCCAAGGCTTACCTGTGGGGTCTCGGCTTGTTCACTTGGGTGTCCAAGACCCTCAGTGCCCTTTTTGTGGAGAAGTTGAGTCTTTTAAGCATCTCTTCTAGTTTTGTACCAAAGCTCAGCAATTTTGGAATTGGATTTATGACTTCTTTTAGCCTTTTAGACCAGAGCCCTTCTCCTGGAATATGGTTCTGCTAGGAGTTTCACCTAGACTTCCTACTAAATACACCCAACTTTGACACATTTTTTAGAGTGGAAATCCTCTTCAATATCTAGAAAGATAGAAATTCCTGCATATTTTCTCACACCCAAATGGATAAAAAAAATTCTTTGTATTCTAAAGCTATTATTTTCTCTAACATGCTTTTATAGATTCAATTTCAAGCAAAAAAAGTTGCACTTGAGGTGGCTCACCTTTAGGTGCTTCTAGATCATTGGGGCAATGTCTCATGTACTGTGGCTCAGGTGCTCACTTCACCCCCTTCCTCTCATGGTCGATCACCCTCTTGGGACTAGTAGTGGAGTGGCTTTGCTCACCGCCATCTCAGCCTCCTCTTTGGTGTGGTTCTCACCCTCCTCAGTGACATTGTTCTCCTCCTCCATGGGTTAGCTAGGGGTGGCCCTTTGGAGGAGCAACGGTGGTAGTTTCAGGTGGCCCTTTGATACTCTTGGTAGTGGATCTAGTTGGCTTGACTTTAGTAAATGTTTTTCATGTTTCGTGCTTGCAATCTTACCTCGTCACTAGGAAAAGGAAGATAAAGAAAAATAAGTTGATGATGGTTGGGCTCCTCATCCCGACATCACTCTAGACCTTGCTGATGTATTGGGGAAGAAAATGGATGACAAAGACCCTCCTAACTCCGTTGGTACTACTTTAGTCGCTTAATGGCCTTTTATATATTTGTAATCATGGAATTCTAGGCTAGGCCTATGCAACTAGTTGTTTTTTGGATTTCTAGGCATTACCCATTTGACTCTTGGGGTGTGCCTTCTTACCACCCACATTCTTTTGTGAATGTGTATTTTAATCTTTATAATTAATATAGATTAGTGCCTATTCATCAAAAAAATTCTTCCTCTTTCGTTCCTCCAAATGAGTATAAAACTAACATAATTCCACTTAAAATTACTATTTACATGATGCCCCCCTTCAAAAATCAATCCAAATTGTAATTTGAAGACTTGTAAAGATGAACTTTGATAGAAACCAACTCAAATTATCATAGTCAACCATACATATGAAGTTGCAAAATTCACTGTAAAATTTTTCTAGTAAATTTACAAAAAAATGGTGAAAAAGAAATGGGATCTTGTTTTATAATCGGACCCTATATTAAAAGGGACCCCATTTCTAAATATTTGAACTTGTGCTTGGTTTCTAGTCAGGTTTTTTTCTTGTATTTTGTTTTGGGAAAAGCATTGGGGATTCAAGCGTAAGCCTTCAACCTAGTTTGACCTACAAGTTAAAGGTCTTGACAATGTCACATAAAAATACTGACTTTGGACATATGGCTGACAACCTTTTTTGCATAAATTTTTGACGAAATTAAAATCCATTAGAGATGAGACAATGAGATTCAAAAAATGTAATTTTTTTAACAATTGGATTACTTTTTCTATTTTTAATTAATTTCTGATGAAATTGGTCCATAAACTTGAAATATTAGGGTTTTTTAGTATTTTAATAATTTTTTATTAAAATATGTTTTTGTAAAATGAATTGCACAAAAATGTTATTCAAAAAATTATTTTCAATTTAAAATAAAAATAAAAAATGATAATTTTAGGTCATCTTATGTGTGACATACACAACAATTTTTCAAAACAACAAATATGGCTAGTAAAAATTTACCAAAAAAAAAAAGTCAATAAAAAATTACAAAATATATTGAAAATGTGTCTCAGTGAGTTACAAATATTTTCCCAAAAGGATTTATAAAAATAGGAAAATTTAGGTTAAAATATGGAGATGTACATTGCATGGTATGGTAAGGAAAAGTGACTTTTAAACAATGGTTTTTAGAAATTCCTATAGAAAATCAATTTGTAGCATTTGGGTATTGAAATAAATTACATATTTGGAAACTAGACTCCGAGTACTACATTTTATGATTAGTGACTTTTTCCAACATTCCATATCTAATTGCTTCAAAATTTAAGGTCAAATGTGTGAAATTATGAAAATCAAGGAAAACACTTCCACTTATTGGCCAAAAAGTGGAGTCAACTTCTTGCCAACACCCCCCAATTGATTTTTTAGTTGGACAATTTCCACTTGTGATCCTATTGCACCTCTAAGATATCTATTTAATGTGTGGTTTGTAAAGCATGCTAACTACACAAGAATTGGTGGCCATGGGGTAGAAATTAAAACAAGAAACACTTGGTGATCATCTAATGGTCATATCATTAGACATGTAATCATTTTGGTTGTTAATTATTTCCCATCTATCAATTTTTAAGATAGATAATTAAATAGCGAGAAAAAATTTCTATGTTTAGCAACTATTTAGTAACTATCAAAGAGGGAAAAGAGATCCCTATATTTGGGTGGAGAAAAATTCAAAGAGGGTTTGGATTCTTGAGTGCATTGTGTTGTATCCAAGAGAGGAAGAGTTTATTTTGGTTTATATTTAACTCATGTTGTAATAATTCATAATCTGTGAATTGTGAGTCTTGAATGTCACGTTGAGCGTACTGATCTATGTACCATATATGTATTTAGAGAAAATTTTCTATGAGAAATCTACTTTTCTACATTTAATTCATTTATTGCAATTATGAAGAATTTCTATTTTCATTTCAATGATCATTCGTCATCCTATTGTGTGTGCTAGCTAGTTAATTATTTTCTTGAAGTTTATTTTGCATTGGTTTCATTTATATGGGCTATTGTTAGCTACCTTTTCTGGTTTTTGGTTAAAATCACATTGATTATTAATTAAATTATATGAGGGAGTTGTACCTCTAAAATTCAAAGAAAAGTTAGAAATGTAATTATGACATTTTTTGAGTTGTTAGTGGCTTGGTCCTAATGCATTATGGGTTATAGAGTTAATAATTTAAGATATATTTTTAAAGACCATCCATTCACTAATAAATTTTTGGTGACTCTATTGGGGATACAAATTTTAGTTTTTGATGCATTGCCATCATGTCATGCAACAAGATGGTACTTCCCCATAATAATGTATTTCATATACTTCAACTTGATTTGGACTAGATGCAGGAAGAATAGGAGTATATTATATGACAATTAAATATGCTCAATTAAAATTAAATATGCTCGATTGGAGATACATAAGGAGTGGAGTAGATTATATGCGAGCCATTTTTGTATTGGAGGAAGAAGAAGAGTGAGTCTGATGTCCACTTAGACCTATGATTGAATACCCCCAAAGGTCAGTTTTTGAGTATTATAATGATCCACCCCACCATCCCAATCAACACCCAAATCAATCTCCTAATCAACATTTGAACCAACATCCTAACCAGCCACAAAATCCCCCTCTAGCTCAACCACCACGTAGGGATTAACCTAGGGGTACCACCCTATACTTTATTAGGATTTAGTGACTTTGAATTCCTATGGCTTCAATTCCCTAGGATAACTATATTGGAACTTTTTCCATATCACAATGTAATGGATTGCCATGTGGCTCTAGGAAAAGCTTCCCCAAATTCTCTAGTAAAGGCACACAAGACCCAGAGGAACATATCCTTGCCATGACTACGGTAAGTGGAATTCTAGGAGTTTAAGAAGAAGATTTCTTAGTAAATATCTTTGTTGATAGTTTAGTTGAAAATTTATCTGAGTGGTTTAGAGGACTGGGGAAAGGTTGTATAACTGATTCAAGTATCCTTCATAAAAAAATTCTCCAACATTTCAAAGGTCCTAGTGATGTTTCCTTGCTATGGCAATTCTTTCAGATTGTGAAAGAAAGAAAAGAGCCTATGAAAGATTTTTTATGTCTTTTTATTCAATCTCTTCAATGGATTCCCACACCAAAACAACCAAGCAAGATAATATAGTCTCGTGTATTTACTTTCGCACTTGATCCTGATGTCTAGCTCATTTTACAATGAGATAAAATATATGGGATTGAACATACTTAGCTTGAAGCAGTAAATATTGAAAATGATTTGATTGTTGTGGGAAAATGGAAGATGGTTGATGCCAATAAGCCTATTATTGTTTGTCCATCGCCCATTTACGGATTCTTAGAATCCCTAAATTTTATAAATCGACCCATTCCTAATGGTGAAAATATGAATTCGACAATATTAGATGTCATACACCCCCTACATGAGGGAAATGAAGATGAAACAAAGGAAGGTCAGTTTTGGTATGCCTAGGCATACAATTTAAATACTTTAACTAAAATAGAAGATGATCTTACCTCATCAAGTGATGATGATGACTTGTATCAATGAGGAACGTATGATCCCACAATTCAATTGACCTCTCATTCCTCCCCTAGGGATAATTCACTTCCTTGTAACTCTATCAAAGAAGATCATGTGTCAAAATCTCTCTTCATCCTAGAATAGAGGCCTTTACATTTGAAAATTTTGTTGATGAATCTACATGTGAAATTGAGAAGGATAACGAAGATCCTTAAGGTGAGAACATAGATGTTGGAGTGAAGTTTTTGACCAATTCCAATCCTCTATTTGGTTTTAATGAGTTCTTTGAAATTCATGATAATTTTTTGTTAAAGGATTTAGATTTTTTTGCCAGATTCGCTAGCAAGAGAGATCATTTGTTTTTTAGTTGATAGTGAAGGGGAATATTTTGTAGTGGTGGAGGATTGAAATCCACTTAAGCCATAGGGTAGTTGTAGTAATAATATATTGACTTACAAGTTAAAAATTTATGATGCCACAACAATCTTGAAAGATTTAAATTTGTTACAAGTTAGAGAGATTATTCAAATGATAAAGTCTCGGGAAGGAGCCAAAATTAGTCTGAACATTACAATGTGGGATTATCTGCATCAATATGAGATCTATGATGAAAAATGGTTGTTTGGGGACACTAAAAGTGGTGGATTCTTCTTCTACGGTGCACATGTTTGGGTAATTCTAATCTTTGTCTTACTTTAGAAGCTGCATGCATTGATAGGAATTTTCAAGTTTGGATCATTCTTCTCTCATCCTATCAACAATTTCCTATGAGAAGTTATTTTCCTTTGGTGCATATCATCCCACCTTGTACATTTTTTTTTGGTGTGTAATTTTTGTTGTTCTTGTTTGGTTCTTTGGTTTTGGTTTTGATCCTCTTCTTTCCTTGACTTTGTGCCCAATGTATACATACCGGTCATGACATACCCGAGTTCCTTGCTATGTCCTTTTCAGTCCTTGTTCTCAGTCAGAGCGATTGTTACCTTGATTTGGTCATCACTCTTGAAACTGACCCCTCTATCCAATTTTTGGTTAAGTTTGTAATTTAGGTAATGTTTCATGAGGTTTTGCTAACTTTGTTGGTGATTTTTCTAGTTTATGTAACTCCCACTTTTACTGCCTTTTGTTAATTTATTGTTTATTTTCTCATGGGTGGTGTATTATGGGATTTTCAAAGCTTCCCAAGCACTCTAATTCTTTCAATTTGATGGCTGGTGGTCCGTACCTAAAGTTCATGAACTGGCCAGTGATAGAGTTTCAAATTTTTCAATTTTTTGTGGGAGTTTGAGTGGTTTCTAAAACTATCAATGGTGCTTTATGTAGTTTTGTGAACCTCCTTTAACGCCTCAAGAACATTTTTCAAAAGAAACTAGGAAATGGTAGTGCAATTTCCTTTTGTTAAAATGCATTTCAATTTCAAACAACAAACCCATTTATGCAAAAAATAATACAAATGGATGTCATGAAGATATACAAAATGAAATTTAAGGATAAAATTGTATAGAAACAATATAAACACTAGAGTATAATTTTTTTGTAATTTTATTATGTATATAAATATAGATACATATACACCTAAAATCAGTCATCACATTTAATTAATTAAATACTAACTATTTAATTAATATTTCAACTACATATAAATAAATGCTTAATTTATTTATATTTTTCACCCTTCTCTAATTCTCCAAATCTAAAATCATATTCTTCTAAATTAATTAAATAAACAATGTTCCTTTAGCATGTTTTATTTAATTAATTTTAACTAATCTTGATTAGGAATTAAAGCACATGTCTACAACTTTTTGTGCCACCTCACAAAGGTCACATGAAAATAAATAATCCTAATTTTTAATTAGAATTATCCTCACACACTTCCACCAAATTCAAAAATCACATGGATTATTCCTCACACACTTCCAACAAATTTGGAGCACATGGTCTTAGCTTCACACACTTGGGTCTTCCATCCATTTGGCATGTTGCCCATTAGTCCATATATTCTTCCATCCAAATGGCATGTTGTCTTTGGTCAAGGGGACAACATCTTGATTCTCTCTATCTGTACCATTCATCCTTCTCATTCGAATCTGGACCCTTGATCTTTTACAACTCACAAGATGCTTGAGAAATCCTATAAATACACCCCTTTTTCTTTGTATTTAGAATCCACCTTTTGAATAGTGTTATTATGCAGGTTTTTCATTGGAGCTTTGGAGCATTTTGGAGTCTTATAGTTATATTTAACATTATTTTTTTCTTTTCTTTCTCATCTTAGATGCATATATTGCTTCATAGTTGCATTGTATATACCATCTTGCATCATAGTTGCATTTTAGATTAGTTCATTTTAAGTTTGTATTTGAGCATATGTAGAATCATGCATAGATCATTCTAGTTCAATATCATATCATCCACTTCCACTTGTTAATTTATAACACTCTCCACTATCCCTTCCAGCACACATTTTCACATAGAAATCACCTTGGCTTGCATATTACTCATCAAATCTCATTTTCTAAGTTTTAATTTTAACAAGCATTGTGCACATTGAATTCTAAGGACCAAATGGTTTACTAAATCCTTAGAAATAGAGGACAATGAGATGTTTTTGAAAGGTTTGTTTGAATTACAAAATAGAGTATTTTACTTCTTGTAAATCTTCAATATAAATCGCTTCATTAAGGTTTGTGTTGATACTAACTTTACACATTTGACACACACAAAATGGCACCCACCACGTGGGGCCTTTGCCCCAATTATTTCTAACTTTGCTAGAAAATTCATGATCCCAGGCTTGGATGTGAGACTTCTGGCACCTTTTTCATCTATTTTGGCACCTTTTGCACCTATTTCAGGCCACCTTCTATAGTGTTTCTATAGTTTTGGTTCCTTTTTCTCTTGTTTTGGCACCTTTTTCTCCTATTTTCGTACCTTTTGCACATTGTTCTGGTACCTTTTACACCTATTCTAGGCACCTTCTCTATTGTTTCTAGAGTTTTGGCTCCTTTTGCTCCTATTTTGGTGCTTTTGCACATTGTTTTGGCACCTTTTGTACCTATTTTGGGCACCTTCTATAGTGTTTCTAGAGTTTTGGTGCCTTTTGCTCCTATTTTGGCACCTTTTGTAAGTGTTTATGGGAGTTTTGGCATCTCAATCTCTGATTTGGTGCCTTCTATCTCTATTTTGGCATCTTTTACTTCTATTTTGGCACCTTTTGTAGTTTTCCAAATTTTCACCAAATCAGAAGGCTAATACTCTATATTGTTGTTTTGTAGGTTTTCCCAGATTCACTATCAAAGAATCAATCATAAACTACTGACATATTGTAGGGATTGGAAGTGATTTACTTGTTTCCTTTTGGTTAAGTTAGGAACATAGCTTAATTAAAAGGTAAGTGAACAATATGTATTTTGTATGTGATGGATGGTAGGTATATGCTCTCCCATTAATTGGGTGATCCAAAAACTCAGACCTATTCTTTCTTATGTCCGAGTGTGAGTGGAGTATACAACACGTGTTCTCTCTTCATTCATGTGAAATAAAAATTGATCAAACTATGGGTATACTTGCTTGCTTTTGTTTATCCTAGAGGGGCTGCCTTGTGGGACAAAGTAATCACCCAAGGGAACAACCCAACCGATAAAATGCTAAATCCAAGTGACTTATAGCTAGTATATAAATGTGGGTACTAGAACAAAGGCCAATATCACAAGGATAGTTTTGACAAGAAGGGAATAAATGGTCTCTCGTAGTATGGGTTATCCCCCATGAATTAAATTCCCACATTAAAACCCTTGTTATAGTTTGGCCAAAAAAATTTATCTATTCTTTGGTGTAGCAACAATTGTTGCGAAGGCATCCACATTCTTGCAATTCTTAGTTGAGATGAGAAATATGCCATGGGAAAATCATGGGTATTGGTGCTTGGCTACCTTGAGAAGTGAGTGTCGTGGAGGGGATCCAGTCGGGTCAAGCATCTATTCATCCACTAAGAATAAGTGTGGTTGGGGTAAAACCTATGTGGAATCCAAAAGAATATAGTCTTACATAGCCTTAGGAGTGTATATTTTTCTTGATGTGTCTTTATCAAAGTGGTTTTCAAAACATCACCAAAATATCACATTTTGAAAGTGAAAAAATTGATTCGGAATTACATTCATTAAAGTAAACAAGTCTACAATTGAACAATCTAAGAAATCATACCTTTGGGGGGGTAATTTTACTATTTTAGAGTCATTTTGGGAGTTTCTGAGAGTTTTGAGGCCTTTTGCTCCTAAAGTGGCTCATTTTCCCTCTATTTGGGCACCTCTTATCTCTGTTTTGGTACCTTTTGCATACCCCAAAATACTGATAAAGGTTCATCTCTCTTCTAATAGTCAATATTCTCAGTAGTGTTCAACCTTTCCTTAGGAAAACAAAGTTTGAACATGTGGTTTACATAATGATTTCATGAAAGATTAAGATTCAGAAACCAAAGTCCATACCTCTTAGTCCAAAATGACACCAAAATTTTTTATCAACACTTTATGAATTTAGAGAGAGATTGACCTTCAATTTCTACAAAAGAGCTTGCAAGAACAATTCTGAATTATACATCTTTTACTATTGTCAAAATCCAAGACTTTTCAAACGATTTGAGTACCTCGTTTCATGATTTTGAACCAAAATTTCAAAATTTTCTCAAGTCCAAGATCATTCCTTAGATACCTTAGAAGTTTAAACTTGTTAAAATTGACCTCTACAAGTGGAATTTTCCAAACTAAACCTAGATCTAAACATCTCAAAGTGCCTAAATCATCAAAATCTATCATAGGGTATGTGCAGGATCATGATGGGTCAAAAAGTGGCAATATGATGGATATGTGGCTGACGACTTTATTTTTTAGCAAAATAGATGAAACGAAAGGATTTTCAAAGGAAATTTTCAACTTTCCAAAAATATAAATTATGCTTTACTTTGAACTTAACAAGTAATTATTATTAATTTGCTATTCAAATTACGACTGAAGTCCTCATTGATAGACTGATTGCAAAACAACTATAGCTTACAAATGATAACACATTTTTTGAATCCAAAAAATGCATCACATTCTATGCTTCACATACTATAGGATTAAAAAAGAAAAAAATAATTTCATGAAGTTTTGACCAAGTTAAGGTGGTCAAACATACAAGCTTTTTATGTTTTTGAAAATTTGTAATAAAAAATTCATAATTAATTATTTACTTGGAAAAAAATTACAAAAAAATATGTATCACATCGAGACATGAGTCCTCTACTTATCTCTAAAATATTATAAAAAAATATTATCATTTTATTGTGGTTAGGGTGGTCAGAACAGGACACCTACTTCTTATTTTTTCCTTCTAATTTAAGTACTCTGCATTGAAATTTCAAATTTTAACCAAATAGATTTCTTTAAAAAAAAAAAACCTAGTAGTCTAGAAACTACATTAAATTTTCTACAAATTCTATTCTTGCATATTTTTGAAATAATATAGATAACTTATTCAAAGTTTTACGTCAAGTTTCCTAACTCTTATTTTTCTGATTTTTTTGTCACTTAAGGGGCTGCTTTTTCCATGATGATCCTACACATACCCCATATCTTTGATTGTTAAGCCTAGTTTCATCATCAAGGTTTGTCATCCTTTCATCATGAAACAAAGCTATACAATCAAAATCAAACTTATTCCCATCAATAGAATTTATCATTCTATTCGACTTAGTTTTAATCCTTGGCACTATTCCAAACAAAGATCAAAGTTTAGTCTAGGTATAACACATGTATGCCCATTTTAACAAGATCCCAAAAAGAATAAACTAAAACCACCATGGCTGAAATATATGAGGATCAATTGAATGCTTTAACTCAACAAATGCAAAGTCTCCAACATCAACTCCAAGACATACAAAGAGAAACCACAGAGACATATCTACTGCCAGACATCTATCCATATCCTCTTGACCAAACAATGAACATGAGACCTTCTCCACCATTAACTACATCATCCAAATTCAATGTCTTTGAATTCTTGAAGAAGTTAATGAGAATCCCAAATCTCAATCTTCACACATAAATGATATTGAACAATCTTACCACATAATGCATCTATCTTCATCTCCCATAAGCCAAAATAAATCTCAAGATTCTTTCACCCAAGTTAATGATTCCATTCAACCACCTTCTTCTATCATATCTTCTACATCCAATGATTTCTATCAATCTCTTAGTCCAAACCATGCTAGCATAGAGTCCTTTACACATCAAGATCAAAAAAATTCTTTCCACTTCATCCAATGATACCAAAATTCCACAAGTTCTTCCAATCTTCAATCAAGAATGAATCTCTCAAGAATTATATGATGATCCCCCCCTTTCACTTTTCATCCACAATGACTCCCTTCCATATCAAGAGAAAAGTATCCTTCCAATTCCTCCTTCCACCACATCTAATGAATCCATACCATCTCATGATTCCATTGCATCTTGGGAACATGATAATTCTTTCATCCTATCTAATTATGTCCTATCACCTGATGATCAAGATATTCTTTCTACAAAATCTTATGATTCCCTTCCTCATCAAGATCAAGATATGCTTTCATCTGAGGATATAACTTCATTTCATGAGGATGTTCATCCTTATCAAGATCAAGATACTCCTTTCATATGACTACATGATGATTCCACATTTAATGAAGAGCAAGCTACTCCATATCCTACATCTCCTGATGCTTTTCCAAGTCAAGATCAAAACACTCCATCACCCCTATGTCAAGATCCTATCACACCTATACAAGCTATCCATGAACCACACACCTACAAATTGGGATCCTCCACCTTTATCCGATCCAGTTTCATTCCAACACCTATCCTTTCATCTATATCATATCCTCCCCAAAATGGACTTGCATCTTGTTTCACAAACAATACATATCTCATTGCTAAATGAGTGTGTCAATGTATGAATTACAAATGAAAACGATTAGGCCTTCATGAACAAGGTATCCTAGAACCCCTTTTTGCTTAAAAAAATCCATATTACCATGGCCTTGGTTATACACCTAAGTGTCCTAGTCCATCAAAGCTACCATCTATCTTAGGTCCTCATCCTATTCTAGAAAACCTTTCATCTATCTTAGGTCCTCATACTAATTCATCAAACCTTCCATCTATCCTAGTTCCATATCCTATTCCTCGAGAAAAACAAAGGCATACATCCTTGATGCCCTTTCAAAATTCTACCTACAACAACTCATCCATGATACATCCATACCACTCATCTCCATCCATCTCTCCTATTGCTCTTGGAAGTAATTTGGGTACCAAATTTCAAAAGCTTCCATATCAAAATTCACATGTGTTAAGGAATCAACATGTCCCCTCAAAGATGCATACAAAAATAAAAGAAAATTTGATCCAAAATACAAGGAAAAATCAAAAAGGCCACAAAGGCCCATCAAAGAAAAAAGGAAATTTTCAAAGACCACAAAGGTCCATAAATCAAAAGAACATTTCAAAAGACCACAAAGGCCCTTCAAAGAAAAAAGAAAAATTTATAAGGCCACAAAGGCCCATCAAGAAAATATCAAAGTAATAAATCAAGTGGATTCCTACAAGTCTCATAGAAGCAATGAAATATAAATTGGAACCCAAATTTACTGATCAAAAAGCTTCCTCTAATTTTCCATCTAAAAACATAGCACCTCCCAACTCCTTTTCTTCCTCCATCACTCCACCACCCTTCAAGGTGTGTGCCAAAGTTGAGCTTGCAATCCTTTCCATCTATCCATCAACAAGCCTTCCAACCTCCTATCCATTATCCAATATACATCCCCCATCATTATCCTTTAATCAAAACCTTTACATAAGTCCTTAGTTTCTTCCAATTATACCTTTAAACTTCCAACATTTATGAGTCTAATCCGTATTTCCATGGTTTATTAAAGGGATATTTGGTCATGAAACTTTATGCTTAAGTCCTTCCATCTTCCTATCATGCATATATTATCTTCCACATTTCCACCTTTGATCGTATATGCTTTATCCATATCTTCCATATCATATCCTTTACCTTATCCATATTCCATCATTCTTTCTAAATACATCCTTTGATCCCTTCCTTGGTCTTGATAAGGAATAGGGGAAAATTACTTGGGCCTTATGTTTGTATCCTATTTAGTTGATCTTGATAATCCAAATCATTATCTTTATCCTTGCTTTCTTCCATTCCATGTTTCCTAGCTTATCAAAGTCCATGTCATCATGTCCCTTTGCAACCCTGAACCTTATCATGCAAATCATATTTGATCCTAGCTGAAAAACATTATCCAATCATTATATTTTTTCTCAATCAATCATCAACAATCATTAATCTTATTGCACTTAGAGGAAATCAGTGATCCTAAGTACTTATCATCATCATTCCTTATGGAATCAATCATTCCTAACATCCTAATCAATCAATCATTATCATATTTCAACAAGAGATATGTTCCTTGAGTGAAATTTTTACAGTGAATCTTTTATTTTGATCTATCATTTATCCATAGCCCCATCCATCTAGAGCTACGCAACTCACTCTGCATCATTCATCCATCACACTTCCATATTTTCATCTATCACACATCCATGTCTACATCATAGCTTGATCCAATGTTTGTATCATGGTTTACCCTCGTACTTCTTGACCTATTCTAAAAATTAGTTTTTCCTATCGCAACACATTGTGGGCATGTCCTGCATTGGATCATATTCATGTAAATTATTGAGATCATAAAATTGAAAATCCCAAAAACATTTAGAAAGTCAAAAATCTTGAAAACATTCAGAAAATTGAAAATCCCAAAAAAATTCATAAAATCAAAGAAACTAAAAATGGGTCAAAAAGTAAAAAATTCAAAAACATAGCCATCTTGTCAAACTATGTCATCTCTAAGCTTTGAATGTAGGCAAGGGTGATCTTTCATTATCCCCTAAGACATTTAGGTCAATCCTAATAAACTGGTAGTCCATTTTTCCATATCTTCATCAGTTAGTGAGTCTATGTTAGTCAAACTACATGGTCTCTACATGTATAACACATGCAAGGATAATCTGTTAATCTACCCCTAAGGCCCCTAGAATAGGTTTTTATGTTAGTAATTGGTCATCATAGTCATGTCTCACTATAGACTGGGGGAAAAATCTTGCACTCACAAGGGGAAAATAAACTTTGAGCTTAAACCAACAAACACATAGCCATCGAGCAAACATCACAAAAACAAACTTCAAATGAATGAAATTCTTTCTGAATCAAGGATTTATCATGTTAAACACAAATGAACTATTGTTTTACTTTTATTTTTGTTCTCATATTTCTGGAGCCCCTCGATGATGCATTTAACTAGAAAAGCTAGGAAGGAATATGATTTTTCTTTATCTATTTTCTGTGAGTTGATCATTATTACTATGCAAATTGTCACGAGATGTGCTCTACAAAGTATCACTAATGACATTCTGAATTTGCATCAGAAAATGGTTAACTCTTGTCCATTTATGCAAACAATGCTCAGGTCATCTTGGTTTAATTATACTTAGATTCTTTTGTTAACTTTCAATCTTAAACATCATGGAAGTAGTACTCAAGTCATCTTCGTCTAAAATATACCATCGTTGCTTATACTCACTTTCAACATTTTAATTGCCTAATGATGATAAAAGGCATGAAAAATCATTGGTTAATACAAATGACAACTCATGAATATGAGATCTGCATGGTTAGGTTAGATTGCATCCATGTTAGTTTTGCATCTATATCTATGGGATTTTTCAAAGTAGAAACAATTTCACAATGATGTTATCTCTATTATCACTGGATTGAATACACTTGACATTAACCAAAAACACATCATTCTCATTTAGTTGCACATTAGTTGCATCATCATTTTCAAATATTAGAAAACATTCTCACATCATTTATCTTCATATATTACATCACAATATTTGCATCACATATCATTTCCATAATCAAAATCATGTCATTTAAGAAGGTGGTTCACTAAGCTTAAATGAGTGAGTCTCTTCAAATTTCCAAGAGAGTTGGGAAATATGTCAAGATTTATGAAGCTTAAATAATCAATTTATTGTAGTCTTCCCACAACTTTTGGAAGATGGACAAATTCACTCATTTAAGCTTAAGGCCCTAGAAGTTTTAAAGTATTCAGTTAGGCATAATCATTTGCATCACATATCATTTGCAAAAACAAATCCATCTTGCATAATCAAATTCATAATCATCATGGAATCCATTCTCTATAAAGCACATAACATTATCATTACATAAATCATCAATCATTCAATCATTCATTGCATCATTTACTTACATTAGAAAATAATGAAAACATGAAAATGAATTACATATCATAATCATCACCATATAAATCATCACATGAAATCATCACATAGAAATTAAATTCATCAATAATTTTACATTATCATCAATGCATAGTCATCATAATCACCATCATAACATTGAAATCAAATACATTCACCAAATTACATATCATTATCATAACATAGAAATTAAATGCATCATAGACATCTATCATCATATCAACATGTAGATCATAACCATCACTACATATCATACAATCTCAAAAATATCATAATGTCAAAGTGTATGGAGATATCCAAAAGTAAGGTGAGATACATCAATATCAAAAACAACACTATTTCACAAGAAGTACATCCTCAATGTGACAATAGTGTATACATAATGTCCAAAGTACATCAGAATATGCTATGTCAAGCTCCCTCCAGATGTTGTTGGCCTCACGAAACCAATACCTCCTCTACCTGACAGACCTGCACTAGGATCTTTCCTATCTCCAGGAAATGGTTGTGAAACTTCCATGCTAACAGTCTGAGACCGAGACCTACCAAATAGAGATTGTACAAAAATCTCTCACCAATCAGGAGGAACCAACTCATGATATTTACCCCTGTAAAATTGTTCCTAATGAGCAATGTGTCAAATATCTCTAAGGAAATCCATTGTACCTATCAATATTGTAGCCTACTATAACCTCTCGATAATGGCCTTAGCTTGCTATGCTCGACATTTCAAGGCATCCCTCTCCAAAGTAAGTATGATAATCTATATTTGAACCTACTATACCTACTCCCTATCTACACCTCTCTTAGTCGTCAATATATGAACCCGTGCCCGAGCCTGCAATAACTCATCATGAAGTGTCTCAACTTGTGCTTGAGCCTACACTAACTCACTTCGAAAAGTTTGAATTTTTTCTTATAATTCCTCTATCTATGCCTATTGCTGATGAGAAGGGACTCCAATCTAAATCCTAAGAATCATCGACTAAGGTATGGTAACACTCCTCCTACACCTCAAAACTACAAAATCTAGAGGATGACTGCTAACAACATCTGATAGCCCTGCACCTAAACCACCACTACCATCATCACCACCTCCCTCAATACCCTCATCACCTCCACCACCACCCTTTGCACGCTCATCATCATCACCACCCCCACTACCACCCTCAAAACCATTTTCATACCCTCCATCTCCATCAACTAGCAACATTGGCTCCCTAGGACTAAATGATCTTGAAAAAGGATGTGTGTATAAATACTCAGAGTAATCCTCTATCATCCCTGCATCTACAATCTATGGAGCATAATCCCACAAACCTCATGCCAATGTATAGTACTTGGTACAAGCAACCTCATAAGATACACAAGGCCCCCACTGTATCATATCCTATCATCACCGTGCATAATGGGCAACTCTCTAGGGAATCCACTGAACTTGTCCTTGAACTGATGACAAACCCACAAATACAAATATCTCTCAAGCACAGAACATGTCCGTCCAATCAAGTAGCATGATAGCAACATGTATGACATCTCCAACTGGTCCTCTGGCCACACCTCACAATCTAAGTAAGAGTTCCATGTCACAGTCTCCATATCATCTAGGGAACATCTCCAATAAGCTAATTTTCCCAACTTATGTTGGACATGTGGACTACTATAGATGAATACATAGGGTCTACTAACTAGTTGATGTCTCTCTCCCAATGGTCGAGTGATCGCTATATGCTCCCATGGCCATGTCTACAATAGCATAATCCTGCAAGAAAGGCTCATCACCCCACAATAAACAACCTTGTGTAAATCATTGTACAAATGGGCTAACATACATGAACCCCATGCATATCTAGTCCCATCCAATGTCATCCACGCTAATACTCAACCCCAACCCACTAAAAATCCCTTTGACCTACAATCAGGAAAAATGAATCTACCAGTGAAACTAAAAAGAACACATGGTAGAGGATCATATCTCCTCATCATCTCAGACTAGGGGACCCAATAGCCTGCAACATGACCATCTCAAGAAATCATGTGTAATGTACTGGTCCCACCCTCCTCTCCCTTTTCATACACAACTATCTCGCCCATCACTAGAATCCATACGGTATGGTAAACATCCTTAGGAGTAACTATCATCTCCCCAGTGGCTAGATGAAAGGTGTTGTGGTCGCTATGCCACCTCTCCACTAATGCAGTCAACAAACCCCTGTTAATTTTGTATTGGAGTATATCTAGTAATGAGGTCAAGCCACAACGTGCAATAATCTCTAAGTCAGCTGACACCAACTTACAATCCATATTCCAAGTCTTTGATAAATGCTCCTGAGACTAGAGTACATAAAAGTCCCTCTAATCATATTCTGTAACACCAATCAGCATTACATCAAATCAATCTACCAAATTTAACACTAACAACATGTTGAATCAAGATCATTAGTCAATCAAATTAGGTTCAATCAAGAACATCAAACCAATCAAGACAATCATCAATGAATCTATCATCAAAGCTCACCTATCATGAGGTCAATACACTATTAATCCTATTATCGATCCTTGCCTATCATGTAGTTGTTACACTATTAATCCTATTATCAATCCTTAGCTATCATGAGGTCGATACACTATCAATCCTATCATCAATCCTTACCTATCATGAGGTCGATGCACTATCAATCCTATTATCAATCCATGCCTATCATGAGGTCGATACACTATCAATCCTATTATTTATCCTTTCCTATCATGAGGTCGATACACTATCATTCCTATTATTGATCATCGCCTATCATGAGGTCGATGCACTATCAATCCTATTATCGATCCTCACCTATCATGAGGTTGATAAATTATCAGTCCTACCATTGATCCTCACCTACCATGAGGTCAATACATCATCAGTTCTATCATTTGACTCTCAGCTATCATGAGATCAAATCATCAATTATCTTATCGAACATCGATCAAACAATGAACATCACACAATCAGACTAAAATCAATCAAAAAAATCATTGAACATGATAATACAATGAATAACATGATTCATGAATATAAAGCAAACATAAGTAGAATGGGCTTTAACTAATCAAAACTATCAAACGAGGGAGATTGCAATCAAATTTTGAGAGATAAATCATCTCTGACATCAAGGTATCATTGATTTAACATTGGATCATCATCAAATCATTGTGACACCATCACATCATTCTAACATTTTCTTTCACTTCCAAAAATTCATTGATTTAACTATGAAGGGGGCATATATCTATTAATACTTTAAAATCATCATCTGGGGCATCATTTGGGGCATTGAAAACTTTTCTAAGCATCAGTATCAAACTTTTCTTTGAAGGAACATGTAAACACATTACTTCAAAGAGGGAAAAAATGTATACACGTAAAATCGATCATCACATTTAATTAATTAGATACTAGCTATTTAATTAATATTTTCATAATGTATAAATAAATGCTCAATTTATTTATATTGTTCATCTTTCTCTAATTCTCCAAATCTAAAATCATATTCTTCTAAATTAATTAAATAAACAAAGTTCCATTAGCTTGTTTTATTTAATTAATCTTCACTAATCTTGATTAGGAATTAAAGCACGTGTCTACAACTTTTTGTGCCACCTCACAAAGGTCACATGAAAATAAATAATCCTAATTTTTAATTAGAATTATCCTCACACACTTCCACCAATTTCACAAAGCACCTGGCTTATTCCTCACACACTTCCAACAAATTTGGAGCACATGGTCTTTGCTTGACACACTTTGGTCTTCAATCCATTTTGCACGTTGCCCATTGGTCAAGAGATTCTTCCATCTAAATGGCATGTTGTCTTTGGTCAAGGGGAAAACATCTTGATTCTCTCCATGTCCACCAGTCATCCTTCTCATTTGAATATGGACCCCTAATCTTTGCCAACTCACAAGATGCTTGAGAAATCCTATAAATACACCCCTTTGTCTTTGCATTTAGAATCCGCCTTTTGAATAGTGTTACTATGCAAGCTTTTCGTTGGATCTTTGGATCATTTTGGAGTCTTATAGTTATATTTAACATTATGTTTTTCTTTTCGTTCTCATCTTAGATGCATATATTGCTTCATAGTTGCATTTTATATACCATCTTGCATCATAGTTGTATTTTAGATTAGTTCATTTTAATTTTGTATTTGAGTATATGTAGAATCATGCATAGATCATTCTAGTTCAATATAATATCATCTACTTCCACTTGTTCATTTATAACACTCTCCATTATCCCTTCTAACACATATTTTCACATAGAAATCACCTTAGCTTGCATATTAATCATCAAATCTCATTTTCTAAGTTGTCATTTTAACAACCATTGTGCACATAGAAATCTGAGGGACAAATGGTTTAATAAATCCTTAGAAATAGAGGACAATGA
Source organism: Sequoia sempervirens (assembly GCA_007258455.2). NCBI lineage: Eukaryota > Viridiplantae > Streptophyta > Pinopsida > Cupressales > Cupressaceae > Sequoia > Sequoia sempervirens. The sequence goes on from VDFB02000017.1 coordinate 20,859,976, forward strand.
GATGTTCTTGAAAGATTTGTTTGAATTACAAAATAGAGTAGTTTACTTGTTTCAAATCTTCAATATAAATCATTTCATTAAGGTTTGTGTAGATACTAACTCTACACATTTTACATACACAATATATATATATTGAGTGCATTAAAAAATTTGTTGTTCTATTACAAAATCAGGAGTGTCAAAAAAAAATTCTTCAAACTCAATGAACAAATATAAGCATGCAAATCCTTCCACGACCACCTAGAGGCACTCGATCTAGACAGGTGACAATGAATTTTCATGGGACTATACAAGAACTGGGAAAATAGCCCCATGTCATTTCTCACTAGCCCTGCATTGAGAAGGGTTATAGCTTCTTTAGTGGCTTCATTCTAAGTTGTAGTCATGACATAGATGGCATCACCAACTAGTAAGCTTCATGGGTAGTTGCTAATCCCTACAATGGCAACATTAACTATATGATGGAACTCGGGTCTAGCTAGGTGCTTTGCTACCATCATTTGCCAGTCTCAATGTCCAAAGGTGTAAATGATGATATACATGAAATGCTCGAGAAGCATAGCATTGTGTACATGCACATCATTCAAGAATTCTTATCCTAGTATATTGTGTAACACGTCCTCTTCTATCTCACTCTAGACAATGAAGACCTCTCTTAGATGGTCAGATAGCCACCTAAAAAAGGGATTGCACTCAATTTCCTCAATGACAATGAATTCATTCATTGAAACTCTATTTCTCTAATAACTCACAATGCTAGATACTTCAAGATGGTGATGTGTTGTTGTTGCAAGTATGAATGAGTATAGTGGTGTTGCCATTAATGTTGTCATAATGTCAACATAGTATAGGTTGTTGTAGTGAAAGGAATCAAGTGATTGTAGGTGGTACATGTATGTTTGAGATACTGTAGAGATTTTGTGAGTACATGGAGCTATCTTTATGGTGTTGCAGATGTGCTGATATGATGAGTTATCAAGTGCTTTTGAGAAAATTAATAAACAATGAATAAATAAGTGCATGTTTGTTCTAAATGTTCTCTAGTAAAATTCTTTTCATTTATTATGTGTTGATACTATTCTTGTGTGGATCTTTAGTTTTTTTCATGGGCTTCCTTGGGTGATATATCTTGAGTTATAGCTTTTGGGTTGATGAAGAGTCAAAGTTTTTTTTACTAGTTTGTGAACTAGTCTAGAAAAAATGTTTATCTATGGACTGCGAGAAATGTCTTTGCTCTAGAGTCCTTTGATGGTTTATGCCAAATCTTGTAGATTTGGGATAATACTTTTAATGGTTTTATCTATGTTCTTGAAAAAGTGTTCATGGTTTGGTGCTCTGAAAGACTTGTTCCAAAGCTACTATGTGTGTCTGCATAGTTTGGTTGGACTAATGGAAAGTGTTATTTGCATGGAAGTTATTCCTATTGTTGTGGATGAATTTGAAGGTTTCTAAGAACTGTTACAATGTATGGTGAATCCTATTAAGTGGTCCAAATTTTATCATCTTGTTGTGAATGCGTGTACTTCAAATGTTCATTGGTGTTTTCATTAGATTCAACCAACCTAGTGTCTACATGTCACACAAAAGATAAGTATCAATTAATGAAGTGTTTGATTGATCGAAGATGTTGTTTTGGGTTTTGATTAAGTATGTATTTTGTCCACTCTCATTCCTATCCACTATGGGAATGTTGAGTCACCAACCTAATTTGAATTTTAAAATGATGAATATGTAGATGACCTTGGAGTACATATCTAAGATCAAAGATGGTATAAATACAATTTAAGATGTTGTGAATTGGAAGCAACAAGTGTGAGAAGTGAAGCAGGTGTGAAAGAGTGTGTGAAATTGAATTAAGGCATTAGTTCTTTAATCTGCTTGACTCCTGAAAGTAGTGAGCTAATGGTGTCTGCAATTCTTTGGTTAAGGCTACAAATTTGTGGAAGTTGTTGTGGTGGATTTTTTGTTATCTTTCTATATTTGTAGGCAATGAGCCTCCCTTTTGGATAGTGAGCCCTATTTGTGGGAAGTGAGCCTTGTATTTTGACAAGAATTCCTATCTTGGTCATTGTTCCCTTTGGAAGTGAGCCTTTGTATCTTGTTTTGCATTACTATTATATTGTGAGTTAATCCTCATCATGGTTTTTCCCTCATTGGGTTTTCCACATAAATCTGGTGTTTCTTGTGTTGATATTGCTTTATGTTATTTTTACTTCATGCTCATACTTAATAATGGATTAAATTGGATGTGGAGTTAATAATTTTTTGAGGTTTATGACTAATATTGGTGACAACTTATTCACCCCCCCTCTCAATTGTCTTGTGAATTTCAACAATTAGTATCAAAGCTTTGGTTCCTTAAAGAAGATCTTAACTTCTTGAGGTAGATTTGATGACACACAAATTGTCAATCCATATGTTTGATGGAGCTAGCTATAGTGTCTGTAAAGTTCAAATGAGAGGTTACATGATCTCCCTTGGCTTCAAGACTTGGAAAGCTATTGAGACAAAATATGTTGAGCCAACAAGTGGTCCTTCTTTTACAGATGAGATTTCTACCTATGAGGTATATGAAAAAGAAAGGTATGCTATCTATAGTACTTTATCTAAGACTAAGTGGAAAAAATTTATTTCATTAGGCACTTATTATGAAGAGTGGGAAAAATTGAAAGATATCTATGAAGGAAATGATAGTCAAATTATCAAAGAAGCTAACAACAAAGCGAAAATATGAGAACTTGAAAATGGAAGAAGATGAAGACATTGTAAGATAGTTTTAGAGGGTTTATATTGTTGCAAATGAAGTCAAAAAATCAAGGTGGTATTTGTTGGGTAAAAATTATGTAATCCCTTCTAACATATTACAAACTTGATTTCAGCCACATTTGTGTGAGATACAATATCTCCTCTTAGAAAGGGGAGGCACCCTTCTTACTCCTTATTGAAACTAAGTAAAACTAATTAAGTATTTAAAATATTGTAAATTAAAATTAAAATATGGGGTGTGTCACATTCATAAGTCTCTCTTTTTTTATAGAATATGTTTTACAATGCTTCACGATTTTAAGCTCCTAATCTGATATGACTTGAAACTAAAAACAAAAATAGTAATACCAATATTCCTATCTTGTCAAAGAAAATCCTAGGAATACCAACATGATAATGATAAATGATAAAACAAGAAAGACTCATGAAGGCACAAAGTTGTTTCGTAGCTCTCACCAATAAATCCTTTAAGATATGTAACTAGCATTGTATTAGAAGCGCAAAGTCTTCTAGATAATTCACAAAAAATCCCATGAACAACATGAATAAATACAAGCACAATGTCTTGTAGAGAATTCACAAATAGTATTCACTCAATATCACAAATTCAAGTAAAGAGTGTAAGCCAAAGTTTACATGGATTTACTCAGAGCCCTTCAAATCTCAGTTACTAATTACTACCAATTTGATCAACCCATAAGATAATTTGTTCCCAAAAAAAAGATTGGTATGCAACTTCACTTCTTTATTGATCAAATTCATATTCACAAAATTGAACACAAAGTTTCAATGTTCACTTCAAAAATGGGCAGCACTTCGTTGCAAAAGATAAAAGATAAAAATTACAATAGAATCCTCTCTTATTTATAAATGGGATACTAGAGAAAATGTAGGAAAATTAGAAGAATGAATCTAGTAGTCAATCTAGGAAAATCCAACCTAACAAGTTGACTATTTCAAAAATGTTGTCCACAATTATAGGAAAACATATTTGTGTACATGTAATTACATTTCTTGAAATCACATACAAAATGTCAAAACTTATTTACATAAAGCGTGAAAAATGCTAAAACTAGGAAATCTAATCTAAGGAAAAATTTATCCTTCTTCAAAAAATTTCTCCATGAAAACTTTAGGATGACATGCACTTCATCACTATCTAGCATTGGAGTGTACTTTGGAGATGACAAGGATTCCTGAGATTAACTCCTCTTATGAGATTGAAGGTTTTCTAGTGCCTTTCAAATCTAGAATTTTGTTCATTTAAGCTATTGAGAAAGCTTGTCTTCAAATTCTTCTTGAACCATTGATGAACACTTCATTGAAAAACTAAAACATGGGAAGAACTTTCTAGTGGTACTTCAAATCCTTCTCGCTTGGTGATAGCCAAGAACTTCATAAAAAATGCTCTAGAATCTAGGAACAAGATATCAAAATGTTTACAAGAGTAGGTTTTAACAATTTTGATGCAAAGTTAGGAAAAATTGAGGTTTTAGCATGGGGTATTGCTCTTTAGATGTAATTACTCAAAATTTCAAGATATTACATAAAGGAAGTAAATCTAAGCAATTTTATGGGTTTTGGAAGCTTGAATGCAATTATGATGGACAACATAGTGGAAGCAAGCAAACTTGTAAATGGATGTGAGTAATGGAGTGAGAAAAATTGAGTGAAGTGAGTGAAATGGAGCTCATAATGCATTTTTGGATGATTTTTGAACATTAGTGAAAAACTGCTTTTTGTACAAGGGCACTAAAAAATTAGTGCCCTTACATCTTGGAGGATTTGCATTTGATGTACAAGTGCTGAAAAATACAATCTGACATGTTTTGAAGGGAAATTGTATTTTGTGTAAAAGCACTAAAAAATAGTGCTTCAACATATCACATGTAAAAGCCATAAAAAACATCACTTTTACATTTTGGAGGACTTGGGTAGTTTCATGTAAAATTGGAAAACAATAGCGCTCTTACATATCATATGTAAAAGTGGTGAAAATTAGGGCTTTTGCATGTGGGAGGGACACTTGAGTGTAAGAGCACTGAAAAACTAAGCTTTTACATGTCATATGTAAAAGTGGTGAAAAATAGAGCTTCTACATGTGTCTTGAGATTTGAGATTTGAGATGTAGAAGCACTTAAATAAATTGTTCATACATGTGCCAGAAAATGACTAAGGCATGAAATATGCAAGAGTGCTAAAAATCAGTGCTCCTACATGTAATATGTAAGAGCAATGAAAAACAAAGCTTCTGCATGAAATATGTAAGAGTTGTGAAAAATAGAGCTTCCGCATGAAATGTGTAAGAGTGGTGAAAATAAAGCTCCTACATGTGATGCAGGAGCATCCAGTGGTGTAAGGGCAACCTTGCATCACCCAAAAATAGTTAATTTTCAAGTTTCTCAGTTTTTAGATATTTTTACATTTTTGGATACCCTTTTCGTCATAATGAAATTCCCAATTTACAGTTTTTATTTTTTGTTCCTAGGTTGAAAGATATTGTAGTTTTAGTTTCTCAGATTTGCACCTAAAAATCTTCTGAGTGGGATTTGAGGCACTTAGAGCTCCCAGATCAGCCCCAAAACTTGCCAAAATTGGCATAGAAAATTTTGAGCGCGTTCTTGACTTTGAGACCTTTCCAACGGTTCAAACGGTTCGCAAATCGGAGTCCCGAATCAAAAGTTATGGCCCCGAGAAATTGGCGCACTTTCTAGAAGATGCCATCGCAAATGCTCTTTTGAAATTTGAACTTCATGTTGTAAATTATCAGTGCCAAATCGCCTAAACTCAATTTGAATTTTGTTTTGGCTCCAAACTAATGAGGAGCTCTATTTATGGGTGGGTTTTCTAATTTTTGGGTAACTTTTTGGGGACAAGCTCGTATATTGCGAAAGGGTTATTCTGTAGCTTTTTGTAGCTTGCATGTGTTGTAGAACTTGGGGATTTGAGATCCTCTACATGTAAGAAGCTCCATTTTCTAAATAATAAAATTATTCTCTTGTTTGTGGGTTATTTATGTGTCTCGGGTGCCTCATCAGGAGTGTATTAGGCGGGTTTTCTTGAGGCGAGTGGATGTCAACGAGGTAGTTCGCACACTAAGACCGTGGTGTTGGTAGGTCGAGGTGAAAGATGCCTCAAGAGTGATGCTTGGTAGGCATGGTGGTGCCAGGTGGTCAGGCGGTGAGAGATGCACTAGCCCTCCGGGGAATGGGTTGATGCGTTACAAGGCCGGGTTGAGAGGAGAGGGTTAGGCTTCTAAGGGGAGGGAAAGTCGGGAATGAAGGGGAGGAAGAGGTTTAGATGTAGAAAAGGAAGAAGAAACTGACGTTGATCCGGACCAAATCGGCTAATAAGACCCATTTCCGAAGATAGAAAAGACCAGGCAGTCCTGTTATTCCAAAATATAAGCTCGGAAGAGTTGGTCGGCGGATCGTAAATTGAAGAATAGTATGAGGAAAAAGGGACTGACTAGGTTAAGTTTTATAAAATGAAGGCCGGAAGGGTCATGCTAGTATTTGATGAAAGGTCAGGTTGGAAGGAATTGAAGAGGAAAAGGTCAAGATCATAAAATGGGATTGTAGTGAGGCGGAAGAAGTGGTTCCATACGTTGGACTGAGTTAGATCTTTGAAGGAAATTTTAAAGGTTGAAACAAGAGCTTAGATCATGAAAGAATATATTAAATATTTTCACAAGATAATCCATGAGAACAGGTCCTACGAGACCAATAAGGAGGAAAGGTGGCGCCGATATCTTAATGGGTTACGACCAAGCATTGAAAGGTTAGCCTAATTAGAATGACCACCATTGAGGATGTATTAGATTTTGCTCTAAAAGGTGGAAGATATTCATGGTTGATGGCAAGCAAAAGGGAGGAGGAGGTCAAAGTGGAAGGGGCAGTGGAAGACCTTCAGGAAGCTGAAATGATGATGAAAAGAAAAGTGAAGATGTGGGTACCGGCCGAAGCCAAAGGAATGACAACTTCTACAGCCCACTGTGATCAAAATAGTGAGTGATCAAGGGTAGAGGATGAGGAGATATGGTTTGGACAAGTTTGGGATGGTTTGAGGAGGAACATGTTTCCGATTGTGGTGAAAATACATCAGGCCTATGAATGTCCACAACACCAAGAAGAGTAGACAAAAGGCTAGAGGTCATGGAAGGGTTGTGCATCTGAGGATGAGGAGGCTGTCGAACATTCGGATGATGCTAAAAGGAGAAACCCTAGTGATTAGGAGAGCCCTAGTGGTGAGAAGAAAAAGAACCAAAAGCAGGAGGAATATGTTTTGCACAAAGGTACAAGTGTAGAGAAAATGTTGTGATGTCATTATTGACAGTGGGAGCACTGATAATTTGGTGTCGGAGGAGATGGTCACAAAGTTGAAGCTGAAGAGGGAAAGGCACCCGCATCCATATCGGATTGCCTGGTTGCAGAAAGACCACAAAGTTTTGGTCAATGAGCAGTGCTTAGTAAAGTTCAAAATCGGGAGCTACCATGATGAGGTACTATGTGATATCATCCCCATGGATGTATGTCACATGTTGTTGGGGAGGCCGTGGCAGTTCGATGATGACTAACCATGATGGCCATACCAAACACTTATTCCTTGACAAAGGATGGGGTGCGTCACAAGTTGAAACCCTTGAAGGAGACTGGAGAAAAGGTATGCAATAGTGCTAAAATTTGTTATGTAGATGGAAGAAATTTTTTAGAAGGTATGAAGCATGAGCATGTGTGTTATGCATTGATTCCTAGAGTGAGTAAGGAGGATAGTGAGAAGGTTCCAGAAGAAGTTTCTAGGATGTTGGATGACTTTCAGGATATTGTTTCTGATAATGTACCTAAGGGTTTACCACCAATAAGGAAGATCGGTCATTAGATTGACTTGATTCCTGGAGCTAGTTTTCCAAATAAGGCAGCTCATAGAATGACTCCAGCAAAAAATGAGGAGTTGAACAAACAAGTTCAAGAGTTGTTGAGAAAGGGTTTGATACGAAAGACTTTGAATCCATGTGTAGTACATGCGATTACCTAGCACCAAAGAAGGATGGGGAGTGGAGGATGTGTATAGATTCTAGAGGCCATAAAACAGATAACAATCAAGTATAGATTTCACACTTAAGGATGGATGACGCTGATGGGTACATTTGAGTGGAGCTCGATGCCTTCACAAAGATTGATCTGAAGAGTGGATATCACGCAGTCCGGATTCAAAGAGGAATGAATGGAAGGCGCCTTCCAAGACCATCCAAGAGAGCTGTCCCAGGTAGTTGATCATGTCTTTTAGGCTAACCAATGCCGCAAAACACATTCATCGGCTCTTGAGCATCATCCACTCCGCTGGTGTCATGGCCTATGGCATCATGGTGATTCTATCTTATTCGGAAAGTGTGTCGTTTGTGAAGAGGACTTAGTGTGCTTGAGAGTTTGTTGTCTCAGCAGAAGATCTTAAGATGGACCCAGAGAAGGTGAAGGCTATTTTCGAATGGCCTACCCCAAGAACTACTACCGAGGTAAGATCTTTCCATGGTTTGGCTAGTTTTATAGAAAGTTCATTAGAAACTTTAGTAGTATTTGTGGACCCCTGACTGAAACAATGAGAGGGGATAGAAAAGAATTCAAGTGGAGCACTGGAGCAGCAAAAAGTTTTGAACTGTTGAAGCAGAAGGTGACAGAGCAACCTATTCTAGCTCTCCCAGATTTCAACAAGGTGTTTCAGGTGGATTGTGATGCCAGTAGTTGTGCCATTGGAGCAGTGTTGAGCCAAGAAGGTAAGCCCATTTCCTATTTCAGTGAAAAGTTAAATGATGCCAAGAGAAAGTATTCTGTATATGATCAAGAATTTTATGCAATAGTTCAAGCATTAAAGAAATGGAGACATTATTTGTTGCCCAAGGAATTTGTTCTATATACTAATCATCAGGCCTTGCAGTACCTAAATAGTCAGGGAAAATAAAATCAGAGGCATATAAAATGGGTAGATTTTTTACAGAGTTATACCTTTGTTTTGAAACATCGGAATGGGAAGTCAAATAGGGTTGCAGATGCCTTAAGTAGGAGGCATACATTGATGACAAAGATGCAGATTGAAGTGGTTGGGTTCAATGAACTCAATACATTGTATGCAGAAGATCCTGATTTTGCAGAGCCTTGGAAAGCTTGCAAGGAACCTGTTACAGTGGACAGGACAAGGTGGTTGGATTTCATAATCCAGGATGGCATGTTATTTAAGGGAAGTCAATTTGTATCCCGAGGAGTTCCATGAGGGAGAACACGAGAAGGAGAAGCAAAGTGGAGGAATGGCAGGACATTTTGGTCAGAGATAAGACCATTTCCATTATCAATGAGCATTATTATTGGCCTAGTTATCATAGGATGTGAAGAAGTTTGTACAAAGCTGCAAGAGTATGTTAGATGGCTAAAGGAATGAGCTAGAATACAGGCTTATATCAGCCCTTACTGTACCAGAGAGGCCATGGGAGGATATAAGTATGGACTTTGTTCTTGGTTTGCCAAGGACACAACGAGGGAATGATTCAGTCTTTGTGGTGGTTGATAGGTTTTTGAAGATGGCACATTTCATTCCATGTCAGAAGACCCATGATGAACTCCACATTGCTGACTTGTTCTTCAAAGAGGTGGTGAGGCTATACGGTCTGCCAAAGAGTATTGTTTCAGATCGTGACACCAAATTTGTGGGATACTTTTGGAGGACCTTGTGGAAGAAGTTGAAGATAGAGTTGAAATTCAGTTATGCACACCATTCACAAATAGATGGGAAAATAGAGGTTGTTAACAGGAGTCTGGGTAGCCTACTGAGATGTTAGGTAGGAGATAAACCCAAGGGATGGGACCTGATCTTACCCTAGGTGGAATTTTCTACAACAATTCTGTCAACAAAAGCATTGGTAGATCATCATTTCAGATTGTGTATGGAGGTAGCCCCAGGACAACTCCAGAATTGAGGAAGATGGACCAAGAGAAGAAAATAAGTGTTGAAGCCGAAGAGTTTGTAGAACACATCAAGGATATACATGAGAAGGTAAGATAACATATTAACAAGATGAATATGCAGTATAAGGCTAAGGTAGATCAGAAGAGGAGGTATAAGGAGTTTCAAATTGGTGATGAAGTGATGGTCCACTTGAGGAAATAAAGGTTTCTAGTAGGAACATATAACAAATTGAAGATGAAGAAGTTCGGTCCCTATAAAATTTTGAAGAGGCATGATTTAGGAAATGCATATGAGGTAGAGTTGCTAGATGGATTCAACATTTCCCCTGTGTTCAACATTTCAGATTTGACAAAGTATCATGAAGGTGGCACAGAGGAAGTACCAATGATCGAACAGTGTGGGATTCTAGCACCTACTTCAGAAAAGGAGGAGATTGAGGAAATCTTGGATAGTCGTTGGGAAGGAGTACCAGAAATAGGCAGTATGAAGAATATCTGGTGAAATGGAGAGGAAGGCCTGTGGAAGATTCATCCTGGCTATTTAAGGAAATGGTTCACCGGTTGGGTTTTCCTCAACCATCTGAGACGTGACAGGTTCACTTCTCAAAATTACCCTGGGTGTCTGATGCAGGAGCATCCAGTGGTGTAAGGGCAATCTTGTATCACCCAAAAATAGTTAATTTTCAAGTTTCTTAGTTTTTAGATGTTTTTACATTTTTGGATACCCTTTTCATCATAATGAAATTCCCAATTTATGGTTTTTATTTTTTGTTCTTGGGTTGAAAGATATTGCAATTTTAGTTTCCCATATTTGCACCTAAAAATATTTTGAGTGGGATTTAAAGCACTTAGAGCCCCTAGATCGGCCCTGAAACTTGCCAAAATTAGCATAGCTAATTTCAAGCACATTCTTGACTTCGAGACCTTTCCAACGGTTCAAACAATTCGCAAATCAGAGTCTCGAATCAAAAGTTATGGACCCGGGAAGTTGGAGCACTTTCTAGAAGATGCCATTGCAAATGCTCTTTTGAAATTTGAACTTCATGTTGTAAATTTTCAGCACCAAACCGCCTAAACTCAATTTGAATGTTGTTTTGGCTCCAAACTAATGAGGAGCTCTATTTATGGGTGGGTTTTCTAATTTTTGGGTAACTTTTTAAGGACAAGCTCGAATATTGCGAAAGGGTTATTCCATAGCTTTCTGTAGCTTACATGTGTTGTAGAACTTGGAGATTTGAGATCCTCTACATGTAAGAAGCTTCATTTTCTGAATAATAAAATTATTCTCTTGTTTGTGGGTTTTTTTTGTGTCTCGGGTTACGCCCTCATCAAGATGTGACTTGAGATTTGAGATGTAGAAGCACTAAAAAACCCCGCTCCTACATGTTCCAAAAAATGATTAAGGCATGAAATATGCAATAGAGCTAAAAATCAATGCTACTACATGTAATATGTAAGAGTGGTGGAAAATAGAGCTTCTACATGAAATCTATAAGAGGGGTGAAAAACATAGCTCCTACATGTAATATGTAAAAGCACTAAAAATCAACACTCCTACATGTGTAGAAAATTTTCTAACTCCCAAAATTGAATTTTCACAACTTGGTTTAAAATGTGAATTTTTATGAACTGACAAAAGTTAATGCTCAGAATTAATTTTTGAGGATGGGTGACCATGCATGAGGACCAATGCAATTTTCCTTATTTACTTAGAGTACATGGGCTACAAAATAGACAAGTTTCACAGGGGTTATCCCTCAAATTGAGCATGCTGACATTGAGGATAATAGTTGGCTCCAGCTTGGGAGCTTCCTTTAGTCATTCTTAGAAACAATTTAAGAGAGAAGAACTCAAAACTTCAAGTTCCTTTATCTATCCATTGGGAAAAAAATTTGAGCATGACTAACACAAGGAAAATCTACAAAAATAAGATGAAAACTTATGCAAATGCACTTATTGAAAAGTTTAAAGCCTACCTAATTAAAAATAGTTGTGTGATTGATTTTTAAGTGTGATAAATGTAGATTAAAATTAAATCAATGAAAAACACCAAAAATACATTAAATCAAAATAGAAAATTAAAATAACAGAAATGCAAACCCAACCTTTTGTCCTTGAATGCGCCCTATCATCCTCTATCTCCAGTGTTTTTGTCGATTCTAGCTTGCTCTCAGATTGTGTGCTAGGCTCAACAAACAGTCTTCCTAGAGAACGAGATTGGATATGAATGCATGCAATGCTATGCTAAGATATGATTATGCTGATACTAAACATGATTTCTAAAGTGAAAGATTACGAGACTATGAAAGCTAAAGCTAATAAAGACAATGCTAAAATACTAGAATGCTAGAATGCAATTAGGTTATAATGCGTGTATGTTGTAACCAATGCTTGGATTTGCAGGAGTATTTATAGAGTTTGCAAGAGATTCTAATTGGCTAATGTGATCAATGGCTATTAAAATTCCTGGTAGATCGAATGGTTGAAGATGGATAAGACTGGAGGGAAAAATAGAAGAAAACCAGAAAGAAGGATATGTTTCCTTTTCCGTAGAAGAGATAAGATGAGATGATAAAGATGAATTGTAAAAATATTTTTTTGTGATATTTTGGAGAGATTTAAGAAGAGGGTATGTGCAAGATTATCATAAACACAATAGGCTCTTAAGTGGCAAAAAAATTCAGAAAAATCAGTGTTAGACAACTTGACGTAAAAAATTGAGTAAGTTATCTATATTATTTCAAAAATATGTAAAAATAGAATTTGTATAAAATTTAATTTACTTTCTAAATTAATAGGTTTATTTTAAAAAAATAAAAAATCTATTTGGTGAAAATTTGAAATTTCAATGCAATAGTACTTAAATTCCAGGGTAAAAATAAGAAGTAGGTTAAACGTGACCACCCTAACCACAATAAAATGATAATATTTTTTAATAATATTTTAGATATAAGTAGAGGACTTATGTCCCGATGTGATGCATATTTTTTTATAATTTTTTTCTAAGTAAATAATTAATTATGATTTTTTTATTACAACTTTTAAAACATATAAAAACTCATAGGTCTGACCACCTTAACTTGGTCAAAAATTCATGAAATTCTTTTTCTTTAATCCTATAGTATATAAAGCATAGAATGTGATGCATGTTTTGGATTCAAAAAATGTGATACGATTTAAAAGCTATAGATGTTTTTCAATTAGCCTATCAATTAGGACTTTAGTTATAATTCAAATGAAAAATGAATAATACTTATTTATTAAAATCAAATTAAAGCATAATTTATATTGGTGGAAAGCTGAGAATCTCCTTTAAAAACCCTTTTCATTTCATTAATTTTGGGTTAAAAAAAGTCATCAGCCACATACCCTACAAATACCATCGTGATCCTGCACATACCCAAGATAAATAATGAATTATAAATTCAATTATTTATTTATGGGTGACATGGAGATTTTTCTTAATTAAATAAATCACTTAAATAAGATTTGAAAAGTGACATGTGGAAATATGATAAAGATGAATTGTAAAAATCATCTTTTTGTGAAATTGAGAAAAGATTTTGAAGATAAATAATGAATTTATTAAATTCATTATTCATTTATTGGTGACATGGAAGATTTTCTTAATTAAATAAAATATTTAATTAATATTTGGAAAGTGACATGTGGAATTAATTAAATAAGAATAATATTTAATTAATATTTGATTTAGAATAAAGGGAATTAAATTCAATTAAATCAAAGATTTAATTAAACTTAAATGTGATAATTAATTTAAATAAACAATGATATTTATTTAATTAATTAAGTGGACTTAAGAAAGTGGTAATTAAATAAAATGAATTTATTTAATTAAAGTGGAAGAATAAAGTAGGTGAACGATATACATAAATAAATTAAATTTATTTATATGTAGAGGAATTAAGAAAGAAATTAATTAAATAATAAATATTTAATTAAATTCTAGGATTAAATTGTACGAAAATTTTTATGCATATATACATGTTTCCCCTATTTGAAGTGATGCGTGAAAACACATTGCTTCAAAGAAAATATTCCTGCTTTTGAAATTTTCTTCATTTGATTTTGCCCCTTGATCGAACAATTTTAGTTGATATGCCCCTAATTAAAAAACATGTTTGATATGCATTTTGATTTGAATCTGATAAGTGGTTGATACCGATGATGCCCCCTTAGGAGGTAAATCACTGATGATTAGAAAAATGTTGAGTTGATGATGAAATTCGGATGATGAGAGGGATGCAGTGATTTAGCTCCCGATAATTGATTAAAAGATGCCCCAATTGAAAATGACACCCCTTTTGATGGAAATGATAAAATGATGATGATGTATATTGCTTCTTTGGTCAATAGATAGATAAATTGTCTTATTATCATGTTGATATGGATAGAAATGATAGAAAATCTGATAAATGATGAATTGATAACTTTTCTTCCAAGAATAGAAAACAAAGAGTAGATAGTTGATAACTTTGTTTCCAAAAAGTAGAATGATTGATTGAATTTTGCTTAATAACTTTGCTTGAGAAAACAAAGAGTAGATGATTGATATGAATTTTGATAAATTTTCTTTCTGCACTAGAAAAAAAATAGTAGATGATTGATAAGACTTTTGATAAATTTTCTTTCTATGATAGAAAACAAATAACAGATGATGTGATTGACTTCTAATAAATTTGGTTTCTGCAATAGAAAAAAAATAGTAGATGATTGATAGGACTTTTGATGTATTTTCTTTCTATGATAGGAAAAAAAGTAGATGATTGATATGACTTCTGGTAAATTTGGTTTCTGCGATAGAAAACAAATAGTAGATGATTGATAGGACTTCTAATAAATTTGTTTTCTACGATAGAAAAAAAATAGCAGATGATGTGATTGAAAACATATTTGCATATGTGACTAAAGTACAAATAGGAAGATGATTCGATTGTTGATAAATTCATCTTGATGAGATAGATAGTAAAGATTTTATTTGATGTCTGATAAATCCATCTTGATGAAGATAGATAGTAAAGATTTGATTTGATGTCTGATAAATCCATCTTGATGAAGATAGATAGTAAAGATATGATTTGATGTCTAATAAATTTTGTTTCATTGAAAAACAAAAACAAATAGTAAATGAGGATTGATAGATTGATTATAGATTCTGAAAGATAGAGGGCATGATTGCATGATATGAGGCATTGATAGATAAATCACATGATATAAGTCATTTGATAGATAGAGAGATTTTGATTGACCTTTACACAGTCGAGGTATGTCAGGACCACACAGAAATCCTGGGGCATGAGGTATAGGAGGCGGTCGACTTCCACCACATAGGCCAACTCCATTAGGGGGTACTAGTAGTTAGAGTTATGAAACTCATTATTGATTGATTCACACATCACAATGTATATTATTTTTTGAGCATTTACGTTATTTTGGTCAAATCCCCTATCTCTCTCTTTAGATTTTTTAGCTTCATTGGACATTGGACATTTGTATTATTTTTTATGAGCGATGATATGCAACATCGATGATTTTTGATGATGTGATGTGCATTTATGAGATGATGATGTGATATGCATGCATTTCTACATGATGTGATATGGATTTTGATATGCATTGTAATGATTTAATGACCAACATGATAGGAATGATGGTTGGATATGATGTTTATATGATGATGATGAAAAATGATTTATGATGTGTACTAATGATTTCATGGAGGTGGATGATGATGATAAAAATGCAACATGTTGAAATGATATGATATATGATATGAAATGTTATGAAAATGCATGTTTTGCAAATGATGTGGAAATGTAATGTATGTATGAAATTTTTGTTTTTGTATTTTTCAAGGGTATGTGCAGGATCATCATGGAAAAAATAGGCCCTTAAGTGGCAAAAAATTTAGAAAAATCAGAGTTAGGAAACTTGACATAAAAATTTGAATAAGTTATCTATATTATTTCAAAAATATGTAAGAATAGAATCTGTAGTAAATTTAATGTAGTTTCTAAACTACTAGGTTTATTTAAAAAATAAAAAATCTATTTGGTGAAAATTTGAAATTTGAATGTAGTAGTACTTAAATTTTAGGGAAAAAATAAGAAGTAGGTGTCTATCCAACCACCCTAACCACAATAGAATGATAATATTATTATATAAGATTTTAGACATAAGTAGAAGACTCATGTTTGGATGTGATTCATATTTTTTAGTAATTTCTTTCTAAGTAAATAACTAATTATGATTTTTTATCACAGCTTTTAAAAAATATAAAAACTCATATGTCTGACCACCTTAACTTGGTCAAAACTTCATGAAATTCAATTTTTCTTTTTTTAATCCTAAAGTATGTGAAGCATAGAATGTGATGCATGTTTTGGATTTAAAAAATGTGATACCATTTGAAAGCTATAGATTTTTTTCAATCATCCTATCAATCAACACTTTAGTCATAATTCAAATAGAAAATGAATAATAATTAATTATTAAATTCAAAGTAAAGCATAATTTATATTCGTGGAAAGCTAAGAATCTCATTTGAAAACCCTTTTCATTTCATCAATTTTAGGTAAAAAAAGGGTTGTTAGCCACATACCTACAAATTCCTATCATGATTTTGGGAGTTAATGGTGACTCCCCAACACCCCCAAGATCAGTTATGACCAAAACCAATTCCACAAGAGAGAGAATGGAAAGAAATCTTGCTTCACAATGCAAAATTTCTTTCTTGATATTCAAATGTACAAGAGATGCCTTGCTTATAAAGGAAAGGTTGAGATGTAGTAATGAACATGATGTTGAAAAATGTCATAATCCTATGACATGAGACAACCAACAGTCTAATCACCTAGGAAATCATTCATCCTAACTAGATAAGATAAGTTCTAGAAAAGCTAGCTAAGACTTCTAGAAATAATCTTTTATCCTAAGTAAACTTAATCATGTGAATATGTCCCCTAATTACTTAGTGAATGAATTAGCTAGGTACAAGACAATTATTCACACCAACACCCCCCCTTAAGTGCAACTTAGGCAGAATATTATTATGCACACTATGCAAAGACTATGACTATGGGTCTCGGCTACTAGGTCATGTTAGGTACCCGTTTACAATGCAAATGATGCAAGCAATCTCTCACAAGTCGAGAAAAGGAGAAAACCTAGTGGGACAAAACTCCTCTCCAAAAGAGAGAAAAAAAAAAGAAACATGATGTATGGAGGACTCAATGATGTTCCCCAAGGACAACATGCACCATGTATATACAATCAAATACCCCCCATAAGAGGGATGTAGAGAAATAAGATATCCCCCCCATGATGAAGAAGCTCCAATGTTGATGAAGAATGCTTGAAAACAAAAGATGACCCAATGTATACAAGCAACACATCTTCCTTAGGAAGAAAAAAATCCATAAGCTGATGTAGGAGCCACTCCATATCCAACTGAAAGGAGGAAGCATGAACGCTCAACATGTATGTCTCTAAAAAACTAAGTAGGAGTGTCTAAGCTTCAATGAGACTCAACATAATCATGGTCAAAATTAACCAAGAAACATAAAAAATTAAGTGAAGGAGGAGACTCGTGAATGTCAATCTCCAAAGACAAAGGAGATGGTGTAATAGTTGTGCTGAAACTATCATCAAAGAGGAGAGAAATCCCCTCAAGTGTGTCCTCCAAATCTGCAATATGAGACTTCATGAACAAGTTGGAAATACATGTCAAATACTCATCCCACAAAGCAAGATCTGAAAAACTATGATCATCCTACTGAATCAAAGCATCAATGGCTGAAGAAGTAGGAGGTGGAGGAGAAGGAAGCTTAGTACTGGTCTCTAGAATACCAAGGGGTAGATGACCAAACTTCTCCTCACTATCATGGTTCACACTCAATGGAGTGTATGGTGCAGTCAAAGGAAAATTATCATCTTCTAAAGTAAAATTTGAGAAGGAATATACATGAGATGAGTGATCAGCCATCCTAATAGCAACAATATTCCTAGTCTCCAAGTCCCTTATGTACACCCTATCTGGAGTGAACTCAACTATTTTACCTTGACCCCCATGAGAAATTTGGTAAATATAAAGGAGATTAGTGTACAAAGAAGGAACACAAAGTACATCATTGAAATTACCTTCCCCCATATCAATAGAACCCTTCCCACTTACCTTCATATATGTATTGTTACCCATCAATATATGAGGTGAATAACAAGGCTCAAAAGAAGAGAACATGTCCATAGAAGATGCCATATGATGTGATTCCCTTGAATCAAGAAGCCATCTATGAGATTCAAGACTTGTAGAGGCCAACAATTCTTTTCCTTTCCTTTTATGTAGCCCAAAAGTAGATCCTATGTCCTATGACTGAGATGATGATGAGGGAATTGTTGATTGAGATGCTGAAGAAGTAGAAGACATTGATGAGGGAAACTTAATGTTATTCTTTTGAAGAAGGTGTGTGATTTCATCAATCTTATTATTATAACATCTATGCTCATCATGTCCTAACCTTTTGCAATGTGCACATTTTTACTTCTTCTTTTTAGATGATTCCTCTATGGAAGAGGATGTAGACTCAAAGTTCTATGTGAAGGAGAATCTTTACCTTGCTCATTAGACTTGGGAGCCTTATTTTGCTTCTTACCTTTGCCACTTGAAGCCTTTATCTCCTTTGCAAGAAGAGCATGAGATGTAGAAGACTTCAATGTGCCCATGTGTACCAACTTTGCTTATTCCCTTGTGAATTGAGCTACAAATTAATCAAGAGAAGGCATTTTGTATGCATTTCCAAGGGTATCCATTGTAGCATAGAATGTAGAAACAAACACTGAATAATCAAGACCAAGCTTAGCAAGAATAGAAAGTATCAACTGCTCATCCTCTTTAGTGACCCCACAATTAGATAACTGCAATCTAAGAGAATTGAGCTTAGAGAAGAAGTCTTGGACATTGTCAAAATTTTAAGGATTAAGACCCATTAGTGCATTCTCCAACTTAAATTTCCTTATCTTATCTAGCTTACCAAAGAGAATCTCTAAAGTAGTCCAAGCTTCATTAGGATGAGTGCAAGATACAACATGATATCTAAGATCCGGAGAAATGGACAACTTCAAAGTACCAAGAGCTTCATTGAATAGGATAAGATGCATAATTTTCAAGAAGATCCTTACCCTTGTCAAGATCAAAGGTGAGAATGAGGATAATGACCATGAATGATAAGAGAAAAATGGAAGGTAGTATATGGATAGGGAGATGGATATGAAAGATAATATTTGCATGATAGGGGGATAGAGCAAGGGTTTAAGCATGAAGTTTCACGGCTAATATCCCTCAAATTTGTGCTCTAATAGGCCATGGGAATGGGAATTAAACTTATAAATGTTGGCATGATAGTAGAAGCTAAGCCCTTATTCAAAGCTTTGAATTAAAGGAGAATGGGGATTGGATGTTGGATAATGGATAGGAGGTTGGAAGGCTTGGTGATGGATAGATGAAAAGGATGGAAAGTTTAACATTGGCACACACCTTGAAGGGTGATGGAGTGATGGAGGAAAAATGAATTTGGAAGGTGATATGTTTTTAGATGGGAGATGAGGAGAAGCTTTTGGATTGGCCAATTTTGATGCCAAATTTTATTTTATTGCTTCTATGAGAATTTTAGGAATCCACATAACCTTTTATTTTGATATTTTCTTTATGGACCTTTGTGGCCTTTGAGATTTTTCTCTTTAATTTATGGACCTTTGCAATATTTAAAAAATTTCTTTTGAATTGATGGGCCTTTGTGGCCTTTTGAATTTTTCTTTTGCTTTGATGGGCCTTTGTGGCCTTCTGAATTTTTCTTTTGATTTTTGGATCATATTTTCTTTTATTTTTGCATGAATCTTCGAGGAAACATGTTGATCCTTTGATACATGTGCAGTTTTATATTGAAGCTTTTGAAATTTGGCACTAAAATTACTTACAAAAGCAATGGGAGGAGTGTATTGAGATGAATGATATGGAGGTATGATGGATGAGTTAATGAAGGAAGAATTTTGAAAGTGGATCAAGGATGTGTGCCTTTTTTGTTCTTGAAGAATAGGAGATGGAGAAATGTGGGACCCTAACATGGATGGAAGGGTTGATGAGCTATGGTTGGAATGAGAAGGACCAAGGATATATGGATGGTTTGATGAACTAGGATAAGGACCTAGGATAGATGGAGTTTTTGATGGAATAGGATAAGGACCTAGGATGGATGGAGAGTTTGATGGACTAGGATACCTAGGTTGAGCATGAGATGTATAACCAAGGTCATGAGAATATGTATGTGCTTGGACAAAGAGGGGTTCTAGGATACCTTGCTCATGAAGGCCTAAGCCTTTTCCTTTGTAATTCATAATTTTGCACATTTTTTTACCCACGGGATATGTATTGTTTGTGAAATAAGATGCAAGCCCATTTTGAGGAGGATATGATATGGATGAAAGGATATGTGTTGGAAGTAAACTGGAGTGGATAAAGGTGGAGGATCCTGATTTATAGGTATGTGGTTCATGGATTGCTCGAAGAGGTGTGAGAGGCTCTTGGCATGAGGATGATGGGATACTTTGATCTTGACTAGGAAAAGAATCATTAGATGAAGGAGATGGAATAGCTTGATCATCAGATGGAAGGGAATCTTTGGATAGGATAGAAGAATTGTTCTGCTCCTCGGATGCGATGGAATCATAAGAGAGTATGGATTCATTGAATGAGGTGGAAAAAGAACTTGGAAGAACATTTTGTTCTTGAGATGGAAGAGGATAATCATGGGTGAATAATGAAAGGAGGGGATCATCATATTGTTCTTGAGATATGGGATCTTGATCAAAGATAGGAAGGGTTTGAAGAATATTTTGATCAAGATGTGTAAATTGAAATGAATCATTGGATGTAGAGGATATGATAGAAGAAGATGATTGAATGGAATCATTATCTTGGGTGAAAAAATTGTGAGGTTCATTTTGAATTATGGGGGATGAAGATAAATGCATGACATGATAGGATTGGTCAATTTTATTTGATGGCTTAGATTTGGGCTTCTCATTTAACCTTTACAAAAATACAAAAACATGGAATTTGGATGATGTTGTTTTTGGAGGAGAAGAGGTTACATTCATATTTCCATCAAAGTACTTCTTAGTTGTGCCCCCTTGTATTTCCTTGATTTTCCTTTGGAGTGCTCTTATTTGTTGGGTAAGAGTACTAAGATCATTTAATGGAGTTTCAGTCTTTTCAGGATCTTCCTTAATTTTCTCCATATCGTAGTCAAAGGGAAATTTGGCACCTTCGTTTGCCAATAAAATAAATTAGCCTTCTTTATTTTTCTCTAAGATATTGTTCAAAATTATGTGAAACTATGGATCCTAATCAACTTCTTGAATCATTTCATCAATCATTTCATCATTTAAACTATTCCCAGTATGAAACCTATGAAAAGGATTTTCTTCCCTATCACCCATGTTGTAAAGTGGATATCTTCTTTTGTCTTCTTCTTTTTGTTTTTAAGACCTTGTGACAACAAACATATGCTTTTGAAATGTTCTTCTAAACTTAAATCAAAAGTTTGGGAAGTGTACAAATGATGATGTCTTGATTTGATAAGATGAAAATCTTATGATATGATCAAAACATGTTCCTAATTCTTGATTGTGGCCTCCAATAATAAAGGATATCAGAATCCTGTTGGGGAAGTTGAATCAATAATTAAAAATTTTCTTGAAAGGTGGACTTTTAAGATTTGATCCTTATTTTTGAAGTATATAAAATAGCCTAATTAAACTCACTAAAGGATTTTAATGGGATGTGTTGGATATTCAATAAAAAGTTGTGGTAGATAATCGAAGTTGAGAGGTTGATTGTGGTTGTGTCATTGTGATAGAGATCTTCTTTGAAAATAGGCTCTTGAGTATAAAGGCTCTACGGTGTATTCATCGATAAATTCCCTAGAAAAATATTGGTATCTATGGATGAACTCATGGTAATGGAGCAAAATGTTTTGGATTTTATACAAAAACTTCCTTCATTGTTAGGTTTCCTTGTAACCTAGATGTTTCTTGGGTTTCTTGATCCTATTGGAAATCAATTTCCTAACAAATTTGGTTGATTTCCACTCTCTAAGCATGAGAGAAATGTTGATATGCTACTAGACCAAGGATGTTATAAACTCAGATATATGTCAAAAGTAACAATTCTAGAAAGGTGACAGATGAACTACTCTGTACCCTATATGCACTGCAGAAATAGGCATATGCGCTAGAGAAATAGTTAAATGCGCTACTCTATGTCCTATATGCACTACAAAAAATGTTTTTTCAATGACCAAAAACTATTTTCAGAATATCTAGTCTATGCACTAAAACAATCAATGTGGAAAATAGACTCTAAATGCGTTGAACTAACCAGTGAATGTGCTAGAACAGACCTCATATGCACTAAAATATACCCTAGATGCACTAAAACAATTTTCCAATGCATTTTTTTGAACAATTGTGAGTAGTTTCAGCTAAAATTTTGCATGTTCATTTTGGATGATCTTTTATCTGAATTAGAGTGATTGAAAACACAACAAACACTATGAAAATAGTTGTTCTTAAGCCCTATACTAAACATTAAGTGTATGCCAAAAAAAAATTCAAAAAGTGTTTTCATAGGTTTCACACATGACAGACAATTCAGGCATACTCAATCTTAGTACTCAAGTAGGTCATCATAATAACCACAACCCACATCTTAGAACTGTGTCAACTCACACAGCCGTGTCACCCCCGAAGGGGCACCCATGTTTTTTTTCTTTTCTAGGTGTGTACTCAAAGTGACAGAAGTGGATACTGGATCCCTTGAGCAAACGGTCCTTGGTCGTTATATGGTGAGTGTCTTGGGGGAAAATTATTCCCTCCCCTTGCACAGTGATTATTAGGATGTTAAAAAACTGACATGGTTGGCTACTACATTATGTTCATAGTAAGGATTTCCATTCAATGCAGAAATAATAAACTCCCTTAGGATACCTCCCAACCTTTAGAACAAAGGCTTTGGGGATGGTTATCTTGCACACTACCAGAAAAATTGGGTTTCCCCAGATTTTCTTTAAATTTTATAGTGGGGTGGAATAGCCTCGCTTTGGCTTGAACCCACTCAGGTCATTCCTCTTGGGTGAGTACTTTTTCCAACAAGATTAGGCCCTATACAATATGTAATAAAGCATTAGAAATTGTAGAAATGTAAAAGGAAATTCTAGTATTCTAATCACCCAGTTAAGGGGAGAGCATAGACCTATTGCCACAGACAAAGAAAACAATGCTCTTTTTAGAGCTCAAATCACAATGATCTAAACTATGTTAAGATGTTGCTTCATGAAAACAAGTTGTTCAATTTTTACTGCAAAAATAATTGTGTGGTGAGTATCTTATATTGCTTCATTTTAATCCATGTCTACCCTAGGGGTGCTTCTTTTTAAAACTAGATGTGACTATCCTAGATTGGTTCTTTTTATGCTAGAAATTTTTTTGTTTATAGAAGGTCTTAGACTTAGAACCTTGTTTAGTTACACCCTGTATGTGCTAAAAGATCATACATATGTGCTATGACAATTAGTCAATGCACCAAAACATACCCTATAAGAGATGTAGAAAATTCTAAATGCAGTAAAAGAACTCTTAAATGTGCTAAAAAAAATGCAACAATTGTTTTTACAAAATTTTCAATGAAATGAGATGATTGTATGCACCATTCTATTCCTTATAAGCATCGTTCTATTCCTTAAATGCATTGAAAGACCTGAGAAAGCGCTGTTAAAAGCTCTGGATGTGCTAGAAAAAGCCACGTATGCACTAAAACAAAATTTTCTCTTGAAAATCTAAATTCCAAGATGCAAAATCCTGTCAAAAAACCTAGAAGTAGATGTTAAAAATGGGCAAGGCCCCATGGTGGGCACCAGAAATGTGTGATCAATTTTTAAGTGTGATAAATGTAGATTAAAAGTAAATCAATCAAACACACCAATAAGATATTAAATCAAAATAGAAAATTAAAATAATAGAAATGAAAACTTAGTCTTCTATCCTTGATGTCATCCTATTGTCCTCTATCTCCAGTGTTTTTGTCAATTCCAGCTTTCTCTTAGATTGTGTGCTAGGCTCAACAAACAGTTTTCCTAGAGAACAAGATTGAATATAAATGTATGCAATGCTATGCTAAGATATGATTATGCTGATACTAAACATGATTGCTAAAGTGAAAGATTATGAGATTATGAAAGCTAAAGCTAATAAAGACAATTCTATAATGCAATTAAGTTCTAATACTTGTATGTTGTAACCAATGCTTGGATTCATAGGGGTATTTATAGAGTTTTCAAAATATTATAATTGGCTAATGTGATCAATGACTGTGAAAATTCTTGGCAGATCGAATGGTCAAAGATGGATAAGACAAGAGAAAAAAATAGAAGAAAACCAGAAAGCAGGATTTGTTTCCCCTTTTGTAGAAGAGATAAGATGAGATGATAAAGATGAATTGTAAAATTCATCTTTTTGTGAGATTTTGGAAAGATTTAAGAAGATAAATAATAAATTATAAATTCAATTATTTATTTATGGGTGACATGGAGACTTTTCTTAATTAAATAAATCATTTAATTAAGATTTGAAAAGTGACATGTGGAAAGATGATAAAGATAAAGATGAATTGTAAAAATCACCTTTTTGTGAGATTGAGAAAAGATTTTGAAAATAAATATTGAATTTATTAAATTCATCATTCATTTATTGGTGACATGGAAGATTTTCTTAATTAAATAAAATATTTAATTAAGATTTGGAAAGTGACATGTGGAATTAATTAAATAAGAATATTTATTTAGTATTTGATTTAGAAGAAAGGGAATTAAACTCAATTAAATAAAAAATTTAATTAAACTTAAATGTGATAATTAATTTAAATAAACAATGATATTTATTTAATTAATTAAGTGGACATAAGCAAGTGGTAATTAAATAAAATTTATTTATTTAATTAAACTGGAAGAATAAAGTAGGTGAATGAAATAAATTAATTAATTAAGTTTATTTAAATGTAGAGGAATTAAGAAAGAAATTAATTAAATAGTAAATATTTAATTAAATGCCAGGATTAAATGATATGACCATTTTTATGCATATACACTAGCCATCAATGTAACCTTCTCAAATGAAACCATTCAAAGGTTCAACAAAATAGCTTCCTTTCTTGAATAGCTTGCAATGCCTTCCATGGTCATTAGTAGCTACATGTAAATGAAGTTGAGGCACTACTTCTTGAAAGGGATGAATAGTTTCAAATACCTCTAAAAATATATCAGATATACTACTACTCCAAAATGAATCATTGAATTCATACTTCTCTTGTGCATCTACAAATACTTCTTTAGGGTAAGTGCACAAAGTTGAGTCCACGAAACGTGAAAGTTTTTTACCTTAACCAAAAAATTGAAATTGGCGTCGAGGAAATGGGATCTCGATTTAATAAACGGGATCCCAATTTTTAAAAATCAGGATCCCATTACGGTTCAGGATCTCGAGCTTGAGATGAAACAGGATCCTGCTTTTTAAAAATCGGGATCCCGTTTCCCATTGGATTCTGAACCAATGGAAACAGAATGGGTTCCCGATTTATAAGAAACGAGATCCTGATTTATAAAATACGGGATCCTGATTTATAAATAACAGTATCCTGAGTTCTATAAATTGGGATCTCGTTTTATATTGCTATTTTTTTAAAAAAAATTGTTTTCATTGCTCTACAGATGGGACCCTGAGTGTTGGCGAGAGCGACCCCACGACTAGCTACAGGTACCCCACCTAAACGCCATTTTTTTGCATTTTTTTATTTTGAATTGAAATTTTGAAAGAAATAAGTTAATTTAGCATGTTTTTTTTAATTTATTTCACGTTTTAATCATTTTTTTAATTGTTATAGTAAAATTCAATAATTGTAAAATTAGACAAAAACTTGCAATGAAACCTAGATTCTTTTTAATAAAAATGAAAAAAAAACCTTGAATTGTGTTTTAGAAACAAAATTTAACTTTTAAATCTTAAATTGTTCGATTAAACCCAAAAAAAATTGATTTTGAAAACCCTAATTGAAACAAAACAAAAAAAATTGCATTTCAAAACCCTAGAGATCGAAATGAAATAAAAACATGCATTTACAAATCCAAATTGAGCTTTTTGAAACCACGAATTCAAATCAAACAAAAAAATTGAATTTGAAAACCCTAGTTTGAATTGAAACGAAAAAATTTCATTAAAAACCCTAATTGTTTAAAACTGAAACCCTAAATTGAATTGGAACAAATTTTGTTAAAACCCTAAATTGGAATCGAACAAATCATTTTGATTTTGAAAACTAGGTAATTTTGAGCTCAAAAAAAATCATTCACATTGCTTAAATGTTTTAAATTTTATTTCTTTGTATGGAAAAAATGATATATATTAAACTTTAGTTTCAATTTTAAATTATAATTAGATTAGAAATCAATATGTTAAAGAATGGTTAAATTCATAAAGTTTATCTTGATGTTTGTTTGCAAATTTAGTTAACAAATTATAATCTAAGCCATTACAATCGATTCCACTGACACTAACTTGCAAGTCTAAAATTATGCCAAGGGCCACCCAAACTTCACCCTAAGTTTGCTAAACCCTAGACCCTAAACGTAAAATCTAAACCCATAACACTAAAGCATTTGAAATTATGAACCCCAGACCTAATCTTTTCATTGGACATACCCTAAAGTATGTAGGTTCAATGTGAGAATAAGGTCTATTTGGTAGATTTATGAAAACTATTTTGAATATCTATGATGCAATAAAAGTATAATTATAGTAATTCCAATTGGAAACACTTGGGTACATATATATCGTATGAAATTTAAATCTAGGAAGGTGTCTATCATATAGGCGAGTTGATAATACATGGAAAGAGGTTTGTATGGGAATATATGTATTAAGAAAAACATACCACATGACCTCTATAGGATTTTTAAGATGTGATCCTAGATAATAATCCACCCATCCTCAATCATAATGGATTCTTTAGCAATTAAGAGAGATTCAATAACCATAAAATTACCTATATTTTGATACTATATAGATTTATGTGGAAGGATAGAAATGCATCAATAAGGAGACCAAGATGGAACCATTTAACACCTACAAGGTACACCTATTACATGGGAAAGGGAGGAAGTACATCATGATAGTTTGGAGGAACTACATGCTATTATTACAATTTAGAGATCTAGGAGGATGATTCATATAAAAGAAATATAATTAAATATTTATATTATTTAATATATTATATTTAATATATTATATTTAATATAATATATTAAATAATATAAATATTTAATATCATAAAATATAATATAAGATTTCAATTAAGGATAGGTAATGTTACAATTTACTTGGGGTTTTAATGACGATTAGGCTTAAGATTCAATTAGGTTTGTAGTAAATAGTTAGGTTACAATTAGGAATATATAATAAATATTAATATAATTATAATACAAATATAAATTAATTTAAATATAATATAATATAGGAATACATTTAAGATTACCTAGTAAAGGTTATAATTTAATTAAGTTTCAATTAGGTTTGCAATTCAATTAGGATATGGTTAGGAGTGGGGATCATTTAGCATTCTATTATTGTTAGAGTATGGGTTACATTTAAGATTATTGTTATTTTTGTGATATGTATAGATTGATTCTTTTTTAACATCATGTTAACTTTTTTTTATTAGAGGGGTAAACACTTTTGACCCAGAGCTAGATGGAACCAACGAGGCTATAGTATGACTAAATTTGGACCTCACTAGACATCTAGATCCCCTTAAGCCATCCTATCACCTTAAATCATAAATAGATTTCTTAAGGGGTCCCAATATGACAAATTTCTTAAAGGGATCAAAGAAGTTCTTAAAATTTGGTGAAGTTGCCCAAGGCAACCAAATTTAACAATAATAAGATCGTGCAAGATTATAATATGAATGAGATTTCATGATCTAGGTTGGTCAGTTGAAACAAGAGTAGATCTCAATCAACTATTCCACAAGAAAATGTTCTTCACTAACTTGCAAGTTCATTAAATATTTCAAGGGGCACTAAAACTTTACCCTAAGTTTTGTAAACCCTAAACTCTGAACTCTAAAATCTAAACCCTAAACACTAAACCATTCATTTTGTCCTACCCAACACCGTAAAGTGAAATTTGGTTGTCCTAGGAAAATCCACCATATTTCATTCCCTTATGCCATGGAATTTTGTCCTAGGATCTTACTACATGTACATCCCCTTAAGTTATCCTATTACCCTAAACCCTGAACTCTAAAGTCTAAACCCTAAACCCTAAAGCCATCATTTTTTCTTAAGCTCTTAATGAAATTTGGTTGCCTTAAGCAACACCACCAAATTTCATTCCCTTATGCCATGTAATTTTTTCCTAAGATCTTACTACATATATCCCCTTAAGTTATCATAAATCCCTAAAACCTAAACTCTAAAGTCTAGACCGTAAACCCTAAAGCCATCATTTTTTGTTAGGCTCTTAATGAAATTTGGTTGCCTTAGGCAACTTCACCAAATTTCATTACCTTATGCCATGTAATTGTTTCCTAGGATCTTGCAGCATGTATATCCCCTTAAGCTATCCTATTACCCTAAACCCTAAACTCTAAAGTCTAAACCCTAAACCCTAAAACCATCATTTTTTCTTTAAAGGCTCTTAATGAAATTTGGTTTCCTTGGGCAACTTCACCAAATTTTACTCATTTGAACCATGCCATTTTCTCCTAGGACCTCACTAGATGTAAATCCCCTTAAGCCATCCTGTCACCCTAAATCGTAATTTTATTTTCTTAAGGGGTTCCAATATGACATTTCTTAAGGGGATCAAAGAAGTTCTTAAAATTTGGTGATCAAAGTTGCTCAAGGCCCAACCAAATTTAACAATAATAAGATCCTGCAAGATTATACAATATCAATAGTTAATTGTGTTTTCATTCAAATAACATGTGCCTTAGACATATAAATGAGGCTTACATATAATTTATCATTTGTATTCAATTATTTAAGGCCATTTATATTGAATGGTTTAACTTGGTATTTCCTAAACATGTATCTTACATCTTGAAATTACAAATCTAATGTAGGTTCACTCGTATCTTAAAGATCACATAGATCCATTCAATAATATTTGCAATCCACCTCCACGCCATCCATCTCCAACACCTTCACCTCCACCTCCGCCCACTCCACCTCGTAACCCTCCACCTCCACCACCTGAAATCAATGAATAGGCTCGTTTGCAAGCACAAATCAATGCTTCTGCTAGAACCATCAAGATCAAATCAACATTATTCAAAATGAAGAATGTGTAGCCATACCTCTATTGAGGATGTTTGCATCTAGGATGCAAACCCATGTTGATGTTGTCGAGGGGCTATGGATGGGATCGTAGATGAGTATCGACAACGGCTAGAGGAGAGGAGAACTCCTAATTTGAAAAGGAAAACACAAATAAATGAATATCTATGTAGTAGAGAGCCATAATAGTTTATAAATTAAAACAATGATCTTTTATAGTTATGAATTTATAAATTTGGTGAACGATGGATATTTTGTGTGATGAATTTATAAATTTGGTTCCAAATGGATATTTTTAGTGACATTAATTTATGATTTTGGTTCTATATGGATATTTTTAGTGACATGGATTTGTGAATTTGGTGGAATTTATGAACTTATAATGAATAGTATATAATAGTATATAATAGTATATATTTTATGACTATCTACTAGATCATGATTTCTCCTACTGAAAAATTGTAATATACATATGTGTGTGTGTGTTAGACATAAAATGAGATTTTGTGAATGTTTTCAAGTTTATTGTTTAGTATGTATGTGCATGTATTAAAATTTGCATAATAGTTCTTAAATTTTTAAATTTGTATATGTATGTATGTATAGTTTAGTTTAATGATTTGTACGCATGCAAATTATGCATCATATTTTTTATTTTAAATGTACATGTACATACATTTAATTTTTAATTTTGTATGGACATGCTCTTGAGTTGAACAATCAATGTATATATGTGTGCATTTCAATTAAATATATGAGCTTAATATATATGTTGCTCATCCTATTTCAATTAAATATATGATCTTAATTTTTGTATGCACATGGACTATTTTGTATGATTTAATGCAGGTGCACCTTATATCAAGCATATATCATGGATGATTTTAACATTGATGATATCATCAATCCACCACCTCGGCCACAGCCAGATCTGCCTCCCTCCCCCCCTCCACCTCCACCTCCACCTCCACCTCCACCTCCACCTCCACCTCCCCCTCCCCCTCCACCTCCACCTTCACCTAATATGCCACCTCCAACACCTATGGCATCTGATGAGGCTCGCTTGAGAGCACGAATAAATGATCAAGTCGCATCCTTATAAAATAAAATCAATGCTATGCAGAGTCAATCATTGATTGCTCCACATGTGAGACGTTTTGCATCTGCAATGCAAAACGTTGTTGATTCCATCAGGATGATTGATTTTGATCTTGATAGGCATCAACGAGACAGAGAATAAATGAGACAATTTTATTGTGATGGTCTCTCTTACAAAAAAATATTAGACCTTAAAATAATGAAAGCCCATCTAGCCCCCTACTTTCTTGACCCTGTTACTCGACAACCCATTCCACCCAACAAATCTAGAATATCCATGAGGTGGTGCATACATCCGCAGATGATTGCACATTTTTGGGATCGATGGTATATGGTTTTTGATAGTCCCCACATGCTAATTGGGAGTGCCCATTGTATTTTTTGAGAAAACTGTATGTAGAGTTTGTTTTGGGGAAAAAGCCCAATTATTTTGATTTTTAGATTATTCCCAGGGGTGTTGGTGGCGGCATGCCACAATATAGATTCAGGGGCAAGGGTTGATCCCGTGCCCCATGCACTTCACCTAACCCCTTGTTGTTGCTCTTGGTCCTCCCATTCCTACGCTGGCATGTCAGGCTGCGGTCTCAACATTAGGTTCCCTTAGTACACTTACGGGGAGACCTTGATCAGCGTGCTTCTGTGATAGC
>VDFB02000017.1:20891002-20956226 GCA_007258455.2 Sequoia sempervirens
CATTAATGTGAAATTTAGTGAAGACTTCATAATTGTAGAATAATTTTAGGTTTAATCTTCTTTTCAATGAACAACAAGATATTTTCCTTCTAATGTATTAATTTTAATTTTAATTTTATGAGAGAAAATTTATGTGGATTTACCTACTTATTTAGTTCTATAAATTGAATTTTACCTCATTGTTGGTGCACTTGGAATTCCTATACCTTGTGAATATCATGGATATCACCATTCTTTGTTATTTTATTCTTTAATTTTTCCTTAACTAGATTGAAAAATAAAGTCATTGCTCTAAACTCTTAAGCAAATAAAATTCTTTATAGTGAAAAAATCTAACAAGGTATTGATATAATTAGCTAATGTACATATTTATAAAATGACACCATTAGTTTCTCACTAGTAAAGGAAAAAAGTGTTGGTACTAAAAATTAAGGAAAGAGGTAATCATTAGAAAAATATAAATTATGATAGCATGAGAATGTGTATATGTAAAATGATTGTAACCATTAGGTGATGAATACGTAGTGTACACACATGATAAATTTTAAAAATGATGAATATGGAGCTCAATCCAAAGGAAAATTAATTTCATCATTGTTTCCCCATTTAGAATATCATGATTGTGTGCAGTGTATGAAAAATGAATAAAAGTCTTGCCTCCATGTGGTCAATAACAAGAAAAAAAAATAGAATATCACATAGAATTATGTACATAAGAAATAGAAATATGACCCACAAAATTTTCTCGTGAATTAAGGTTAGGGTTATGGGATAAAACTTTGGGTAAAGGTTGGGATTAGGACACAACTAGATTAGGGGTTAGATACAACAAGGCTTGGGGATAGAAGTTAATTTTTAGGGCAGGGGTAGGGTTCAATAGGGTTGAGTTCCTACAATAATGGTTAGGGTTAGGGTTCAATTAGTATTACAGTTAGAATCAGGGTTCAATTCTAACTCTAATTAAAATTCTAATCCTAACCCTAACAATACCATAGAAGATTAGAGAATAAAAGTATTAATAAATACTATAAATAATAGTTATCTAACACTAATTTATAAGTTGTCAAAACAAATAATGACATCTTAAGGAGGTGTCTAAAGGGGTCATAATAGAACATGTTAATTAAGGGGACGTCTAAAGGGGTCATAATAGAACGTCTTAAGGGGATGTCTTAAGGGTTTATAATATGTCTTAAGGGGATGTCTAAAGGGGTCATAATAAAACGTGTTAATTAAGGGGATGTCTTAAGGGGTCTTAAGGGGATGTCTAAAGGGGTCATAATAGAACATGTTAATTAAAGGGACATCTAAAGGGGTCATAATAGAATGTCTTAAGGGGATGTCTTAAGGCATTATAATATGTCTTAAGGGGATGTCTAAAGGGGTCATAATAGAACATGTTAATTAAGGGGATGTCTTAAGGGGTCTTAAGGGGATGTCTAAAGGGGTCATAATAGAACATGTTAATTAAGGGGATGTCTAAAAGGGTCATAATAGAATGTCTTAAGGGGATGTCTTAAGGGGTTATAATATGTCTTAAGGGGATGTCTAAAGGGGTCATAATAGAATGTGTTAATTAAGGGGATGTCTTAAAGGGTCTTAAGGGGATGTCTAAAGGGGTCATAATAGAACATGTTAATTAAGGGGATGTCTAAAAGGGTCATAATAGAACATCTTAAGGGGATGTCTTAAGGGGTCATAATACGCCTAAATATATAGAATATTGATTTGATACATAGAAGTACATAGAGAATGTTTAATTTTGTAAGTATGTATGTACATATATGTCATCTCAAAATGATGTTTACAAAATTTGGATATGCCATCTCAAGAACATCAAACTGCATTGGCTAGAATGTAGTAGGTCTTCACCATACTTGATATCAAAAGGTTACAAAAGCAATATCAATGAAATCATCAAAACATACATATTTTAATTTATATAAAACTATCTATATGTACATAACTCAAGTACACGCATTTAAAAGTATTCCACACATGTTTGTAGGTTGAATGCGGGGTATCCTCTCCCCTTTGTTTCAAAAGTATGAGATCAATGCAATGATGGCTTTAGGATACAAAAATGACAATAAATCATTTTTAACTAATTAATGTCCAAAGCCAATATCAATATGTAATCAAAACATGTATTTAAATATAATTTAACTAATAATTACCTATTTTTTACCAAGTATTCCATGTTGTCTAGGTTGAATCTGCATGGACTAGATCCTTTTTGTGATTATGCCTTAAGGATATATAAAAGGACAATTTAAATCAATTTCAACTAATAACACACTTGACCAATGTCAAAACATGTATTTAATGTATTTAAAAGGACAAAATAAAACTAAAACTATATTTACCTGTATTTACTTATTCCATTGTACCATTTGCATCCTCTCTTTTTTTGCAATGCATCTATGATTGCCTCATGCTCTTCCATAGAAATTGACCATAGTAATTTTTTTGAAGGTCTTCCATGATAGCGCTCTAGTTTTATATTTGTTGCCACCACCAAATGTGAATAATGCATAATCTTTTTATGTGTTTCATAGTCTTCGAATGCAGGTAGCTTTGAATGTAGGTAGACCATTCTTTCTTCTCAAGTATTTTCGTAGCCAAGTGCCAACAACCACCACCGATCCTATTGGAAAACATGTTCAAAAACCACCATCAAATAACTTCTCAAATTTTACTTAAGGGGATCAAAGACTTGTTCTAAAAAATTGCTTAAGGGGATCTAAAACTTGTTATAAATATTTGCTTAAGGAGGTGTCTTAAGGGGATCACCATAACTGTTGGATAATGAAAGCCATCATCATCTTCTCAAGGTGTTAACAACTTATGTTTAGTTTCCACACAATGAACCAACCAATATTATGTTTGCTCTTCATTCCCCTTAGGTGCAATAACTACATACACATGTCCTGCCAACAAAATTCAATTTAATAACTTGTGCATATCCATATAACTAATTTAGTATTAAAAAATAACTTAATAAAGCAAAATAAAATGAAATAAATTAAATTAAAATTACCTTCTTGTACAAGATTAGAACCGCGATCATAATCTCAAAATGCAAACCGGTGATCATTTTCTTCAATAGTTCTTTCATATTGATTATGTGCTTCTGGTGTCGGCGATCTTTGCTCCCCACTATTCCGGCCCGATACGTATTGTCCTGACTTCCAAATTTCCTAAGATACAAAATGCTTAAAACATGCAAGCTCCCTTGTCCAAATAGTCCATGGCAGCGTTGTCACCTCCTAAATGAATGTCATTTAGTGAATCCACTAATTGTCTCACAAACAACTCTAGATCTGATGTTTCTTCTTCCACCAACCAAAAGAATCGATGAACTATAGGTAATCCACTTGAACTAGGTCTTGAATGTCTTCTATTACGCAATCCATAATCATGTGCATTTTTTAAATTTCTTGAATCCTCGAATTTTAATTGTTCTCCTAGCAAGATTCTTTTGACACCGCATGGCTCCATCATGTTCTCCTTTACCATGCCCGACTTCAAAACTCCATATATGTTGGACATTAAGTTCCTTGTGAACCCTACTTAACCGGCAGGCGAACCTAGCATTTTTGAACTGCCCCGTACAATTATCTGACCATATGAGGTGTTCTTTCATATGGATTCCTCTTTCTTTTAAATTTCTATAAAATATACTAAAACAATATTGAACAAACTCTAATGAGTGTAACCAATTGTCACTCAAATAAAAATGATACTCCCTCAAAACTTTTCTATCATCCTTAGTGTTATCATCTACATGTCTATAAACAATATGGACAAACATAGCTACTTGCACAGAATTATAATAATATTGAGATTGAATTTCCTCTTGCGAAGCGAGAGTATAATTCTCCGTAAAATCAACCACTGAAAGTATAGTACCAATTGGAAATGTGTTTCTACATGCGCGAAATTGGCCATCAAGCCATCGAGCATGTTCAAAGTGTATAACATATTTTGGTACAATTTTATTATTAAATTCACTCATAAATGCATGCACACTAACTTTTTATGTAACTAAATCACAACGCTTTCCTATTTTTCCATCTTTTAAAGAATAGTGAACATTCCTAAATCTTTTGAAGTCTACTAATTATTGTCCAAAATCATGATCAACACTTTCATGCAAACAATTTCTTAAAAATGAAAGATTTTCGCAGTTAATGCATTGTCCAGAAATACAAGAACTTAAATAAAATAATCTATCATTATATTTTTCACAAAACAAACCTAAAATAAACTCTCTTATTGCTTCAGATGGCATATCAATACCACAATCCTGTATAATCGTGTTAGAATGCAAGGTACAATGTATATATTGAAAAACATCATAAAAATAACGAAATTGAACATGTATTTTACAACAACAAGATATTTGTTGCTTATTAATTTTTACATACTAGGGTTTACATTTTTCAAAAGACCTTTGACTTATTTTAATATTACTGTAACATCAATCGCTATAAAATTTTCTATAAAATCTTTGTTTTGTATCTATTAGGTGTTTGTGAGGATCACAACTTTGGACCCCACCTCCTTAATTTTAAACACTTCTAGCATTAGATGAAACCCTAGTATTATCATACCAATATTTTTTGATCAAAGATTTAATTTCAACATTCAATTTTATATTAGACCTCGGTAGTCGTCCATTGAAACTCCAACATTGATTAATAGGATCATTTTCTATACTTTCTCTTCTTTTTGCTACTCTTAGTAATGTTTTAGGATGCATTTTTAAAACTTCACTAATATTGCTTACCATTCTTTTATTCAAAGTTGTTTTATTAACTATAGCAGTAGTTATAACTCTTCTTGCTATGTTTTTATCTTTAGATCGCACTATTTTTCACAATAATAATAGATTGAATGGCACTAGCAACAATAGACAGTGCATGTTTTAATGATTGATCTTTTCTTTTTGATTTAACATAAAAGCCTAACCTTTTCATTACTTTCCTCATTTTTTGTATTCTCATCAATTGCACCATTAGTTGACATTGAAATGCAAGTTTTTTACAATAAAATAATTTGGTGTATATTCTATTTGTATGTTCTTTATTTGCTCCAAGAAATTTTGATCGAAGATTTCATCTAAAACACTACCTTAATTTTAAAAGTATTTTCATTAAATTCAACATCACATTCTAGGATTTTGATCTTCATTTCTTTCATCTTCATCTTCATTTCACATTTACATTTTCATCTCTATTTTCATCAACAAAACAGCTTTTCATTTCTATTTTCATTTCTATTTTCTACTCAACAAACGTGTTTTCATTTTGATTTTCATTTTCATTTTCATCAACAAACGTTTTCATTTTCATTTTCATCTTCATTCTCATTAACAAACGGTTCTCATTTTCATTTTCATCAACAAAACGATTTTCATTTTCATTTTCATTTTCATCAAAAATATAGGTTTTGTTTTCATTTTCAAGATAATGATCATTTTGATTTTCATTTGCAACAAAAGATTTTTCTTTTTTGTTTTCAACAAATTCTATAAAAGCTTCATCTCTTTGAATATAGTCAATGTCAACATCATTATATCCAGCATCTTGTAAATCTTCTACATACAAATTTACCATTTCACTAATATATGGATTTGAAGACGTACCTGGATTTGTGCATATTGAAACATTCTCCATATCATTCAAAGAGGGATTTGAAGACATAGTAGGACTTGTTTGTATAATCATATTCTTCTCCAAATTGACTCCTTGCAAATTAGCTTCATCTACAACTATGGTATCTTCAATGTTTTCATCTTCAATAGTTGTTGAATTGGTTGCTCCACCATCGCTCATTGATTTTATTCTCATTCTTCTTTCTCTTTGTCTTTGTTCTCTTTTTCTTTATTTGCTTCAACTTCTTGAGGAGTCAATATCTTTCTTTCTCTTATTAGCTTAAATTTATCTCCCATAATTATAAAATTCTCAAGCACAAATAAATGTTAATATTAGTGAATACTTCAAAATATTCAATCCAAATTGGAAGTTGAATACCTATTACTTAAAAAATTCTTCCTCTGTGTTCCTCAAACAAGTAGAAAACTACCACACCTAATTTTAAAAAATTGTTTTCTTCATGCTTCCTTTGAAAAATTCAATCCATATTGCAAATTTCACTTCAAAAATGATGTAGATGATGCTCCCTTTGATAAAATCAACCAAAAATCAAATTGACCACCTGTAAATACAATAACTTATGAAAAATAATTCATTTTTAGTGCTCTCGGCCATACATATGAAGTTGCAAAGTTGCAGACTTGACAGTAATTGTGCACAGTGTTTTTAAATAAAATAAACAGGATCCCGTCTATAAAACGGGATCCTGCTTATTATTAAACGGGATCCCGATTACAAAACGGGATCCTGTTTATTAATAAGTGGGATCCCACTCTATAATCAGGATCCCATTCACCAACATTGAATATCGGAGCCATTGTAAAGGTAACGGGATCCCATTTATGAAATGGGATCCCGTTACCTTTACAACGATCAGAATGCTATTCGATAGGAATGGGATCCTGATTATAGCACGGGATCCCATTTATTAATAAATAGGATCCCGTTTTATAATCGATATCCCTTTTTTTAAATTTGAATTTTGTTTTGCATCGTGGGCGGGTTTTTGCTAAGGTTTTTGGTTCGAGAAAAGCATTGGAAGTCCGAATCTAAGCCTTCAACTTGGTTTGACCTGCAAATTGAAGGTCCTAACAATGTCAAAGAAAAATATCGACTTTGGACATATGGCTAATGACCTTTTTTCCAAAATTTTCTGACGAAATTAAAACCCATTTTAGATCAAACAATGCAGATTCTAAATATGTAATTTGTTTTGCAATTGAATTATTTTTTCTATTTTTCAATTAATTTCTAATAAAATTGGTCCATAAACTTTAAATATCAGAGTTTTTTACTATTTTAATAACTTTTGATCAACATAACATTTTGAAAAACGGATTGCACGAGAGAAACTTCAAACAATTCTTTTCAATTTGAAAAAAAAAAATCAGAAAATGATAAGTTTAGGTCATCTTATGCATGTTGTACATGACAATTTTTCAAAACAACAAATCTGCCTAATAAAAAATTAACAAAAAAAAAAATCAATAAAAAATTACAAAAAAATATCAAGAGCAAGCTTCAGTGAGTCATAAAACTTTTCCCATAAGTATTTAGAAAAATATGATAATTTAAGTCAAAATATGGATGTCATTACCGTGCATGGTATGGTAAAAAAATGACTTTTAAGCGAGTGGTTTTTAAAATGCCTATTAAAACTCAATTTGTACAATCTGGGTATTGAAATAAATTACATATTTGGAAACTAGACTCTGAGCACTAAATTTTATGATTAGTGACTTTTTTAAAGGTTTCATCTCTAAGTGCCTCAAATTTTAAGGTCAAATGTGTCAAATACTGAAAATCAGGGAAAACACTTCCACTTTTTGGCCAAAAATTGGACTCAACTTCTTGCACACACGCTTTAGCTACATCCTCAAGTTTATCTCCATGCTCAGGTACATTTGGAACCTCTATCTTCCCACTGGCCTCCAACCAAGCAAGATGTCTTATGGGAAATCCCCTCAATTGGTCAAAGATTGAATGCTTTTTACCATTTTCTACTTCAAAAAATAATTCATCAACTATGGCAACCTCATCTTGATTGGAATGATCTCCTTCATGTGATTCAGATGAAGATATGATTGCACTGTATACCTCAATATGTTGTTCACCATCATCAGACTTGGGAAAATCTTAATTATTTATAAGAATTCCATCATCATGCCTTTGGAAAGTTCTTTTATGTGACACATGTTCAAGTTCATGACCCTGCAACACAAATATATTATTTTCAACTTGACTGAGACCTTCACGCATGTACATCTTTTTAGATCTCAAGACAAGATTTCCTAAAGTTCAAGTTGTAATCTTTTCAACTTGATTGAGACCTTTCTGCATGTCCATATTTTCATATCTCAAGACAAGATTTCCTTCATTCACTTGAACTTCAACAAAATGAATTTCATCCTTCTACTTTTCATCAATGGCTTTTTGAGACTACATATAAACCAAAAGTGGGACTCGCCAGCTATGTTTGCTTCCTTTTCTTAGAATAGAATAACAGGATCGCTTGGATTGGAGTCAGGATGCTTCACTACTACTTTTACTAATGGTGCCTCAAGAGCAAGCCTCTTTAGAGGTGAAGATAACTTATTTTGATTCCCAACAACAAAATTATGAGCAACATTTGAAAGTGAACTCCCTGGTACATCCTTGTGAGGCACAAAAAACACACCTTGAGCTAGCTACTTTTTGAGGATAAGTAGCTCATTTTTCAACCTTTGCACCATAGGTTCATCCTTGTGATGGAAGAAAATAACTCCAAAGAAGGGATTTCTTCAAATTCATTTGATTCAATTCTTATTTTCCTAGCCAAAATGAGATCATCTTTAATTTCTATCACCAAGGTCTGCACAATTGCAAGAGTAGCTAGAGCATCTCTTCTCAATAGGAAATTAGCCTCCCACACTTAAGAATTTACAAAGAAACATTTCAAATTCTCAGATGTAGGTTGAGTAATAGTTGGAATTCTTCATGTCAACTTTTTGAAGTGAGCAATGAACTCATGCATAGGCATGTGACATTCCTTCTTCAACTTGGTGAGTTGGGCCAAAAAAGCATGAGCATATTCAAGAGGTTTGAACCTTTCTTCAAACTTGGCTATGAGAGTTTCCTAGTTCATGATGGTATGTGGTGCCAAATGATAAAACTAATCTGCAGTGATACCTTGGAGATCCTTCATAAACATCCTTATAGATACATCTTCATGTTCAACACCGTGAACTCCACAGGCAATGTAGAAAGTAACAACATGCTTGTCAGGATGTTGTTATCCATCACCAAAGAACTTTGGAAATTTCTTTCATGAACCTTTAGGAAGAGAATGTAGGCATAGAGATAGACTCAATGGACCAAAATAATTTCACTAAGGACCTTGAGCAACCATTTACATGTCCTTGGTGAAAGCTTGAAAAACTTACAAGAAAATAAATCCCAATGAAAAAGGACATGATTATACATCAAATGAAAGTGTGAGGCTTTTTATTTTGCATCGTGTCCCTAGCAAAGTTTCCAAAATACTATTGGGTGAAAATTATGTAATCCCCTTTAATAGATTACAAAATTTGATTTCAACCATAGTTCTGTGAGATACGATCTTTCCTCTCAGAAAGGAGAGGCACCCTTCTTACTACTTATTGAAACTAAGTAAAACTAATTAAGTATTCACAATATTGTATACTACAATTAAGATATGGGGTGTGTCACATTCATAATTGTCTCTTTTTTTAGAAAATATGTTTTACAATGCTTCACGATTTTAAGTTCTTGAACCAATACAACTTCAAACTAAAAACAAAAGTAGTAATTCCAATATTCCTATCTTATCAAAATGAAGCCTAGGAATACCAACATGATAATGATAAATGATAAAACAAGAAAGACTCACAAAGGCACAAAGTCGTTTTGTAGCTCTCACCAATGAATCCTTTAAGATATGTAACTAGCATTGTATTAGAAGCACAAAGTCTTCTAGATACTTCACAACATTTCCATGAACAACATGAATAAATACAAGCACAAAGTCTTGTAGAGAATTGACCAATAGTATTCAATCGATATCACAAATTCAAGTAAAGAGTGTAACCCAAGTTTTATACGGATTTACTCAAAGCCCTTCAGATCTCATTTACTAATCATTACCAATTTGATCAAGCCACAAGATAATTTATTCCCAAAACAAAGTTTGGTATGCAACTTCACTTTTTTGTTGATTCAAATTCACAAAATTGA
Organism: Sequoia sempervirens; assembly: GCA_007258455.2. Classification (NCBI taxonomy): domain Eukaryota; kingdom Viridiplantae; phylum Streptophyta; class Pinopsida; order Cupressales; family Cupressaceae; genus Sequoia; species Sequoia sempervirens. The sequence goes on from VDFB02000017.1 coordinate 20,900,896, forward strand.
ATGCAAATTTTTAATGTTTGCTTCAAAAATGGGTAGCACTTCATTGCAAAAGATAAAAGATAACAATTACAATAGAATCCTCTCTTATTTATAGATGGGAGAGGAGAGAAAATTTCAGAAAATTAGAAGAGTGAATGTAGGAGTAAATCTAGGAAAATTCTACCTAACTCGTTGACTTATTCAAAAATATTGTCCACAATTATAGGAGAACATATTTGTTTACATGTAATTACATTTCTTGAAATGACATGTAAAATTTCAAAGCTTAGTTACATAAAGCATGAAAAAATCTAAAATTGGGAAATCTAATCTAAGGAAAATTTTAGCCTTCTTCAACATCTTTCTCCATGAAAACTTTAGGATGATGTGCACTTCATCACTATCTAGCATTGGAGTGTAATTGGATATGATGGCGAGTCTTGAGGTTAACTCCTTTGATGAGATTGAAGGCTTTCTAGTGCCTTTCAAATCTAGAATTTTGTTCATTGAAGCTATTGAGAAATATTCATCTTCAAATTGTTCTTGAACCTTTGATAAACACTTCTTTGAAAAACTAAAATGTGGGAAGAACTTTCAAGTTGTACTTCAAAGCCTTCTAACTTGGTGAGAGGAAATAACTTGATCAAAACTACTTTGGAAATTGGGCACAAGAGATCAAAATGTATGTTAGAGTACGATTTAACAATTTTGATGTAAAGGTATGAAAAACTAAGGTTTTAGCATGGGGTATTGCACTTTAGATGTAATTACTCAAATTTTCAAGACATTGCATAAAGGATGTAAATCTAGGAAATTTCATGGGTTTTGGAAGCTTGAATGTGATGATGGTGGAGAATGGAGTTGAAGCAAGAAAACTAGAAAATGGATGTGAGCAAGGGAGCAATAAAAATTGAGTGAAGCAGGAAAAATGGAGCTCAAAATGCATTTTTGGATGATTTTTGAACGTCACTGAAAAAATGTTTTTGGTTCAAGGGCATTGAAAATCAGTGCCCTTACATCTTGGAGGATTTGAATTTGATTCACAAGTGCTAAAAAATAGTGCTCTGGCATGTTTTGAAAGGAAATTGTATTTTGTGTAAAAGTGTTAAAAAACAATGCTTCAACATATCACATGTAAAAGCGATAAAAAATAGTGCTTTTAAATTTTGGATGACTTGGGTAGTTTCATGTAAAAGTGGTAAAAAACAACTCTTACATATCATATCTAAAAGTGGTAAAAATTAACACTTCTACATGTGGGAAGGACACTTGAGTGTAAGAGCACTAGAAAACTGAGCTTTTACATGTCATATGTAAAAGCTGTGAAAAAAAGAGCTTCTACATGTGACTTGAAATTTGAGATGCGGAAGTGCTAGAAAAATCCATTCATACATGTGCCAGAAAATGATTAAGGCATGAAATATGCAAGAGCGCTAAAAATTCAACGCTCCTACATGCAATATGTAAGAGCGGTGAAAAATAGAGCTTCTACATGAAATATGTAAGAGTGATGAAAAATAGAACTTCTGCATGAAATATGTAATGGCGATGAAAAACAAAGCTCCTACATGTGAATTGAGATTTGAGATGTAGAAGCACTAAAAGACCTTGCTCCTGCATGTGCTAGAAAATTACTAAGGCATGAAATATGCAAGAGTTCTAAAAATAAATGCTCCTAGTAATATTAGTGAAAAACATAGCTCCTACATGTAATATGTAAAAACACTAAAAATCAATGCTCCTACACATGTTTAAAAAAGTTTCTAACTCACAAAATTGAATTTTCACAACTTGGTTTAAAATGAGAATTTTGACGAACTAACAAAGGTTAATTCTTAGAATTATTTTTTTAGGATGGGTGGCCACACACGAGGAACAATGCAATTTTCCTCATTTTATGTGTTTAGAGTATGTGGGCTACAAAATACACAAGTTTCGTAGGGGTTATCCCTTGAATTGAGCGTGTTGAATTTGAGGATATTTTGATGACCCTACTAGAGAGTTATAGTGATAAAGTCTCAGCTATTGAGGAAGTGTGTGATCCAAATAATTTCACTAAAAAATAGCTATTTGGCACCTTGATTGCATATGAAATGAGGAAATTTGGAAAAGGAAAGGAGAAAATGGAAACAACCTTCAAATCCACTAAAACAAAAGATGATTTGGATAGTGAAAGTTCAAAGGAGTTGGAAGCAAATTTTACAAGGAAATTGAAGAAAGGTACTAGTAAGTACTAAGGTATGTTACCCTTTTATTGTTTCAGTTGTGGAAATACTAGTCACTATGCTTCAACATGTCCAAATAGAGCCATACACAAAAATAATTGAGATAAAAAAGAAAAAAAGGACAAAAGTTCAAGAAATTGTATTATGTTAGAGAAGATGCAATTTTTTTTGATGATGAATCTTATTTTTAGGATAATAAAGATGAATGCTTATTTATAGCCTTGGAGAATAAATTTGTGTCTACTAACCATTGAAGATGTGCAAGGGAGTATGGTCTGGAGAACAAGAAGGATGAGATGGAAGGTACTCTAATTACTACCTTTCATGCTAGACAAGATGAAGATTATTGTGTAAATGATAGTGGGTGTTCAAATCATATGACTGGAGACAAAAGAAAGTTCACTAAACATGAAAAGTATGATTGAGGATTAGTCATGTTTGGAGATGATTTTGATGCAGGAGCATCCATGGTCAATGGTCTATCCTCATCAACCAAAAAGAAATTATTTAACTTTTAATTTCCTAAGGTTTGGTTTAATTATGCAATAGGAAAATAAATTGCAATGTTGAGGCCAAAATAGTTTATTAAATAATTGGTCTTTATTTAAATGTTGCATTTTCAGAGTGAGAGAAAGTGTAAGAGGTAATTTTGGAGTTTGAAATTCAAAATTGGAAATTTTGGAATAGTTTTTTTTTTGAGACTTTCTATTCCATTTAAAATATTATTTTTGAGATTCCAAAATCCCTAAAAAATAGGGATGGAGAGAGTGGACACCCAAGATAAGGAAAACAGATTTTTGCTTTAATGCATAAAAGCTAGTGTTTTGGGAAAAATCAATAAAAGACTTCAGTATTCAAATCAATGTGAACAAGCATGACTTGGGCCATGATTTTATTGATTTTTATGAGACATTTACAATAGAAATTCATGGAATATGGTTCAGCAACTTTGTGTTCCATATTTAGAAGCATTTGATGATGAATTTTAACACAAATTGAAGAATTTTCAAAATACAATTGGAGGAAAATGAAAGAGCAGATTTGGGATTTCAAAAAAATGTTTTAATCTACATAAAATTGAGTCTTTAATGTATTCAAGAGGAAGCAAGCAATGGCAGCAAGTTGGGAGAAAGAACTTGCAAGTTGCTCCTGAGAGGTGCACAAAGAAAAGTGTAGAAAATTAGCTTGTGAAAAGAAGAGGAATTTTGCAGGGGAAGTTTGGTGAGAGTTGAGGGAGGGAGAAATCAGTTTGGTATGAATTATTTTTTAGGCTTGGAAGTGAAGGAATAGCATCAAATTGATTTAAGAATCCATGATTGAGTTGTTGCAGATTTTGTATTGAATTTTGCAAGTGTTTGATGATCTTGTTTCACAGTTTTGGTAGAAGATTTGAAAGAATGAAATTATTGTTGTCTTTTAAATTATTTTGTTGTTGTACATCAATTTTATATTAGTTTTGAGACTATTATTATCAGCACATGAGACTGCACCATTTGTATTTCAATTTGGAGAAGTTATTGTGATGTATGTAGGAGTTTATGAATAAACAATCAAGTGTTCATGTTGCAGATTTTTAAATTTGATTTGTTGCATTTGCAATGCATTTTCTCTTGTTAAGAATAGTTGATAGAAAAGGGGGAATGTGTGTTTATCCCCCTGCTTTAGTGGTATTAGAGCAGAAGTTCCTGAGTCTGTAACAGAGCGTCGAACGTGAGGCAGTTGCAGCAGTACCTGTGAGTGTGGGTTTAAGCTAGTAGATCTTGAGAGTGAAGATCTTGTAAACAGATCGCCGAATGTGAGGTAGTTTACATGTGAAGAACCTGAGGGTTTTAAAAAAATTGTGTTGTTGAGTATTTGAGAAGCCTAGAAAATGGAAAGTAGAAAGGGAATTATCATTAGATGGATTCTAAGGATTCCCAGACTAGAGGTAATAAAAAGGAGATTCAGAGAAAGAGAAATGATAAGGTTGCAACAACAAATAAATGAATTGAGGGATGAGATTGAAAGGAGGAAACAAGAGGAGAGAAGATTTGAAGATAATTTTTATCTTTCTAATGATGTTTTGATTGTAGGAAAGAAAGAAGAAGTAATAGAATGTCATGCATGCGACATTGAGGAGGAAGAAGAGTATGAGCATGAAGAGATTGATGAACCTAAAGAGGGATGTTTATTGGAAGACATGGAGGATGAGACTACAATGATTGCAGCAGTAGAAGAGAGTTCTTTAAAGAACACCTATGAAGTTGAGAAGGATGATTTACTCATTCATATTGAAAGAGAATGGGATCAAATTATTGCAATGGAAGAAAAAGTTGCAGCAATGGAAGATACCCAAGTAAAATTCAATTTTGCTAAATTTTGTTATGAAGATGAATGTGCGGATAATGAAGTTGCAACAAAAGAGTGTCCTTTGAAGGACATAAAAGAAAGTGAAGGGGATGATTTATTGATGCAGATGACAATAGTTGAAAAAGAATGGGATGAGTTGATCTCAGGTGAGACGAAGGTTGTAGTAGAATGTGAGGTAAAATCATATTTTAATGTTTTCTTTGATGAAGAATTTGTTGCAGCAATAGATCAATTTGAAAAAGTTGAATTTGAAGAGCGTAGAGTGAAGGTAAATGAAAAGTTTTCTAGTAAATATTTGTTAAAGAATAGTGGACATGATTCCTTGTTAGGAGGAATGGAAAATAAGTCTCTTGATAATGGTACTAATGCTGTTTTGGGTAAAATAAATCAGATTGCAGCAATGTGTTTGACACAAGGCATTGAAATAATAAAATTTCATGAAGAAGACATGGTGGAAAGAGTGGAAGAAATTAAACAAGCAATAGAGGGTAGAGGAGTAAAGATGAAAGAGGATAATGTTGTGAAGTTGTAGAAATTGATGAACAAAGAAATACTAGTGGAAAAATAAGAGACGTGGATCCAAGACAAGCATAGGTTCTATAAATATTTCTGAGTGCAGCTCATGAAATATTTCTTTTCTACCATGGGTGTCTGATGCAGGAGCATCCATGGTCAAAGGTCTATCCTCATCAACCAAAAAGAAATTATTTAATTTTTAATTTCCTAAGGTTTGGTTTAATTATGCAATAGGAAAATAAATTGCAATGTTGAGGCCAAAATAGTTTATTAAATAATTGGTCTTTATTTAAATGTTGCATTTTCAGAGTGAGAGAAAGTGTAGGAGGTAATTTTGGAGTTTGAAATTCAAAATTGGAAATTTTGGAATAGGTTTTTTTTTTTAGACTTTCTATTCCATTTAAAATATTATTTTTGAGATTCCAAAATCCCTAAAAAAAATAGGGATGGAGAGAGTGGACACCCAAGATAAGAAAAACAAATTTTTGCTTTAATTCATAAAAGCTAGTGTTTTGGGAAAAAACAATAAAAGACTTCAATATTCAAATCAATGTGAATGAGCACGACTTGGGTCATGATTTTATTAATTTTTATGAGGAATTTACAATAGCAAGTCATGGAATATGGTTCAGCAACTTTGTGTTCCATATTTGGAAGCATTTGATGATGAATTTTAACACAAATTGAAGAATTTTCAAAATACAATTGGAGGAAAATGAAAGAGCAGATTTGGGATTTCAAAAAAATGTTTTAATCTACATAAAATTGAGTCTTTAATGTATTCAAGAGGAAGCAAACAATGGTAGCAAGTTGGGAGAAAGAACTTCCAAGTTGCTCCTGAGAGGTGCACAAAGAAAAGTGTAGAAAATCAGCTTGTGAAAAGAAGAGGAATTTTGCAGGGGAAGTTTGGTGAGAGTTGAGGGAAGGAGAAATCAGTTTGGTATGAATTATTTTGTAGGCTTGGAAGTGAAGGAATAGCAGCAAATGGATTTAAGAATCCATGATTGAGTTGTTGCAGATTTTGTATTGAATTTTGCAAGTGTTTGATGATCTTGTTTCACAGTTTTGGTAGAAGATTTGAAAGAATGAAATTATTGTTGTCTTTTAAATTATTTTTTTGTTGTACATCAGTTTTATATTAGTTTTGAGACTATTATTATCAACACATGAGGCTGCAGCATTTGTATTGTCAATTTGGAGAAGTTATTGTGATGTATGTAGGAGTTTATGAATAAACAATCAAGTGTTCATGTTGCAGATTTTTAAATCTGATTTGTTGCATTTGCAATGCATTTTCTCTTATTGAGAATAGTTGTATGAAAAGGGGGTATGTGTGTTTATCCCCCTGCTTCAATTTTGGTGCAAAGATTGTTGGAAAAGGAACAATTGGTTCTGATGGAAAAGGCAACACTAATGATGTCTATTATGTAAAGGGATTATGGCATAATCTTTTGAGTGTTGGAAAAATGTGTAGAAAAGGATTTAAACTTGTGTTCCAGGATAACACCTATGAGATCAAAAACAGTTTCAGAACTGTGGTGGCTGTAGGGAGAACATACAGAAACATTTATCAACTTAAGAGTGTTGATATTAAATGTTTTGTGTCTCAATTTAATGAGAGATGGCTATGGCACTAAAGGATGGGACATGTAAAAATTGACAATCTAATCAAGATCAATTCAAGAGAAGTTGTTAGGGATTTTCCTAAAATTACAAAGCCTACCAATACTATTTGTAGAAGTTGTCAATTGGGAAAACAATCAAGATGCAATTTTAAAGGAAAATAACAATCAATTACTAGAATTATAGAATTGATTCATAAAAACATCTGTGGTTCCACAAGAACAAGAAGTCTTAATGGTGATAGGAAATTTATGCTTTTGACTGATGATTATTCTAGAATGACATGGGTTACTTTTCTTAGGGAGAAAGCTCAAGCTTTAGATAGATTCAAAGTATTCAAGGAAAAGGTAGAGAATCAAGTAAACTTGAGAATCAAATGTTTAAGGTCTGACAAAGGTGGAGAATTCACTTCCAGTGAGTTTAATGTATTTTGTGAAGAGCATTGTATACAAAGAAATTTGTCTACTTCTATAACTCCTCAACAAAATTGAGTTGTAGAGAGGAAGAACTAGAATTTTCAAGAGGCTGCAAGGACTATGATGAAAGAGGAAAATGTACTTGATGTATATTGGAGAGAAGCAATCCACACTACTATTTATATTCTTAATAGAGTTCATATTAGAGGCAATAACACAAAGACTCCTTATGAACTATGGACTAGCAAGATTCCTACTACTAAGTACTTTAAGGTGTTTGGAAGTAGATGTTATATTAAAAGAGATGATGAGAACCTTGGAAAGTTTGATGTAAGATGTGATGAAGGTATTTTCCTTGGATATTCAACTAATAGCAAAGCATATAGATGCTACAATAAAAGACTAAGGAAGATAGTTGAAAATTCCAATGTAAAAGTTGATGAAGATATGCATAGACCAGTTGAAATAAATGAAGTTGAACTAGATGAACCTATTTGCAGAGAAGTAGAAGAAGAGAATGAGGAAGAAAAAGAAAATATTGAATAAGAAGAAGCTTTGGAACTTGTGCCTAAAACTCCTAGAAATATTTACAAAAAAATCATCTGGAAGAATAGATCATTTGAGACAAAGGAAAAGGTGTAATAATAAGAAGCAAAGTGATAGTAGTTGAGGTATATTTGTGTCTAATTTCTAAGATAGAACCTAAAATAGTTTGTGAGTCATGCAAAGATGAGAATTGGGTTAGAGAAATGGAATAGGAATTGCAGTAGATGGAGGAAAACCATACATGGGAATTGGTTCCTAGACCTATAAACAAGAATGTAATTGGTACAAAATGGGTATTCAAGAATAAGCTAAATGAAGATGGTGAAGTAGTAAGAAAAAAAGAAAGGCTTGTATGCAAAGGTTATTCACAATTTTAAGGAATATAATATGAGGAGATATTTTCTTCGATGGCAAGAATGGAGGCCATTTTGATGTCCTTGGAATTTTTTTCTCATAAATTTTTCAAGGTATACCAAATGGATGTTAAGTCTGCATTCCTGAATGGAGAATTTAAAGAAGAGGTGTAAATGAAACAATTGAAAGGATTTTAATTATCAAATGAACCATATATGGTCTGCAAGTTGAAAAATGCACTATATGGACTTAAATAGGCTCCTAGAGCATGGTGTACAAGGTTGTACAAATATTTGAGACAAAAAAGGCTCTATAGACAACAATCTCTATTTCAAAGTTGAAGGAAACATAATGTTGATAGTGGTTGTGTATGTTGATGATATTATTCTTAGAGGAAATGATGGTATGTGCACGAAATTTGTAGAGGAGATGCTAAAGGAGTTTGAGATGTCTATGATTGGTTAGTTGAACTTCTTTCTTGGACTTCAAGTGAATCAAAATGATAAGGGTATATTCATTTCACAATCAAAATATGTTAAAGAACTATTGAAGAATTTTGGAATGGATGATTCCAAACCGGTAAACACCCCTATGGTGTCTGTTTGCAAACTAAGTAAGGATGATGATTCTCCTAAAATTAATTAGATCATATATAGATCTATGATTGGTGGATTGTTATATCTTACTGCTACTAGACTAGATATCATGCATGTAGTATGTTTCTTTGCTTCATTTCAAGTAGAATCTAAAGAAAGACATGTTACAGCTATGAAGATGATATTCAAATATCTAAAAGTAACTATAGCTTGTGGCCTATGGTATCCAAAGGATGTTGATTTTACTCTAAATTCTTACACTAATGTAGATTGGGTTGGTTGTGTAGATGACTGAAAGAGTAAAAGTGGTGGTACACTCTTTCTTGGAGGAAGATTGGCTTTATGGCTAAGCAAGAAATAGGATTGAGTTTCTTTATCCATTATAGAGGTTGAGTATATTGCAAAAACATCTTGTTGTACACAGGTACTTTGGATGAAGCAAACATTGAAGGATATAGGTGTGATGTGTGATGAACCTATCCCTATCTTCTGTGATAATACAAGTGCAATAAATATTTTGAAAAATCTGATAATGCATTCAATGAAAAATAATATATATATATCATATATCATTTCTTAAGAGAGAAGGTGTTGGAGAATGAAGTCAGGCTTGAACATGTGCCTACAAAGGATCAGATTATAGATATATTTACTAAGCTCTTCTTAAGGATACTTTTGAGTATCTCAAGGAGAAGTTGGGGGTTACTGCCCCTCCTTCTTAGAACTAGGTGCACATAGAGGTGCATCATTCCATTGGATCTATAGACTCATCATTTGTGTGCACTAATGATTGTAGTCTACTCCTTAGGGGGAGGAGAGAGTATCATTGTTGCTATATAATGTATGTGTTGTCATGGGTGCACTCCTAATGGGGAGTAAACATGATAGAAACCTAGGTGGTGGATACCCACAAACCAAATCAAACTAATCAAACTCTAATAAGAAACTGAACCTTGAAACACAATTGACTTCTCTTGTCCCAAACACTCACCTAAAGGCTTGTAGCCAACAAAAACCAACTCTTGGAGATGTATTTTAGAGAAGCTTGTACAAATGCCAACCAAATACCCACTAAGACTTACCACAAATCCCAACACAACATACCAAAATATCTCAAAAATTTTCTTTACAAAAATTCTAAAAACCAATAGTTTTCCCTACCCTTTAGGTCATCAAATAACCCTCTTTTACAAAGGAGATCCCTCCTAAACAATTTTCTTTCACCAAAACTCAATTGAAAGAGTTAAATTGTGTTACAAAAACAAAAAATATGCAATCATTTTTCCATGCCATGACATCTATGACACTAAACCATGAAACCCTCACTTTACATACAAAACACAAGGGTTTATTCAATCTCCTATCACATAGGATTTCCTGACTCAACAAATGCATGCATCACCTCATACATACCCTACACAAACTGAGAAATCCATTACATAGATAGTTCTATCACTATTTTTCCAAAACCCTACCTTGACATCCCATTTCCACATGAAAAATAATGCAAATCTACCCTAGGGCATCACCCAATTGCTAACATCTTAACTCCTTTGCCTTAATAACCATAATATCTTCTAACCTATCATAGGAAAAGTCATTCCATTGAGTTATAGGCTAGAACAATAGATGGAATGACTTAAAACATTATTTAACTCCAATCAAACCCTTGACTAGTGTTTATAGGCTACTTCAAAAAATCGGTGAAATCTCTCTCAAAGCTTAATTTTAGTCCCTCAAACTTAAATAATTTAAAAGCTATTTCATGTCTCTAAATAACGCAATTAGATTCAAATCATTTAAATCCTGTATGGGTCTAGAAAACTACAAGAGAGTTCAAAAATAAGAGAAATTTGTAGAAAATAACATTGTATTTCTTCAATACATCCAAGACCCTTTACATTCCTAAATGTTGCATTTTTGCAATTTTTTCTCTTGGCGACCTTACACTTTTTGGAAAATTTTTACCTACTTGACACCAAAGACTCAAAACCTCCCATTACATAATAAATTTTATTAATAGACATTATTTTATGTAAAAATCCCTTATCTAATGCCTAAAGACCTTAACCAATTGTCCTCCATTTGTGTTCTTCATGTGCTTGGGTGCACCTACACCATACAATCCCACTGAAAAAGAACTCACATCACATGAGTTATGCCTTGTTTCATTCTCTCCACATACTCTCTAACCTATAAACACTTTCCTTTCATTCATAAACTAAAATATTGCTCTATACCCTATACCCTATACCCTTGACCTTTCATTCACTTGGATATGGTTCCCCTTTTGCAATTAGACCTTATGATGGTCTTCCACCAATCCCTTGAGAAAAACCTAATTATATACCTTGATTCATACCTACAAAAAATGTGTTCTTGTTACTAATTTCTTGAACTATCCTCCCTTTTTACCTCAGTTTCATGCTTGTGTCTAACCTCAACTCCTTGCCCATTTTTTCCTTACATCACTATCATCAAACTTCTTGTCTTCTCATCCTTTTTTACCACTGTACCAACAAATTTTAAACCTACTATACATGCAGATATTGCACGCTCATTAGCTTTACTCTCAACCAAATGATGCACAATGGTCCCTACCATGACATATGTTTTCCAATTCATTGTCAACTCCTTCATTGTTGTATCAACCTTCACACCTACTATCAGAGAATTCCCATGCCTTGAACTGACTAAAGTATCCATATTTCACAACCCCTACAAGTTATTTCTTCCCACACATGATCACCTTAGCCTTACCTTTTTCGTTACCTTTATCTTCATCCACAAGTGAAGTAAAAGTGAATGCACATCCATCCTTCACTATGGTATATGTATTTTCTCTCCCATCATACAATTCATGCCTATCAAACTGTCAGGGCCTACCTAGGAGTAAGTGGCAACAATCCATGGGAAAAATATCACAAACTACCTTGTCTTTATAACCTCCAATTTGAAATTCAACAACAGCTTGTTCATTGAGTAAAAGAGAGTGGCCATCACTCAACCAACACACCTTATATGATAATTCATGAGGAAGTTTTTGAAAATCCAATTTACTCACCATCTCACTTAACACCATATTCTCTATAGAGCCTGAATCAATGACAATTTTTCATACCTTATTATTGCACTTACAAGTCGTCTTGAAGAGATTCTTTCTTTCTAATGGCTCCATCTCCTTTATTTCCTTAAGTATAGTCTTCCTCATCATCAAAGCTTCAACTTTCTTAGGAGCAACATGATAACTTGCATAATTAGTACTCTCACACTCCTGTTCTTATACTATTTGTGCCCTCCTTTCAGTCATCTTTTCACCTCCACTAGATAAAGTACCAAAAATTTTAGGGCATTTAAAAGAAGGATGCCCAAATTCATTACAGTTATAACATCTCCCTCCAAAAAACACTTGAATTTATGCCACCATTGAATCTACCTCTAGTACCCCTAAAACATCCACTTGCATCAACACCTTTCTCCTTACCTTTATTTGCTTCTTCTTATTCCTCATTTGGCTGCTTTGATATAGGGATTGATCCTCTCCCTCTTTTACTATTACCTCTTCCTCTAACAAATTTCTCTTTCCTTCTTTTAATCTTTTCCTCCACCTCAAAAGCCATTTGAAAACACTCTTCGACAGTATTTGGGTTAGCAATAACCAATTCATCTTGTATATTGAATCTAAGGCCACATAGATATCTAGCCACCTTTTCAACTTCATCTTCATTTCTTCCTGATCTTATACTTGGTTTATAAAATTCATCTGTATAGTTCTTAACATCTAAATCCTTTTGCTTCAATCCTTGCAATCTTTTATACAATTGAACTTCATAGTCTTTTGAAAGAAATTTACCTTTGAGTTTTTGTACCATCTTATCCCAAGAAACTATCCTTGACTTTCCTTTTTTTTCTCCTTTTTGTTTGTCTATAGTTCAACCATATAAGAGCATGACCTTTGAGTTTTGTTTTTGCAACCTTCACCTTCTGGTCATTTGAAATTTCTTCACTTTCTAAGTGTTTGTCTATAGTAGCAATCCAATCAAACAACTCTTCCTCATTTATATTTCCACCATACATAGGTAGATCAACATTTACCTTCAGGGAATCACCTTTGACTGCCTTGAGCAACTTTGGCATCCTCTAGCCTTCAAGGTCTAATTCTTCATCATCATCTTCATATGCTTCATCTTCCTCCTCTATTTCACTTGCATCATTTTCATCTCTTCCTTTCTGTGTCTCCAAGGTAGCAATCCTTGCCATAAACTCATTGTGTGACTCCAAAATCTTAGCATGATTCTCCTTGAACTCTTGCAACTATCAAGCAACACCAACACTCTTTAGAGGCATCTTTCCAATTTATCTCTTCACCTTCAAACCTGCAAAATTCAACCAAATCACATGCAAAAGATATAATATCCCCAAACCAACTCAAAATTATTAGACTCAAATAAGAAACCAACCCTTGAAACACAATCCACTTCTCTTGTCCCAAACACTCACTAAAAGGCTTGTAGCCCTCAAAAACCAATTCTTGGAGATATCCTTTAGTGAAGGAAGTATAGAGGCCAACAAAATACCCACTAAGACTTACCATAGATCCCAACACAACATACCAAAATATCTAAAGATTTTTCCTTGCAACAATTCTAAAAACTAATAGGTTGCCCTACCCTTTAGGTCACCAAATAGCCCTCTTTTACAGAGGAGGTCCCTCCTAAACACTTTTCTTTCACCAAAAATCAATTGATAGAGTTAAATTGTGTTACAACACAACAAAATCCATAGTCATTTTTCCATGCCATGACATCTATGACACTACACCAAGAAACCCTCACTTTTCATGCAAAACATAAGGGTTTATTCAATCTCCTATCAATCGGGATTTCTTGACTAAAAAAATGCATACAACACCTCATACATGCCCTACACAGACTTAGAAATCCATTACATGGATAGTTATATCACTATTTTTCCAAAACCCTACCTTGATATCCCATTTCCACGTGGAAAACAATGCAAATCTTCCCTAGGGCATCACCCAATTGCTAACAACTTATCTTGTCTACCTTCAGAACCATAAGATCTTCTAAACTATCATAAGACAAGTCATTCCATTGAGTTACAGGTAGGAAAAAAATGGAATGACTTAGAAAATTATTTAACTCCAATCAAACCCTTGATTGATTTTTAACAAGCTGATTGAAAAAATCAGTGAAATCTCTCTCAAAGCTTAATGTTAGTCCCTCAAACTTGAAGCATTTAAAATATATTTAATTCCTCTACATAACAATGAGATTCATATCATTTAAATCCTATACGGGTCAATACAACTCTAGGAAAGTTCAAAAAATAGAGAAATTTGCATAAAATAACGTTGTATTTCTTATGGATGATTCAATACAAAATTCTTCAACACATCCTCGAGCCTTGTAGAGTCTTTAAATACATGTTTCTTTCAAATTATAACTAAAAAATGTTTATAACTACCTTTTAAACTTCCAAGGCCCTTTACATTCCTAAACGTGGCATTTTTGCAATTTTTTCTCTTTACAACATTACACTTTTTTGTAACTTTTTACCTACTTGACACCAAAGACTCAAAACCTCCCAATATATAATAAATGGTCTCAATAGACCTTATTTAATTTAAATAGCCCTTCTATAATTCCTATAGACCTTAACACTTATACTAGACCAATTGACCTCCATTTGTGATCTTAATGTGCTTGGGTGCACCTACACCAAATCAGAAATTTATGGATGAAGAATCATGTCAAAACTTTTATTTTCCATTGATGTCAAAAGGGGAGAGAAAATCATGTAAAAACGACTTTCTATATCTAAAAGAGCTAAAAGGGAGAGAGAATCTTGCAAGGAAAATAGAGTGCATAAATGTTGTGTAGGTTGTCTAATCTAAAAAAATGGGAATAAGAAGTAGGAGAGTGTGTATGCTATCTTTGATTGTTTTTCAAATCATGTGTTGTCATTAATGACAAAGGGGTAGATTGTTGCAAGTATGAATGAGTATGGTGGTGTATTCATTGATTTCAACACAATACAAGTTGTTGTAGTGAAAGGAATCAAGTTATTTAAGGTGGTACATGTATGGTTGAGATACTGTAGAGATGTTGTGAGCACATGGAGCTATCTTTATGGTGTTGTAGGTGTGCTAATAGATGATTTATCAACTGATTTTTAGAAAATTAATAAAAAATCAAGATAGAATTGTGTGTGTGTTTTGAATGTGCTCTTCATTTCTTCTATGTAGTGTTGTTCACGGGCTTCGTTGGGTGATGTGTCTTGAGTTATAGCTTGTGGGTTGATGAAGAGTGAAAGTTGTGTTCATAGATTTGTGAATTGTTCTGGTAGAGTTTCTTATCTATGGACTGGGAGAAATGTCTCTACTTTGTAGTACTCTGATGGTTTGTCTCAAATCTTACATATCTAGGAGAAGGATTGTAATGGTCTTATTTGTGTTTTGTAAAAAGTGTTCATGGTTTGGTGCTTGAGAAGACTTCTTCTAGAGCTACTCTGTGTGTCTACACAATTCAATTGGACTGATGAAAAGTTTTCTTCGCATTAAAGTTCTTGTAGTTGCTACAGACAAATCTGAAGGTTTCAAAGAAGTCTTCTATTATATGGTGAAGAATTTAAAGTGGTCCATGTGTTATCATCTTTTTGTGAATGCGCGTACTTCAAATGTTCATTGGTATTTTCATTAGGTTTAGTCGAATTGGTGTCCACGAACTACACAAAAGATAAGTATCAATTAAGGAAGTGTGTGATTGATCCAAGATGTTGTTTTGGGTCCTCATTAAGTATGTATTTGTTCCACTCTCATTCCTATCCACCGCAGGAATGTTGAGTCATCGACATAATTTGAATTTGTAAAATGAAGAGTGTGTAGCCAACCGTGGAGAAAGTTTCTAAGATCAAAGATGGTATAAATACAAGTCAAGATGGGTATGTGCAGGATCATCATGGAAAAACCAAGCCCTTAAGTTCCAAAAAAATTAGAAAAATCAGAGTCAAGCAACTTGACGTAAAAATTTGAATAAGTTATCTATATTATTTCAAAAATGTGTAAGAATATAATTTGTAGAAAATTGAATGTAGTTTCTAAACTACTAGGTATGTTTTAAAAAAAATCTTTGGTGAAAATTTGAAATTTCAATGCAGGGTACTTAAATTTTAGGGAAAAAATAAGAATTAGGTGTTTGTTTGACCACCCTAACCACAATTAAATGATAGTATTTTTTATAATATTTTAGATATAAGTAGAGGAATCATGCCTCAATGTGATGCATATTTTTTCGTAATTTTTTTCTAAGTAAATAATTAATTATGTTTTTTTAATTACAACTTTTTAAAAAATATAAAAACTCGTATGTCTGACCACCTTGACTTGGTCAAAAATTCATGAAATTCAATTTTTATTTTTTTAATCCTATAGTATGCAAAGCATAGAATGTGATACATTTTTTGGATTCAAAAAAGGTGATACCATTTGAAAGCTATAGATGTTTTTAAATCAGCCTATCAATTAGGACTTTAGTTGTAATTTGATTAGAAAATGAATAATAATTACATATTAAATTCAAAGTAAATCATAATTTATATTGGTGGAAAGCTGAGAAACTCCTTTAAAAACCCTTTTCATTTCATCAATTTTGGGTAAAAAATAGTCATTAGCTACATACCCATCATATTGCCACTTTTTGGCCCATCATGATCTTGCACATACCCAGATCTTCTAAATTGGAAGCAACAAGTATGAGAAGCAAAGCAAGTGCGAAAGTGTGTGAAAATTTGAATTAAGGAAGTTGTATTTTAATGTGTTTGAGTCCTGAAAGCAGTGTGCTCATGGTGTCTGCAATTCTCTGGTTAAGGTTGTGAATGTGTGGAAATTATTGTGGTGGATTTTCTGTTATCTTTCTTTATATGTAGGAAGTGAGCCTTTTATCAAGATGGAGAGTTGTGTTTTGGGTAGTGATCCAGTGTGTCTGATTTTTCATTACTATTATATTGTGAGTTAATCTTCACCATGGTTTTTCCCTCATTGGGTTTTCCATGTAAATCTGGTAATTCTTGTGTTAGTATTTCTTATTATTATTTGTACTTCATGCTCATACTTAATAATAGAATAAAGTGGATGTGGAGTTAATTATTTGAGGTTTGTGATTAAGATTAGTGACAACTGATTCACCCCACCCTTCTTAGTTGCCTTGTGCATTTCAACAGTTGTGCCTATTGAATATATAGAAAATTGGTGAGAAATTTGAAATGGTATTATTTAAGACTTATAAGATGGCAATGTGGTTGAGATAACTATTGATGTGACCAAGATATAATTAATTTTCCCAATTGATCTTTTGAATAAATATTTTTCACATGTGATCGTATTGCACCTCTAAGATAGTTATTTAATGTGTGGTAACTCGTAAAGCATGCTAACTATAGACACTAAGAAATGTCCTGAATGGTATCATACACTTGAAATAGGTTTATTAACATCATTTCCTCTAAAAATCCACTCTTTTTGCTTAATTGATTAAATTAGCCTAGCTATTTAATTAATTATGTCATTTTCATCTATTAATATAATTTATTAAATCAGGTTAATTCACCCCATCTAACTCTAACATCTCATCTTATTAAATTAAATAAATAAAAATATTTAATTTAATTCCCTAAGTCTTCTAATTTAATTAAATAATTTTGGAAAAACAAGGACAAACAACTAAGAAGGGGGTGAATCAGTTGTCACAGAATATTCAAACTTTACAAAATTAACTTAATCTCATATTTGATGAATGAGCAATAAACCATAAACAATCAACACATCAGAGACACAGAGAACACAATTTTTTTATGTGGAAACCCTGTTAGGTGAAAAACCATAGCAGATGTTAGTCCACAATATTATACCCTATTAAAAGTATAATGAAGAATAATGGGAATGCACATGCATTCATGCACACTGTCTAGAGCTCACTACTCAATTACAAGAGGACTCACTACCCAAAGAAGACACACTATCTTATATCAATTCAAATTAGATCTGCAGGGTATGAACTAAGAAAATAGCTTCTAGAAAAATCCTAATTACAGTTCCAGTTAAGCACATAAACACTCCTTCACACTTTGCTCAAACTTCTTCACACTCTGCTATGCAATCAAATGATTAGAAAAATATGCTCATATTTGCAATTTCTCTGGCACTTCTTCACTCTTATGCACACTTCACTTCACTGAAATGATCGCTCTTATATATCTGCTACATGGAATTTTATCAACAACTTCATCAACCAAGGAAAAATATAAAAATATAAAATATATATATGATGTTGGCCAAAATTTACAAATGAATTTACAGTGAGAATCAAACATCATCGACCAAAACATAATGAAGAATTAAAAAAATATCTTCAAGCATGTCAAACATTCAAAATTTAATCTCCAAGGATCCGCAACATGTTACAACCACCATGTCGGTCAAGAACATGAAAACCCGAACATGCAAAGGAAAAATCAATGACCATGAGCACATCAATCAACATTGACATGAAAAAAAGATAGAACACAATCTAGAAACATCCAACGACCACTATTCATTAGAGAAGCATCCACAACAACTAAAATTACTAGAATCACATCAACTTCAATTAGGAACACTAATTGAGGCCACAGAAAAACTGTCAGAACATAATTTTTCATAACACGATCAAATCTTCATGTGGACCTCTGAAACTTTTGGTGGATAAACTAGATGCACTCATCATTAAACTCTTTAGTCCACAACTTTTGAGAAAGACACCTTCATGACCTTCACTATTCCACTGTCAATATCCTTGACATATATAGCTTCGAATACATCAATGCTAATAGTGTTGACATCAATGACAACCACTTATCAACAACACAACCATAGCATCCAAAAATATCCCCCTTTCATATTTATGGCAACACACGATGTGAAAAACACCTTGAATGTAACACTCAATCAACACTTCGCCTTAGATTGTGACTCTTCTCTTCCACATGACTCTTCTCATTTTTTTTTTCACATTGCTCTTCTCCCCCTTTGAAATCAATGGCAAAGATAATATCTATCTTTCCACATACAAGCTCTGAACCACATATTTGCACATTTGAGTACTCCCCCTAAGTAGCATCCATGGAAACATCAATCTAGACTAGAATGTAGCTATCAAGCACATAGATTGATGCACACAAATGCATCTCTAGTTCTTATTAGGAGGGGTAATCACACCTAGCATCCCTATGAGATACTCAAAGGTATCCTTCAACAACGGCTTGGTGAAAATGTCTACAATCTACTCTTTAGTAGGTGCATACTCCAGTCTGACTTCTTTCTCACTCACTTTCTCCCTCAATAAGTGAAACTTGATTGATATATGCTTGGTCTTAGAGTGTAGCACCAGATTCTTTGATATGTTTATTTCACTTGAGTTGTCATAAAATATGGAAATATGCTCATCATATACTACTTTGATATATTTCAACATTTGTTTCATCCACAACACTTGAGTACAATTATTTGCAGTAGCAATATACTTTTCCTCAACAGTAGATAGGGGAATAGAATTCTTCTTTTTATTCAACCAAGACACAAGCTTCTTCCCTAGGAAGAAGGCACCACCACTAGTACATTTCTTATCATCTAAATCTCTTGCCCAATCTACATTAGTATAGGCACTCAAAGTAATATTATCATATTTAGGGTACCAAATCCCAAAATCAACTATTCCTTTCAGGTATCGAAAAATTCTCCTTACAACAGTCACATGATATTATTTCAAATCAGCTTGATATCTAGCAACCTTACACACAAAAGTCATAATTTCTAGTATGTTATGAGTTAAGTAGAGAAATCTTCCAATCATTGACCTATATCTTGTTTGATTTTCCTTAGGAGAATCATCATTTTGTGCTAACTTGCATCTAGTTACCATGGGTGTACCAACAGGCTTTGAGTCTTCCATTCCAAACTTCTTTAGTAACTCTCTCACATATTTGGATTAAGATATGAAAATACCATTATCTAACTGAGTGACTTGCAATCCCACAAAGAACTTCATCTCTCCAATCATACTCATTTCAAATTCACTTTTCATTTCATCAACAAACTTTATACATAAATCATCATCACCTCAAAAAATAATCTCATCAACAAAGACTTCAATAATCAACTCTTTATCACGATCCAACTTAAAATACAAATTATTGTTAGTAGTACCTTTATTGAACCAAGCTTCAACAAGTATTTATCCATTCTAGCATACCAAGCTCTAGGGGCTTGGTTGAGTCCATACAAATCTTTCTTCAATCGGAAAACTATTTCTTCCTTATCAATTAGTTAAAATCCATCTGGTTGTTTAGCATATACCTCTTCTTCTAACTCACCATTTAGAAAGGATGACTTCACATCCATTTGATAGACTTTTTAGTTATTATATGTGACATAAGAAAGAAATAATCTTACAGCTTCAATTTTTGAAACTAGGGGAAAGGTTTCTTCAAAATCAATACCTTCCATTTGTGAATACCCTTTACATACCAGTTTTTCTTTATTCTGGACTACTTCACCTTTTTCATTTAGCTTATTCTAAAAGACCCATTTAGTACCAATCACATTTTTATCTTTCGGTCTAGGAACAAGAATCCATGTATCATTCTTTTCAATCTGCATCAATTCTTCATTCATAGCTTCCATCTAGTGTTCATCACTACAAGCTTCATTGACATTATTAGGCTCAATCTTGGAAATTAAACAATACTCCTCTACAATCATTCTTCTAGTATGCACACCTTTATTATTATCTCCTATAATTTGATTTTCATAATGGATTAACTTTACGTACCTCGAAACTTTAGGATTCTCTTGCACTTCTGGTTCTTATGTTCTTTCTTCTGCACTTCCACTTGTCTCTCCTTCCTGACTTTCTTGATTTACCAAAATAATTTTAACTTGATTATGTGTCTAAGCATTCTTCCCTTTGTCTATACTATCTTTCTAGTCATTAGAATCATTTCCATAGTATCTGGATGATCTAGCAGAGTCCTCATCAACCCTGACATTTTCACTTTCAACCATTTTTCTCAATCTTCTATTATAGCACCAACAAGCCTTGTTTTTAGTCAAGTAACCTATAAAGATTCCTTAATTGCTCCTTGCATCAAAATTTCCTATGTCCTCATCTCTTTTAATATAGCACTTTCATCCAAAGATCTTGAAATATTTAACAGTAGGCTTGTAAACAAACCACAACTCAAAAGTAGTCTTACTAGAATTAATGTTGTCATTTACCCAGTTTAGAGTGTACACAACAGTGCTCACAACTTCTCTCCAATAGATGTGAGGCACATTTCCTGGCAACATAATTGTTCTAGTAGCATCCAAAATTATTTTTTTCTTCCTCTCTACAACTCCATTTTATTGAGGGGTTCAGGGAGTAGATAACTGTCTTTTGATTCCATGCTCTTCACTGAAATAATTGAACTCTCGGGAGGTGAACTCACCACCTCTATCTAACCTTAGGAATTTGATCTTCAGACTTGTTTCATTCTTTGCCATAGCTTTGAAAATTTGGAACTTCTCTAATGGTTCACATTATTCTCTCAAGAAAGCAACCCATATCATCCTAGAGTAATTATCAATAAGTAGCATAACGCACCTTTCTCCTTGTAGAATTTTGATTCTAGAGGGACCACACTAATCAATATTCACCAGCTCCAGTACTCCATTAGAATGATCATGTTTTCTTCGATAGGAAACGCTAGTCTGTTTTCCCATCTAGCATTCCTTGCATATTGTGTTAGTAGGATTCACTAGCTTGGGTAGATCTCTTACTGCTTGAGTGGAGCTTACCTTGAAAATGTTATCAAAATTTACATGACACAACCTCCTATGCCATAACTAGCTTTTGTCTACTTGAGAAATTAAAGAAATTTTATTAGCAACACTCAAGTGAAAAATATTACCTCTTGTCTTTGTACTTGATGCAATTATAGTTTTGGAACTTCCAAGTATCTTGCATCTTCCATCTTTGAATTGAAGATTGTAACCCTTTTCCACCATCTTTCCAACACTCAATAGGTTATGTTTCAATCCTTCAACATAAAGGACATCATCAGTGTTATGCTTACCACCAAGACAAATAGATCCTCTACCATGAATCACACCAGCATTGTTATCTCTGAATCTTACAACCCCATCATATTTCTCTAGACTTACAAATTTTCTTTTGTCACAAGTCATATGATGTGAGCATCCACTTTCAATAACCCACTCATCCTTTTCTTCAATTTAAGCTTCAAGAGCTTTCTCAAATTTAGTAGATTCAGTAGCCACCAGACCATTTTCCTTGATGGCAATGAAAACCCTTTCATCTTCATTTCCATTTTCTTTATCAAACTCTTCATTGGTCACACCTTCTTTAGAATAATAACATTTCTTTTGAAATCTAGGTTTCTTAGGCTTAGACCTTGGAATTCTTTCAGGACACCTTGAAGAAAAATGACCTATTTTACTGCAAGAGAAACATTTAATAGGAAAATTTCCTTTATACTTTCCTTGTCCTCTACCTTTTTTCTTCACAATCAGTGCTTCTAGCTCTTCTACCTCTCTTTCTTCATCTTCAAGTTGTTTCATCTCTTCCTCATACTTGAATGTCTTTCTAGAACTCCCTCTTGGATCATATCTTTTCTTTTTTCTTCCAAATATAAAGGCCTTAAATGCATATTCCAAATATAGAATCACTTATTTCACTCAACTCAATGGTGGAAAGTTTACAAATCAACATATCTATTGTTACATTTGTTACTATTCTAAGCTCTTCAATAGCATGAACCTTTGATTTTTAAGAGGGAGGTAATGATTTGAGTACTTTAGGTACAATTTCTTTTTCATCTAGGGTGCCACTAACACATCTAATACCCATCACAAGTTCATTTACTCTTTGCATAAAACAAGAAATATTTTCATTTTCACCCATCTTCAAAGGTTCATACTTTCCTTTCAAACATTATAGCTTAGTGACCTTCACAAGTGCATCTCCTTCATAGAAAGTATCTAGCTTTTTCTAGATCTCATGATTTTTCTTTGGATCCATCACATTAGTCATCTTTGAATCCGTTAAAGAACTCAAAAAAGCTTCTATAGCCCTGATAATAATCTCATCCTCTTTAATCTCATCAAGAGTGGAAGGACCATTTTGAGGAATAACATATCCATTCTTTGTAATTTTCTAGTAGGGTTCACCAATTCACCTCAAATGACACTCCATTCTAGCTTTTCATAGAGAGTAGTTTGTTCCATCGAATCTAGGATTTTCCTTCTTGTATGATGCCATCTTGGATCATCTCAAGCTATTAAACTTATTCAGAGGAACCTACTTTGATACAAATTGTTGGAAAAATAAGGATAGACAACTAAGAAGGGGGGTTGAATTAGTTGTCACAAAACATTCAAAATTTACAAATTGGACTTAACTTCATCTTAGATCTGATGAATGAACAATAAACCATAAAAAATCAACACATCAGAGACACAAAGAACACAAATATTTTTTATGTGCAAACCATATTAGGGGAAAAACCATGGTGGATGTTAGTCCACAATATTATACCCTATTAAAAGTATAATGTAGAATAATGGGAATGCACATGCATTCAGGAACACTTCCTAGAGCTCACTACTCAATTACAATAGGGCTCACTGCCCAATGAAGACACACATTCTTACAAAAAATTGGATTAGATCCAAAGGGTATGAACTAATAAAATAACTTCTACAAAAGCCTGATTATAGTTCTAGTTAAGAACAGAAACACTCCTTCACACTTCACTCAAACTTCTTCACACTCTACTCTGCAATCGAATGATTAGAACACTATTCACACATTAGCACTTTCTCTAGCACTTCTTCACTCTTATGCACACTTCACTTCACTCAAAAAATAGCTCTTATATATCCGCGACATGGAGTTATATAAACAACTTCATCAGCCAAGGAGAAATATAAAAACATAAAACATATACATGATGTCAGCCCAAATTTACAAATGAATTAACAATGTGAATCAAACACCATCGGTCACACCATAATGAAGACTTAAAACAATATCCTTGAGTGTTCCAAACATTAAAATTTTAATCTCAAAGGATGTGCAACACATTACAACCACCATTTCAACCAAGAACATGAAAATCAAAACATGCAAAGGAAAAATCACCGACCATGAGCACACCAATCAACACAGACATGGAACAAAGATAGAGCATGATATAGAAACATCCAAAAGAATCACTAATCATCAGAGAAGCATCCACATCAACTGAAATTACTAGAATCACATCAACTTCAATCAAGAACACTAACTAAAGCCACAAAAAAACTATCAAAACATAACTATTCATAACATGATCAAATGTTCACACAGACCTCTAAAAATTTTAGTGGATAAACTAGATACATTCAACATTAAACCCTTTAGTCCACAACTTTTGAGCAAGATACCTTCATGAAATTCACTATTCCAGTGTCAACTTACAACTCTTTCCTTACAATTTTCTCAATATCCTCGACATATACAACTTCCAATAAATCAATGCTAATAGTGTTGACATCAATGATAACCACATATCAGCAACACAACCACATCATCCAACAAATACCACTAATTTATTTAATTAAACTTCATCTCCCCCTTTTCCCATTCATTTAATCATTTATTTAATGAAAATCACTTTATTCCTCCAAATCCCCTAATTGCATGATTAAGCCTTGTTTAATTAGCAATTAAACTAATCTTCCTCTAAAAGAGGAATATTCCCATGGAATATTCCTTATTCCCTTTTTGCACAATTAATAATTTCTTTTAATTTGCAAAATTCCTTTTGTCCTCACCAATGGGAATATTCCAAAAGAATATTCTTATTCCTCCATCATTTCAAAAGGGGATATTTTCACTTGGCTTCAAATGCAAGTTAGCTTGTAACTTGAATTGAAAATTAAAATCCCATCGTGCATTCTCATCCATTGATGAGAATCCATGATCCATGCCTCTTCTTCCTTTCATCCTGAATTGCTGATTAATCTTTTTGATATCAACTATTCATTCCATATTTTTTAGAGAAAACTTATGTTGTTGATTTAACTTGCATCCACACTCATATTTTACTCATTTTTAACTTGTTTTAGTTCATTTAAGTTGCATAAATAGCTTAATGCATCCATCTTAGTTTGATTATGAATTAGGGTTTTCATCTTTTAGGTTAGAAGTAGTTTAGATTAACTGAGAAATTACATAATTAGATCACTTTTAGCATAAAATCATGTTAATATAGCTTACATTATGTTCATTTTAACTTAAATCAAGTTTTAATCCATTTTATCACAATAGTTTCATTGATTCTCTTCAATAGAATCAATTGAAAATAGTTCACTAATCATGGGATTGGGAAAGGGTTGTTGTTCCTGAACCATAGATTTTTGGACCCAATAGGCTCTCTAGCTCTTATACGGTTTTTCACCTAAAAGGAGAGAGATTGGATCCAAAAATGCTAAGTGTTCATTCAATTTATGTTATGGAGGATTTTTTCTATGTGAGATGAACTAAAATAAGTGCAATTAAATAATCTAGATGAATATAAATGGATGCAAAAGTAAGATTTATACTATGTTTCAAAAAACACTGTGTTATGCAAACAATGAATAAAATGAAGAAAACATGCAGAACAAAGATAACAGGGATGAAATTGAGTGCACCTAGATGAAATCTGATGATGTTGGAATTTCTAGGATGTTGGATGATTTCACATATTTTTCACAGTGGTACTCATTCACCTAGAGTGGCGAATTAATCCACCTATTGATGAAAAAGTGTTGAAAACAAGTTTCTAACAGTTGGAATCCAGAATCTGACAAAACTTAGATTTTCAGTCCTCAGGTGGGACTCATTCACAATTAGTGGAAAATTAGTCATCTCTCATACTTATGAAAATTTAGGAGACAACATTGCAACACCAGATTTGGAAAAATCTACTTGTCAGGTTGCTGAAGTCAGTTATGTAGCAAACAGACAAAAAACCTTAACCAAGCTTGAAATAATCATAAATTAACTTGAAGCACCTAATTGACTTGATTTCCACTTTTCAACACCTATAAAATTGTTAAATTTGCAAACAAAAGGCTACAAATACACTTGCAAAGGGGGAAAATGGTTGAAGGTTAGCAAATAGGGGTTTTCCTTGGTCAAACCCCACTTTGGGAATCAAACCCAATGGAAATAAATGAAATGTAAGAGAAATGATAAATAGATAACATGAAAATTTCATAAACTTACCAAAATCCTTGAACATGCAAGTCTAAAGTAATGTCAGATGTTGCTCCAATGTGCTTCAATAATTGCTTGATGATATGTTGCAAGATGCTTGAGTGTGAATGAGATTGCTTGAATGAATGAGATATGTGTTAGATATTGCAGGAGATGTAAAATGAGGTGAAAATAACTTATTTATACCTTCTTGTGCCTTAATAACCATTCATACCTCATCATAGGCCGACATCAAGTATATTTTTGAATAAAAACCCAAAAGAAATTTGAATTATTTTGAATTTTGGAGCCAAGGGGGACTCATTCACCACCCATGGTGAATGAGTTCCACCTAGGACTTGAAACTAGGTGTTGAGAATTAAGTTAAATTTAATGTTTCTTTCCAGGAGTATATTCAAGAATAAACTTAAATAAAGCATGTGAGTGTATAAAGGGGTCAAATAAGTCATAAGAAAGAGATAAATAAGGGGAATATGCGTAGAAAAGTGTGAATCTTTGTTACAGGACTTTACAAAAATTTAAAATAGGACTTGATGTGTAAAAAGATTATTTTTACATGAATTATATTGAATAGACTCTAGAATAATGTGGAAATGTCTCACAACACATTCACAATACTTCAATATTTGAATTTTAGTACCTAAATAAGCATGTTCAAGCCATGTTACATCATAAAACCAGAGAAAAATATGTCAAACACTATGAAACAGGACCTAAAGGGCCATGAAAATGACAAGGGACCATTTTTCTAGGGCACATGTGGCCCCCACTTTAGTGAGAAGAAGAACTTGCTTTGGACTCATACTAAAGTAGCCATGAACATTGAGAGAAGAGGGTTCAAATGCACTTATTTTAGAAAGATGGAATAACAACGATCAAGAGGGATGATCAAACCCCCAGGATGAAGATCCCACGAAAAACCAAATATAAGAACAAAGGAACACACAAGTATTGAAATGAATTGAATGAAGCTTCAATCAATAACCCAACTAGTTGTGAATCCAATCTAGGAAAAAAGAGAATGTGTACTCACTCTGCGGTGACAAAATACATGATGATTCTACTGGGTGAGAAGGCCCAACTATATAATCACTCTGGGGCCATGAAAATTTTGGCTATCTGTGGGGTGAGAAATCCCAAAAGAGATACATATGCTAGGTTGTATGCACCTACAAAAAAAAATTGGTTGTGGGGGAAGCCATGCCACTAGTTAGGCTTCCTACTCAAGCATGCCAAATTTATTCTTCACGATAACTTTAACAAGATGATACAAAACAAAAAGAAATATAAATTTCAATTCAAGCTTCATGAGACAAGAAAAAAATTGTATGCTTAGAACTCATGAAAAGACAAGATGGCACCATAGGCATGCAAGCTATGTTATGCAAGGTGGCCAAACATAATGCAACAATGTAAAAATGTAATGTATAAAAGTGTAATGTGAAAGATGTTCGAAGGAGTCTAGTTTAGTTTATGTAAGGTCAATCACTTAGGGAACATTGTGTCTAACATCTCCAAGGGAGGACCAATCAAATAATATTAAATTCACAACTTAGGGGATGCAGTACGTCACATCAAACCACCAAGAGGAATATAATATGCTAAGAAAGATCAGACTTATGAAGTACATCACACCTAATGTCATCCACAAAGTAATAAACACGTCATATAAACAACAAGGCTACACTAGGAAAAAAGAATGCAATTGAATTATGGTATTGTATGCCCCCCACTTTAAAGGAATTTCTACACAATCATTCATGAGCAATTGCTTTAAAGTAGAAGAAGAAAGAGAATGAAAAAGGGAAAACAAGACATGAGAGATAACTTGGAAAGCCCCATTCCAAGTCATGTTTCAAAGTTAAGCTACATCATGTCAAGGGAAAAGAAAAGAAAAAGAAAGGGAGTTGACCCCCAGAAAAGAAAGTACACCAAACACATAAGGGATCTATGGATTTAGGGTCAGTATGTTCATTGCTGCAATTTTTTAATGAAAGAGCATGGAACTATCATCATTCCCCAAATACATAGAATGAGAAGAATGACACTTAGAGAGTGAAAAAAGAAAAGAAAAAAAAAATCATTTTGGGTCAACATGGAGGAGAAATTGTGGTATCAATGCCTTGGATCATCCCCAAAAGGAAAACACAAGTGAATACAAAAGAAAATGAAAAGGATTTTGGTTCAACATGAAGGAGACATTTCAGTCTCAATGCCTTGTCTCATCCCAAAAAGGAAAAACACAAGAAAAGAAAAGAAAAAGAAAAGAAAAAGAGACCTTGTGGGTCAACATGGAAGAGACTAAGGGTGTCGCTATGCTTTGCATCATCCCCAAAGGAAAAACAAAAAACAAAAAGAGAAAAAAACAAGTACAATTTGGGTCAACATGGAAGAGACTAAGGGCGTCTCTATGCTTTGCATCATCCCCAAAGGACAACACAAAACATAAAGAGAAAAAGAAAAGGACCATTTAGGTCAACATGGAAGAGATTAAGGGTGTCTCTATGCTTTTTGTCATCCCCAAAGGAGAACAAAAAACAAAAAGAGAAAAAGTGAACATGGAAAAAATCAATGCACATCATATAGAAGAATAAATGTATGAATAGAAGAAGGCAATAAAGAGAGAGAACATGAAACACACAATATGGGGGAACATGATATGCACAGAAAAGAAAAAAAAACAAAGATAAAATAAAAAGGATATTAAGGCAGAGGAAAATCACCCATCAAATAGGTCATCCACCTCCCAATCATCATCATCATACTGCAAAGGTGGTTGACTATCCAATGGAGGAATTGCAAGTGCCAAGCTAGGAGAATCACCAGGTTGTGCACTTGGTATAAGAGATTTATCAACTAAGCTCATAGAAGAGGAGAATAAAGAATTCAAATTATTGTGCACCTCTTCATCAATTTTACCAATATCTTTGTCATAATCCTCATCAAGATTAATGACAACAGGAGGACGAAGAGTGATTTCCAAGGAAGGATGTATCAACAATGGCAGTTGTTGTATAAGTTCAGTTTGTTGTGAGGGTGGTGATGGAATATCTTGCAGTGGGTCAAGAGTATTATTAGAAATTATTTTTTTCAATGGTGGAGGTTGGTTTTCTTTATTGGTTTCATTTTTCATTTGTTGGATGAGATAGCGACAATGATGATGACACTCTCTAGCACCTTGGTTTCATTTGATTCTATTTTGAAGTTGTTTAAGTGTTAGAGTAGATTGATCAACTATAGGCTCCTTCATTTTAGAAGGAGATAGATCAATCACTTTCTCCTTAGCTTTATATACTTGTTTAATTCATGGTGGCAAGATCAAACTACTTTCAACATCCCTCAATCTCTTAGATAAAGATGTTGAAGGATTTGATTGCAATGGAGTGGGTAATGGTTGATCAGAGGTAGTTTTAAGCATAGTCTCATCTATAATAGGAGATACAAAATTGGCCGGGGATGTACCATGAAGAGACAATTCAGCTATCCTTTTGGCTTTAAACTTTTGGTATGCTATGAAAAATAAGTGCTTTTGAGGTGTAATAGGTTCCATGGGTTCAGGCCAAAAGGTTTCTAGGGAAAATTTTCCTTTAGAGGATAGGAGATTAAATAATCTATGGTGGATGGTAAGGATTTCATTGTCATGTGGAAACTTCAAATACTTATGAATGACTGATGGTACCACTTTCATTGAGCAAATCCAAGAGTGGCCTAGTCACAAACAAAATTGGTCAGATTATGGAATAATTGAAAATGTCACATCCAATGTTTTTGGTCCTACTTGTAATGGTAGCTCGATCGATCCAATTGTAGGGCATGAAAAACCATCGTGTGTTTTTTATCCATGCAGTGACTTTATCATAATCATCTTGATATAAATTATGTAGTACCCGAAACTCCTCTGTGATCACATTCTCATGACAAGCGGGTTTTATTAATATCCAATTAGTAGGCTTATAATAGATGCATCCAAGTCTGTAGAGAGGAACATCAAGAAGCTTTGGTAGAATGTATTTATTAGAAAAATTGATATCAAGAGATTTAGTGGTTTTTCCCTTATGAGGGATAACATCTATCATAGATACAAGATTATCCATAGGACTATTTTCAATAACCATTGGAGATATATCATGTTTCTCATTATGTGTATCAATAGTCATTACATCGGTTGTTGAAGGTTCACTAGCCTTGACAAATGAAGTGGTATGTTTGGACATAGGGTTGATGAAAATCTGTAAATTATGGTTAAGGGATGCAACAAACTTATTGCCTCTATCACTAACACCCTCAATGAAAAATTCACCTAAATCAATGAGGTCTTGAACTAGATGTTTAAGACGCTTGCAATGTTTAGTGTCATGTCCATTTTGGTGATAAAACTGACACTAAACATTAGGCCTAATGGTGGGTGGTAACAGTTGGTTTGGATCAAGTGGTTTGACGGGTGACAAAGTAAGCATGCATTTTTGGATTAATTGTTTCATTGTTTGATGGAGGGAATCAGGTAAACGGGTGAATTGTCTCTTAGGGTCTCCATAATGATGAGGGATGTTTTCTTAACAATGGCCATGGAATTTTGAACTTGTTGGGTAGGTTACATTTGTAAAGGTGGATTGAACTATAAGAAGCCTCTATTTGGTTTGTGAAAGTTTTGATTGTTATGTTCGGGTTTTTCAGCTTAGCTAGAAGTGGAGTTTGAATCATGACTTGAAACCAAGTTATTGTATTCACACAAGGTTATGCATAAATGCATAAATGAAGGGAATTACATCATCATCAACTTATTCTAAAGGTTTATATGTAAATTTTTGATACAAGTATTTTGTATATGTGCATTAGGAATCTTAACATCTATTTGAGCATACATAGATTGGTAATGTGAGATAAAATCAGTTATTTTTTGGTCTGTGTTTTTTCTACATTGCATGAGGTCTACAATTGTCTTTTTAGGTGTCATGTTAACTTGAAAGTTACTTATGAAATCATCCACCAACTCATTGAAGGAGTAGATGGAATGATTAGGAAAGTTAGAAAACCACTCTAAGGCACTATCTTTCAAGGTCCTAGGGAAAAGTTTAGCTAACAATCTCCAATCAAGAAAAAAATCACTATGTAAAGATGCCAAGGGTCTCCTTTACCTCTATATTACTCAAGCTGAGGAATTTCTATCCCTTATGGCATTAGGGTACGTAAGATCTCTAAGGATAAGGGGCTGCTAAGGACATGATATGTAATTGGAGTGGTTTGACCTTGGCTAGTGGCAGAAAGTTGATGTTGCATGGAATAAATTGTGTGAAGGATATTTGTAATGACAAGGTCAGGGTATGTAGGTTGTGATGGAAGAGAAAATGGTGATGGAGTGTAAGTCATGTTAGGGGAAGTGAAAGGAATGCTAGGAGGTGTAAAGGTAGTGGAAGGGGTTTGCAATGCCACAAGTGAAGTAGGAATGCTAGGTGGAATTGAAAAAGAAGGAGCCACATAACTAACTTGTTGCATAGTTGTAGTGGCTTGGGGAGGCGTATAAGTTGGGATGGATGTGATGGTTGAAGGGAGGGAACTTGAAATACTCCTTGGCTAAGAAGATTGGTTATGGATTGGCTATTAGGAAGAGCATGTGTATTAAAAATCTCAGCAATCTTCTTCAAGACTATCAAACCATCATCATGTTCAATCAAATGATGAAGATTATCAATTACAGGTATGGAAATTTTGGATACATTATCAAGGGGCAAGTCTAGTTGTAAATGTGCAATTTTTTCATGAATATTAATGAGTCCCTTATCTTGAGAGTTTTTTTGGGTGTCAACATTTATGGGATGGAAAGGTGAAGGAATAGTAGCATTATCAGTGCCTAATACACCATTTTCCATACTGGGAGTAGGAGCTCTTGACTTCCCAAGGTCCACAACAAAAGTACTATCGTTGGATTCCATGAGTCTAGAACTTCGTCTCACCAAAGTATTATCAATGGAATACCAAACACTCATACATATACTACAAAGGAGGGAGGTGACTCAAATGCAATGTAATGCTAATATATGAAAATTTTGATAACATAAATACTACTCACTGTAACAAAAATGTAACTACAAAAAATAGAGATGCAGATAAAAATGTTAGAAAATGCTAGAAATGATATATGGAAAATGTAGAGGGACTAATTCACCCTAGGTGGCGAATGAGTCCTAGGATGCAAAATTTTTATGTTTTTCAGAAATTTTTAAATGATTTTAATGCAAAAATAGAATGCAATCAAGTATCTGGGTATGTGCAGGATCATGGTGGGCCAAAAAGTGGTAATATGATGGGTATGTGGTTGACGACTTTATTCTTACCCAAAATTGATGAAATGAAAAGGGTTTTTTAAGAAGATTCTCAGCTTTCCACCAATATAAATTATGCTTTACTTTGAATTTAATAACTAATTATTATTCATTTTCTATTCAAATTATGACTAAAGTCCTGATTGATAGACTGATTGAAAAACATCTATAGCTTTCAAATGGTATCATATTTTATGAATCCAAAACATGCATCACATTATATTATTTGCATAATATAGGATTAAAAAAGAAAAATTGAATTTCATGAAGTTTTGACCAAGTTAAGGTGGTCAGACATACGAGTTTTTTATATTTTTTAAAAGTTGTAATAAAAAATTCATAATTAATTATTTACTTGGAAAAAAATTACAAAAAATAATGCATCACATCGAGACATGAGTTGTCTACTTATATGTAAAATATTATGTAAAAATATTATCATTTTATTGTGGTTAGGGTGCTCAGACAAACACCTACTTCTAATTTTTTCCTGAAATTTAAGTACTACTGCATTGAAATTTCAAATTTTCACCAAATAGATTTCTTTTTTTTTAAAACAAACCTAGTAGTTTAGAAACTAAATTCAATTTTCTACAGATTCTATTCTTACATATTTATGAAATAATATAGATAACTTATTCAAATTTTTACGTCAAGTTTCCTAACTCTGATTTTTTTGATTTTCTTGCCACTTAAGGGCCTGTTTTTTCCATGATGATCTTGCACATACCCATCCAGAATGCAAATTTTTCATATTTTTCAATTATAAGTATTGCAAAAATGAAATCTAAGCTAGCTTTCACTAATGCAAGGTAAAAACACATAGAATGCAAAAAAAAAAACAATGTCCTAATTGAATGTTAATGCAAATGTAATCTAGGATACAACATGCAAATGAAATAAAAAGATTCAAATTTTCCAAGAGTCGGGTTCACCAAAATGAATCGTAGATTTTAGGACCCAATAGGCTCTCTAGCTCTAATAGGGTTTTTCACCTAGAAAGAGAGAGATTAGATCCAAAAATGCTAAGGATTCATTCAAATTATGTTATGTAGGATGTTGTCTATATTAGATGAACTAAACTAAGTGCAATTAAATAATCTAGATGAATATAAATAGATGCAAAAGGAAGATTTATACTATGTTTGAAAACACACTATGTTATGCAAATAATGAATAAAATGAAGAAAACATGTAGAATATAGATAATAGGGATGAAAATGAGTGCACCTAGATAAAATATGATGCTGTTGGAATGTCCGGGATGTTGTATGAATTCAAAAAAATTCCACGTTGGGACTCATTCACCTAGGGTGGCGAATTAGTCCACCTACTAATGAAAAAGTTTCAGGAACAAGTTATTGATAGCCAAGATTTAGAATCTAACAAAACTTAGATTTTTAGTCGTTAGGTGGGACTCATTCACCACTAGTAGTGAATTAGCCCTCTCCCATTCTTCTAAAAATTCAAGAGACAACTCTACAACACCAGATCTGGAAAAATCTACTTGTTGAGTTGCCAAAGTCAGTTCTATAGGAAATAGATAGAAAACCTTCACCAAGCTTGAAATAATGATAAATCGACTTGGAGCACCTATTTCACTTGATGTCCACTTTTCAACACCTATAAAATTGTTAAATATACAAATAAAAGGTTGCAAATACACATGATAAGGGGAAAAATGGTTAAGGGTTAGAAAATAGGGGTTTGCCTTGGTCAAACCCCACTTTGGTAATCAATCCCAATGAAAATAAATGAAATATAAAGGAAATGATAAATAGATACATGATAATGTCATAAACTTACCAAAATCCTTGAATATGCAAGTCTGAAGTAATGTCAATGGCTACTCCAAAGTGCTTCAATAATTGCTTGATGATATGTTGCAAGATGCTTAAGTGTGAATAAGATTGCTTGAATGAATGAGAGATGTGTTGGATATTGTAGGAGATGTAAAATGAGGTAAAAATAAATTATTTGTTCCATCTTGTGCCTTAGTAACCATTCATACCTTATCACAGGCTGACATCAAGTATATTTTTGAATAAAAACTCAAAAAAAATTTGAATTATTTTGAATTTTGGAGCCAAGGGGGACTCGTTCACCACCCATGTAAGATGGGTCCCAGCTAGGACATGAAACTAGGTTTTTGGAATTAAGTTGCATTTAATGTTGTTTTTCAAGATTATATTCAAGAATACACTTAAATAAAGCATGTGAGTGTATAAAGTGGTCAAATAAGTTATAAGAAAGAGATAAATAAGGGGAATATGCCTGGAAAAGTGTGAATCTTTGTTACAAGACTTTACAACACTTGAAAATAGGTTTTTTAATGTGTAAAAAGATGATTTTTAGGTGAATTATATTGAATAGAGTCTATAATAATGTTAAAATGTCTTACAACACTTCACAACACATTCACAAGACTTCAATATTTGAATTTTAGTACCTAAATAAACATGTTCAAGCTAAGTAAAATAATCAAATATGTCAAAAACTATGAAACAAGATCTAAAAGGACATGAAAATGACAAGGGGCCATTTTTATATGGCACAATTTTGCATCTCCACGACACTAATTCCAAAACAAGATAAGTTTCAAATGGGTCATATTAGGAATTTTACTATTTTTGTAGTTTGTAGCTTTTAATTTTAGTAAATTCTTAGTTTAACTTTTAATTTGAATGATCTTGTTTGGTAGATTAAGGTTTTGTGGCTTCATTATAATTTGATTCATCATGGATCAAGTGTAATCAATCCACTTTGATGATTCTTATCTCACATTCTAGTGCTAGAAGGAGGGAAAACCGTTAACATTTTTTTAGCTCAAAATTTGTTCATTTACTATTTTGCAAGTTACAATGACACCCAAACTACAAAAATTGATACTTTTTGAAAAACATAACCATATAGCGACACCATCACAATTTGAAACACTAATGTTAAATTAATGCACTGATGCTGATTTAAATCTTGCAACATAGATGTAATTTGGAGGTATCAAAAATTTCAAACGATGATGCCTAACTTCACCAGAGCGACACCAAAAAATTTGAATCATGACACTACTATTAGCAGTGATGCCAGATGAAATACTCATGCTCTCATGCTCACTATTTCTACTATAGAGTGATGCTCAACTTCACTAGAGCAATGCTGAAAAACTTCAAATTGTTATGCTATGGTGTTCAATGATGCTCAACTTTGGTAAAATGTTTTTTTGAGTTCTTTTCGAACATGTGCTTTAATTTCTTTGATTTATCCAATTACTAATGTGTATCTAACTATGTTCTAATAGTTAGAATAATAGGGTTTTGTAGGTTGAAAGACATGGAGCTAGAATGAAGAAATCATCTTCTATCTTAAATTCTATAATTGTAAAAAGCATTTAATGCTTTGGGGAAATTATAACCCAAAATTCATGCTTTCTTCTTTAGGATCAACTAGATTTCAGTTGGGCTTCAATATCATTTTCAAAGTTGGCTAAAATTGAACTCTCACCATTATCTTTTTGGGTTTAAAATGAATGCACAAAGTGGAATAAAATTGAACCTTCACATCATCATTTTACTTTGGGCTTAAAATTCAACAAGGAAACTTCATATTTCATTTGGTGTTTAAAACAAACTCATCACTACTTTGAAGGGTTAAAATTTACAACTATTTGCTATATTTTGTAATTTACAATGTTGTTGTTGAATGCGTATGCAATTATCTCATGCCATTTGGAAACCTTGAGAAAAAGAAGCATTCTTTATCACTTTGGCAAATCACCTACATATTTCATTTGGATTAAAACTAAACCTTCTCTGTGACTGTGAGAAAAAGATGTGGCATGTGTTCTCTCTTTGTTCATGCAAGAAAATATTATCAAACTATAGACATACTTCCTTTCTATTGTTCACCTTTAGAGGGCCTACCTCCTTGGTTCAAAAGGAGTGAATGACCCAAGCAATAACGAGCTAAATCCAAGCTCTTCCAAACTACGATATAGATGTGTGGTTGCAATGAAAATTGTGATCAATGGTAGGTAGTACATGATAAATCTCCCCTATCATATTTATGATGTGTAAAGCCCTTGTTCTAAGGGTTGGGAGACCTATCACAAGGATTTTATCATTGCACCCCCTAAACTGGAAGCCCTTATTGTGAACCTTTATTTAGAATCTAAAAAATCCTTAATACTTGTTGGTGTAAGAATGGTCATTCTGAAGTTGTCCCACATTCTTACCATTCAATTGTAGAAAAAAGAAAATCCTTTAGATCTTCATATTTTAAGGATTTTGATATTTGGTGGTCTTGAGAAGTGTGTGGCATGGAGGGGAGCTAGTGTCGCCAAATCCCTAATTGTTCATATTGTTTAGTGTTTGGATAAATCCAAGTGGGAATTCAACAAGTATAGCCATTTTGAACCTAGGATTGTAAGTGATTGTGAGTCAGTTTGATGCATTGCATGGTTCCAAAAAAAAATTCAAAAACAAACATTCACTATCTTCAAAATTTCAAACACTTTGGTTTAAATATGGATGCCTCTTGATTCAACCTTGATATTACGGTAGGTCCTAAGGGTTCCTATCCTTCACAATTTCTAAATATCATGAATTAACTTTAATCCATATTTTCCAAAGAAAACATTGGTATGTGTAGGATCAACATGGAAAAAATAGGCCCTTAAGTGAAAAAAAAAATTAGAAAAATTAGAGTTAGGCAATTGGGTATGTGCAGGATCATCATGGAAAAAAAAGGCCCTTAAGTGGCAAAAATTTCAGAAAAATTAGAGTTAGGAAATTTGACGTAAAAATTTGAATAATTTATCTATATCATTTTAAAAGTAAGAATAGAATCTATAGCAAATTGAATGTAGTTTCAAAACTACTAGGTTTTTTTTTTTTTTTTAAATCTATTTGGTGAAAATTTGAAATTTCAATGCAGTAGTACTTAAATTTTAGGAAAAAAATAAGTAGGTGTCTGTTTGACCACCTAACCACAATAAAATGATAATATTTTTTTATAATATTTTAGATATAAATAGAGGACTCATGTCCTAATGTGATGTATATTTTTTGTAATTTTTTTCCAAGTAAATAATTAATTATGATTTTTTATTACAACTTTTAAAAATATAAAACTTCGTATGTATGACCACCTTATCTTGGTCAAAACTTCATGATTTTTTTTTTAATCCTATAGTATGTGAAGCATAGAATGTGATGCATGTTTTAGATTCAAAAATTATGATGATGTTTGAAAGTTATAGATGTTTTTCAATCATCCTATCAATTAGGAATTTAGTCGTAATTCAAATAGAAAATGAATAATAATTATTTATTAAATTCAAAGTAGAGCATCATTTATATTGGTGGAAAGATGAGAATCTCCTTTAAAAACCCTTTTCGTGTCATCAATTTTGGGTAAAAAAAATTGTTAGCCACATACCCTACACATACCCATCATATCACCATTATTTGGCCCATCATGATCCTACACATACCCAACTTGACGCAAAAATTTGAATAAGTTATCTATATTATTTTAAAAATATGTAAGAATAGAATCTATAGAAAATTGAATTTAGTTTCAAAACTACTAGGTTTATTTAAAAAAGAAAAAACTATTTGGTGAAAATTTGAAATTTCAATGCAGTAGTACTTAAATTTTAGAAAAAAAATAAGAAGTAGGTGTTTGTCTAACCACCCTAACCACAATAAAATGATAATATTTTTTTATAATATTTTAGATATAAGTAGATGACTTATGTCCCGATGTGATGTATTTTTTTTGTATATTTTTTCCAAGTAAATAATTAATTATGAATTTTTTATTACAACTTTTAAATATATAAAAAACTCATATGTCTGAACACCTTAACTTGGTCAAAACTTCATGAAATTCAATTTTTTTTTAATCCAATAGTATGTGAAGTATAGAATGTGACACATGTTTTGGATTCAAAAAATGTGATACCATTTGAAATCTATAGACGTTTTCCAATTATCCTATCAATCAAGACTTTAGTCATAATTTAGATAGAAAATGAATAATAATTATTTATTAAATTCAAAGTAAAGCATAATTTTTATTGGTGGAAATCTGAGAATTTTCTTTAGAAACCCTTTTCATTTTATAAATTTTGGGTAAAAAAAAGTCATTACTCACATACACTACACATACCCATCATATCACCACTTTTTGGCCCACCATGATCCTACACATACCCACAAAGGAAATTATGACTCTAATCTCATGATTTTCATGAAATGAAAATTTTGTTCAAAAGTTATGATTTTTTGGATATAAACATTTAGTTTGAAAAAATAATCAAGATGATCGTTTATAAAGTCAATTCTTTAAAGCAAGATAAACGTGATACAATTGAAGCCAACATGACCATTTGGAGACTGGTCACTCTCATTCTACAACCTAACCTTACAAGTGCTATCATTCAACCAAACATTGAATACATTTAGGGAGAACAAATGGATATTATCAATAGTTTGAGAACCTTCACTTTTGAAACTAGGGAAACATCCAACCAGTGGAGAATTGTTGCAACTATCTTGGATAAAGAAGAATGAAGAGAAAATATTTTGGCTAGACAACCCATATTACCACCTCCCATGTGGCAATAAAAACATTCTTCTTCTTTAATGATATCATGTAAAGTCAAGATCCCTAAAACAAGATCTACAAAACAACACTTTAAGCTTAAACATCTTAAACCAAAAGCTTTCAAGGAACACCTTTTAGCACTTCACAAAAATAGAGATAGGTTGGTAGAAAACTTATTTAGACATGATTTAAGGTATAGTCCAAAATTATATACATTCTTTTGGATTCAAAACCCTAGTCTTTTTCACGATACTAAGCTTCTCTAAATGATCCATCACATAATCAAAGTCCGCGACATAAAACCTACATCCCATCATCACAGACATAGATATTCTAATTCAAAGTTTGGCAGGAAGTGGCTTGTATTACTTTACCGCAATCATTACCATTTGTTAAGAAACTACTATGCTCGATCTAAGAGGAGGAGAATAGGTTTAAACATCCCCATTTATCCTCTCATCTAATTCAAATGTTGGGCCTTTAGGATTGGAATATTGTAGAGGTCTAGCATCATTCTCACTACCTTGGTCTTAAAAAATAAAGGTCTACTCTAAGTCCAACATTGGGGAAAACAATACATCCACCCCTCCATCAAAATTTCATCCTTCACCTCATCTATCTTTGCAAAACTTTCTATCATACCAACCTCTTTTGACAAAACATCAATCAAACCAACCTTTAACTTAGCTATGTTGTATGTGAAATGTATCCTTTTCCATGCACCTAGCTAAGTTAGTTATCATCCTTGAGCTAGTTTATCTTGAAGGTCATGAGTCTACCCTAAAGATTCTTGAGCTCATTGACATCTTTTATCCTGACATCAAAACATCAAACTCAAGTCAAAAGTGTTGTACCAAAATTATTGCAAATATCACCATCCAAATCCTCCATATTTTCATCCCTTATTCTCATCATTGCTCCAAAAATACTTAGAGCATCCCTTTTACCTAAATTTTAGTCAAATAGAGAGTTCAAACATTTTAAATCTCAACAAAAGTCTCCCATCAGTGACCCCAAATTTATGGTAAAACAAGATCACAATAAAAGAGAATCATGGAGAAAACCAAAGTCACATTTACCTCAAGTGATCCAAGTCATTTAGAATTTGATCCAAGAAGCCAAGTTATTCCATCACAACAACCATCATCTCTGACAAGACCATATGAGATAGAAGACATCACTAAAATTACCTTTGAGCTCACTAAGGAGGAAATCATGGAACATCAAGCCTTTGAAAACATAGCTTTTCTTTCCCCATCATTTGTGACACAAAATTTGGCACAAAGCTTT
This sequence comes from Sequoia sempervirens, assembly GCA_007258455.2. Classification (NCBI taxonomy): domain Eukaryota; kingdom Viridiplantae; phylum Streptophyta; class Pinopsida; order Cupressales; family Cupressaceae; genus Sequoia; species Sequoia sempervirens. The sequence goes on from VDFB02000017.1 coordinate 20,941,079, forward strand.
ACAACTCCACCACTAGGGATAAATCAAACATCTACTCCTAGTCTTTCAAGTGGTCTTGCTAAGGACTTTGATCTAACTCTTCCATTTGAAAGCAATACTCTTGTTGGTACCCTTGATACCAATCCTCTATGTCCAACAACCACTTGGACACCTACCTTTGGTGCTCCTCTCATCCCCAAAAATCCAAAACAACTACATAAACCTCTTGACCTTCATTACCCCACCACCACCTCCACCTATCAGGGACACCCATCTTCATCCACATCCATGAGTACCAAAAGTGTTCCCACCATCATGCAAAGTAGTAGGGACCATGTATCTCTAGATAGTACACAAGGGAATGATAATACTATATCACAGAGTCAACCCTCCAAGGCAAATAGGGACATCTTTACCCAATCCTCCCATGGATTCATCTATATCATTTGTGTCTCAAAATCACATCCAACCCATCTATCATCAATCCAAGCCAAACCAACCCCTTGGTTATAAAACCTATCACCCAAGGAAATATCTTGATTGCATCCCAAGCACAAGAAAATCCCCTAAGTGTTGGTCAAGGTGTAGGAGTAAATGGTGACTCCCCAACACCCCCAAGATCAATTGCGACCAAAACCACTTCCACAAGAGAGAGAATGGTGAGAAAGCTTGCTTCACAATGCAAGATTGATTAATGGTTGAATTTGTATTGCTTTATTACAAATGTACAAGAGATTCCTTGCTTATATGGGAAAGGTTGAGAGATAGGAATGAACATGATGTTGACAAATTTCATGATCCTATGACATGAGACAACCAACAACCTAATCACCTAGGAAATGATGCATCCTAGCTAGATAAGATAAGTTCTAGATAAGCCAACTAAGCTTCTAGAAATAATCTTTTATGTTAAGTAAACTTAACCATGTGAATATGTCCCCTAATTACCTAGTGAATGAATAAGCTAGGTACTAGACAATTATTCACACCAACACAAGGGAATCCTTTCAATCAATGGACTCAAGGTCCTAGTATATCAGTACCACTGCAAAATCTACTAACCACATCTTCATCTTTCCTTATGGTCCCCTCTAATATGAAAAATCAAATGGGGCCTCAAACCTAAATTCCTCCATCTCAATCCACCATTTTCCTAGGAATTTTTAACCAAGGAAGATCCCAACCTCTTTTCACCAACTCAACCCATCCAAAACATCAATGTCCACAATCCATCGTAGATGTCCCAATAACCAACTGGTCCTATATTGTAAAATAATACCTTACCCTTATAGCAAGCACAAAGAGCTTACCATCAAGCCATGCAACAACAACAACAACAAACAGTCTTAGCTACAAAAAAACAACAACAATTAGTCTTAGTGCATGAAAACAACAAGTAGCCTTATTCACACAACAACAATACCAAGGTGTAGTTGACCAAACTTATCCTCACTATCATGGTTCACACTCAATAGAGTGTGTGGTGTAGTCAAAGGAACATTATCATCTTTTGAAGCAAAATGTGAAAAGGAATATACTCGAGATAAGTGATCATCCATCCCAATAGCAACAATATGCCTAGTCTTCAAGTCCCTTATGTACACCCTATCTAGAGTGAACTCAATTATTTTACCTTGACCCCCATGAGTAATTTGGTAAATAGAAAGGAGATTAGTGGACAAGGAACACAAAGTACATCATTGAAGGTCCCTTCCCCCATATCAATAGTACCCTTACCACTTACCTTCATATATGTATTGTTACCCATCAATATATGAGGTGAATTACAAGGCTCAAAAGAAGAGAACATATCCATAGAAGATGCCATATGATGAGATGCCCCTAAATCAAGAAGCCATCTATGTGATTCAAGACTTGTAGAGACCAAAAGTGCTTGTCCTTTCATCTTATGTAGACCAAAAGTAGATCTTGTGTCCTATGACTGAGATGATGATGAGGGAGCTCTCGATTGAGATGCTGAAGAAGTAGCAGACACTGATGAGGGAAACTTAATGTTATTCTTTTGAAGAAGGTGTGTCATTTCATCAATCTTCTTATTGCAACATCTATGCTCATCATGTCCCAACCTTTTGCAATATGCATACTTTGACTTCTTCTTTTTAGATGAGTCCTCTTTAGAAGAGGATGTGGACTTAGGAGTGCTATGTGAAGGAGAATCTTTACCTTGCTCATTAGACTTAGGTGCCTTGTTCTGCTTCTTACCTTTGCAACAAGAGCATGACATCTAGAAGACTTCAATGTGCCCATGTGTACCAACTTTTCTTGTTCCCTTGTGAGTTGAGCTGCAAATTCATCAAGAGAAGGAATTTTGTATGCATTTCCAAGAGCATCCATTGTAGCATAGAAAGTAGAAACAGACACTGAATAATCAGGACCAAGCTTAGCAAGAATAGAAAGTATAAACTGTTCATCATCTTTAGTGACCCCACAATTAGATAACTACAATCTAAGGCAATTGAGCTTAGAGAAAAAGTCTTGGAAATTGTCAAAATCCGAAGGATTAAGAACCATTAGTTCATTCTCCAACTTAAATTTCCTCATCTTATCTGGCTTACCAAAGAGACTCTCTAAAGTATTCCAAGCTTCATTAGGATGAGTGCAAGATGCAACATGATAACTAAAATCTGGAGAAATGGACAACTTGAAAGTACCAAGAACTTCATCCCTTCTATCAAGCCATTTTCTTTTCTCTTTTGCTCCTGTAGGTTTTGGATCTTGACCAAATGTGATTCATTGCAACTTTGATTTTAACAATAACAACTCCATTTGAGATTTCCACGCATGATAGTTATATGGAGTTAGAAGTACAAATTTTGTCAAATCTATGATATAATGAGATATTAAAAAAGAGGAGCAACAAATTTCCCTCATAATACAAGAAATCAACCCCTTCATCCCAAAAAAATTATACTTTTTTGAAAATTTACAAGGAATCACAAATTATCAAATCAATTACAAACTAAAAATATAAAAATCTAGAAACAAATCTACAAAAATTGCATGAGTAGATATGAAGTTCTCTCAAATACCTTCCCAATTCCGCAAAGTTGGGAAAAAATGGAGATCAGAGCACAAAGATTCGAGCTCAGAAGCAAAAAAAGATGATCGGGCTTCAACCTGGAAAAGAGGCACAAAACTAAAAAATCTCTACAAAATATCTACACCACTGAAAAATTCAGATCTCCACCTTTCCAACGATATCTCATTTGAAAAATTTTGCCTCTGTATGCAAAAGTTGTGAAAAAATGAAAAAAAGGCCTATATATAGGCACTTGGGAGCAAAAACACAAGGCGAAAACAAAGCAAATTTCGAGCACCTACGGCTAAACACCCAGTCGGCCATATGACCATAGGCATAAATTTTTTTTTAAAAAATCACCGCTAATACAAATCCCCCACTACAGCCTAAGAAATACACGTTGGCATTATAACAAATAAACCAATGCTTTTATATTAAAGAGACATCACAATTTATTAAACCAACGACTATGAAAAAATCATACCGAGTATGAATCATGTCGACCGATGCAAATCTTGTACTACCAATTAGATAGGCTGATGATCACCATGCACAACTTGCAACCCAATGGACAATTCAGAAGATGCTGATGCCAGTAGACAATGGATTTAATGCTGATGAGAGCTTAGTACCCTCTGTGATAGGCCAAAGTTGCAGATTATGTTCTTTGTACCATGGATGATGATGATGCCAACAAAACAATAGACCCATGGTCAGATCCCAAAGCACCATAAATCGATGATGATGTGACTCAATGTACCATACAAACTACCGATGTACCCACATAGATGATCATAGTACCCACATGACTAGTATTCCAACATAAATATGGTACGCGCTGACAAGATGATAGCCGATGGATAGAAAACTCTTGCCAATTGACAGACACAGATGGATATCCAAAGCTTGCTAGACGGGGATATTCTCCTGTGAAAATTATGCCAATGCCAAATCTTGGAGACCAATGCCAAGGAAATATGGAGACTTGTACAATAAAATATGCCGACCAAATGATAGGTACAATGTACACCGATCTATGGAGAATGACGCCTGCAGAGTACGATAGGTACCCAATGTAGGGAATATGCCCTATCAAAATAATATGTAGCCAGAAAAAAATATTCGCAGAGAATATATTTCGCTCTCAATTTCTATAAACCTGAATATTGAAAAAAAATTCCCCAAAAATTAATAACAATACCGCAGAAAATATTTAACAAAATATTTTTTTGTGAAAATAAGAAAATTTTACCACTGATAATGTTGTTCTAGTAAAAAAAATTTGCCTCAAAAACAACTTTATCCAAAATGGACAAATTTACAGTCAAAATTCTTCTGCGGAACCTTTTGAACTCAACCGTGAGGTTATTGAAACCCCAATCTGCACCCAACAAAAATCGTCAAGCCAAAATATCACCCTCAGATCTAGGAAGGAATCTGCAACACCTGGAGAGCTCTGATACCATGTAGGAGTAAATGGTGACTCCCCAACACCCCCAAGATCGGTTGTGACCAAAACCACTTCCATAAGAGAGAGAATGGTGAGAAAGCTTGCTTCACAATGCAAGATTGATGAATGGCTGAATTGCTATTGCTTGATTACAAATGTATAAGAGATGCCTTGCTTATATGGGTAAGGTTGAAAGATAGGAATGAACATGATGTTGAAAAATTTCATGATCCTATGACATGAGACAACCAACAACCTAATCACCTAGGAAATGATGCATCCTAGCTAGATAAGATAAGTTCTAGATAAGCCAACTAAGCTTCTAGAAATAATCTTTTATGCTAAGTAAACTTAACCATGTGAATATGTCCCCTAATTACCTAGTGAATGAATAAGCAAGGTACTAGACAATTATTCATACCAACACAAGGGAATCATTTCAATCAATGGACTCAAGGTCCTATTATATTAGTACCACTACAAAATCTACTAACCACATCTTCATCTTTCCCTATGGTCCCCTCTAGTATGAAAAACCAAATGGGGCCTCAAACCTAAATTCCTCCATCTCAATCCACCATTTTCTTAGGAATTTTGAACCAAGGAAGATCCCAACCTCTTGTCACCAACTCACAACCCATCCAAAACATCAATGTCCATAATCCATCATAGATGTCCCAATAACCAACTAGTCCTATATTGTAAAATAATACCTTATCCTTATAGCAAGCACAAAAAGCTTACCATCAAGCCATCCAACAACAACAACAAAAAGTAGTCTTAGCTACAAAAAACAACAACAAGTAGTCTTAGCTACAAAAAAACAACAACAAGCAGTCTTAGAGCACGAAAAAAATAAGTAGCCTTACTTGCACAACAACAATAGCAACAACAACAAAAACAATCTTATCAAGCATCCTTAGTAGCACAACAACATTAGTCGCAATAGAAAGATATTGCATCACAACAACATCATGCCCAACAACAAGCTATCACAACACAACAATAACAAGCCCAACAACAAGCCCTTGTGCCACAAGAACAACAAGCCTTACTAGCTCAGTAGTATTACCAACATCAACAAAAACAACAATAAAGTTCTTAATATAATCCTCAACAAGACATAATCAATCCAAACACTCTAAGAATATATACATCAACATCTAAATCACCTTCACATAATCTCATACCACCATACACTCCATACAACACATCATATCGAAATCCCCTACACAACTCATCCATCATGCCCTCATATGTTCCTCCAACAAACCCACATGACGATCTAGTTTCACAACTCAAGGCACTGTCTCAAGAAATTTAGGACCTTTCAATGGGAAAAAAAAAGAAGCTCCATACATAGAATCTATGTCCTTATCTGTTTTCCTAAAATATTGAAATGGTTTCATTCCCTTCCAAATTTGAAATCCCCAAATTTGATAAATGCAAAGGGAGAGGAAGTCCCATGGAAAATGTTAAATAATTTAATGTCATGTGTATGGAGGTGGCCATTAATGATTCATATCTAATGTGTCTCTTCCCTCAAAGCTTAATTGGTCTTGCAATGGATTGGTTTTCTCATTTATCTCTTGGCATCAAAAATTTCCAAGAAATCACTGATAAATTCATTGATCACTTCTTCAACCTTGACATGGATGTTAGTGTAGAAGACTTGTACACTCTCAAATAAACTAAAGGAGAATGATTTTCCAATTTCTTACAACAATGGAGACAAAAATCTAGTAAGAGAAATTGGACCTTTCCTAATGAACAAGTGGGAATCATCATAGAAAACCTAGATCCTGATCTCTCTTTCCACTTGAAAATGAAGTTCATCACATCCTATAACAAACTTGTCCCTCAAACCCTTAACATCGAATGACCTCTAATCTCAAAAGGAAATAATAAAGCTTACAACCTCCCATCAACTAGTTCAAATGATAAACCTCATGTCTAGTCTAAAAAAAATGTTACAAATGATGGTGTGGTAGATGTAAAAGTGGTCCTAAATTCTCCTAGGGCTAACAACAACAATCAAGTTTCTAATATACAACCAACTGTGCATCAAACAACCCCCTTCAGAACAATCAAATCAAGAACACTAAGATGCAAAAAAAGTGAACTACCAACAAGAATAACTATCCCAACCGTAAGTACATAGTTATTTGATCCTATTCAAACCATCATGAAAAATTTGGTAGAATCAAATATAATAACATTACCCAACTTTTAAAACTATCAAGAACCATTAGAGAAACCATCCTAGTACAACGAGAACAAAATTAAAGGACACAAAATGACAAATTGCATGAGACTTAAGAACACCATCTAGGACCTCATAGAGAATGGCACCATCTTTGGTGAAGTACCAACTGGGAATCAAGATCTCAAGATATACAAGAACCCTATGCCAAATCATAACAAAGGGAACAACAACATAAAAGCTAAGGATTACAAAAACATACAACATAGCTACTCAAACTTGTTCGCATCCTGTGATAGTGTCATTACAATTGTTACCATCAAAGGACCTAGTGCCAAGTGTGGAGTCACGACACGACATGGAAGGGTCACTATCTAAGGAGTCCCATCTCAGTCTAGGGCACAACCTACTTTTCCAAAGTCAAATTTTAGCAAGTATAATATCCTAGACCAACTTCAGAAGACCCAAACATAGATATCAATCTTAGAACTATTGAGGCTATCTCCTACACATAGATAAATCTTAGAGAAAGCCTTATTAGAGTCATCTATCCCTGAGGATATTGATACAGATAAGTTTCAAGCTATGGTAGGACACATTACCGATCATCTTATTACCTTTTCCAAACAAGACCTACCATCACAACCATCTCATAATTGTGCTTTACATCTCGAGGTGTAAATTCATAAGAATAAGGTTAAAAGAGTCTTAGTAGATGGAGGTGTTGGTCTAAATATTTGTACCGTTAAGCTAATCAAAGACTTGGGCTACTCAGAAAATACCACTGAGAAAACAAAGAGTACCACCATCAGAGCATATGACGACTAAGAGTGGGTATCAGAAGGTAGCATTGCACTACCCATTCAAATGGGACCTATCATTGTAGAAACTACATTCCAAGTGCTATATCTTGATATTTTGTACAACATCTTGCTAGGTCGACCCTCAATCCATTCCTTAAAATTTGTTGCCTCAACCTACCATCAATGTGTCAAGTTTCCTTTCGAAGGAAGAGAAATTACCATCTATGGAGATCCTAAGCCTTTTTACTACTGGAAGAATCTTGAGGTTAAGTTCTATAAAATCCCCTAAGTGCCTAAAAATGATGAAGGGCCTACATCCATACCTACCTCATTTGTTGATCCATCATCTCTTACATCTACCTCAACAAAAAATACACCCATTGTGAAAAACATTCCTGACATCAAAGAGGTAATCCAGGATGATGGTAGTGGAAACTATAAGCTATTGAAAGATACCATTGTTTTAGGAAAATTAACTCTTTCTCCTCACTCTCAGGGAAAACAAACATCTAACACCAAAGAGCCTGAAAACATCAAGATGGTAGCTACTACCTTCACTAAGTGGGGTGATCTAAATTAGGAACATGTCAACAAGGAGGATCTCTCTAAACTCCTTTATCAGGATGAACAAACTGTGTGTGTTCTTCCTATGGAAGGTGATTATAAAGGATTACAACTCATGAAGGGAATGGGTTATAACAAGAATGAGATACTGGTAAAAAATGACAATGGTTTGCTAGAGCCTATAGTTTCTAAGAAATGATTAAGAAATATTGGTTTAGGTTATATTACTAGCAAGGTTACCCTTATTGGAAAAGGAACTTCTACTAAACTGGTTGAGGCTTTCTCTTAGTTACCTACACCACGTGATACAAATTTAGATGACTTCCCCCTAGATATTGATGATCTATTTGAAAACAACTCCCTTCTCATGATATACATTACATCCTTTGCTCTAAGCAATTAGCCAATTGAACTACACCTAGTATACCCACAACTTATTAACATGGACCAACAAGGACCACTGATTCTGGATTTATTTGAAAATGATGAAGTGATCTCAAAATTCATGAAACTCCATGACAACCTATCATGGGTAGATCACAAGGAAGGATTCAACATAGAGTTAGATATAGGAACATACTATGGGGAGATGATTGAATCCTTCAATCGCAAAATTGATACAATGCAACTAACATGCAGGTATTTGAGTGAAAACCAAACTATGACACTCTCTAATACTAAAACAGTACAAATAAAGGATGTATCTGAAGTTAAAAACCTCTCTAAGGTGCCCAAGGATGGGGGATTCAATCTCCCCCTTGGTGCAATGCATCCCAAGAATTCAACAATACTAGTAGAAAAGGATACCCCAGTCAATCTAGGAATAGAAGAGGTACCCAAGATCACTTTCTATGTCGAATCTTTGTTGGATGAAGAACTTAAAAACCTAGAAACATCCTTGAAAGAGTGGAGAGATAACTTTGCATGGTCATACATAGGTATGCCTTGGCACAATCTTAAAGTAGTTGTGCATCATTTAACAGTCTATCCCGAAGCCAAGATAGTCAAGAAGCTAAGAAAGATGCACCCTCAAATGGCACTCTTGGAAAAATTAGAGTTACAAAAGCTTCTTGATGTTGGATTTATCTGACCAATAGATTATCTTGAGTGGGTTTCAAAAATGGTACGAGTCTCAAAACCTCCTAGGGGCATCAAAATCTACACTGATTTCAAAGAATTAAACAAAAAATGCCCTAAAGATGATTTTTCTCTTCCCAACATCAACCTCACCATGGACCAAATAGTTGGGCATGAAATTCTATCACTCATGGATGGTTTTTCAGGCTACAATCAAATGATAATCGCTAAGGAAGATCAACATAAAACTACATTTGCTTGCCCATGGGGAACATATTGTTGGGGTGCGATGCCATTCAGGTTGAAGAATGTAGGAGCAACCTATCAAAGAGAAATGACCCTCATCTTCCATGAAATGATTTTAAAAATAGTTGAAGATTATGTGGATGATATTTTTTGCAAAATAAAAGAGAAGAAGCGATCACATAATAGTCTTAGGACCCATCTTTGATAGGCTTGAAGAATACAAGGTATGATTGAATAAAAAAAAGTGTGTCTTTGGGGTTACATTAGGGAAAATTCTTGGCTTTATTGTATTACAAAGAGGGATAGAAATTGATCCAAAAAAGGTAAAATCAATCCTTGAAATGGAACCACCACAAACACTAAAACACATGATAGGATTGTAAGGAATATTGTAGTTGATTAGAAGGTTCACAATGTAGCTATCAGATAAGATCCACCCCTTTTCGTATGTTCTCCATAAAGGGATAACCTACAAGCGGGGTGGCAAGTGTGATAAAGCTTTCCAACAAAACAAAGATGATCTACTAGCACCTCTAGTTCTCATTCCACCAATACCAAACAAGCCATTTACCTTATATATCTCAACAACATTAGCAGCACTAGGAGCTCTCCTCTCACAACATGATGAAAATGGAAAGGAAATGACTATCTACTACATCAACAAAACCATGATGGGCTATGGAATGAATTATTCACCTATTGAGAAAGCATTCCTAACAATAGTTTTTTGCTTCATAAAAAAATAGAAATTGCATGCTATCACATAAAATCAAACTTATTGTGAAGATATACCCATTGAAATACCTATTATCTAAGGAAACTCTCATAGGGTGAATGGAAAAATGGGTGATGATCTTAACTGAATTTGATATAGAATATGTGGAACATAAGGAAATCAAAGGACAAGAAATTATATACCAACTAGTAGAATCACCTATCTATGAAGAAAACCCTTTGATATTTGAGTTTCTTGATGAATTAATATTCCTTATCAACCTTCCACAAATCAGTGGAAAATATATTTTGATGGATCATTCACTCAACATGGATCTAGAGCAAGCATTATTTTCATCACCCCTCAAGTTGATTGTATCCCAAAGCCATACATGCCATCATTTCCTTGCAATAACAACATCATTGAGTATGAATCCCTAATCATAGGTCTGAGGATAGCAGTTCATTAGCAAGTTCAAGAGATGAAAGTTTATGGAGACTCGCAACTAGTTATCAACCAAGTCAATGAGGACTATCAAACTAAAGATGTGAATCTCACCCCTTACAAGAAGATGGTAGAGAAACTCAAAGACCACTTTATAGACATAAATTTTGAGCAAATTCCTCACATGAACAACAAAGCAGCAGATGCCATGGAAACAATTAGATCACTATTGGACATTCCAAACAATGTCCTCCAATGTGAATTCTTGGTAGAAAAAATTCTCCTACCAACTTTCAAAATCCCTAAATCTAAATTTGTGCATGTCATTGTTGGTCCCAAATCCCTATGGTATCATGATATCTTTATCTACCTTAACATAGGAACCCTCGCATCTGATATCACCTCAAACTTTAAAAAGACCTTTGTCAAAAAGGAATCCTAATTTATGATCCTAGGTAAATACCCTTTATCTTTGAAGCATCGAAAGAACATTATTGTGATATATTAACCAAGACGAAGCCTTAATTTCTTTAACAGAAGTACATAATGAAAAATGTGGTTCCCATTCTAGTGGTATGATGTTAGCTATGAAACTATTAAGGATGGGGCACTAGTAGCCAACCATGGAAAAGGAAGCTCATCAGTATATGTAGAAGTGTGTCCAGTGCGAGCAACATGGAGATCTGATTCATCCACCAGCTCAAGAATTGTAACCGATGATCACACCTTGGCCTTTTTCATAGTGGGGACTTGATCTCATAGGAAAAATCACCCCAATGTCATCTAATGGAAAAAACTTTATCATAACCGCCACTGAGTACTTAATTAAGTGGGTCAAAGCCATTCTTATGACCTATATAATGGGGAAGCAGATTGCCAAGTTTATCTTGAATTACCCAATCTACAATTATGGTGACCCAAAAACCCTAATCTTAGACAATGGAACACCCTTTAAGAATTAGGATGTGATAGATTTGAGCCAAATATTCAACATCCAACACTAATTCTCTACCCCATATTATCCCAAAGGAAACGACCAAGCAAAGGATGCAAATAAAACTATCTTGAAAATATTAAAAAAGACAGTCAGTGAAGTGGGCCATGATTGGCATCTATAGCTAAATCTCACTCTGTACGCCTATTGAACCAATATCCACACATCAACAGATGCAATTCCTTTCTCCTTGGTCTATGGATCAGAAGTTATCCTTCCTACTAAGGTTGAGCTTCCATCACTACAAGTGTCACTACACAACTTGATCATTGATCAAGAATATGGAGTATCTCAACTAATTGAACTAGAGTTCTTAGATGAGTGTCATCTCGATGCCCTCAATCACTTGGAAGTATACCAAAACTGACTGAAATAGAGCTATAACAAGAAGATCAAATGTTAGTCTTTCAAAGTAGGGGATCTTTCCCTAAAGCAAAATCAAAATAATCTACCAGATCAGGGCAATAAAGGAAAATTTGAGCCTAACTGGTTGGGTCCCTTCATCATCACAACATGCTATGGATCAAGACCATATCACCTATCAACACCTGAAGGTGAACCCTTGTAGGAACCAACTAAAAACTTGCATCTCAAAAAAAAATTTCCTAGTCCTAAAGGGTGTAAATCTTAAAAAAATAAAAAAAATCATCAAAATCCAAAAAAATGAGAAAAAGGATTAAATTTTTTTTTAAAAATTCTAGTGAAAACCACTTCGGTGGTGCTTTGGGTAGGTACCTTGGTGATAACCTGGCAACTAGGTGCCTCACATAAATCAAGTAGCTCCATCTATTATTTGTCTCTTTTGATCATGTTATTCCTTGTACTAGCATTCATCCATCAACTATCTACATCCTTATCATAACTTGATGTTGTGAAGTATTATATCCCTTCAGAACTACTTGGCATATTCCAAAGGTTAGTTTGTCTTTCCTATATGGAAGTAGTCTATCATGCCATGTTGGGGGAAATTGATTGTGGATCACATCGAGTTCTTGTATATCTTGAGGTTACTGTCTCATTGAAAATCCAAAAAACATTTGTAAAATGTTCATCAAAAAATCCAAAAACATCAAAATCTTGTGTAGCTAAAATCCAAAAACATTCAAAAAGTTGTAAAGGAAAAATCCAAAACATCAAAAATCCCTAAAAAATTAAAACATCAAAAATCCAAAAAATATTTCCTCAGTCGAACTACATCACCTCTAAGCTTGAACATAGGAAAGGCCATCATTGATGTGTCCCTAAGATACCCTAGGTTAGTCCTTTAGGATTCCACCATAATAAACTAACTTTTCTATCACCTGTTCATATGTTCATCCTGTAAGTAGGTTAGTCCTTTAAGATTCCAACATAATAAACTAACTTTTCTATCACCTGTTCATATGTTCATCCTGTACGTAGGTTGAGTCAGTCGAACTACATGATCTTTGTCCCTAAGATACCCTAGGTTAGTCCTTTAGGATTCCACCATAATAAACTAACTTTTCTATCACCTGTTCATATGTTCATCCTATAAGTAGGTTGAGTCAGTCGAACTACATGATCTTTGTGTGTATAATGTAGGAAAGGATTATCTTTGATTAGCCCCTGAGACCCCTAGGATAGGTCTTTTAGTTTAGATTCTCGGTTGAAACTCATTGAAAATACAAAAACAATTGAAATATCTCCAAAATCCCAAAACATCCAAATATTAGAAAATGCCAAAAACATTTGAAAAATGAAAAAATCCAAAAACATTGGAAAAAATTCAAAAAACCCTAAACAACCTCAAACATTTAGAAAACCCTAAACAATCTCAAATAATCGAAAACCAAAAAAATCGCATAAAATTTCAAAAAGACCAAAAACAACCTCAAAATATTTTTAAAATACCAAAAGCATTAGAAAGTATTCTAGAAAACTCAAAGCCATCCATCCCATCTCACTTTCACCCATAATAAACCTCCACCCATAATATATCGAGCATCACCTTCACCCTTTGGCAAGGCAAATAGAAAGCAAGTATAGCAAGTCGTAAAGTGAAACCTAATTGTCAAAATATAAAGTCTAGATCCTAGGTAAATTTTCTAGTGAAGTTTGTATCAAAGACTCATCTTAGCTTCATCATCCTAACATCAAACAACCTCTGATCAACATGTCCTAGGATGTATCCTTCCTACAATGGGCATCAGTATTAGTTATCACTTTAGCTAAATTAAACAAGGTAAGAGAAATAGATAACACTGACTGTTTGTCTCTAATATTTTCTTATGATTTATCTTATCGACCCATTCCAAGAACCTCTCAATGATGTCTATCAAAAATATTTAGAGAGAAAGGAATGGGGCATCAATCATGATATTTTGTTTTTTGTGCTTGTGGATATTCTTGTAAAATAATCTTGGTGCATACTTGCTTGGTTGTGCACGTAGTAAGGTCATTTAGGGTATGTTGTTGACTATTGTGTATGCTTTGGTCTAATATATTTTAAGCTTCTAACATGCATTCCAATAAGGTTTTTGTATGTTAAAAAATGAACAAGAACTATCCTATCTATTTTTCAAGACAAATTCCATTACACTAGATACAACACCATCCTAGTTGTCAATACTTTGATGCATCATGTCTATGTTTTATATCAATCAATAAGGAACAAAAAAATATCCCAATCCTTATATGCGAGCACCTCATCATCCTACATTCATCTTTCATCTTGCATTGTCTCATCACCATCTCTAATAAAGTCTCGATGGATCATGGACTTGTTGGTTCTTTCAAAGCAATCATTAGAATCAACAATTATTCATTATTTATTCTTCTATCTTCTCTCTAAGCTAACCTGGTGTTATGACAGTCAACAAAAATATCATCAATGCATCCGTCCTCCATCCACAAACCATTAACATGCATGCATCTCATAATCATAGCATAATCATAAAGCATCCATCAGCATAATCATTACATATCATATTATGCATTATGCATCATCATTTAAGTTGTGTTGAATAATATACATTTGTTATTCTAAACATCTTAAATCATTGCATGTTATAAAGCATTTACATCCATACATCCATGTGCATACATGATCATCTCATTAATTACACAAAAGGAAATGCATCCACATCATTTTCATCCATAACATTTGCATCGCATAACATAACATCACATATCATGTCATAATCATTGCATATCACATCAACATAAATAAATTTCATCTGTACATAATCAAATATAAGCACATCATTGCATCCATATAGCATAAGCATAAAATAAAGTAAACACATCACATCATAAATTGTTTGTATAGATATCATATATATATCAAAAAATGAATGTCATGGTACAAATTCTAAATCAGTGTATGTATATAAATGGTCAGTACAATATCCAAGAGGGTACCAAAAAGGAGCCCATGAATGTATATTTGTGACAAATAATGTGGTAACAAAATCAAAAAGTGTATGTACATCAAACGGCTAGCCCCGATGGTTGCTACCCTCTTTGACCTACCTCTGAAGTTGATCCTCTGCTCGTGGTCGTGCATCATTGCATTGTGAAAAAATGGGTTGCCTCAATGCCACTAGGTATGTGCAGGATCATGATGGACCAAAAAGTGGCAATATGATGGGTATGTGGATGATGACTATCTTT
>VDFB02000017.1:20956326-20970959 GCA_007258455.2 Sequoia sempervirens
CTCTCTACCTCTCACTCCCTACCTCCATCTCTTTGTCTACATTATTTTTTAATAATAACACAATATATAATATTTATTAAAATATATTAATATTAATATAATATACAATATGCCATATATAATATGATATATATTACAACATAATAATATTAATATTAATATTAATATAATATATAATATTTATATTGTAAAAGTATAATATTATAATATTACACTTTATAAATAACATAATACAATATATATTATATAATAATTTATATGTATTATATATTTGATTACTATAATTCATGTGTTTAGTATAAGATTGAGTGGGCTACAGTTAGAAAGAAATGGCAGACATTATACTAGTTAGATAAAATCTTGATGGATCCTTATTTTAAGATAAAAGATTCTTCCAAACTAAAAAAGGCTTGGAAATAGTTTTACAAATACCTAAACTAGAAAAGTGATTCCTTGTAGCATGGGTTCAGTTTTAGTTCATTATCTATTTGGTGGAATAGAATTGTTGAATAGCAAGGTCAATCACTTGTTGTGGCTTTTCCAAGATATACTTGTACTCTTGTCAATAAAAGGATATGTAAATTTAGGGATCTTTGGGAATTTAATGCTATGGATTTGGTTAAGTGGTAAACCATTAAGAACATTTTTTGTCTTAACAATAAGTTTAAAGACTTTGTCATTTTTCTAAAAGTGTTGGTTCCTATGGATCTAGTTATTAAACTATGTACTCCAATACAATGTAATTTGCTCAAAGGCTAGTGGTGACTATCCAAGTTTCAGTTTGGTAGCTTTCCTTTAAATTTTTTAATCTTAAATTTCTTCATTATTTGTATTTAAATCCTATACTTAATAAAAAATGGAAACGTAAGCTCTAAAAGAAAAAAACTTGGAGAAGTTTAAGTGCTTTGATATGGGAATTGAAAGCTAAAACAAGTGCTGAAGTTTTGGTTTATAAATTACTTTATTGCAAATTGGCTATTAGTGATTGATTGAAATTCATTGTTGTGCAACATGTCAAATATTCATTATGCCACTAAAGGGAAAGCTTAAAAATATTTTTGGGGGTTGTTCATGGGCTAAAAGGAAATGGAATACGATTCTCAAACTCCTTCCTGATATCTTTGAGCATACTGTAAACCAGAAAACTATTATTTTGGGCCTCTATCTTCAAAATAATGTTGTGGTTGACTCTATGAGACATAATTTTTTAAAAATGTATGCAAATGTAGATGTTGAGCAATTTTTTCAATGCATAATTTTCATTAGGAAGGAGATGTTGTGTTGGCATTGATTTGTCATTGATGTCAAAGTCTATGATGGTTTACCATTGGTAGTCATTCATCAAGGTCGGGTCATTCATTATTCAAGGTGCTTCAAATTGGTAGTCATTCATTCACAATACTTCAAGTATTTAATCATTCAAGGGATTCAAGTCATTCATCTCCATCAAGGTATTCATGTCAGTTTTTTCATGTTCATTCACAGTACTTGTTCATACTTTGTCATATCTTTCAAGAAGTTGTGTCAAGAAGAGTAATGTTTCAAGGTTCAAAGGTGTTAATAATGAGGTTTATTCAAAATGAAAACCCTACATAAAAGTTTATCAAATTTGAAGAGTATCACAACATCCTACATCAAACGTGTTAATTTGAATATGAAGTCGGGGTATGGTTACATGGTGGGAATTTTTGAAGAAGCATTAAATTTTCCTCGGGTTATTTATTTGGTTGAAACCCTAACCTAGAAATCTAAAAAAACCAAAAGGGAAATATATATTCTGTTTTATTTTTGAATTGACTTTTTATAGTAGGTTAAAGTCACTTAAGTGACTTTCTTAAGGTTTTAAGTATCATACTTTACCGACCCCTTATGTATGATAAACCTATCGAGCAGGTTAAGGATATTATAAAATTTTCTCATTCAAAAATTGAGGGTTCTAGTTTAAAGTTCTAGTGGCAGAAAAGTTAAATCAAAGGGTTTAGATTCAAATGTTTTAACGGCTATTTAAAGAGTTTGTTTTTTGACAAGATACAAATCGTCACTGCCTTTTTGGAGGTTGTTTCTAATTGAATTTGAACAGTCTTCTCTTTTTTATGATTGGCATGAAATCTTTGAAGGGCTTTTTGCTTTTTGGATTGAGTGAGTTTTGGAAGGTATGTATCGATGAAAGGCAGATTTTTTGTGCAAAAAATAGACTGTCTAATTTGAAATCTTTGTAAACTCAATGTAAGTCTTCACAGTTAAGTAAATTCGGTATGCATATCTTTATATAAGCCTATTCATTAGAAATTTAAGCATGTTAAATGAAGAATTACAAATTTTGTGAGTATATGGAAAGTTGAGGATGAAAGAGAAGATTAAGAACTTCCCATAATTGTTATGAAGGAGACTGTGAACTTCCTATAGCTACTTTGTAATGAAGATAGACAACCTCCTGTGCTTGATAAAATAGACCACACCAGATAATTAATGTAAGAGAATGGTATTTAAATATTCTCGAAGTAGAACATTATCAGCTTTGGTATTATGAAGTTATATAAGAAAAGATTGTAGGTGGTTTTGGTAAGGTTTTTGGTTGAGCGGTGTGGTAATTGATTTTGTTTTGAAAAGAAAGGTGATGATTGCAAAATTGAAAAAGAATAGTGATTGAGCCTTTTGAATTTGGATGTTTAGAGATTGTGAATGCAGTATACCTTGTTCAAGAATAGGGAATTCAAAATTGTATGTGTATGTGTGTTGAGTCCTGAAATTTTTTTTCTTTTGTGACAAGTTGGGAGTGATAAGGTGTGTCAGTGTGTATAAGAGTTATAGAATATATCTATAACCTTTGTGTTTCAATGTAAGAAAAGTGATACTTTGAATTGATCTTCCTATATTTAGATTGGAGTGATAAGGAGTGGGTGCTCCTATCAGCTTTTTTTTTGCCAGTAAGGCAGGTGTTAGTGAGACATATTGTGAGATAGCCAGTGAGGCCTATTGTGTTGTCAATGAGACACATAAATTGTAAACAAAAAGTTTGGCTAGTGAAGCCTAATAAATTATTATTTCAAGAGTGGTTTTTTCACCCTATTTAGGGTTTTTCCACATATAAAAATTGGTGTCTGATCTCTCTTTTATATTGTGAGTTTTGATTTGTATATCGCATTGAAATTTGCACATTTTTTATTGTTTATTAAATATAAATATCCAAGTTTTTGTGTAAACAAGGAGGTTAAGAATTTGGGATTGATTTTATCAGACCACTGATTCCCCACTGCCCCACCACATCCCCTCCTCTTAGTGGTCATGTACTCCAATAGGAGAAATGTTAAAGTTTTACTTTGATATCATCTTCGAAATTGTCTTTTTATGCTCTCAATTGCAGGGGTCCCAAAGGAAAATGTAATAATCAACAATCACTTGCATAGGATAAAGTTACAATTGTTGCAGCTACATGAAAATGATCCTGTATGTTCCAAACAACTTCAAAGCATGGTTAAATTCAGAACCTAAGGCAATGTATTGTGTTGTATGGGGTATATCCTGATTGTTATCATATAGTTTTGATGGTTTCTAATCTTGTTTACTTGTGTGGCAGCCTGTTGATTGCCCATTTATTATTTTTATATGTAATTTTCTGCATTGATTCAGTACAAAAAAAAAATACAAATAAAACCTAAGTTCAAAGTACATTCTCCAAATATGTCACCTCCATAAACCCTTTTGAAAGTTATGTATACATAGATGGTAAACTCATTTAAAATTGAATATATTTTATGTACAACCTTATTATATCCTCTTACTTTAAATAGTCAATAGAAAAACTAAATTATGAACCGTAATTGACAAATCTCAATGGTTGGTACTTGAATTATACATATCATATTCTTTATACATCCAACAAATTCTATCATGTTTCCATTTTGTAAAAGTCTGAGAGTATTGTTTTATTAAGAAGACTGTAGCTTTGCAAGCATCGTAGTTTTTGCAGGTAAAATCCCTCTGCAGTGGGGTATGGCTCTGGATATGTATCAATTGGAACGAATTCTTTGATTGGTGTATCGTAGACATCGAAAGGTTTCCCTGGGTGGAGGTTCTATGACTATTAACAAATGAACAATTAATGATGTTTGGATATGGATTGAAATGTTTGCAAAAACAGAGGTAGTGGGGCTCGAATTTTCTGTCGCGCATATTGCACAGTATTTGGATGACATTATTTGAGTTCGATGGGAAATAATGGTGTGGTTGGTATAGGTCGATTCCCTTAGACTATTCTCATAGAGTATTTGGGAGGAGACAATAGGTGTTTTATCTAACGACATAGAGCTATAGAGTCTGATGAAAGTCAAGATAAGGTATTGTTTTATTAAGAAGACTGTCAAACTGTAGACATCGAAACGTTTGTCTGGGTGGAGATTATATGACTGCTAACAAATGAATAATTAATGATGTTTGGATATGGATTGAAACGTCTATGGAAACAAAGGTAGTGGGGCTCGAATTTTCTGTCGCGCATATCGCATGGAGTTTGGACGACGTTATTTGAGTTGGACACGAAATAATAGTATGGTATAAAAGAAATGGACTTTAGAATGGATAGGTCTTATGGAAGAGATGGATTAAGGACCACAAATGTCAAATCATTTAATTTTTATAAATGTCAATTTATGACAATTGGAAATTTTTTTTTTTTCTGGTCTGTTAAAAATAAAATTGAAAAACATCTAATGAAATTTTGAGTTTTCTAATCTTAAGGGGAATGGACTTATTCCTTCCCATTTATTGTAGCAATAATTTTGCCCTATTTCTCTAACTTTGCAAGAAGGATGGTAAAGGTTTTAGTTAGACATACCCCATGTAGAGAAGTGGATTCTACTGTGTGTCTTATTGCATAGCCATGTCATGGAGATAAAACTCACATAAATGGCTTTTCAATTTAGAAGTGGATTCTTGATAAAAGTCTGAGAGTATTGTTTTATTAAGAAGATTGTAGCTTCGCAAGCACTATAGTTTTTGTAGGTAGAATCCCTCTGCAGCGGGGTGTAGCTCTGGATATGTATCAATTGGAACGAATTTTTTGATTGCTGTATCGTAGCCATCGAAAGGTTTCCCTGGGTGGAAGTTTTATGACTTTTAACAAAAAAACAATTAATGATTTTTGAATATGGATTGAAACGTCTGCGGAAACAAAGGTAGTGGGGCTCGAATTTTCTTTCCCACATATTGCACGGAATTTCGGGACGACGTTATTTGAGTTCGACAGGAAATAATGGTGTGGTGTAGGTCTAATGGAAGAGATTGGATTAATAACCACAAATGTCAAATCATTAAATTTTTATAAATGTCAATTTTTGATAACCGGAAATATTAAATTTTTCTATTCTATTAAAAAGAAAATTGAAAAACATCCAATGAAATTTCAGTTTTCTCAATCTTTTTTATGAAGATTTTATTGCTTAATAATGGAAAATGGAGTGTCATCTAAAATGTCAATTTAATAAATCTTACATATTTTTCTCCATAAGCTCTTGAATCTTATCACAATGGTTGGTTATTTGAACTTCTACAAAAGATGGATTGCTAACCTATAACGCCCCCCACGGATTCCAAAGAAAATAGCATAAAGTAAAAAATTAACTGAATAATAATTTTTTTTTAAAGTCATTCGATTACACAAACACTCTAAGGATTCCAAGACGATGTTACTTAAACATTTACAAATAAGATCATCATGTCATAATATCAAATTCATAAAACATAATAACATATCACGTTCGTCAATGATCCAATTTCATAAGATTTATAAATTCAAGTTACATAACCAGATTACATCAACTGAGATTATAATGAATCTCAAATCATCATAATGTTATTACTTAAGTTCTCTTATAGTCAACAAGAGAATGTACAATAAGAATAAAGGTTATATATATCATTTTGTCAGCTTCGTTCACGAGTACGCTCAGCTTCGAACATTACAAACACTAAAGGATCAAGAACCTACTCCACAAACAAAGTTATCCAAGTAGCAAAATTTGTAAGAGGACCCAATGAAGGTAATAGCATGGTTTCCTCTCAATCACGTGGAACCTGAAGGTCCACTCCCTCTGTGCTAGGAGATAATGACAGGTCCACAAACAGAAAAACATACAACAAAGAATAGACATTATAATACATGGTTGACAACATTTAATGACATAACAGTATCTTAATTATTTGATCACAAATATTCTTTCAGAAGCAACAACAATAACATAGGTAACTCTACATAAGAGACCACATACACGCTTCAGGATAGAGTGTCATCACATAGTAGTTCTACATTACCCTGGTGAACCTTCCTAGACTATCGGCCTTCAACCAGAGTTACCTTGGCAATCTCTACCAATTCCTGACCCCTAAACAAACTCATGGGGAGTCGAGTTACCTTTCAGGAAGACAAGGTAGATGACTAAGCCTTTCCAGGCCTTCTTAACCTACCCTTAATCTTTACAAGCATTAAGGCACTAGGTGAGGAATTCCGTTAGTCTTTATTATTTAATGAACCCTAGGTTTATTTATTAGAGTTTTCACCGAATTACAAAAACCCGTGATAGGTTACCCTGACAACCACTTAGGGTTTCAACCCCTATCGTAAGCCACTCTTCCTATAAACATGACAAAACATCAAAATACCAAGGGTAGCCAACATACATATGAAACAACGCCATAATAAAACATATCTCATTCATGGTCCAATCATGGAACAGTTCAAGCACCTCAAGGGTGACAAATAACTTTTGCATGGCCAAGTCCTAAATTAGATCAAGGTATATAAAACAACAATTAAACATTAAAATCTCATACCAAAATCAACCCTCTAGCCTCAGGAACTAAAAAGGACTCATAACTCAAAGTATACTCATAATTTAAACTGGCACAAAACTTCCCATCATAAACTATCATCAAGACAACTTCATGGACCAAAAATTACAAAAGATAATCCATTATCTCAAAAAATTATTACCATACTACAAAGGACACTTGTTATTACTACTATTACTACATTGTTGTAAAGGCACAAGGTGGCACTTGTTTAATTTCAATCAATCAAAATTAATTATTTTCTTTTCAATATCATATTTTAATTCTCTTATAGTAAAATTGTTGATTTTTAACTTTTCTAATTTTTTAACATTATTTTGATTTTTAACTTATTTTTATGTTAAACTTATTAATTTTTTATAATTTTTTGAAAATTATTGTTTAAATAATTCATATGTCTGTTTTAAACATAAAAATATAATAATGAAAAAGTACATATGAAATATATTTCTCAAACTTAAAAATAGAGTGTAAGATATGCCTAATAATAATCCCAGCACCTGCAGTTGCATTAATCAAACAAGTAATTTTGAGTACACTGTTTTTTTTTATTTCAAATCAAATGAGAGATATAAGTCTGGAAAGTTCTTTTGGATTGAAAACAAAATTATAATCTCTCTTCTTTAAACTTTTGAAAATTTCAGCAAAATTATAATCTCTCTTCTTAAACTTTGAAACTTCAGCAATTTGAATATATTACAAGGCATACAAACTTGCGAGTGGCATATTATATTGGAGGAAAAGCAGTAAAAGATTGGAATGAAGCAACGTTGAATCAGGCATCTCAAATTAAATTTAAATATAACATACAGTGGGATTTAAATTATAAATTACTTATTTTCTATTTTGGTTCTAAATGGTGTGGGATCACATTATGGTTATGAACAATACTGCAGGTGTTTGTGATGACTCCTCAAATTTTATTGGATGGCTTGGTTTGTAATTCATTGAAACTAGGTATAGTCAACTTCTTGGTCTTAGTTGAGTGCCATCAGACATGCAAAAAACATCCATATGCTAAAATTACCAGACTAAGTGATGATGTTTGTTTTAAATAATTAGCTAAAATATGAATGTAAAGAGTGTATGTAAATAACAAGTTGTATAAGTCAGAAAATGTCTCAACACAATCCCAAAATATTTGGAATGGGTGAATCATTCGTCACTTAAAAGGGTGAGTTTACTATCTGATTTAGGAATGTAAAAATAATGTAAAGGACTATTATCAAATTTAAGAGACATGCTTCTTGGGATCTCAGCTTTCTAGCTGGTATGGATACACATTATAAATTTAGGATTATCTGTGACTGGACCCGTTAAGAATTTTGTAATTACAGGATCACTGTCTGTGCATCATCTTATAAATCTATTGTTTTCTGGACTGATGTTGATATGGGAGTTCTTAGGCCTTTATCCTACCACTTTTTTTTTTTTTTGACCTACCACTTCATGTCGTGCTCCTTGGTTTCTAGACATTAATTCTCTATTTGTTTAAGGGTGATGCTTAAATGATCATCTCATTTCAAACTGCTTGAGATTTGTTTCTACCCATAACAGAGAAGAAATAACAGAGCAGGATACTTCTTCTCTCATGTATTTAAAAATCAGAAAAGGATTCACTACATTTCATAGGGTTACCCTCAGTATAGGGAAAATAAGTTAAGAATACGTAAGTGAATAGAGGCTATTTTTTATTTACCAAATTTGCAATGAATTTTAAGGAAAAAGTGTAGAGGTGAAAAATGGGTGCCAAGAACAAGAGTAGTTGGTGATTAATCGCCTTATGTCTTAATAATAATTTACTGACTCATTCCCTTCTTTTCCTAATATAATACAATACACTTTGTTTTTCACAATATAATTATGAACTATGAAGTATATATTTCATGGAAGTAAAATATTAAATGTTTAAATTAGGATACTATTATCTATTTAAATTTATATTTATTTTCGTAGGGGTTTTTCCAAGAGATGATTGTGACAAATAAATCGCTCAACATGAAGATATCTTGGATGCTAAGGTAGATGTAGTGACCCTTCAATTTTTTTGAGAGCAACTAGTAATATTTTCTTTACTTATTGGACCTTTTTTGTAATTGCACTTGTAATTAAACAAGTCTATACAGTGAAGGATAGGCATGAGTTCAATTCATTTGTAAACACTTCTAAACAAATAACTAAATATTGTTCCTTTCCAAGTCAACATCAACCCTTCCAAAAAAATTGTTTTCTCTACCCCAATTTGTGAAAAACAAAGCAATTAGAGAAAATATTGAATATTGGCTTGAGAATTTGGATTTGTTTTGTGCTTAAAAAGTATGGTTTGAACCTATTTTGATTTGAAATGCAATAATTGTGCTCTTGAAACTAAGAATATCATCAATTGCTTAGACTTCTTCCTTATCATTCTTGTTTCACATTAAATGTATATAGGATATTTAATAAAATTTGTTTTTAGCTCTTTATATTATTTAAGATGGGAAATTGGAGATGGATTTACTGATTACTATAACTAAACCTCTTCTCTGATGAAATCTCTGCATGCATTCATTCCTTCACAAGTCTCAGTATGATATTTTCCATGCATTATTATGTTGTTTGATCCAACTCTCACTTGCAACACTGCCTTTTTGTGTAGTGACATAGCTTCCTTTTGTTACTTGCATGATTTACTTTGTGCTAAATTGTGAAAATTGTTTCCTTTTTCCTTTTTTTCATGTCACATGGCTTGATCATACAATTTTTTCTATGCTAACATTCCTCTAGGTTAACTTGTTTATCTATCCTCAAACAAATTTATTTTAGGATTAGAGTTTCCCTTCCTATAAATTGACCTTGCTAGGAATTCTCAACAAAGCATTCAAAATTTCACACACTGGGCATCCCCTTGTGCACTGCTCCATTTGGCTATGCATATAATCCATATGCAACTTTTCCAATATCCTAGTTGCATATCCTGACTCTAAGCTCCTCTATGCCACTCTATTAAAACCCACACTTTTGCACAATGGCTTAAACCTATGGGGTCCAAATGACCTCATCCTCTCTGAATCAAAGGAAATAGCCTGGTGCTTCACCTTCTAGGAGATGGAACACACAAGGATGCAAGGAATCCTCTTCCTATTTCGCTCTTAGTTCATTCAAGGAAACTCTATAGATCTCAACCTAATGATTGAATTGAGAGAAGGGGTTGTTACAAGGTCTTCTTGGGTGTGATTAAAAAAAGGGGGGGCTTCACCACTAAGCAAAGGCTTAGAAAGAAGGAAATGAAAATGATATGCAAATCTAGCTATGTAACCTAGGAAATAAAACTTAAAATCACAATAATAAACTGAGAATGAACAGAGGGGAACCTCAAAAACTAAAGATTCTTGAAACAAGGTCTATAATCCCGAAATTATGACTTTTGATGTGAACTGGGACTCATACACCAAACTGGGTGATTTAGTCCAAGTTTAGGTTTTTAGGTTAAATCTAGAATCTACACTGGTAAACCAAGATCTATAGAAAATGACTGAAACTTGTGGTAATATTGGAACTCATACACCCAAGGTGGTGATTTAGTCTGAATATTAGGGTTTTTTTTTTAAACTGATCTGGTATCCTCTAACTATGATCTTTTGTAGCTTTTCTCCCATCTGATCACTTAGTCTAAAACTTCAAATTTTGGCCTATAGGTGACTTTCCATGAAGATGACAAGTTCTTAACAACTTTGAAAACTTTCTTCAATCTTACAACTTAGTCTTAAAAGGATCTTCAAGCTCAAAACACCTAGATCTACAATCACACATGTAGAGGAGAGAAAAAATATTTTCTTTAGTGGATAGGGGTTTTCTTTGGTCAAACCCCGTTTTGGTAAATAAGCCTTGAAATAAAATAGAAATATAATGAAGGAATGATGAATGAACAATATGTAATGTTGCAACTTAGCAAACCCTTGGAATAAAGGTTGCAATCTTGTACGAAATGGCTAGCATGAATGTAGATCTTGACACTTGTTTGAATGTTATGAATCTTTACATGAATGATTGATTGAATGATGAAAACCTACATCACAAATGTTAGCTCAAAAACACACATGATGCATGATGACTTTGACATGATGCTTGAATCTTGAATGTAGCTCTAAAATGCTTGATAATCAGCTCTTGAATGCTCTTGAAGTCTCTTGATCTCATAAACTTGATAGGATACTTGCTCATGAAAATTTTTAGGAGAAATCATGTGAAATAACCTTGTATTTAAACTTGTTTATGCCAAATTTCCTGAAATTACAACATGACAAGCTGATATCAAATCCAGGAGAATAAAATCCTGCCAAGAATTGAATTCAAAATAGGTCCAAGCTAAAGTGGGACTCATACACCACTTGGGGTGATGAGTCCTGGTAGCCTAGGCTTGGGACACAAATTTCAAGAAATGTTAAGTTCTATGCCAAATTCAGGATCAAGCTTTAAAACTTAGGTGTGACCCATATGCCCAAGGTGGCGTATGAGTCCCAAATCACTAAATCTATGACACATAACCCAATAACTTGAAATTATGATTGGTCATTAGATAAATTTCGGGATTATCCTTAGAGAAATGTATTGAATAAGGCTTGTGGATGCAAAATAGGACCAAGTAAGGCATAAAGAAGCCCAATTTCAGTAGGGAGGTCCAAAAAAGCGTGAATATTTAAAGGGATACAATTTTCTACAGGGGTGGATCAAGCCTCAACTGTTTGTCCAAAGTGATGTGGATCAGATCTAAGTAGCTTGTCCAAAAATGTTTACAAGTAGAACATGATGTCCACTATGCAAACCAAATGCACACTCACAAGAGCTAGTGTAACCTCATGTCCTCCGCTAGGTGAGCCCCCAGATACACATACGCACATGTCTGGTACATGGTCACACAAACAAGCAAGTGGCTATGGGAAAGCCATGCATAAGTTTGGCTCCCATACACTAACCATACCGAAGCTATACCTCCTAATAACTTTGATAAGGTGCCACACAACATGAATAGTAGAGTATATGAGGCAAGCAAATCTTTGTATGCTAACACCCATGAACAAATAGGATGGCTCCACAAGCAAGCAAAGTGTTTTATGCAAGGTAGCCATATAATAGTTATTGTAAATACAAAATAGTGTAAGGTACATTCAAAGGAGTTTTGCTTCTAAGTTCATGTAAGGTCTCAGCTTAGGGAACATCGTGCCTAATGTCTCCAAGAGAGGACCAATCGAAGAATAGAGGATTCATAACTTAGGGGATGTAGTGTGCCGCATCAAACCACTAAAAGGAATATAATATGATAAGCTCGAGATCACACTCTTGAGGGGCGCCACACCCTGTCATGTCCCCTTCTAGTTGACATCTCTCAGAGCACACAATTAGCCTATTATGTGACCCTCGTAGGATGATAGGATGGATAGAGGGTCTTGATGGAGCTTGGCTCAGCTTCAGTTGTTAGTATTTGATCAGTTGGCTTTCGTTCGGGCTCATTCAGACACTTCTAGCCTAAGTTGCTATTTTTAGCAGTATTTGGCACTCAGCATGGGACCCCTGCTATTTTTAGCAGTATGGATTGATCACGTGCAGAATCACTTCCTTATTCGTCAGCTTCAGACGGCACGAGCATCGGGTGTATATTAAGAGAGATATTAATATTTAATTGAATTAATTAAATATTAATTAACTGGAGTAGATAATATAAAGTTGTAATATTTTAATATTGTGACTTAAGTGATTTTAGCTAAGGGGTCGCCCATCATGGAAGGGGCCATTGGTGATATTAAATTATAATAAAAAATTTGGCTAGAGACTATTGAATTAATTAAACAAGAGAAGTCAAATTTTTAATGATTCCCTATCTTTAAGGAAATCGCACTTTTCATGAGTATAAGGCTTTTGCTTGGAAATTCGAGCCATTATGATATTGTGTATTGAAAATTGATCAAGTCTTGACTAGAGCATGGAAGCCAAGGGTTTCAGTCTTGAAGCATTGGGGAACGAGCCATCTCCAGTGAGAGCGATTCAGAGGGTGTGAGATATCATCCGATTTATTGCCAGGTAGAGGGATTTCTTCATTCAGAAGAAATTACAAAGAATTCAAAGATCATCTATCTTCAGAGTTTTTTATTAGGTTTTCATTCAGAAGCATCTTACAACCAAAGTGCATATTTTACTGAAGTCAGGGAATCTACAGAGGGCCGTACTTTTCATTTAATGCTGCTGCTATAGCCATACCTTATACAGCAGATCTGTACCACTCAAAAGGCTGTACCTTTCAACCAATGCAAATCGCCTTCTCTTTTCATCATATGGTTTCATTTCTAGAGGCGCCTATCTTTCTGGATCATTCTGCAATCATTGCACAGAGGGAGAAGCAATCATTAGTGAAGTCGTACCTTTATTTGTCTTCTTTTAGTTGGCAGCAATAACCAAGTTTTATCATAAAAATATCATTGCCTTTTTGCTTGCATGCACCTGGATCTTATTTGTAATCATCTTAGAAGTTAAATAAATAGACTGGCAATTGGAGATTCAATAATTTCTATCATTTCCGGAGTTGTGTTATTTAATTTGAATTTATTCAGTATTTCCTTT
The DNA here is from genome assembly GCA_007258455.2 of Sequoia sempervirens. Taxonomy (NCBI): domain Eukaryota; kingdom Viridiplantae; phylum Streptophyta; class Pinopsida; order Cupressales; family Cupressaceae; genus Sequoia; species Sequoia sempervirens. Next base: position 20,969,767 of record VDFB02000017.1, read on the forward strand.
CAAAATCGCAATTTCTTATTTCATGCAAAAACATCAAAAAAATCAAAATCCATCAAAACAAACAAAAACAGTCAGAATCAGAAGACAGGGGAAAACTAGGGTTTCTACACACCCAAAGTCACCACAAAGTGAAAGATGCATTGCATGAAGTAAGCATACCACACAATGAAACATGAGTTGTGAAATGCAAAAGAATAATGGAAATGTATGCCCCCACTTTAAAGAAATTACTAAACACCATGTTGTGAGCAATTACTTTAAAGTAGCAAATGATAAATGCTAACAATAAAGAGGACATGAGAGCTTATTCAGAAATCCCCATGCCAAGTCATATATTTTCAAATAAAGCTATGTCATGAAAAGGTGTTGCCCCCAAAATGAAATCCCATAATCACATAAGGGATCCATGGATTTGGGGTTACTATGTCTTTGCTACAATGTTGTTATAGAACTCAAAACCGTCATCATTCCCCAAATACTCATGAAACAAGAAGAATGACACAAAGAGAGTGAAAAAATAAAATCTTTCAGGTAAACATGGAAGAGACATGTTGCTACAGCCTACCATAGCATAAAGTTGGCTAGAGATAAAGGGATCTCAAAGCTATGGATCGAAGGGGACTCCCTTAATATTATTAATTATCTTAGGAAGAGTTATCCCCCATCATGGACTATTGAAAACTTCATTTTGGATGCCCTTGATTTGTTGAGGGATTTTGATGAAATATATATATATATATATCCCATGCATTTAGAGAGGCAAATTGGGTGGCTAATTGGGTGGTGAATCTTGGGGTGACGTCAACAAGGAATTGGGAGGAAAATGATGTCCTGCCCTTTGAGTTAATTAATTTGCTCCATAATGACAAATCTTAGCATGTTGGTGTTTGTCGTCTCTTCGACTGAAGTCTTGTGTGGTTATCATGGATATATCTGGTTGATTAGAGACTCTGCGTAGGTGATGATTATTGGAATTTGTGGGCATTCAAATTCAAGATCCATGAGCCTCCTTTCCATTATTGTCCTTAGTACTACACTTGGCACTTGGCAGACATGCACGCTTTCCAAGTGTTTGTTTCCCTCTTTCCTTATTGTTTATTCACAATTGTATGTGGTTTCTCTTTGCATTTGTAAAGATTTTGATGATGGGTGGGGATAGGTGCAGAACGAAACTGCTTTCTTGTGACGACTTC
>VDFB02000017.1:20971059-21003824 GCA_007258455.2 Sequoia sempervirens
CTTATGTTACAAATTATGGGATAATGATCAGATAGTGTAACAACAAGATGCACTTGAATATATATAATCTTGTTGGATCTTGAACCAAAGGCAAGATAGGGGAAATATAAAATCTGTCCAACCTACTCAACTTCCTGCCCTCTTCCATTCTACAATTAGACCATGTAAACCAATTAATTGATTAACTAGAAAGCATGTCATGAATAGGATCCATGACTTCCAATGAATTTTGACAAAATAACTGGTTGTCAAACTCTTCAAAGCTAAGATTAAATTGTCTGAACCAACTATGATCATGAGGGTGTTCAACCATATTGAAATCGCCCCCTAAAATCCAATCAACATTAGGAAGGTTATTAAACATTGAATTCCAAAGCTCAATTCGATCTTTAGCAAGATTGGGAAGATAAATTGAACAAAACCTAATGAGATGATTGTAAATTTTTTTTTTCTTTAATATTTTCTTTGGTTTTCAGCCCTTGCTCTTTTTTGCTTTAGGATGAGTCTGCACCCAAAGGGTGAAGACTTCTCCTGCATAAAGGCATGCAATATGCCACGTGTTGGCTGTGTGACTTTATATACATATTGCTTTTCTTTCGGACGTGAACTGGGGTACATGTTAGCTTGGTGAGGATTTTCTTTGGAACTATTCTCACAAGTTTGAGGTTGCTCGCTTGATTGACATGTCATCTATTTGTGTCAGGTAGTTTGTTTTTTGCGGAATGATCTTTTGGGTGGAGTTTATCGGGAAGCATGATGGGCGTCTTACTTTTGGGGTGGAGCCTTCGAGTCGGCATTATCAACCTTCATAGTTGATCGATCAAATTTTTTACTAGGCTGTGTTAAAATCTGATTGTTTTTGGATAGCTATCTTTGCTAAAATATTTGAAGCCATTAATAAAGTAGTTGAGACTTAATGAGTGAAGATTGCTGCGATCTAATCAAGATCTAAGATCATATTGTGACCTATCAAGTTCAGGTATCTGACAGCTTTTGCTTCTAGAATGTTTGTGGTGGTGTCCTCTTCTTCTAGCTATAAATAGGGGTTGCCAACTTTGAGTTAAAAAGTTTTTGAAGTTTGGTTTCTAGATTTTAGCTATTGCTTAGAAAGTCTTTTCGAAGGATATAGATATTATTACAGAGTTCTATTTTCTCAGAATTAGGAGGGTCTTACAAAATACTACTATTCTCTCTGACATGTTATATTTAATTCAAACTATCATCAAATTGACATTTGACCTTTGTTTTCAGTTTATATATCATGGAAGTTTGATCTATTTGGGATAAATCTTTGAAATTGTGCATGCTATGACCTTTGTCAAATTTCTTTTTCATATTTCACTTATATTGAAACCATTGTGTTAAAAGTTTAAGTTGGTAGGTCAGATAACTAATTTACATGTCGTTAAGCTTCTATGTTGAATGCTAGCTTTTAGAAATTGGATCATGTCTATTAAACTCTTCCATTTTCTGTAAAGGGTATGCCATTTTCCATATTTCAATGTAAAGGAAGAAGGATTCTGTAAATTTATGAATATTTTTGTTAGTCTTTAGAGTTTTCTTATGTCTGATTGGACCTTAATGGGTGCTTCCCATGGGAAGATTTAAAAGAATGCATTGTGCTTTTCTCTAGCCTTTGCTGCTTGTTCTCTTCCTAACAATGATAGGTCTACGACATTCTGTGTCTATCATATCAGTTATAAGGAATAGTTAAGGTTTGAAATATTTTAAAAGCTTTGACACATCACCATTTTCATGTTTTATTTACGTTTATTTCTACCTTTTTCCCCCAAACACAAAGAAGAGCCGGCTTTCTATAAAAATCCCGAAAGTCATTTAGCGAGGCACAAGTTGGTCCCCTACTCACTGATCAACACTGATTATTAATAAAAGTGAGGGCCCAAACATAGTTATGAGAGGGATCCTTGCCTTTACTAATAATATATTTAACAACCCATGGAGCAAGTCCAATAGTAACCCCGCCTTTGCCATCATGATGGGATGTATACAAAAACCTAGCATCTCTCTAGGTATTGTATAGCAATGCCTCAAGCTTAATATTGCTGACTTTAACTTCTTGGAGGAAAAATACATCTAGCTTCCATTTCATGACCATATCCTTCACCTTATACTTGCGAGGAGGGAGATAAATCCCTTGCACATTCCAAGAGAGGATTCTATAATTCATGATGAGAAAGAGAAGGGTCATTAATTGGCCCAGTAGTATACTGAAACCATTATCAAGAGTCAATTCAGAATCCTTGGCCTCATGGTCTTTATAGGTAGAAGAAGGAGATTTGGATAGATAGTGGGAGAAAGGGGAAGGGGGCGAAGATTATTGAGAACGTGATTGGGGAGAAGAGTGGCAATGAGAGGAAGAAACAAGAGTGGAAGAGATAGATGGCTCTTTCCTTTTTCTAACTAATGTCCAACCATCTACCATGACAACAACCTTAAAAGAAAGGGCAAATTCTTCATACGTCCTTTGTTTGCTAAATTCCCAATACATTGATGAGACCTTGGTAAAACGTGCATAAACTCTCTTTGAGTGCTGCTAATTTTTTTATTCGGGCTAAATTTAAAAAAGAAACGCCCATAAATCTCCGAAGTGAAAGTTAAGTCTGAAAATTAAAGAAAGAATAGATAGATGGAATGTACAATAGGTAGCAGTGTCATTTTCTTCTGCAGCTTTTTTCCTACGATTGTGAGATTCCCTTTTCAACTTTTTATCAAGTGGCCTTGTGTAATGTCCTTCCCATTTCCCCTGTGGTTGATTGTAAGGTTGTGAAGCAGACATTAATAATGTCCAAATATGTAGAGGATACTCGCATGCTGTATGAAGCGGACTCCTTGTGTTCGTATATAAAATCATTACCCACCACATACTTCACTTGTGCGTACCGCTACAGTAATATATTACACAGAGATACCCAGTGTTTAGGTGACGCGTCCTTTTACGGATTCCCATAAAGAAGGAGTTTTCTGAAAATTGCATTCAAATGCCTGATACACTCAACTGGAACCTTTACTCAGCATAAGACATCGTCATAATTACCTTGAACGTCTAGGAACCTAGGCTAATATATGTAGCTCTCATATTAACAAAATAGGTAGCTTCCAAGTTAGTATCACCCGACATAACTCTCGTATTGTTCGGAAAATGATGTCTCGATCCCTCCACTTATGTACAGTGACATTGACATTCATTGACAGAATGCACCAAATTCATGCTCCTCTTGACTACATGAATCTTACTATTGCCGAAGAAAAATAATTATTACCAAGTAGAAACTGTGGTAATTTTTTTTTTCCGCAGTAAAAGTGAATTTGATGCTTGAACAACTCTTTGTTCCTCTCTAGCTTAGCTTCTGCTCTTATTTAATGCCACATTTCTAAGTTAAAGTCTCATGTGTATGAGTGTCATTTGAAGAAGGGACTCTGTATGAAAGCTCCAAAGAAGTGGGCAATACCTTAGAAGTCGTAGATTTATTTCAGAAAGTGTACTTTCATGTGTCGAGCGTGATTTTGAAGCCTAATCACCCCAGTGACATTCGGTTTGAAGGGTTTCTTTTGCAGCAAAGCTTCCAGGTACATGCTTATTCGTAAATTTATTTTTCCAGTGTATCAATATAGCTTGCTCTGCCGTGACGTTGAACAGGGCACTGCTTTGTCTATTTATTATTAGGGTTATATTGGTCTATATCTTTGTGTACAATATACATTTTCAGGCGAAATCATTCTATTTTGTGCTTTAAATTCAAGTGACTCTGCCTTTAAAGTTGTCTGAGCGTTGGTTTTGCTAAGTACAAAAATGAGAAACTCCATAATTGTTACATTAACTTACTGTAAATGCCAAAAGGTATATGGCAAAGTTTATTGTGTAATTCTTACGTTAATTAGTAAACCCTTGAGGCGTGGAAAGCTTATGATAGCGGCTCCTGCAACGGCAAACACTGGGACGGGTGAACAGGGACGAACCGAGAAGGAACCACCAAAAGCCCTAGGCCAAATTTGCGGCCGTGAATCTGCTGCAACGGCGAAACAAAGACATTCAGAAGCGCAGCCCGCCGCTGGGTCCCAAACTGGGTTAAACCCACGTGCCTCTGCGATGAAAGAAAAAAAAGCACGGGAAAAAGCAATATTGGAAGAATCCGATGCCATAGTCCAGACTACGGCTGCTCATGTAGACCAGCCCTACAACGGTTCTGCTGTGCAGCTAAACGACACAAATACCCTTGAATCCTTAGCGGCTGGGGCCCACAAGGATAACACTAGCCTCTCTTACAGCAGACACGAAACACTTCAAAAGATTGAAACGAGGATTGGCTCGCCCACCCAGCCAAATGACCCCCCTGGAGGTAAAACTATTTCCTTTGAATTCCCAGACGACATTGTAAATGTCATAAATGATTTCAAAGCAAGATCTATTATTCTGTTTTTTCTCAAAGGCATCCCTTCAGAGCAAGATTTCTTCAAATGGACCCGTACAAATTGGGAACAGAAGCGATGGATAATAGAATCTTTCAGGGGGCTTGGTAGGGGATACGTGGACTATACTTTTGTGGACCCAAACCATGCCAGAGCAGCCCTTCACTATGGCTCATGGATAATTTGTGGGCAAACATGTTATCTTCAAGCCTGGGACATTGACTTTCACCCAGAAGGGATATCAAAATCCAAGTACCCCATGTGGGTGGAACTGCCTCTTTTGAACTTAGCCTTCCGTCCATATCTGCATGACATAGCAGCTCAACTGGGAAGGGTTATCTGGTGTAAGCCACACTTTGATAAATGGACCAGTTTGAAAGTACACCCCCGACTTTGTGTAGAAATGGACTTAACCTATTCGCTCCCGGATTCCATCAAGCTCATAGGCATTGGTTTTGAATTTACTCAATGAATCACTTATCTTAACAAACCGAACGCTTGCTTCTACTGCCAAAAGGAAGGACATCTCATACGAGATTGTCCTCATCGCAAACCTCGACAACCTCCCTCCACACCCTTCGTCTCTTGACCACCCAACCCACCTATTGATGACCTTCCTAAAAACCCCACGCCACCCCTCTCGCATCTTTCTCCTTCTCCACCCTCCCCTCCTTTCCCCATGCCTAACCCTAATGCTCCGTATCCTTCTCCTCTCCTTGCTGCCAATACTTCCTTCAAAGATGCCCTTCTCTCTTCAAATAGGAACCAAAATAAGAAAAGAAAAGAATCTGACTCTACTCCTCATTCTGTTGCCCAGACTTACTCAGCTCAACCTGAACCAGCCTTAGCTCCATGCTCACCACCAGATAACCCTTTCCCCGTGTCCTCCTAGCCAGGTAGTCCGGTGAGATCTTCTCCTCCAAGCCCTTTGAGGTTGCGCTCTTGGTCTTCCTCTAGGGAGAGACCTCCTATTGACAACTCTCTTGATCCTCACGCACTTAAGACAACTATCCAGTTTGATACTCTCCTCATGGATGAGGAAATCTCTAAATCCCAATGAATTGCTGCATACAGTCATGGAATGTGAGGGGATTAACTATCCCATCCCGTAAGTATCATGTCAAGCAGTATATTCTTAGCAATCACATAGATTTCCTAATGCTTCAAGAGGTGAAAGTCAGTCATACTCGCCTTGATGCATCTCTTGCTACTATTCGGAAAGAGGCAAAATTTTTTCATACCAACCTCCATGAGGGTAGTTGGGGGGCTGTGTTGGGTTTGGCACCATGGCTTGCAAAGTCAATTGTTGCTTCTGGTTCAGACCCTAATAATTGTTGTGTGTGGGCTACCATTCTCTTCCAAGACACTCTCTTTGGATTTTGCTCTATCTATGCCCCTAACTCTTCATCCTTGAGAGCTACCTTATGGGATTGGATGCTTGCTCATTTGCCAGCCGCTATGTGGGTTCTTGGGGGAGATTTTAACATGGTTGAGCACGCTATAGATTGTAGTTGGGATAGCCACCCACGTCTCCCACAACCAGAGTTTGAAGCTTGGACTTTAGCACGAAACTCCTTGGGTGTGTATGATCCTATCATGGGTAAACTGGAGTCACATAGACCCCATTGGTTCACTTGGAGTAATTGTCGTGAAGGGTTCCAAAGGAGGATGTGCCGCTTAGACAGGTTTTACATTTCCCCCAACTTGCTTGTCCTCCCATCTGCTTCGGGCCACTTCGTCCATCTTGATTTAGCTGCCACTCTGTCTGACCATCTGCCCATTTTCATTACTCTATCTCTTGCTAGTGGCTCAACTTTACCTCTTGAGCTCCCCTACAAGTTGAATGTTTCTCATCTGCAAGATCAGATTTGCATTGATGGGCTTTTAGCAATTTGGAAAGCTGAACTGAAACCTCAAAATGACAGATGGATTTGCTGGTGGGAAAGAACAATTTCTCGCTGCACCATCTTCCTTCGCAATTTTGGTAGGAGAGTTGCAGCAAAACGTAACAGATTAGAGAAATCCCGTAAAGGGCAGCTTATCCAAGGCAGAAAACTCCTTGCCATTGACCCGCTCAACACATCTCTTCAAAAATCAGTTGCTCACACTGAAGATCAGCTCCGCAAATTGGATGCCTATAGGGGCAAAGGGGCTCAGTTGAGGGCTCGTTTACAATGGCTGAAAGAAGGGGACGAGAGCACCAAATTTTTCTTTCATTTTCTTCAACATAAGCATAAAAAGGAACAAATTACAGTCATTAATTCTGCTGATGGCTCACCTCAGACCAGCCAAGACTCTATTATGAAAATCTTCTATGAACACTTCAAACAATTATTTACAGATGATTCAATTAATGACCCTTTAATCCCTATCTTGGAGGACAATCTTGCTAATTTTATTCCTCGTAAAATCCAGCCTAATTACAACACTTTCCTTGATCACTACCTGTCCTTAGAGGAGATTGAAGAGGCTATGAATAGTTTGGCTGCAGAGAAAAGCCCGGGGATGGATGGCCTTCCCGTTGAGTTCTATCGTGCCCTTTGGCCTTATATTAGGGAAGACTTTTATAATGTGTATCTTGAAGGCATTGAAACCGGTTTCCTTGGTGCTATCATCAATCAAGGCCTTATCAAACTTATTCCCAAAGGAAAACATGAAGACACGATTAATGGTTGGTGACCCATAACCTTGCCAAATACTTCATACAAGATCATAGCTAAAGCTTTAGCCAAGAGAATCAAAACCATATCCCATGAGATTGTACGACCTGAGCAAATTGGCTTCCTTGGAGGTAGATTTATCTTGGACAACTTGGTGCTAGCTTGGGAAACATCGGAATGTGCCCAACAAACGGCTCAAGATGCTTTAATTCTCAAGCTCGATTTTGACAAGGCTTATGATCGCATTCGATGGCCATTTATCCTTAAAATGCTGCAATGGCTTGGATTTGGTCCTAATTTCTGTGCTCATGTTAGAATGTTGTTCATGGATGCCAATGCTAGACTGGCCATCAATGGAGCCCTATCTCCCCAATTTCCTCTCCAAAAATCCATACATCAGGGCTGCCCTCTAGCTCCATTCCTTTTTGTCCTCACAGCTGATGCTCTTGGATATCTCATACATCATGCCCATTCAAATCACCTCATACATGGCATTTCTCTGCCAGGTAACTTAGCTGCTCTCAACTCCCATTTTGTTGATGACAGCATGATCTTCATTCAAAATACTGCTGATGATGTCAACAACCTATTAGATATTCTTGAAGTTTTCTGTGAAGTTTCGGGTTCGAAATTGGCAATGCATAAAATTGAATTTTGGATGACACATCCCAGCCCTCATCCTTCTTGGATTCCAAAGGAATGGAAAGAAATTGAACATGGAAACATAACTAGATACCTTGGAATTCCATTTGGAATTGGAGTTTCTTTGAAAGATATGTGGAAATGGTTTATGAACAAAATCAAATTAAAGATGTTATCTTGGACAAATCGCTTTCTTTCTTTAGCTGGGCATATTCAGGTGGCTAATAAAATCCTCTTGGCTAGTCATGTATATATCTCTTCCTGCTGGCTGCCTTCTAAGACATGTTACAACCAGCTAACGCAACTTATACGAAGTTTTATATGGTCCAAATGGGGAAATAAAAAAGGTATGGCTGCCACTTCCTGGTCACATTGTATTCTTCCTAAGGAGAAGGGTGGCTCGGGTATCATTGATCCCTACATGCAAGGGGTATACCTCTCAGCTAAATGGATTAGTAGAGCAATGGAAGGAAGCTCGCCTTGGAAACTCTTGGTTCGACATCGTATTCGAACAGCAACTACTGGTAAAACTTGGAGCACTGTCCAATGGAGTGACAAAATTTTGTTAGCCCCCTACTTTAAGACGCATGGATCAGCCCCTCTCAACTGCATTTGGAAGGCTTGGCAAGTGGTTTCTCACAAGCTGTCCTGGTTTGATCAATCATTTAGTCATGGTTTGAGTTTTGCTGCCTCCTCAGTTTGGTGGAATCGTTTGATCCAAGAAAACAATCAACCGTTAGCTATGATTCCAAGATTTAAAGCTAAACGCCTCTTCAAAAAAGGTATTCATAATTTCAGAGATCTATGGGATCTCTCTCGATTCACTTGGAAATCTTGGCAACAACTCAAGTTGTGCTTCAATTTAAACTACAAAGACAAGGCTGCTGTTTTGGAGATTCAAAAAATTGTACCCCCTAGCCTATCTATCCTTATTTCTTCTAGCTGTCATGCTTGCTTTCTCAAGGATTGGAGGTGGCCTAATGGTTGTAGCCTTAGATCTTTTCCTCTTAAAATTTTGTATAAACAACTTTTGCCAAACCTCTCCCTTTCAGGCTGACTTAACTCTCTCTGGTGCTGTAAACTTAGATGAAGCAGCTGGAACAACCTTAGCCTGCAAATCTGGAAAGCAAAAGCTGATGCCCAATCGGAACTCACCGCCTGGAAACTTCTTCATGCGAAACTCCCAGTTGGTTCCCGCCTCAAATTCCTTTACCTGCCTCCTTCATGCCCCTTTTGTGGTAGGATGGAAACTCTTAAGCATTGCTTTTGGTCTTGCCCTCACGTTAAACAGTTGTGGACAACTCTCTTCACCCTCATACCTGCCCTTTTTCATTTCCCTTGGACGTGGAAATCTGCTCTTCTTGGTTTATCAGCTAACCATAACTTAATTTCCGGCTCATGCCGCCTTACTATCATTAAATGCATATAGAAATTTAGATGTTTGGCTGCCTTGTCTCAATCCTTTTCACCCTGGGAAATGGAAATTCATTTTATCTGCTCTAGTCTGTTAAACCAAGTGATTTGGATAGCCCATTCATGCAATCAACACATTAATGATGATGCTATCAAGTGGCAGGCTGAAGGACTTCTTACACAGCTTAAGAACAAGGTTTTTCCTTCAGGATTCCAACCGCCTTAGGACACTTAAGGCACTTGTTTCCATGCCTACCCATCGTTTCACACGGGGGTGTTCAGCTGGCAGTTGCTTTAAGTTTGTTGCTTTATTGTGCATCTGCTGCAGTTTATGGAGGTTTCTCTTATCTTGATTTCAGTTGGAGTTGGTTCATCTGGGTGTTGCAACCTATATGGACCTTTCTTTCAGCTTGGTTTTAACAATGTACTGTGAGTTTCTCCTGGACAGCAATGGTGTCTCAGAGAAGTTAGCTCTATATGTGATGGTTACTCAAAAATGTGAGCTCTACATGTAATTTTGCAATTGCGATCTATGGATGAGGGGTGAGGGGTGCTGCTCATTTCTAACTTCGATTCACACTGCCTTTGTGAATTATTTTCCTTGCAGCAACACTTAGAATGTTTTGACTCTGCTGCTGTCTTGTAACAGCATTCCAGCTGTCCATTTGCTGCTGTTTATTATTGCTGTTTTGATACAGCGTATTGGCTCTCTGTAATATTATTTTTTGCTTATTTCAATAAAAAATAAATAAAATAGTAAACCCCTAATGAGCCTCTTTGAGCGGATATGCCATGTGAAAGACAAACTTTCTAACTGTCCCTCATTTAGTCCTGCATTTGAAAGAGGAAGTTCATGATCCATCACATGATTTTTCTCATAAATCTCTGTATTTGGGTGAACTAGATATGCCACAAAGAGGGGTTAGAATATTCATTTGTTCTGGAAAACAAATGCAATTAAGTGAGGAATTGGTAGAGAGAAATAAAGCTGACTTCCAAATTGGGTGATGCTTGAAAATGTTAAAGCGATTGGATGAGATAATTTGGTTTGATCATAGTTTGGCAAAGCGAGGAGTTAATGGGGAGCTTGGCAACAGTTCCGAACTTTTAGCAAATGTCCAGAAATGGTTAATAACGGTGCAACGAAAAAATTAGAACGACAGACTGTGAACTACGATTGGAGCAGCTGATGTGTTTGCCGATCAAAACGAGTTGTGTTATGATTGTGAGACCCGGTCCATTATTGATTACAGCAACTACTGATTTAGAGTTTTAAGGACTGGTTTATACTGAATGATTTATTAGTGGAAGATTAATTGTAAAAATTTGAGTCTTCCTTTGTTCCCCCAAAAAAAGAAAATTTAAAGATAAATTTTTTAAAAAACAACCTTTTAATATTGTAACCCATTCTGCTCTTTACAAAATGAACTCTAAAGCTTCGGTCATTAAACACAGATCTACTTTTTTTCTGTCACAATTTTGGTCCCGGGTCTTCGCTGGTGAATGATATGGGTTTTGGCTTCAAGTGTTAAGTCTGTGCGATCAAAATCCAAAATCACAATACAAGATTTTCACGAGTTGCAGTTATTTGTGCAATTTAAAATATTACTGTGGTTTCCATTGGTTTTTTTTTTATTGAATATGCATAGAAATACAAAGAGAATGCAGTATTAAATTGCAGAAAATACTTGTTGAAACAAAACAGCAATAGAAAAAACAGTAACAGCAATAACATGGCAACAGATAATAGAAAAGTTTGCTACAACAGAATGATTACAAAGCCAACAGCTAATACAACTGCCAATATGAGCAACCACAACAGTAAGAAACTTGACAGTAGCAGCATGAAGATTAATAGCAACATACTCTAGCAAAGTTTGCTACAACAAAATGATTACAAATCCAACAGCTAATACAACTGCCAATATGAGCAACCACAACAGTAAGAAACTTGACAGTAGCAGCATGAAGATTAATAGCAACATACTCAGCCATAGTGGTAAAAAAACAACGTGAGAATCCAGCAACACTAGTCAATCCAGAAAGTAAGACTTTAAACCATGTGTAACAATAACCTTTCTTTGGCTGAGTAAATGGTTCACTTGGAATTTGATCTGCTGAATGTAGAAATCAACCTGTAAATTATTCACAGCCTCGGCCTGTAGATGAGAAAAAAGAGAAATCAGACAATAAAAAATGTCTGAGTAAAACCCTGGAAGTGCAACTCCCTGGTGATCACTGAGGTTATTAAAGACAGCTTTACACCTGTTCCTCCAAATATTAAATAAAATGACATGTCTGACGTCCACATTCAAAATTGGTCTAACTTGCATGCTAATAAATAAATAAAGAATAACTTGGTCAAAGTGGACCCAAACATAGTCAAAGTGGGACTAAAATATCAGTGAAAAGGATGACCTAATATGTATTTTTCAACATTATATTTTTCCCTTTCTTTAATGTGCAAGTGAAACACTGCAAGAATCATGTCAAAGTAAAACAAGCAGTTTTCAAGAATTTTTTTTTTCCCACTCAAAAGATATGAATATGGATGACTATTCTTGTACTCTCCATGCAATGAAGGTTCCATCAACAACTTACAATATGAAAAAGTATGCAATGAGTAACATATATCACATTCAAAATAGGCACTAAAAACATGTTATGAAAACTGTTTTACAAGACATATAGAGTAAAAAGGAGAAGGGTAAGAGATCTCATTTAATGGGAAAGTGGTAGGTCTACAAGTAGAAATATAATAGAGCTCTAATCGAAAGGGAGAAATGACAAGATTTCAACTGAGACGAAGATTTTAACAACATAGAAAGATTGATAAAGGTCCCTTTAAATTTGAAATAATTAGGAGTGTGTCATTGCAAAAAATAACTCATAAAATGTATTTGATTGGTATATATGGCACCTTTGATTGGTTGCATAGAAAGGATGTAAGGAATTGGAGGTAAGGCAAAAGAAAATGATAAAACATGTAAAAGTGATAACAATATCATGTAATTAGAATGCAAGAACATATATATGATCATGAAATTAGTGTAATACAATAATGCATGGTGTTCTCCATGTTACCCCCAATGAAGGTAAATAATAAGATAATGAGAGCAATGAATGCTAAATAAGAAACATGTAAACACAAGCAAGATTTAAAATATATGAGCATGGCAAGTAGCATAGCGTGAAAATATTAATAGTTTGTAGCATAACATAGCATTGTAGATATAAGTAGAAAATTGTAGATCCATTTTATACATTTGTGCTAATAAAGGGATGGTTAGTCCATAATTGTATGTTGCATTTTGGAGCTTGCAACAATGTAATTCCATTAGAAATCATGGACTAACTATGCTTGAAAGGTCTCCAAATCTTATAGAAAGTCTTATAAAATGGAGTCCCAAGAGTTGGATGCCATTGGAGTTGTCAATGATGTTGAAATATAACTTGCTACATACCTAGGTAATTTTTTATTAATGAATATAATCATATTTGATTATATATATCTAAATGGTGTATGTTACTATCAAGAAAATGGGCAATATCAATAGTTTGTAGCATATATAAATGGACCTATCCTATGCTATCATACTGTTGTATGGAAAGGAAGTTTGATTGCATAGGGTGAAAAATAAGCTTCATATTATGGAGAATCTCGATGAGCCAAAGGATGATGTATGTTGTATGGACATTCAACTAGGTAATTATTTTGGATATTATGATGACAATATTGAAAAGATAATGGAAATTTGGATTTGTGTCCTTGACCTCAATGTTACAAAAAAATTGACATATGAAACATGTATTTTGATAGTGCATGTTTGAAAGAAGGAAATGATATAGGTATTGTATTGGTGTCACTTGATGAAAAAAGTTATTAATTCAATTTTAAGTTAAATTTTTAATGCACCAGCAATGTGGTTGAATATGGATCCTTGCTGCTTGCTTTAAATATGGCCTCTAAATATGGGTTCAAGTACACAAAGGTCCATGGTGAATCAAAACCCAGTGTCCTAAATAAAAAGCTCATATAAAGCTCATATGCTACCAAAGAAAAGGGATTATGAATGTATACAAGAATGTTGTATGGGATGCTACAAAAATAATTGGTGCTTTTGACATCAATTAGCTAGATAGAACTAAAAATGTTAAACTTATACTCTTGCTATCTTAGCTTCAAAATTGGACACTTCTTTGGCATCATCTCACTATTGATATAGTGCAGAATTTCTCACTAGACTAAGAATTCCTAGTGATATCTAAAGTTGGAAGGTTTTTTATGATGAAAAAGTAGATATATGAGTTCTTAAACTACATCAACCACTTTGAAAATAAACTTATTGATTGGTAACCCATGGTGGAGGAGTATAGAAAATAAACACTCTTTGACAATGAGATAATCTATTTCAAGATCAATACCATCCTAAGAGGTCTTGTGGCTATAGAGAGGATGTTCGAAAATTTTGTTTTTTATAGACCAAAGAGCATGATAGTCAACAAAGAATATGTAGGAGTGAACTTGGGAGTTGAGGAAACTCCTGCACGATCTACCATGGTAAGAAGTTCAGACCAACAAAGAAGTGGATTTTGACTAAATATTACTAAAGAAGTATCAAAAATTCTTTTTCTGGTCATATGATGAGATAAAGGATTATAAAGAGGATTTATTCCAACATAACTCTTTATTGGAGCCTAGTACAAAGCCTTCCAAGCAAAAGTAAAGGCCGATCAACTTGATGTTGGCCCCTTAGATATGAAAATAACTAATGAAGTTGGGGACATCAAGATTTGCATGAATTTTTAAAATTTTAACATCAAGTCCCTCAAGGAACATTAGAAGGTCAACCAATGGATATGTTCTCACTATGTTCAATGGTATAGTCAGTTGGATGAGTAAGCGATAGGTTGTGGTTTGTTTGTTTACTATAAAAGTAGAGTACATGACTGCAACTCATGCTTGTAAGGAATTTATTTGGCTTAAGAGATTATGTCCAAATGCTGGGCTAGAGGTAAGAGCTATTACAATTCGTTGTGATAGTTAGCGTGCCATATGTTGAGAAAAGAACCCAACATTTCATGAGTGGATGGAGCATATTAACGTCTAGAACCATTTTATTCGCAATAAGGTAGAGGATGTGAGGGCAATGCTATAAAATGTTGGCACTTTGAGGAATGTTGTAGATGCACTAACAAAGGTAGCAAGCACAAAAAAGGTTATGTTATGGCCTCTCGATCCCTAACAAGTAGATAAGTGGTGTGGATATTCCCTTTGATCTCTCAAGGTTTTCATTAAGGGAGAGTTTTAGAAAGGTGTCTCAACTTTGCTCCTAATGTTTATATTTTAAAAGGCACGATTTTTAGGTATAAAATGAAAAAATCAATTTTTAGCTATAAGCTTAGTTTTTGGCTAAATCTAAAGTTCTTGAATGCTTGACACTACCTTCAAGGGTATCCATTATATAGATCTCTTTGTGTACTTCAATGAAAAATATGGGCCTAATTGGCCCAGTGGATCAAAAGTTATTGCCCTTGAAAGTTTGATTAGGAAATATAAAAAGTTCTTGGACACATAAAATAGTTGTAAAGGGTAGTTGCACATATTGACCAATCTATAATATATATAATGAAACATCATAAGACATCTTTTGATTAGGGGATAAGTAAGGCACCACTTTTGGGTGGTTTTATCTCATGGGTTTCTAATTACCATTTGATGGTTTTAGGTTTTATATCACCTATACATTAGGTGCTTGAGATGGAGGTGTGAGTAAATTATTGTGCATATTGCTTAAGTTGTAATTATTCCTCCTAATCTTAAGTTGGTGGTACTATACTTGTTCTTGAAGCATATTGTAATCATGATTTACTGAAAAATATATTTACTTTGGAGTGTGGGATTTTCCACTTGAATTTTTTTCCTATGTACACTTGTGTTATAGTATTTATTGTTTAAATGTATTTTTTTCTATAATTTTTAAAGCATTAAAACTTATATAACAACCTCTTTGAAATATTTATTTGGGAAGCATTTTTTTGTACTTTTCTTCCTTTTAGTTTCTATATCATATGCTTAATTTAAATGTGTGGATTGTTGGGTTGAGTGTTTGCATTGTGTAGGTACTATCCCATTAAGGTTCCAAGCACTTTCAAAATCTAGTCTTTTGATAGTTGTTTACTGATCATGTTTAGTTATCTATTTGTTTTTGATTAAGAAAGAAGGGTTAATCAGCCTTGACCCAAACAACAACGTGAAATAGACCTCACAACCAACAGATCAAACCAAAACAAAATAACAAAGATAGAAAAGGCTTTCCAGCCAACAAAATAGGCCTACAAGCCACCCACAGAGCTGCAAACGGGATAGGAACCCAACAATAACAAAGCAACTAGTAGGATCCCATCTAAACCTATGGGATCCTATCTAAAGCAGCCCAACCAAGTTGTCTATTTGTTGTTGTTTTGATGTTTTTTAGGTTTTAGGATCCCATCTAAATTTATTGTTGTGTAAGGTGTATTGTCCCTTAAAACAAATTTTCCTTAATAAAAAATGTTAATAATACTTCAATTTTATCCTTTTTTTAAAGTGGAAATTATCTATATTCCACCAAGCTTTCGGGACGGGATGCATTTCGGAGATGATACTTTTTTAGGGGATTTTTAGGGATTGTAGGGGATGGCAAAGGGGATGATAATATATATATTCTTCATTTAAAAACATGAACATAAAAATAGTCATTAGCTATACTAGCATTTGTCTTTACACTTACAATTTCATATACAGCTACATTTATGCTATCCTTGTGCAAACTTTTGGTGATAACTTCAAAACCAGCAAAAATAATGGAAGAAGGTGAAACATTAGACAAGAAAGGAGTTCCTTATTCATCACTTACATCACCCACACACGTGTGCTCTACACATTCAACTTCTTGAAGTGATTTATCTAATGAATTTCTTGCACACATACCCTTTTCTTTGTCCATACTATTGCAACAATTAGCAGGGTCATATTTTTCATTGTCAAACTGAAAATCATCATTTGTATACTCGTTGCAGCTTCTCATAGATGATTGCTCTGACTGAAATTCATTGCACACTTTGTCATTTGCATATGATATACCACCATTTTCAAGAGTATTCCACAGATCAACAGACTCTTTTGTCTCATTACCATGAAGACTTGCATCAATGCTACACTCAACACATGTAGAATTTGCATGACCAAGTGTATCATAGCACTGCTGATTATACGTCTCTTCTTCAAAAAGTATGTTCAATTCATATCCATCATCATGCTCTTGTCTAAGAGAACCTAGAATCCCATTATTCTTCACAACATCACATTCATTGCTTGAAGAGAAAATATCATCAGCACAACTTAAATTGAGAAGATCATTCAAGAAATTATAGAGTTTCATGATGTCATCATGCAATTGTGAGTGTTCAAAAATGTCATCATCATCATTGGAACACTTTTCACTCAAGGAAATCAATTATACCTCCTCTTCTTGAGAGGAACCATAGTCACTAGGGTTGGAAATAGAATTGTAGTCATCTTAATCACTTGGATAGGAGTGTATTTCATCTAGTTGCATATTTTCATCTACAACACTAATGTTTGTTTACTCCACTAATGGTAATTCAATACGCTACAAAAGTAAACTAGATATACGATATCATTGAACATGTAAAAGCATTCACAAAACTGATGTATATGAAGCATTCAAGTCTTTATTCATGTACTTGAAGTATTACATCATCACATCTCCATACTACTCTCGACTACATCCCACACAAGAAGATAAATAGTTAACTGGCGTTGGTTGAGAACACCAACCGTCGGCAACTATCAAGTACCAACTAATCCCGAGGACTAATCCCCCGAGTACTAACTAATCCTGAGGACTAATCCAACTTTTACTTTAAACTGTGCATGTATTATTTAAACTATTATTATCTATTCCCAGTACAATCAATTACAACATTTATTTAATTACTACGGTTGATTACAATATAATTATTTATTAACATGGTCGTCTACATCATCCCCCCCTACAAAGTAGTCGTCTTCCAGACGACTGAAAACAAAAAATGCCAACTCCTCGTAGTTTTCCTGTAACTGATTCTCCCTCTGTGTTGAAAGTCGTGCATTGGCCACCTGGGTATCCTTCTCTATCAATTGACCCAATACTCTGTCCCTCTTTGCCAACTTCTCCTCAAGAGCTGCCACTCATTTGCTCAACTGCCAACTGCTCTTGTAACTGTACTATGATGGTTGGTTGTATTACAATTTGGTAATTCCAATAAATTTGATGGGGGTCTGGGGGCAACGCCCCCAGTGGGGTCGAGGGGCAGCACCCATTGCGAGGGTTTGGGGGCAGCGCCCCTAGCGGGGTCGAGGGGCAGAATTCCTTTTCCCAATGTACGGACTCCTCACTATGCCGTACAAATTTCTCCTTAACACAGCGTACGACCTCCTTCCTAGCTCGTACGACCTCTGCTCTATCCAAGCGTACAACTTCTGCGGGTTTGAGGGGCAGAATTCCTTTTCCCAATGTACAGACTCCTCACTACGCCATACGAATTTCTCCTTAACACAGCGTACGACCTCCTTCCTAGCTCGTACGACCTCTGCTCTATCCAAGCGTACGGCTTCTTCTGCAACTCGTACAACCTCTTCTTTATGATAGCGTACGACTCTTCCTTCAAGTCGTACAACTTCTCCTTTGCCAGAGCATACGACTCTTTCTCCACGTCGTACAACTCCTCCTCTGCCAGAGCGTACGACTCTTTCTCCAGGTTGTACGACCTCTCCTTCCAATCGTACAAACTCTCTTGATGATATGTGTACGGCCTTGGTATTCTTTTGTTGATGGCGTACTTGCGTTCGTATGACAACCCTTCTCTTCAAGTGTACGACCCTTTCTTGCACTGGTACGACCTCCAAGCATACGAATTTTCTTCCAAGTCGTACCACTTCTTTATAGCGTACGACCTTCTCCAAACAAGATAACCGTATGAACTTCCTTAGGCGTACGGACTCGCTCCTGTCTCTCCACCGTACGGCTTCTTTATGTGCCCAACGTACGGTCTTTTGTCGGATGATTTTGCCTTCTGTAATTTCTTTCTTTTGCCTGTCTTCCTTTGCTCTTTGATTTTTCCCTTGCAATGCACCATGAGTGGTAGACAATGTTGTACTCATCGATTTATTTTGAGTCTTCCCTCTAGGTTTAAGTCATACACTTTTTGCAAAGTTTAATATTTTAATACTCTTTACCTCAAATTTCCTTCTTTTGATTATTTTTAATTTTTCTTTTCTTTTTTTCTAATTTTTTAATTTTTTCATACTTTTCATTTTTTAACTCCAACACAATTTTTTCATCTCGTACCTGTTTGGACTTGTGGACTGGCATATTCTCCAGTTTTGATACTCTTTCTTTGTACTCTCCATACTCGGCCGGAAGTGCTCTGCTGGGCCTTCCCTCTTCTTCCTTGATTTCCCCGATTTGTAGCATGTTACACTCTCTGTGTAACACTTCATAGTCTTCCATCTGTCGATGAAATAAGCCATTCAATGAGCTTGTCTCGTCCTCCAAACAACTCTCGAGTTCAAGTACGTCTTCGATGTTCGGTTCCATAGCTTTCCTTCCTTCGTCCACATTCGACTCACCTCCATCCGATTCAGATCCGGAGGAAGCCAATTCTTCGCTCATGACCTAGTTCTTCAAGTCAATGACATACTTCCCCCCGTTGTTCTCGATCGAGAGTGTGTTCCTCTTCCAATTATGATTTGCCTTCGCTGCTATTAGCCATCCTCTCCCAAGTAGTGCATAGTACGCTTTCCTCTGTAATGGGATGACGACAAAATTTAGCAAAAACTGTTGTGTCCCGCTCGTCACCTTCTGCGCCATCAACGTTCCCAATGGCTTGATACCATGTTGATTAGCGCCAACCAGTTGGAATGTTGGCGGCCAGAGTGTAGGCTTCCCAAGACTCTTCCATGTGTCTTCAGGTAGTACGTTGACTCCCGATCCTCTATCGACGATAGTATTTGTCAAGATATTCCCTCTGATCTCCATATGCAAGACCGTTGGCATCTTCCCGATGTTCACTGTGAGCAATATTGGGTCAATTGTTTGTTCACCGTACAGTAGTGGTTCTGGTCCCAATTCTTGCCTCCATTCCTCCAATCGTGGTTGCTTGCCATCCTTGATGACGTTTGTGATCGCCAGTCCCAACTGCGGCATAGTCTGGAGAAGGTCAGTTACTTTGATCGGTACGATGGTCTGCAGTACCTGCCGTACAATGTTGGTTTCCGCCTCTGACCGCTGAGAGGTTCTTGGCTTCTCCAGAGGTACTTTGTTTTCCTTTGCCATCGCCAGTTCCACTTCGGTTTTTGCTTCCTTCATCCTTTGTTTCTCCATACATGGATCTGGGTAAGTGGCCTTTTTTGCTTGTGCTCTGGTGATCACTAGTACCTCTTGTTCTACGTCCAGCATGTGGATACCCTTTTGCTTAGGGCATTCATTATCTTCATGATCGCCTGGTCCACACCACTTACACAATCTCCCTCCCGAACCTTGACCATTCTGGCAGCCCCTAGCGAAGTGGCCCCATTCGTTGCACTTCCTGCATTGGATCATGGGCCTTCCTTTTGCATCGTACTGTATCATGTTTCTCGGACTTCTGTTGCTCCGGTGACCTCCAGGGGATGCATTGTTATTGTACTGGGGCTTTGGTGGTGTGTTCGGCGGTGTTGATGGCTCTCCTTGAGTGAAAAGTACTTGCATACCCCTTGCTCTCAAATTGTATGGGCATTCCTTGATGGAATGTCCCATAACTTGGTAGATATTACAAAACATCTTCTTTGGACAGTTCACTTTTGTGTGACCTTCCCCATTGCACTCTGTACACCACAGTTCTCGTGCTTCCCTCGCACTCGCTTTGTTGGCCTTCAATTCTTTCATCATTCGCATCATATCTTTTCTGAGTGCTTGTACGGTCTTGGATTCACCATCGCTGTTGTCTGAACTCTCTTCGTCGTCCGTCTTCTTTTTCTCTCGGGAAGATGTTTTATTTTCACTTTCTATGTCCATTGCTTGATTGTATGCTTTGACGTACGATGAAGGAGGTACGACTTTCATTATCTTTCTTAATGACGAAAGCAAGCCCTCAATGAACCATCTTTTCTTCAACCTGTCGGTCGACTGTGCCTCCAATTTCCCCAGCAAATCTTTGACTCTTTGGTTGTAGGTCCGCACACTCGTGCTTTCCTTGTTTGGTATTGTATATCTCCGCAACAATCTCGCTATCATCCCGCAGGAGTTTGAACTCCTCTTGAAATGCTTTCTTCAATAATCTCCATTTAGCTTTGTGTGCTTGATCTAATTCAGAGTACCAATCAATGGCACTATCTCTGAGTGTCGCTGGAAATGCTTTCAGCCACTGGTCTGGATCATCTTGTCTGTTGGCTATCCAGATAGTTTCACATGTCTTACAATGTCGTACTGGATCTTCTGACCCATTCTCCATAAACTTCGGCAACTTCTGCCGCTCAGGGGTCACCATCTTTCCCCACTGTCCTTGTGTATTGAACCCGATTAGACTGGTTTCCCCGCTACGTTCTGGTGCCTCACTTGCACTCTCGGCCACGTACGAGTCATTGCCACGTCTTGCGTCAACGTCCTTGACACCTTGAGTCTCCTGGGGTTCCCTCCGGTACTCTCTCTACCTTGGGGTACTAGGCTCAGATCTTCCACTCGGCAATCGTTCGTTGTCGTCCGATAAGGACAACTCCCGAAAACGTCTGATGCTATTCATCTTTGTTCTCATAAGGATCATACCTCCTTATATACAGGGTGTCGAAGGGTTCTTCGTCCCTTCCTCTCGTCAAACTTTGGTGTGCTCGTTGAATGGATGTGTCTATTCTTTTGAGATTGCCATATGTTCTTTTAATACTTTGATTTATATCAATTAAATCCTCATCCAATTCCTTACCGGCTTGCTGCAGTCTTCTTCGCCGGTTTTCTTGTTCTTGTAGCCTGAGTGATCACCGAACTTGCTCTTTCCGAGTCCCGTGCCCATCAAGTACTCGATTCATGTCTTGGTTCGGTCGTACGAGCATTTAATATTTGTTCAGGCGATCATTGCTAACTACCGGATGTATGTCTCCGGCTAGTGTCTCGTTCTTCTTCTTCGCGTTTGGTTCTCTCTTCGTAGTGCTGCAGTATTTGTTGCCTTCAGTGTTCCCGATCCTCTTCTTCTCGCAAGTCTGGCAGAATAATGAAATGACGGGCCAACAATCTGGGCATACGATTCAGGAGGTGCTTCACCTCGTCATTCACTTCCAACCTATCCTAGATAACTTCCTCGGGTATCTCCCGTCTGCGGGATTCCCTACGTACGTGATCTCGTAATGATATCTTCCACAAATTGATAAAATCTTCAGTCAATAGGTCTTCCCTTTCCTCATTGCTATTCACGGGTTCATCTGTCGAGATACCCATTATGCTGCCATGACGAGTGGTTTCTTGGTCTGCTCAGGCAACGATGCCAAATGTTTACTCCGCTAATGGTAATTCAATATGCTACAGAAGTAAACTAGATACACAATATCATTGAACATGTAAAAGCATTCACAGAACAGATGTATATGAAGCATTCGGGTCTTTATTCATGTACTTGCAGTATTACATCATCACATCTCCATACTACTCCTGACTACAACCCACACAGCAATATAAATAGTTAACCGGCGTCAGTTGAGAACAACCGTCGGCAACTGTCAAGTACCAACTAATCCCGAGGACCTAAGTTGCTGAATCAGGTATGGGTACGTGGGTACGACAATTTTTTGGGGGGTTGGGTATGGAATCGGGTACGTCCATACGAAACTATAATAAAGTTTTTAAATATATATATGCAACCTAGAAACAAAATTAAGTTTAGAATGCCATATACCAATACATATGATAAACAAAACCATGACAAATTTCAATTTTTGAAACATAATATAGTAAATATACTAATTTAAATTCAGTTTTCAATATCAAAACAATCAAACTTGAATGTCATGATAGATAATCATTGTTTAACATTTACAAAATACAAATGGTAACCAATTCACTAATGTGCAACTGCATCAAATGGCTCATCATCAAGAGTAAGAGCATCATCAACATTAACATTAGATGATGGAACCACATTAGCACTTGCACTAAAAGTATGTTGACTACTTGACTCCTCAAAAATTGAAGAAGATCGTGCAATTGCAGTCAAAGAAAGATCTAGGTCAGCTTGCTCTGGTTCTACATCCCACATCTTTGCTGCCCCCTCTTTGTACCCATCCTCTTTGTGAGTAAGAAGGCGCAAGTTGGAATGAACAAACACTAGCTCTTCTGCTTTGTTTGATGCCAATCGATTGCACTTGACTGAGTGGATGAAGGAGTATGTACTCCAATTCCGCTCAACTGAAGAAGAACTAGCAACCTATTGAAGCAAAGGGAGCTCTCATTAGAGTTTTTAAATTAAAAAAATTGTAAATCAAACTAAAAATTGGAAAATAACACATTTTAGTTTTAAATTTTTAAATCGTAAAACTTAAAAACTTACTTGAGATAAGACTTTTGTTGCAAGAACTTGGAGGTGTGGCATCTTGCAGCCATTGAGGTACCACCAAGAGTGAGCAACCTTCTTATATTTGTCACGGATAGCAGAAGGACTTTGATTATTAGAGTCACAAAAGCTAGCAAATTCACTTGAAACTACATCTTCCATCTCAGTATTGGGGAAGAGTTTAATAAGAGCTTTCCTAAACCCATCATTGACTTCTGTATCGGGGTATGGTGGCAATTTGTTTGGCATAGCAAGGACTTGGGGGCTATAAAATTTGGGAGTCAAAGCGAAGGCAAAAAGATGGAGTGGGGTTGTCATTTTGTTCCACCGGTCAACAAAATTGCATGCACCTCTTTGAAGAAGGTTTCTTCAGGATCTTGCTCTTTTTCACATATTATGCTTTTCATCTTCTCAAGCATTGTGTCAATGCCATCATAAACCTCCCCCAAGCATGGCTTATCCATGTTAGCAAAGCGTATCATGCTCAATATGGGCTCAGTGAAAGCAAGAAGATATTCCACCCGATCCCACCAAATGTCATCTAGAATCTTATGTTTTAGATTTGCTGCCCTCTCACTGTTTGATTGCCTCCATATAGACCAGGATTGGTAAATGAGCATAGCAGAAAGCGCCTCTTGCACTTTCACAAATCGTCTCAAGACGATTGTGTTGGATGCAAATCTAGTTTCAGCCACCTATTTGAAAATAAAAAGTAAATAATTAAAATCAATATGTGTATTCTAAATAAATTATTGAAGTAAAACAAAACATTAGAAAATGCAACGTTTGAGGTTCGAGTTACCTTCAATAGCTGTAGTCTCGAGAATGATCTAAAGATAGCTTGTGACATGTGGTGATTTGTTATGAACATTTGGATCTCTTCAACTTCAGCATAGACTTGTTTGATCCAATCTATTTGTGTACCCAACTTTTGTAGCATGAGGTTGAGGGAATGCACGACACAAGGTGTACAAAATATATGTTGGAATTGTGACTCAACTATCATACCAGCAGCTCTGCAATTCTTCGCATTGTTCGTTACAACTTGGACAACATTTTGAGGTCCCACTTCATTAATGCACTGTATAAGGATGTCAGCAATAAATTGTGCATCCTTTACCTGCCCCTCACAATCCATAGCTTTTAGAAACATTGCCCCTTTAGGGCACACTGCAACACATTAATCAATGGTCCATTTCTTGCATCCTTCCATCCATCAGAAATAATAGAAACCCCCGTTTCTTTCCATGAGGCCTTGATGGGATATAATGCATCTTCTATATGTTTGACCTCCTTTGACAATATAGTGGTGCGCACCTTCTCATAACTTGGGCTTGTGTACCCCTTTGGAGCTTCATTTGCTTTTCTTATCATGTCTTGCCAATAAGGTGATCGAACAACATTGAAAGAGATACAATTTGCATAGAGGCATCTTCCAATGGCTTGATTAGCAAGCTCTCTTGCATCATTATTAAATGCCTTCTCCAACTTTCCCTTTGCTCTCTTCGAAACATTAGGCTCATTGACATTTTCATCTTCATTTACTCTAAAAAAGGGATGGCTTTTTACTACAGTGTTAGGACGACCACTATGTGTGTAAGATGAAGTAGATGGCATCTTTGAGCCCTTTCCTGTACTCAATCGTTGCCTTGTTTTATTTTGAAACCTTGCAGTTGCATCTGCTTCCTCTTGCTCTGCAATATATTTTGCTATTTTCTCAGGTGTCATAGGTATTCCATTTTTTCCTGGAAATGGTCTAATTCCCTTCCCAGTAATTACACACAAATGCGCTTTCACTCGGTTATAGGAACTAGTGTATTTCTTTTCACACTCGGGGCATATCCAAACACATGTCCCCCCACCTGGAATTTTCTCTACTATTTCTACATGTCTCCATAGTGGTGAAGTCGGGTCAAATTTAAATGAGGGATTACTATTGTCGACAGAAGCTAAACTGTCTGCCATGTTTATCTAAGATTTTTACTTGCAACAAACCTACAAGTAAATTGTTAAGAGAAATTTGATTAAATTAATTAATTGAATAATAAAGAATTAAAGATATAAACTTATTATTTAAAATTCTAGATTCTAAATCTAAACATCAAGTTATGATATTTTTAAATTATATATTAATATATTATTAATAATTTAATTATATAAATAATAAGATTATAAGACTATAAACAAAACTAAATTTTATATATTATTATGAAATAAAAAATATCAAATATTTAAAATTATATAAATAATATTATTATAATATATAAACAAATCTAAATTTTATATATTATTATGAAATAAAAAATATCATATATATAAAATTATATTTTTAAAATTACATATATTAATAATTTAACTATGATAAATTTATATTATATATATTATTATTTATATATTAGCATAAAAGTTTATTGTTTGGTATAAAATAAAATGAAAGTTTTAAACATTAAAAAAATTGAACTTAAACACTAAACAGTTTTAAAACAATAAAATCAAAATAAAAAAATAAAAAATATAAAACAAAATGAAATTATGAAAACAAAAATGAAAAAACCCTACCTGCTTTCCTTCAGACGGTTGGCGTGATTTCCTTCAAACGACACTTAGACGGCTCAATATTCTTCTCCCTGCTCAGTCCGCGTTCCTTCTCACCTGGCGCAAATGCTTAGACACGGTTTTTACAGTCGGGAAAATTAACGGCGGCAGATAAATGAGGTGAAAAATAAAACGCGAGAGTGAGAGAAATACGACGGATACAAAATGATTTAAAACACCGAATAGAAGTCATGAAATCCGTTCGCGTCGCCCTAAATTTCGCAAAAATAAAATAAAAAGTCAAAACGCGTCTCGAAACAGGTTAAAAACGTGACGGAATCGCCACGTCACTGGCTGAAACGAATAGAATCGACGTTGCCATGTTGGAATCAAACCCATAGTCAAAATTTTGATTCCTGGACGCTGGAAACGCAATTCGATTCAGCTTCTGTTTCTGAAACGTTCGTCTCCAGAAACGTTGGCCTGAGGGGAGCGATTCAGTATCTTAGCCGAGGACTAATCCCTGGAGTACTAACTAATCTCGAGGACTAATCCCCCGAGTACTAACTAATTAAATAGTTGTACTAATCCCTTACCATGCTTTTAACCAATAAGAAAGAATTAAACTGGCTTTGATAAAAAAACATTTGGAAATATATTTTATTTTTGCCCTAAATTCCTTTTTACTTTTGCCCAATATTTTAAATACTAACATTTGAAAACATTATAAAATGGACAAATTTTTAATTACGCATGTAGGCGAAACAAAAATATTTCATTATGTGCAGAGGGAGACCCTTGGAGTTGACATTTTTTGCATGTGGCCACAATATTAGGTACCTCCTTTATAAACTGGCCGTCTGGATGTGTTCGCTGCACCCAAAATACATTAAAATAATGTATCAAATGGGCTCCATTTTTTATGAAATCGAAATTGGAGATGTTTTAGGCCAAACCAAAAAATGGGTTGCCTTTAGAATTTTGAAAAATTTTCGATACCAAATTTGGCCCGATTGTTGTCAGTAAAGCATTAATTAACCCATCAAAACTCCTCTAGGAAGCACAAAATTGAACAAGCGCACTACCATATGTACCAAAAAAAAAAACTCTACCAGAGGGACTTGTTGACACATTGAAGATATATAGACACTTCAAATTTACAAAATTTTAAGGTGCCATCAACCCCAGGGGATGTGTCCTCGTGTACCACAAGAAATTATACAAAAAATTATCTTACACTTAATGTGAATTTACACCAATCTTGTTGGAAGGCATTGCAAACTATTTGATGAATCTTAACCCTATACAATTTATATATATGAACTTCTTAGTGAAGTGAAAAAATATAGTTTATTATGTTAGAGGAAGCAATCTCATAAATATACATATTTGTAAAAAATATTTTCTTGCATCCAAGTTTGCTATAAAGTATAGCTAAATATATTGTATATACATTATTTTCTAGACATTGTTGGGATATTATTACTTTTATAAATAAAGGGGAAAAATTGGTAGTAAGCAATACATATATAAGTGAAAGCAATCTGAAGCATCTCTTTTACCCTTGTAATTTCGAGTAAAGGAGATATATTAAGCCTTAAGATGATAAAACTAAATGTTCAATTTACCACAATATAAATGAATAAATTCTCCCAAATTCCAATTACACCACTACAAAGAGACAAACAATCAAATTTGGAAATTGACAAACTAACACTATTTGTCATATGAAAATTTTAACCACCTTTAAAGTCATGTTTTAAGAATAATAAATTCTCAATAATGTTTAATTTATTGAAATTAAATAAAAATAAATATTTTAAATGAAATTTAAATATTTTTATAATTAAATATTCCTATTAAGTACTATTAAACTATATGTATATTAAATATGGAAAGAATACAAATTTCTATCTGTGATAAAATATTGTAAATGATTTAATTATTATTTAAAATATATTATTATTTATAATAAATATTTTTTAATAAGAACCATAATTTATAAAAATATCAATAAAAAATAAAAAATATAATATTCCAGTATATACTTTCATGATATAATTTTCTTATACTTCAATTCATACTTTAAACTTAAAACTAACTTTCCAAAACAATGCAAGTTTTTTCGTCTTATTATTATTTTCTAATTGACATATAGAAAATATCACACATTAAACATAAAAAAAATACCAAACTAAATCAAACTATTCTTTCATGTTTGATATACTTATTCCAATTTACATCTTTTGATTTAGTTCTATTTCAATATTTTGAATAATGTACCCAATATATTCGAACTCACCTTTAATTTTCTAACATCCTTCGTGATGTTTTATTTTGAAAATCCTCTTTTATTGGTTTTCTATAACTTCATCACATGAGAATGGATTTTAAACTAACCCCCTAATGTTTAGACTTTGATGCACAAAAAGTTTCATAGTAGGTTCAACTAGATTTTACATTAAATTTCTTCTAAATATTTTACTCAGATTATTCAACATTTTTTTTTATCTCTCATACTTTGAAACCCTTGAGGTTATGTAATTAGATTATATCTAATTTTAGTTGTAGAATCTTGGTATGTACTCACCTAGGTAAAGCTTGTAAGAACCGAAAGACAATGAAGTATCTTGAGAATA
Source organism: Sequoia sempervirens (assembly GCA_007258455.2). NCBI lineage: Eukaryota > Viridiplantae > Streptophyta > Pinopsida > Cupressales > Cupressaceae > Sequoia > Sequoia sempervirens. The sequence continues at coordinate 20,998,997 of VDFB02000017.1, forward strand.
ATTTTATGGTGCTACTTTTCATCTTTACGGAAGTTAATTTATTCCACCATTCACTCTCAAGCTTAACCTATAGTAAATATTATTTGATTTGAAAATATATGGCAAACTTGCAGCCCATTTTCCCGATATTTATGCTTTTTTTTTTCTTTAAAAGAAGATTTTTCTTTTAGGGCACATGTTTGAGCTTAGAGAATTCAAAACTTCTAAATTTTTAAATTAGATTGGTTCTTATTTTTAGTTCTAGATTTTTAAAAACTTAGCTAACTAGGTGGAATATTAGGGTGACCCCTATTTGACCACTCAACATTTTACAATGTTACTAAACTTAGAAATGAGTCCATATTGTTCTCCCTAGTTATTGTAAAGAGAACACCATTAGCAAGATAAATTTTACATCTTTTATTTATATTTTACCATGTAAAGAGATTGATAAAGGTGAATATAATCTATGAAGTTTTAAAAATTTGTTTAATATAAACTTGTAACATGGAATTAAGTAGATGCAAGTTTCAGAACAAAAATGATCTCTAATCATGATAAATGAATCATATTAGGTATAATAATGATAAATCAAGTTATGAATGCAAAAGCTCCACATATTTTCTTCCTCATGTAATTTATTAAAGGATGTAATTCATCCCAAAGGAATTTGATGATCATATCCATTAAATTTTTCTTGTTTATTACTTTTTGTAGTGATGGAAAAAGTATTCCTTTTTCTCACTTAATTTGGAGATAATTGATAAAATGAGCTAAGTGATGTCTTAATTTGGTGTTGTAATATGTTTTACATATTCACATTATGTTTTGGGCCCTTTTCATTAAAATTTGGCTCATTTATGCCTTATTTGGACTTATTTTGCATCCATAAGCCTTATTAAATGCGTTTTTTTGAGGGTAATCCCGACACATAACAAATAACAAATCATAGTCTAATGTTTGAGGTTATGTGTTCTAGATCTAGGTATCTGGGACTCATACACCACCTTAGGCGTATGGGTCCCACCTAGGTTTCGAGGCCTAATTTATGTTGCATTCTGTTAGAACACAATGATATATTGAGAGTGGGGTGAATCATTAGATATTAAAACTTTTAGTCCTTAAAAACTTTTGCAGATTCACCTTTCAACTCAGGTGTGTAGATTGAACATGAACATGTATAATAACCACAAGCACAAGAGAGATCAACACATAACACCAGATATATGTAGAAAATACAAGATGGAAAAAACTACGGCGAGAAATGCTACTAGGATCTACTATCCTAATCTAGCCTTACAAGTATCAAAGTTCAGTTACAAGTTTTAAGGGCTTCAGCCCCAAGGAAGCTTCAACTCCTTGTTATAGAAGCAACAACTTCAAGGATACTACAACACCCTAATTTGAGCTACAACTCAGTGCAAATGGAGGCTACAACCTCTTACAAAGTTGTGCAATCAACTATGCATAAAATGGTTTTGCACAACCTACAATGCATCATTTCATTACATAAGCTCTCTCTCTCTCTCTCAATGTTCTCTCTTACTCCACTGTAACCAACTTCATGTATTTTCAACATTTTTTTTACTTTTTGTTACAGTTGTGTGCTTCAACTTGCAAACATTTCATCTTAACACTTTTTTTTCTCACTCACTACTGTTCTATTTGTCTTTCCTTTTAGCTCTTACATAACAAAATCTCTGTTAGGATTTTTCACTTGCTACCTTCTTCAACAAGTTTCCTCTACATCAAGCCACACACACCATTTTCCAGCTCATTATTAAGACATTTGATAGGATTTATTAGATATCGCCATACCTTGCATCGAGCCATACAACATTAAATTCTATTTTAGAGAATTTTCCCAAATTAGCTCTCTGTTAAACCCTAGAATCTGGGATGCATTCAATACATTATCCTGTCCATTCTATCTGATTTGATCTTGATTAACACGACTCTCTGTGCCATCACCTGTAGATCAGATCACCTCTCTTAATTCTCGTTGGGGCAGTTGAATGATTTAATTTCGTTCCAGTGAATGGTAAAAAGTCATCTATTAACATAAAAAAAAGTTAGAATATAAAGAGCTTTCATATAACTGTAGATATTAAATATATCTACCTACCTATAGTTACTGTAGAAACAGTAATAGCTAAACAAACTAAAAAAAATAAAATAACATTGACCATTAACAGTAATAATAATATTCTAACACCCTCCCTTAATGATCAATCCGTCAACAACACCAAGTTTCCCCTTGAATTTTATAAACTTATTCGGGCTCAAAGACTTGGTGAGAATATCTGCAGTCTGATCCGTTGTTGGAACATATTGCAGCTAAACTGATTTGTCTTTTACCAACTTGCGGATGTAATGACAATGAAGCTCGAAATGCTTGGTACGTTCATGAAAGACTGGATTTTTGGCCAGTTTGAGCACCCCTTGATTATCAGTGTACAAGGGAGAAGGTCCTGCTTGTGACATGTGCATGTTAGAAAGCATCCTACGAAGCCAAACTGGCCTCACATGTTGCTTTAACGGTTCCTCGATACTTTGCTTTAGTCGACGAAAGAGCCACTGCCTGTTGCTTCTTGCTGGTCCATGTTACAACACCTATACCCAAACTGAATACATACCTAGAAGTAGATTTTCTGTCATCTACTAAACCTGCCCAATCTGAGTCTGTGTAACCAATTAGCTTTGGATCCTTGCATCTGCCATACAAAATGCCATAGTCTGAAGTTCCTTTAACATATCTCAGCACCCACTTCGCTGCAATCCAATGATCAGCTTTTGGAGCTATCATGAAGTGAGAAATGTAGCTCACTGCAGAACTGATGTCAGGTCTAGTGGCAGTGAGATAGATGAGACTGCCCACTAGTTTCTTGAAGGTCGTTTCATCGACCGGAGGTGAATCAGAGTTGGCTGACAACTTCAGCTCCTTCTCCATAGGTGTGGAGGCAGGTTTGTAGTCCTGCATCCGAAATTTGTCAAGTAGACTACGAGCATACTTAGACTGAGAGATAAAAAATACTATCAGTTGTCTGCCACACCTCAATACCCAAACAGTAATGGAGAAGACCCAAATTTGTCATGTCAAAAGTCTGATGCAAATCTTGTTTGATTGTTGCAATCAAATGTGCTGAACTACCAGTAATGATCAAATCATCAACATAGACAACAAGAAAGAGAATATCATCACCAGAGTGTTTGGCATACAGATTACTGTCAGAAGGGCTGCGCTGAAAACAATGATCAACCAAGTGCTGATCAATCTTGAAGTACCATGCACGGGGAGCCTATTTCAGTCCATAGAGCACTTTCACAAGCCTACACACTTGATGTTCTTTGCCGACAACCTTGAAACCAAGAGGCTGCGTCATGTAGACTTCTTCCTACAAATCACTGTTGAGGAAGGCACTCTTGATGTCCATCTGATGAACTATCCATCGAAATTGGGCTGCAATAGCGAGAAGAAGATGAATTGTGCTCATCTTGGCAGTAGGAGCAAAAGTCTCCTCATAGTCAATGCCCTCCTGCTATGTGAATCCTCTAGCAACCAATCTGGCCTTGTACTTATCCAAAGTACCATTTGCATGATACTTGACCTTGTTAGCCCATTTGCAACTAATAGGTTTCTTCCCAAGAGGAAGGTCAGAAAGAACCCAGGTGTGATTCTTCAGAAGACTGATATTCTGTCTGCATAGCCTGTTCCCACTCTAGAATTCGTTTAGCCTTTGAATATGTATGAGGCTCATAGATGTTGTGGATGTTGGCCATAAGAGCGAAGTTGACTGTGTGTAGCTGCTTGCTCTTGCTACGAGTTGATCTGCCCTCAATGAGTTCATCATCATGAAGATCGCCGATTGTCTTGGCCCACCACTTAGGCCGACGAGTAGAAGTACCAACATTTGGAATAGGAGTAACAACATCTGCTGGGAGTTCTCGAACAAAATCATCTGGATGTGAGTCCTGAGGAGAATCAGGTGGTGCGAGATCATGATTAGTAGACTCCTCATCTTCAGAGTCAGAATGCTCTGAAGCCCTCCCATCATGGAAACCAAGAGGAAGACGAACACCCTCATCAGGAACCTTCATAGGCTGATCCGCAGGACTAATAGTTGGAAGGAATGGACTAGTAGTCTCATCAATCACAACATCCCGACTAAATATGAGATGATTTGTCTCCACATCAATCAACCTGTAGGCCTTGTGATTGTCGCTATAACCAGTAAACATAAGTGTCTGGCTCTTGGAGTCCAACTTGGTACACTTGGCATCTAGAATCCATACATGAGCGGTAGAACCGAAGACTTTCAGATGGCCCACCTTAGGCTTACGTCCTGACCAGGCTTCTTCAAGAGTCATCTTCTTAATGGCCTGTGTAGGTGACCGATTTAGGAGGTAGACTGCAGTGTAGACTGCTTTAGCCCAGTATTTCTTAGGTACATTTCTGTACTCCAACATAGAATGAGCCATTTGAGTAATGGTGCGATTCCTACATTCAATGACACCATTCTGCTGAGGGGTGTATGGTGTGGTGAGTTGGCGCTTAATGTCGTGTGCAGCACAAAAAGTAGAGAAGTCAGCTGAACAAAACTCCCTCCCATTAACTGACCTTAGAGTGACAATCTGAGAACCTGATTCTTTCTCAACTAAGGCCTTAAACTGCTGAAATGTGTTGAACACATCTGATTTATGTTTCAGAAAATACACCCACATTTTTCGACTGAAATCATCAACAAACAATAAAAAGTACTTGGACCCAGTAACAGAAGGAGTATTCATTGGCCCACATACATTAGCGTGAACTAGTTGAAGTACCTTGGAGGCTCGCCAAGAATCACCA
>VDFB02000017.1:21013739-21073659 GCA_007258455.2 Sequoia sempervirens
TTGTTGATCCGTTGTAGATCTCTACTTTTGAATTCTGGTCGTCGATCTTCTCTCTCGCACCATGATCCTATGATTCTCTATTCATCATCAAGCCTTTAAACCCTAACTATTGGATAAGCAGTCATTTAAATCTCCAACTTTGATCTATCATATTGCTCTGTCAAAGAGACACATACTACAGTCTCACCGATGTCCATTGTTCTCTTCGATGTGAACTACCTTCAAATACATGGGCCCACATGCCATCTTTCCTTTATGTCATTGCCATTTAATTCGCAACAACAATGCGAAATAGCACACCAAGCAATCATTCTTTGCCACCTGCTAGCCTTCGTCACAATCGGGTCCCACTAGCTTCTCGCCTTATCACTCTGTTGAGGGGACATCTTTCAGATTGCCACTAATATGGCGTTACGCCTATAAATCTTAACTTTCTTATCGATTTGTCAGGGAGACATCTGAACAAGTCCTATCGATGACCTTTAGTCACATCGATGAAGAATCCTTTTTCCAGCATCGTCTAATCTGTCTTGTGAAATCTACACCGTTCCTCGTTGACCGTGTTGGTCTTGCTATGGCCTAGCCAATATCACCAAAGGGCTAGCGGGCTACTGCCACATGCACACCTCTGACGCCAACACCTAGTATAGTCATCAACCTTTCAAATCCTGCCACGTGTCATATTTTCATTCGCTTCATGACTGCACGTCATCCTTACCCTGTCGGGTCCCAAAGCCAAAATCATACTCTCTTATCGCCATGTCGAAGAGACATGCTTCAAAGTTCTACTGAACTATTGATATCTCACCAATGGAAAAGGTCATCGGGTTGTCGAGGAGACATCCTTCACTATCCTGCCAACACCACTCAGTCTCACCAATGGGAAGGTCATCGTTGTATCGAAGAGACAATCATGAAACTCCCTGTAATATGCATATCTCTCTTTGATCAAGCACATATCAAAATATTGAAGAGACATTTGAACAGGTCTCACTGACGACCATCAGTCCTGCCAATAGCACTTCCACACTCCTTATCGCTCCATCAAAGAGACTTCTCCTAGACTCCTATGCATACATCAATGTCTCGCTAATAAGATTATCATCGACCTGTCAAATAGACATCTCCCATTCTCTTTTCGACCACACACTGTCATGCCGATCTGAAGGAGATGTATAATATTAAAGCGCTAGGCAAAGGGGCCGGTCACCCTCACGACTGTAAAAACATAAGTTACACCTAATGCAATCGCCAACCGTCGATACCAGGTCAACATCAAAATAGAAATCTGTTCTGAACGCCATGAGTACAAGTATCTTGAGGGTTTAACTGACCCTAACACCCAAGAGCAGAAATAAAACATTTCTAGGCACATCCTTCACTTTCTCGACCTACGCAATACCTTTTTGGAAAGATCTTGAGAAACCCAATTCGAATTTGCCATAAGATCCACTACTCTTACACTCATCCTTTGTCATCATGGAAACTATTTCCTTTTCCAAATTTTCCCTTCTGACATTAATGACAACTATATGCCAACACATTGAACTTAACATTTCTTGAAGTTTTTGTCCCAAGTGTAAGTCACTGGAACTCATATGTCACCTTGGGTGTACGAGTCTTGCTTTAGCTTGGACCTATTCTGAATTCAATTCTTTGTGGGATTTTACTCTCCTAGATCTGACGTCGGCTTGTAGTGTTGTAATTTCGGGGAATTAGGAATAAACAAGTATAAATACACGATTATTTTACATAATTTCACCTAAGCATAGCTAGATCTGCATAAGCAATCAAGAATACTTTAACAAGAGCATTCAAGAGCAATTTATTAAGCATTTAGAGCAGCATTCAAAATTCAAGCATCATATCAAAGTCATCATGCATCATGTGTGTTTTTGAGCTAACATTTGTGATGTAGGTTTTCATGATTCAAGCAAGCATTCAAAGACATTATCTCATATCAAGATGAAGAGTCAAGATCCATATCCATTGGAGCTATTTCACACAAGATTGCATCCTTTTATATCAAGGGTTTGGTGAGTTGCAACATCACATTTGTTCATTCATCATTCCTTCAAGCTATTTCATTTCATTTCAAGGTTTAATTACCAAAACAAGGTTTGACCAAGGCAAAACCCTATCCACTAACAAAACAACATTTTTCTCTTTTCATGTGTGACTGCAAATCTAAGTGAATTGGAGCTTGAAGATCCTTTGAAGATAAAGTTGCAAGATTGAAGAAAGTTTTCAAAGTTGTCATCTTCACGGAAACTCGCTTACAGATTGGAAATTAAACTTTTCATACTTGAAAATTAAAAAAGATGAAAGCTATAAAAGATCACTAGAGGCTACAGAAATATCATCGAGACCCTAATAACGAGACTAAATCAGTACATTTGATGTATGAGTCTTGGTATAGGCATTTTATCAGTTTTCACTGGATTCTGACTTGTCACTGAGAGATTCCAACTTCTACCCAAAAACCCTAGACTGGGGCTAAATCACCCAGTCTAGCATATGAGTCCTAGTGCACATTAGAAATAGCAATTTTCAGGGTTTTCAGGCCTTGTTTAGACATCTCCTATCCTTTAAGTACTTTTTTGTATTTTTTTGTTTAGTCATCTGATTTTATATTTTAAGTTTATAGGGTTTAGTGCTCACATATTTGTATTTCTCCTTAGAAGCTTCATTTAATAGTGAATCCCCCGTTTAATCACACCTAAGGAAACCCCCAATCCTTTCCTCAATTGAGACACTTGGTTGAGGGATCTTGGTTTCCTAATGAAATAAAGAGTGAAATAGGTCCCTGAAGTTGACCATCTCCTAAGAGGTAGACACACCTATTTCCCTTGTTTTCACTTTCCTAGGGTAATAATCAAGATCGTATAGGTAGGAGAATGGTGTCTTACCAATTTCCTATTATATTTAATTAATAGTAGATTGTTATAAGATTTGATTCAATGACTTGGATTAGGAATTTGTGTCATAGCATTCCAAGTAATTGAAACCGATCAAATAAATTGTAGTAACAAAACCATTTGAGGCTATAAAAAAATAAAGGTTAGGAAAAACATAATCCTAAGAATGTGTTGTGAATCGTTCCTTGATGATCTACTTACTTCAATAGCTATAGAATCTACTAAAACTAATATTTCCATTAAATGGATTGAAATTCTAAAGCATCAAAAGAAGTCTAAAACTACTCTTTTCTCCATCATTTTAAGAAAAAATGAATGTTCAAGATTACATCATCTTAATGTTCAAGATTACATCATCTTAATGTTCAATCTATGAAAATTGGATAACACTTAGATGGAGATGGTTTTTGTTTACTTATTTCATGGAAGGAGGAATGTGTGCATCACTTGTAAATTCACAACAATATTTTTTGTTGAAAAGATGCCAACTTCTATTAAAGTTGCTTTTATTAGAGGTATTCCCATCTCCACATGTGAAGGACCTTGAATTGAAGTTCTTAGGAAAAATATAGAGGAGTTGATTGTTCTAGACCCCACCTCCTTCCTATTTAAGTACCAAGGACCTTTGATTCAATTTGCCTCTATCAAAGGTGGTTTATATGGGATCTGTGTATAGTAAATTCCCACTAATCCACGTTTTAAGATTTTGTTGGATAAAAATTATTAGTTCAAATCACCTTTTTACAATCAAATGAATTCATCATAACATGAAATTTTACATGAATATAACCCTTAGATTAAGATTTCTAATTTAAGTATATATTTTAATAGTTTTCATATTTTAATATAGTTATTTTCTATTTCTAATCAACATTGTTTTATTAGAAAAAGAAAATACCTTGGTGTGATACACATGAAAAAATAGTAAAAATAAATTATTATTTCTAGAAAAGTACGGTCATCCTTAGTATTAATGTGTTTTTATTGAGAAAAAAATAAAATTATTTTAGGAATATAAGAAACAAATTATGGATTATAGGAAAATATGTCTAAATTGTAAGTATTCTCATTTTAAAAATTAACGATAAAGAAAATAGGCAATGAAACATTATAGGAAAAATGTATACCTTAGATATTAGTGTTAGTGATCAATATTTACAAAATTATAAATAGATCTTATTTATTGTTCAATCTATGTGCTACTAGAAAATATTACTTAATAATAAATATTGTTTAGTAAAAGGATTACTTTATTAAAAAATCCTTTATTAAAAGTAAGAAATATAAACTAATAAAATTACTTTATTAAAAAATCTTTTTAAAAAAGTTCTTAAAAATAAAATAAGACGAAGTAAGAAATATAATCTGAAACCAAGGAAATAGGGTTCCACCTTTTAGGAGATAGAACTAGGGTTTAGGACCTATTTCACTCTAGTTCATTCAAGGAAACCTTAGAGATCTCAATCTAGGGATGAAAATGCGGGAAAAACATCCGCAATAAGGTGTCCTAGGGTGTGATTAAAGACTAAAAGGGGGTTCACCACTAAGCAAAGACTTTGAAATAAAGACATGAATGCAATGTGAAAACCTAACTGTATGACATAGAGTATGAAACTGAAACAAACTAGGATTAGCATAGGGGTACCTGGAATAGTGATGTAGTCAAAACATGCTCAGAGACCTTGAAATTCTTACTTTTAACACTCACTGGGACTCATACACCAGACTGGGCGATTTAGTCCCAATATAGGGTTTCTAGGTAGGATATGGTATCTCTTAGTGACTAATTTGGATCTCCTGAAATTTGGTAAAAAGGCAGTACTGGGACTCATACACCCTGACTATTACAAGTGTTCTATTTTGTCATGAAGTGTCCCAAGAGTAGAATTTTGAAGCGAAACTTTGTGAGCCTTTGAAGATGGATGAAATAAATACTTTCCCATTGATTGCATGCAAATAGGCATGATATCTTGCTCCAAATCTGAGTTTCCATGAGTTTTGACAACTTTTCGTGATAACTTTGACAACTTTTGCAACTTTATCTTTTTGGTACTTTTGAGGGCCTCAAATCCACTTTTTCTTCAACCTATAAACCTACAATGACACAAAGAGATAGAAAAAGTGTTGTATTAGAGAATGGGGGTTCACCTTGGTCAAACCCCGTTTAGGTAATTAAACCTTATGATGAAACAATGAAACATGGAACATGAACAATGATACCTTCAATGATGTTTTGAAATCTAAATCCGTAATCTAACATGAAGTTGTTGTAAGAATGAAGAACATTTCATTATGCAGTTTTTGTGTTGTCATTGATGTCACCATGTTATATGAGTTACAACTGCAAGTTTAAGTTCAAGGATGATTCAGTATTCTGAACTGGTATGCAGTTATTATCCTTTGGTATTTTGGTTTGCAATCCTCCACTGATGAATACCATAACTTGTGGTTTTGGGAAATAGTTCTAGGTTGCTAGAAGCTTGTAAGTTCAGAATCTCATGAGCTCAAGTGCTCTTATGGTGAGTTGGCATTATTCTTTTGTTGCATTTTATTATTAGTGTATACACCTAAAATTGGTCATGACATTTAATTAATTAAATACTAGTTATTTAATTAATATTTTAACTATGTATAAATAAATTCTCAATTTATTTATATTGTTCATATTCTTTAATTCTCCAAATCTAAAATCATATTCTTGTAATTTAATTAAATAAACAAATTTCCATAAGCTTGTTTTATTTAATTAAGTTTCACTAATCTCGATTAGGAATTCAAGCACATGTCTACAACTTTTTGTGCCACCTCATCAAGGTCACATGAAATTAAATAATTCTAATTTTTAAATTAGAATTATCTTCAACCAATTTTAAACACATGGTTTATTCTTCACACATGTCTTCAACCAATTTTCAAACACAGTCATTTCTTCCCACTCCATCCATTTGGCATGTTGCCTATTGGTCAAGAGATTCCTCCATCCATTTGGCATGTTGTCTTTGGTCAAGGGGACACTTTCTTGATTCAACTCATCTGCATCGCTCATCCCTCTTGTTCGAATCTAGACCGTCGATCATATCCACTTCACAAGATGTTAGGAAAAGGCTATAAATACAAACTTTTGACATTGTATTTTGAGTCCACATTTGATTAGAGTTATCATACTGGAATATCGTTTGAGCATTGGAGCATTTTGGAGTCTTATAGTTACATTTCATATTATGTTTTGTTTCTTAGTTACATCTTAGAATCACACTTTGCTTCATAGTTGCATTTTATGTTATGCCTTTCATCATAGTTGCATTTTAGATTGGCATATTCATAATTAGCATTTGAGCCTATGCAGAATCATCCTAGCTTCATATCATAGCATTTACATTGTATAATCTAACACCATTATCCATTCATCATAGCATCTATGATCATTTTCATCATATACTTTCATATAGGAACTTAATTGACTTGCATGTTGAACCACATTTTAATAGAGTTATTATGCAGGAATATCATTTGAGCATTGGAGCATTTTGGAGTCTTATAATTACATTTCATATCATGTTTTGCATCATAGCTAAATCTTAGAATAATACTTTGCTTCATAGTTGCACTTTATATATGCCACTTTGCATCATAGTTACATTTTAGATTAGCATATTTATAGTTAGCATTTGAGCATATGTAGAATCATCCTAGTTTCATATCATAGCATTTACATTGTATAATCTAACACCATCATCTATTCATCATAGTATCCATTATCATTTTCATCATATAGTTTCATGTACGAGTTTAATTGGCTTGCATGGTGAATATTATCTCATTTCTTAAGTAGTCATTTTAATAACCATAGTGCACTTAGAAATCTGAGGGCCAAACAGTTTAATAAATCCTTAAGAATAGAGGACAATGAGACGTTCTTAAAAGATTTGTTTAACTGCGAGATAGAGTAGTTTACTTGATTCAAATCTTTGATATAATTCGTTTCATTAAAGTTCGTGTTGATTTACTAATATTTCCCATATTTCACACACACACAATTAAGTCTATCCCTAACCGACCTAATGAATAGTTAATGTTGTAATAAATTTGTTTTTGTGTTGCGGATGTATTTGTGACCTATCTTAGGTCCATACCGACATGTTGTAGAGTGCTACACGCTTGAATTGTTTTTCTGAAAGTTTTGTAGAAGCTTGAAGCCGACAATTAATCTTTTCGGTAAATAAGGGTTGCATCTAATTAGGCCGACCAAATTGATGCTCGTGGATGAGTCATATATATATATATACTGCACAGTTTTGAGATTGATGGTGCGAAGAGAGAAAAATACAAGTATGCGAAGATGATGAAGTGTGTAAAGTCAGTTTACTAAGTATCAAAGGAACTGAATCAACACTTGTTAGGTGTAATTTTATCAATTCATTTTTTCGCTATAAGCTATTTCTACATTATATCTATGTAGGGAGTGAACCTCCCACTTTAGACAGTGAGTCCTGGCAGTGAGACTCCTTTTGTAATATCTTATAACCGGTTATACTATATTGTGAGATAATGCTCACCGTGGTTTTTCCCATTTTGAGTGTTCCACGTAAAAAACCTGTTGTTCGTGTGTTGTGTGTTTTTATGTTTTGTTAATGGTCTTCCTTATTCTTACTATTATACACACTGAGCTGATTATGGAGTGTGCTAACTGTTACAATCCAGACCGAAGAACTATCACCTCACCGGATGGCAAATTGTTCACCAACCTCACGTCAGCAGCTATTGGCGAAGCATTTGGAATACCTGCACCTGAGAAAATGATCTACAAAATGAGAGAATGTGCTGAGCGGATGTATGCTTCAACATTTGAAAGATGTGCTGATATGGTTAACTCTTGTTGGATGAACAAGCCCAAGCCCACTCGCACAAAGTTGCCGAAGCAAATAATCTCAGATGATTTGAAGCAGGAGTATGGTGATTTGATTATGATGCTCAGTAGAGTTGGAGGTTGTCCCTAGGCATTCACCTTTGAGCCGTGGATGTTCTATTATATCAACTTTGTGCTGGAAGGGAAGGAGCACATTAATTGGGCGGTGTTGATCAGTGATAATTTGCACGAGCAACTCTGGAGTTTGAGGAGGACGAAGCCATTTTACATGGGATCATACATTGTCTACATGTTGGTTCGCATGACGAAGTACAAGGGAATATCATACAAGGAGTCTATTGAGTGTGGCTCTCAACAGTTCAAGATTCATGAGGCTTGTCCGCAGTTGCACTCGACAAGCACATCCCATTACAAGAGAGTTAATGACGCCTTCACCATGCACATAACGAGATCACTGCAGCAAAGAATTCATCACAGGATCTTGAAGGAAGCTCAAGAATTGATAAAAAGGTACGGTTGTTAGTTTATCTAGTTTATGAAATTTACTTACATTAGGCTGCAAGGGTTTTCTTCATACTCGTATAGACTGCCCAAATACCCTACAAACATGATTTTAATGTTAGAAATATCTAGGCAACTCGTCGCCTATGATAAGATTCAGAACAGAAAGAAGAAGGGAGGACTTGACTTCCCAATCATCATGGGAAATTCAGACGAAGTGTGTCCTTCACTATAGGAAGCCAAGGAAGCTGAAAATGAGCTTCAGTTTTTTCACTTTTCTTATCACACCAGCAGGTAGCATTATGACCCCCACATCAATATCAGATGGATACTGTCAGAAGAGTTCAAGCATAAGGAAAATAATGAAGATTGATGGGCTGGTGCATTGGATGAGGCTGAAGTAAGAAGAAGAATGTTTTCGAGACTGCCTTTGAGCATGATCAGGGAGTGTGAGATTATTCCAGTACCAGACCAGGTGGAGGAGGACATGAACATTCATCTAGATTATGAGGTAGTGAGGGATACACCACTCCCACTTCCAGATTGGTCAGAGCCGGAGATTGCCGATTTGGACACACTGTGCATACTAGTGTTGACATTCACTAGAGGATGGGTTGAAAGGCATGTGAATAGGCTGAAGAGTAGGTCAATTCCTTTGACTTACAATTTGATGGGAGATCATATGACTCCAACTGCTACCAAGAAGAAACAAGTTGGTCGAGCTCCACAGTCTTGAAGGAAAGAGCTAGTCTAGCCAGAGCCTCCAAGAATTTTGGTAGAATCACCTACGCCATTGGAGACATGTTCTCCAAGAATACAAGAGGTTTCGCTATTTGTTGATTAGAGAAATATATTGAATAAGGAACAGGAATTACATGAGGCAAATCAACCACCACGAAGAGAGTCCATTGGCCAGAGTGTCAATGTACCCAAGCAGGAAGAAGATGAGGAAACTGCTACAGATACACACTTCCAGCGTGAGCTGGAGGCGGCTGTAGAGGATGATACAGTTACAAGACAGGAGGCCCAGGTTTCAGGAGATATTCAGCCCATAGAAGCCAATGAGCCTTGCCAGGATGAAGTTAGAGAAGAAGTTCGTGAGGAAGAAGCAAGGGATGAGCAACCATTTGTTATACAAGAAGTATTACCAAATTGGCTCAGAGATAGGATGAGGAGGAGCCCTAGTGAAGAGGCTGATCCAACAGTTAAGATGGAAGAATTCTTGAGTATGATCAGCGCACCTCCGACAAAGAAGAGAGCTAGGAAGTTTTTGAAGATTTCAATGGATGAGGATGGCTCTCGCACCCTTCATGTGGTAGTGCCAAGGGTTGAGTGTGATCGAGATGAGGCTTTGCTAGAAAATTATGTGATCACCACCGTGGAGTTAGGTCGCCCCACAGGAACACAAATAATCGAAGAATGTGATAAATCCTATCAGGTGCTTAAGGACAGATTGCTCAAGACTGAAGGCAAGTACAGGAAATTAAAGAAGGGGCACAAGACTTTGATTGGATACGTACAACACTTGTCTCGTCCTTGTGGATAGGAAAATCTGACGATTGAGCTTCCAGTCGAGTTGTCTAGAGAATTAGTTAGCAGCTTGGAAGATTTGAGAAAGATGGCGCAAAAAGCAGATAAGTGGGTGGCCAACGTTCCTACTGAGACATAAAAGTTTATGGAAGATCTTGCTCATGCTTACCAGCAAGCTTCTAGCATTATGGCACGAATGGATGTAGTTGATTAGGCCTGGGGTGATGCTCATATCTATTAGAGCAAGGTTATTCAGCATTTGGAGGCTTTGATGCATACTCCCTTATAGATGTTGATTGATGGAGTGATTCAGGAGGGTGATAGGTATGATTTTGCTGGTTGGTACTCTTCAGTTCTCACAAGCCAAGAATTCTTTGATGTAGCATAGGCCGATTCAGCCAGAGTCAGAAAGGCCATGATGAACATTCTCGATGGAGTCCTGAACACATTGGAGGCTATATTTGCTAGGAGGTTGACTTCCGAGGAGGTGACTGTTGATAGTTTGAGGAGTAGGCTGCCACATTTCTTTCCAGAGGTGAAGACTTTTATCTAGAATGACTTTGAGAATAACTTAACTTTCTCAAGCGTTATTCAGAACACTCAGGATGCTTTAGTTACTTGGAGAAAGTCTTGTACGCGACATGGGCAAACAACTATGGTGTCGGAATTCCAGCTCGATCACATTTTGCCGATCTTAGTTCACGAGGTTGAAGCTATGTTAGCTAGATTCATTGATTTTGCAGCCAAGGAGGAGAACGAAAACGCCTTTCTGGATGACCTTCTAGAAGATTGATAGTGGGCATTAATTGCCTTTTCTATTTTGGGAGTGAGTGAGAATCTTTTGATTAATTTATTGTACCACTCCTTATTCTAACAATTTTTAGGGTTAGGGTTGATGTGGCTTAATCTGAGCGCTCCATTTGATTGTAATTTGAGTCGTAAATTGGACTTGGCTAGTGATATAAAGGGGCATCCCCCCTCATTTGTATCTCATTAGATATTAGATCAGATTAGAGACTAGAGCAGAGAGACTAATAGTTGTGATAGTTTAGCATAGTTCGTTAGCATAGCATAGTTTGAAGGAGAAGGAAAGTTTTCCTTTGAGAACTTTGTAAGAAATTGTTGTGAAAACTATCATAATAAAGAGAGCTTTCATTGATGGTGAATTTGCCTTTTGTTATGAGCAGCTAGCAAGATTTCTTCACCCTTTCTACTTCAAGTAGCTTAGATTAGAGTATTTTTTATTTTTCTTGTAAGTAGACGTTAATTGTGGATTGTGGCGTTTGATCAAGGAAGCTTCGTTTTAATCCATACCAATAGCAGCTTGCTGACGGCAAGGTCACCTTGTGTGGTCAACTGGAAAACTTTACAAGTTTAACTTTGGTTATAATTCACATCTTGGCATGTATTGTCTTGATGGTGTCTTTATGTTGAACTGTGACTTGAAAACCTCTTGCTGCTCCTTTGAAGATTGCACCGACCTTGTGTAAGCTGTCCAACGTGAGGCGAAGTAGAGTTTGGTTAAAGTCTGTTGAGATTGATCCCACGTCCTCCTTTAGGATAGAATTTAGATCTTCTAAAACCCTGCACTTATTTAAATTCAGTACATTTCTGGTTAGTATAGGAAAAACGTACCTCACTGCCAAATCATTTGTCTCGCACACAAAAATCCCCTTTCAATATTTAACTTGTTGTGAACTGCAAACCTCTAAACAATTGTGTAAGTCCCCTCGTGTAAACAACAAATCACAACGAACCAACTGAGGGTATTCCATTGCATTATCGGAACTTTGGAGTTGAATGTATGATCTCTCTCGCAATTTTAGCGTACAAAATACTTTGATCAAGAGAGAATGGAGTAGCCAATGGATAGTTTGTTCTGTTAATTGTGGCGGACACAAAAATCACATCAACAGTTCCCCTCTTAGATTAGAAGCATTGGTTAATATCTTGGTACATTTTGGAGATATGTTACAACCTACAATAGAAATTTATACTCAAGTAGGTAGAGAGGACATGAAAACATTGATTTTGGCTATTATTCAATATTTTATTAATTTGTAAGTCAATTGGGACTATGTTAAGAATAATGTACTTGGAAAATTGTGGGAAGCCCTTACAAAAAGAAGATTGGAGGCTGTTGAGTTGGAAGAAAAGATAAGAAATGAGGCATTTGAGAAAATTGGGTCCTCTTTGACCCCAAATGATTTGGAAACCCTGAAGAAGGTATGCTCAAAGATGTTTTGTATGAAGAAAAGGGTAAACACTTAGATGACAAAAGATAAAAAGAAAATAAAGAAAATAAAGAAAGAAACTACTGAAGCGATTAGGGGTATGGCTGGGAAATATGGTATGTTTTGTGCACTCCCATCTTGTTCTGCACCTAAATCAGGAGAAAAGAATTCTATAGAGGTTAAGGAAGACATTCCTCTTGATACAGGTGATACAAATATCCTTTGAGAAACAAATGATACAAATATCCCTTCAGATATAGGTGTTACAAATGATCCTCCAGAGATAGAGAAACAAAATGAGGAAGAAATTGAACTAGAGAAGCTTGATGTTGTCCTTCCAGAGTATCAAAGATCTCATGAACTCCATCGAGTCCCAGATGTCATTTGGTTCTAGTACATTTAGTGCATCCAAAGACAGAGATAGGTCAACTTGGAATACTATCGCTGCTCACAGAGAGAAATTCGTTAATCTACAGAAGCAGAAGGAAGACATCATCAAAAGATTGAGTCAATTAGGTGCCCTTGTGAGAATGGAGTACACTCTGGCGGTCAACGCTTAAGCAAATGTAGAAAAATTAGGAAAGATCAAGCTAACTCCAGGCACTTCGGATGATACAGAAGGTTTGATGGAACTAGAATCTCTGAACAAAATGCTCATATTTGCTAAAAAGAGTTGGGAGAATGGTAAGACAACATGGCAAGGTATTCTCAAGGAGCTTCAAGGCTCACCTTCCTTTGGGTAATGCTTTTCTTTTCAGTTTTCATATTTTTGAACCGCACTTTGTCCTTGATGTCAAAGGGGGAGAGAATATCATTTAGAGAAAAGGGAAGGAAAAAGGGAAGAGTGTGTTGCACTTAGGAGGTTTGTACATTCTTTTGGCACATGTTGCCATCAATGACAAAGGGGGAGATTGTTGGAAGAATGAAGATCATCTCATTATGCAGTGTTTGTGTTGTCATTAATGTCACTGTGTTATATGAGCTGCAACTGCAAGTTTAATTTCAAGCATGATCCGGTATTTTGAACTAGTATGCAGTTATTATACTCTGGTATTTTGGTCTGCAATCATCCTTTGATGAATATCATAACTTGTGGTTTTGGGAAATGGTTCCTGGTTGCTAGAAGCTTGTAAGTTCATAATCTCATGAGCTCAGGTGCTCGCATTGCGAGTTGGCATTATTTCGTTGTTGCATTTTGTTATTAGGTCTATCCCTGGCCGACCTAATGAATAGTTGATGTTGTAATGAATTTTTTTTTGTGTTGTAGAAGTATTTGTGACCTATCTTAGGTCCATGCTAACATGTTGTAGCGTGCTACATGCTTGAATTGTTTTTGGAAAAGTTTTGTACAAGTTTGAAGCTGACAATTAATATTTTTGGTGAATAAGGGTTGCATCTAATTAGGCCGACCTAATTGATGCTTGTAGATGAGTCATTTATATACATTGGACAGTTTTGAGATTAATGGTACGAAAAGAGAAGACAAGTATGCGAAGATGATGAAGTGTGTAAAGTCAGTTAGCTAAGCATCAAAGAAATTGAATCAACACTTGTTAGGTGTAACTTTATAAGTTCATTTTTTGGCTATAATCCATTTCTACATTGTATCTTTGTAGGCAGTCAGCCTACCACTTTGGATAGTGAGTCCTGGCAGTGAGCCGCCCTTTGTAATATCTTATAACCTTTTATACTATATTGTGAGCTAATCCTCACTGTGCTTTTTCCCATTTTGTGTTTTCCACGTAAAAATCTTGGTGTTCATGTGTTGTGTGTTTTTATGTTCTGTTATATGCAATGGAGTAATTGGATGGTGTTTGTTCAATAAGTTTAAGATACCGATTCACCCCCCCTCTCAGTATCTTGGGTATTCAGCAAAAGTGGCCATGTAGAATGTAGATCTTGATCTTGAATTGGATGTGAGACAATGCTTAACTTGGACCTTGAATGCTGCATCACAACATTAGCTCAAAAAAATGCTTGGTACATTATGCCTTTGACATGATGATGGATCTTGAATTGCTGCAATGAATGATGAAGAAATCTGCCCTTGAATGTCTTAGAAATGCTCTTGAATACTCTATGATGCTCTTGTGAAGTCTTAGGATACTGGACTCTTGATTACTTAGTGAAACAATGACTTGAAACCTTGTTTATATAGGCACTTTATCTAATCGTTTATCAGATCCCAAATACCGACACTAATGAAAGTTGAATTTGAAACCCTAATTCCTGCTCAAAACCCTAAAAAGGGGCCAAAAGGGATTCATACGCCCAAGGTCGCGAATGGTTCCCATAGGGCTTTTTGGGATGAGGAAATATCGGGAAGTTAGAGAACTAACTATATTCATTATATTGGGAATTCGATTGAAATAAGCCTTGGGATGCATAATAAAGGGTCCTAATGGCCTATTAATGATGATGTGAAGGTCATACATGCAAGAGGGCCCAAAACTCAATGTGGAGGTGTAAATAAATAGACTTTACAATACTAAATTAAGGCAAAATTAGGTCTAGTTAGCTTAAAAAGGGCCCTAAACCTAATGTGAATGTGTAAAACACATTACAACACTAGATCAAGGCAACATTAGGTCCATTTTAATGTTAATCATTCCCAAATTAGGTGTGAAAATCTAAAGGGATACATTTTCATACACTACATTTAGCCCCCACTTTAGTGAGGAGGAACTTGCTTCAAACTAGCACTAAAGTAGACATTCAAGAGTCCAAGTGCACCAATGTGGATGGTCTAGGATAACAAAGATCAAAGGAGGTGGTCAAGCCCCTTGGATCCAAGATCCTATGTCAAACCGACATAAGCACAAAAGGACACACAAAAGGTGTATGATATGCAGCATCAAGATACACAGAGATACCATTTCAATAACATAAAGATGAAAGAAAAAATAAAGAAAAGATGGATCAATCTTCTCGACCATTTGTCCCGCATGTTGTGGATGAGACCCAAGCTTGTTTGTCTAAAAAATGCATGCTCACTCTGAGGCAATGAAACTTCAGGTTGTCCACTGGGTGAGTATCCAAAAAGGGTGTGATACACGTGGAACACATTGTCCACTATGCAAACCAAATGCATGTTCACAAGGGCTAGTGGAAACTCAAGCCATCCACTAGGTTATCCCCCAGCGAGATACATACACACCCGGCTGGCATATGCTCATATATACAATAGAGTGGCTATGGGAAAGTCACACCTAAGTTCGACTCCCATGTGTACAACCATACCAAAGCTATATCTCCTGATAACTTTGATAAGACTCCACAATAATGAACTTCAAGCTCCATGAGGCAAGCAAATCTTTGTATTCTTGATACTCATGAACAAACAAGATGGCACCATAGGAAAGCAAAGTGTGTTATGAAAGGTGGCCATAGAAGAGATATTGTAAATGCAAAGGTAGTATAAGGTATGTTCAAAGGGATTTTTCTTAGTTCATGTAAGGTTTCTTCTTAGAGAACATTGTGCCTAATGTCTCCAAGAGAGGAAAAGTCAAAGAAATATCATGTGCTGGAAGGAAATCAAATCCAATGACACCATCAAGAAAAGGACGCATTGTAAGAAAGAAAAATCACATAGTGAAATAAGAGTGTCGATGTATACCCCTATTTTAGAGTGGTTGCTAACACCATTGTTGTGAGCAATTCCTTTGAAGTAGAAGAAGACATAAGAGGTTATTCGGAAATCCCTATGCCAAGCCATATGTTTCTGAATGAATCAACATCATTGATAAGTATCACATGTGAGCCAACTTAAGGCATGTCTTCCACATCCCAAGCTTGCTCTTATATATACATGGAAGGTGGTCAACTAGCCAAAAGACACAATGGCAAGTGGCATACGAGGACAAGGCTAACCTAACCCTTGCCCCAATTTAGTGCAAGACAAGAATGAGCCGAGGTGATTGATGAGAAACATAATAGATTGAAAATTAGTATCAATTAGAGGAGCTAGATGCTTCAACACAAGGAAGAACATCACAATCCTTAAGATGTTGAATTTTATTACGCAAAGTGTAACATTGATTAGTAGAATGACCATGAAATCTATGATATGCACAAAATGAACTCTTATGGTAAAATTTATTTCGTGTTCTTAGAGGGAGGGATATCAAATGATCTTGGAGGAGTCTCGACAATATACTCTCTTGATAAAAAGTAGAAGATGTTGCGTCATTTAGAGACATATATCTTTTGCTTAGTACAAGATGTCATACTTACACAAGACTCTTTAGATTGCAAGATTTTTTTCTCTTCTTGAAAGGAGGGTGTAAAACCTAGCGAACTCTAATCATTAGTGTTTTGCATGATGACATTGATATTAAGCGAGGATTTCTCTGTTTCTTTCGAAGTACAATAACCAAGAGCACTAGTGTCTATCAGTTCAGGATGCACTAATGTTAATGTCGGCTTAGAGGAATCTTTTTTATTTGTGTTGGTAAGTGAAGGCTTGTTTGTTTCTTTTGGGGGGAAGTAACGAAGACCATTAGTTGTTCCCTGTGTGTTAGACTCTATAGGGACACAAATACCTTGTTTTCTAGCACCACATCCTTTTCCATTGTATCCAAGTTGTTTCATAAGTTCATAAGATCATAAGCTTTTCCATAAAGCTTTTTCATTTATTTTGGATTCAGTGGTTTTTCATAATCAACTTTGTCAAAGTTTGTCGTGTATGTTGTCTTTTCTTTTAAAGTGTTTGAGGTGGATTCTTTCGAAGGGTCTTCCGAATTTTTTGATGACATTACTGCTTATTTTTTTCCCTTTTCAGAGTCTTTGTTTATGATCTTGTATTTTCCCATGAATGTTGTGAAATCTAAGGAACCCTAATAATCTTCTGATAGCTTCGTAACTTCTTCCATATGTTTTTCTTTTTCTTTCTCTTGCACAGGTTCTACTTGTGTAGTTGGTGTGAATGTTGTCAAAGGATTCTCTTTGCCTTTCTCAATGTTCAAACAACTATTTGGGTTAGGTTTGGATTGAATTGTATATATTTTGTTGTTGTAAACATACTTCATTTTACGATGAAGGGTAGAAAGCACCCCATTCATTGCATGAATCCAGGGCCTTCCTAAAAGAAGATTATATGAAAGATCGTGAGGCATAACATGAATAGGAGTTTGTAACTTGGCCTTTCCAACTGTAATAGGAAAAGTGATCACATCAAGCAGTTATTTTCCTATGTTATCAAATCGATGGATGGATAAAGGTTCAAGCTGAATTTTTTATTTATCCATGCTAAGTCTATCCAAAAGGGTCAGACTACACACATTAAGGGTAGCGCCATTGTCAACAAGGGTTATTTTAATTCCCAACCCATTATAGATAGCTATTATCATGAAAGCATCATTTTGTTTTTGCACTTCTAGTGAGGGTAACTCATCTTGATGGAAAGTAATGTCTAAGTTGATCAGAGTTATAGCTTGAATTTGGGTTGCTACTTCATTTGATTGCACGTTAGGGGAGGAGATCCTTGTTTTAAGGCACTTTGAATCATGTTATGATAATGAGGGGAGGGTTGAATAAGGTCCCATAATGATATCTTAGCAGGAGTATTATTTAGTTGTTCAACAAGATTGTACTTCTTTTCAAACAAGGGCAACTAGGCAAGATAGGGTTAGGCAATGGGAGGGATATTGAAGGTGTTTGTCTTGGTTGTGGATTATTTCTAGTGTTATATGTATGAGCAATGGTAATATAATTCGATTGCTACGAAACATTATTCTTAGGTTGTTAGAGTGGGTAATGAATTAGAGGATTCTTAGGATATCCCACAGGGTATTTTTGAGGTCCAATATTCAAGGGGTATCTAACCGACATTTACACATTCAATTCCTTAGAGGTTTTTTGGTTTGATTTCTTTCTAATGAAGGGGAGTCTAGTGTTAGCTTTTCACCAGTATCTAGGGAAGTCACATCACTGTTGTTTGAAAGGTATGTGTCAATGTTCTCATTTTCTTGCACCATGATATCTTCCCTAGTAGGAGAGTTTTTAGGAGAACTACAAACTAGATGTTCATGACATTTCAAGGTTGGTTCTTCTAAAATGACTTCATCGCAAGTAGGGGAATAATCAATGGTTGGTTTGTCTTGTTTATTGGTGATGGCATTCTCTTGTTCAGTAATGTTTTCCCTAGGAGAAGAGAGAAAATAAGAACTCTCATAACTCTCATTTGTTTGATCATTTAACACAAGAATATCTTCTTCAAAACTAGGAGATGTACTAGGAGAAAAATAAATGTGATTGTCATTATTGGCCATAATTTCATCCTTTTTTTCTAAGGGCTCGTTCTCTTGTGCTATAACTTTTACCCTAGTAGGAGAACTTTTAGGAAAGTGACAAACAAGAGGTTCATCACATTTCATGGTTAGATTTTGTAAAATAGCTTCATCACAAATAGGGGAGGCATGGAGAGAAGGAGAATCATGCTTTTCAATGATTGAATCCTTTCGTTCATTTATAGATCTTTCCAAAAGTTAGGGTCATTAGGAAGGATAAAAATACTGCTATAACTTTCAATCATTGGATCTCTTAACATCAACATGTCCTCATAAGTGTGATTTTCATGATCATTCTCGATTGTATATTCTTTCTCTAAAGCATTCTTGTAAGTAAGAGAGGTATTGGGAGAAGAATGTAGACTAAGTAAGGTAGTTGAAATAATCTCATCTTCTTGTGTCATTTAATATCTTCCCAAGGGGGAGGAGGAGAAGGAAAAACTAGACTTTCATGATTCTCAATGATTGCATCTTCTTTCACCAAGATACCTTCATCATTAGTAGGAGAGGTATCGGGAGAAGAACAACTATGATCATCATAGTTATCTATGCTTGTATCCTCTTCTATCGGGAGAAAATAAAGTGTTTTGAAGGTTAGGTTCACCAAAATGAAACCAAGGAAATAAGGTTCCACCTTTTAGGAGATGGAACTAGGGTTTAGGACCTATTTCACTCTAGTTAATGCAAGGAAACCTTAGTGATCTCAATCTAGGGATGGAAATGAGGGAAATAAATCCGCAATAAGGTGTCTTAGGCTGTGATTAAAGACTAAAAGGGGTTCACACCAAGCAAAGGCTTGGAAATAAGAGATGAATGCAATGTGAAAACCTAACTATATGACATAGAGTATGAACCTAAAACAAACTGAGAATAAGTAGAGGGGTGCTTGGAATAGTGATGTAGTCAAAAGATGGTCAAAAACCCTGAAATTTTGGCTTTTAATGCTCACTGGGACTCATACTCCATATTGGGCGATGTAGTCCCAATATAGGGTTGCTGGGTAGGATCTGGAATCTGTCAGTGACTGGTCTAGATCTACTGAAAATTTGGTAAAAAGGTAGTACTGGGAATCATACGCCCAAACTATTGCAAGTGTCTTATTTTGTCACAAAGTGTCCCAAGAGAAGAATTCTAAAGTGAAACTTTTTGATATTTTGAAGATGGATCAAATAGACACTTTCCCACTTATTTCATGCAAATAGGTTGAATATCTTGCTCTAGATTTGATTTTTTGTGAGTCTTGACAACTTTTCATGATAACTTTGACAACTTTTGCAACTTTGCCATTTTGGTACTTTTGAGGGCCTCAAATCCATTTTTTTGTCAACCTATAAATTTGCAATTAAACCTTATGATGAAACAATGAAACATGGATGTGAAACATGAAACATGAAGAATGGTATCTTAAATGGTGTCTTGAAATGTAAATCCGCAATCTAACATTAAGTTGCCATGTAGAATGTAGATCTTGATTTTGAATTGGACATGAGACAGTGCTTAACTATGATCTTGAATGCTGCATCACAACACTAGCTCAACAACATGCTTGGTGGATTGTGCCTTTGGCATGATGATGGATCTTGAATTGTTGCAGCGAATGATGAAAAATCTGTCCTTGAATCTCTTAGAAATGCTCTTGAATACTCTATGATGCTCTTGTGAAGTCTTAGGATACTTGACTCTTGATTGCTTAGTGAAATAGTGATTTGAAACCTTGGTTATATAGGCACTTTATCTATCTTACCGTTTATTATATCCCAAATGTCGACACATTAAAATTTAATTCAAAATCCTAATTTCTTGCTCAAAACATTAAAAAGGGAGCAAATGGGACTCATACACCCAAGGTGGTCTATGGGTCCCAGAAGGCTTTTTAGGCTGAGGAAATATCAAGAAGTTAGAGAATTATGTGCATTTATTGAGTATATTGGGGTTTCAATTGAAATAAGCCTTGAGATGCATAATAAAGGGTCCTAAGGGCCTATTAATGATGACGTGAAGGTGATAAATGCAAGAGGGCCCAAAAATTAATGTGAAGGTGTAAATAAATACACTTTACAATTGTAAATTAAGTCATAATTAGGTCTATTTAGCTTAAAAGGGCCCTAAACCTAATGTGAATGTGTAAAACACATTACAACACTAGATCAAGGCAACATTAGGTCCATCATAATGTTAATCATTCCCAAATTAGGTGTGAAAATGTAAAGGGATACATTTTCCTACACTACATAATCTACATAGGAGACATGACAAATGATTACGTTTCATTATCTTGAAATTATTAATGATTAGCTTCTTATAAGTGTGAGAGAATATGATTTTTTTACAAATGGTAATTTGTGTGGCCCACTTAGGTCAAAAGGTGAGACACAACATTATGTTGTTACCTTACTTTGAAGACTTGAAGCAAAAAATGGTGGAAATGTAGAGAAGTAAGATCTCCTCTATCCCTTTCTCCCCTTCTCCTATATCTTTTGGTTCTTTTATTAAAAGTATTTTCTCTAGCATTAGATTATAAGTAAAATACATTTTTCTTTTCTTTTCAATGTCATATAGGTCTATAGAAAATATTTTGAAGTGTTTTCTTGTGTGATATCTTTGAAATATAAATTTTTTATATTCTTTTGTCAAGCAATGAAATTAATGTTGTTAAAGTTGTGTGAATGTGTGTTTTGAGTTGACTATTAAGTTACTATTAATTCTTATGGGGAATGCATAGTTATTTTTTATTAAAATATAGATAGCTTAGGTGACATAATGAAGAGTTTAAAAAAATATTATTTTTTCTTGAGGAGATGGTGCAAGCTTTTCCACACTAGTACATGTGAGTGTATATCAACTTATGTATATATAATTTTTTTTGGTTGGTAAGCTTGTAGTCGAGGTTGCTTTATGTTAATAACATAAAAATTTATAGTATTTGATGATACAATACAAAAAACTAGGAGATTTACTAGGGTGCCATCTTTGCCATGACTGATTTTTGCTATCCTATTTTATACTCCCCTCTAGTAGCTCTAACAAAATCCCCAGTAATATTCTATACTTTGCTCAAGGTCCTAAAAAAATTTGAGCAACATCTAATATCTAATGTTAGGGTCTATCATGAACCTATTTGATAGCATATATATTTAGCTTTTATAGATTATATACCTATAATATTGATCCTTCAATTAATGCTTTGTATTCTACTCCTAGTTGATGAAGTTGAACTTTCATTTAATGCCAAAGGTGGTTTCCAGGTTAGTGACCTTTCGTAGGAATGAGCAACCTTTGGTGGCATTGATTTGATGATTTTCTAATGTGGTAGTATTGAAATTTGACAAAAAGGGGTGCCATTACACCTCCTCAATATCAACTAGTAGCCTTTTGATATCTCTTGGTAGAGGGATCCCTACACCTGGTTTGATTGCTAAGAGAATTTCCTCTAATCCATCGAGAAACTCCGTTACCAACTCAAAAGTCAAGGTCCTCACCATGTCATTTGGTTCTCCCAAGTCGAGCAGAGAAGCCACAAACTTGGAAGTGATGTTAGTATTCACTTTGTGTCTGTTATTTGCTACTAGAAATTAATCACCAAGGACTCATTTAATTGCCTTCAATACTAGACCATGATGAAATCGAAAAAATCCTCATGAATGTATGCTTTAAAATCTCCCCAAGGAAAGCCATTTCTCTCCTGGTACTCACCAAAATGATAGGCGTGTGCATATCTTTTCCAGAAAGCACTCTTCTCAATGACAAGTGTTTATCTTCTAGCTTCGACCCTTCATAGATACACTTCTCACCTCAATTCACACAAGCCGCCAACCCACCCAATTGAAATGCTAATACTAGTATTCCCTCCCACAATTTGTGTAATTATTGTTTGATCAATGGAAATGTCTACTAGACCTATTCTCTTGAAATTCCACTTATTTCAAAATGACATGTTGGGACTAGCATACACTCTAGTTGTCGCGTCTCCTCAATCTTAAAGGATGTGGTTTAAATATCCCTACAAAACCATCATTACTATCGAAATGATTAATTTAATCACCGACAATTCAAAATATGTCATGAGTTGCCAAATCGGCAAGCTTGTCAACCTACACATTGGCTTCTTTGTAAACATGATTTGCAGTGATGTTTCTTTATTTAGCTATAGCATTGATAATTAAATGCCTAAAAAAACCTTCATTTTCCATCTGTCATATGTTATTGATTTGATTGTGTTGATAACTATATTTGAATCTACTTATATTTCTAAGCTGATAATATTATATTTTTCGCTTAATTCTATTCCGTAGAGGAGAGCTCAGAGCTCGGTCTCATTATTCAGCCCCTTTGGTTGTTATTGATTTGATTGCATTGATAACTATATTTGAATCTACTTATATTTCTAAGCTGATAATATTATATTTTTTGCTTAATTCTATTTCGTAGAGGAGAGCTTAGAGCTCGGTCTCATTATTCAGTCCCTTTCGTAGTAGAATGGAAGCACTAAAAATTGTTAGAGAATTCCAAGATCAAAGACCATGAAACAACTTCCACAAGTGAATAAAATATGCACAATAGTATGTCTATCAAATATAAAATGGAGTGTTAATACAATGATCAAGCCTTGCATATCGGTAAGGATGAGGAGTTAAGAAGGTAGGAGTGAAATTTGTGAGCTCAATTGACAAGTGGGTGAGCAAGTAGTAAGTGTAAATGCAATGTGTCTCAAGCCATGTGAGGACACATGTATCAATGATATGGAATGAGACAAAAGGAAAATAAACCTAAGTAAACTTAAGTTAGATGTAAATAGCTCAATTGTAGAAAAGTGATACCCAATTTAGATGGATAAAGACACTATTTACACTAACACCCCCTAAGTGCAACTTAGGGAGTAATTCATGTACTAATGATGAGTCTTGACTACTAGCCCATGTTAGGTACTCATATACAAATATCTCATAAAGTGGAGTACAGGGGAAAAACCCTATGGGAAATAAAACCCTTGTCCAAAAGAGAATGATGCAAATTGAATGGAATGTACAAATGAATAAGATATGAGGACTCATGATGACCCCCCAAGGACTAATTATATCACATAAGTACATGAAATGTTCCCCTCATAGGAGAGAGAAAGAGACTATGGAGCCTCCCCAGAAGATCATAAAACCTGCATTGCTAAGTGATGCTCGAGGAAGAATTATAATGTGATCCCTGAAAGTCAAACAACATTTCTTCCTCACGAAAGAAGATGAACTGCAGATAGGTGCATGATATCTTACCATGTGAGAAGAATGAAAGTCTTTGAATAATGCACAAGATCCAAAGATAATGGTGAAATCTCTAAAAGCTACTCAAATTCTCTATGTGAAGGCTGATCTAGAACAAAAACCAAAGATGTAGATGTGTTGAGAATAGCATTGATGTGGCTGTCGTCAAAGGTGCCTTCCAACTTTATAAAATGGGTTTAATTAAATAAGTTTGATATGTCATGTAAGTAATCATTTCATTTAATTGCAGTTGAAACACAATTACAAATATCTTGTTGCCCTTGTAGAGAAGGGGGATCCACCACCTTAGGAATCCAGGTCACGAGAGAGTCCTAAGTGATAGACTACCCTAAACTTCCTCGGGTTTTGCTAAATGAATTGGAAGGGACAAGGTATTAAGGTTGAAGATGATGGAGTGGTTTTCTTTGGCTTTATCCTTTCATAAAATATTATCAATATTATATTAAACTTCATGATGAACCATGCCAATAAATATTACGGTTATAGATCTCTAATAAATTACTCTTATATTAAGTAGGAAAGAAAGCATGGCCTAATAATAAAAGGTTCTCCAAGCTGTAGTGAAGGGAGTCTTATATGGATCTTTTGGTACAATATATATATCTAATCATATGTCAAGAAACTATCCAAGAGGGAGAGCATTTCATAATCCATTGTAAGATCAATGATTATGTCAATGTTGGGTAGAGGGAAGTCATCTCTTAGGTAAGATCTTTGGATATGACAAGAATTCGAGCAAACACAAATATATTTTGTCTTATTTAAAACTGGTACAATATTAGAGATCCATTTTACGTAGTCAATAGATGTTATGAAGTTGACATCTAGTAGCTATTGAAGTTCCTTCTTAACCAATAGAGTAATCTTGGGGTACATTCTGCAAAGCTTGTGCTTGACTAGTTTGGCATCTTGTTTGGCTACTATTGATGAATGATAAGAGAAGGATCTATATACATGGGAGTAGGTGCACAAATTGGAATCCTCTATGAGGATATTCTTATGAAATTTTTGTTCATCTAAGCTCATGTTAGTAACAATTTGTGTGAATTTTATATATGCTATTTGATGCTTGCTATTACTTGGATGGTATATTTTATGAAGAGAGTTCATTCATCTTGTAACCTCTATGGAGCAAAGGAGAGGTGGATTTCATCATCAAATGATGCATCCTATGAGTCTTGAGGGAATATTTTTAATTTTGTTTTTTTATTGATTAGATGTTTGTTGGTTCTGTATTGAAAAGGATTTTGCTTGTTACCCAAAATATGTCAATTTATGTAGGTCAATGTCAAAACCCTTTAGGTGGTCACGTTGATTGATCTAGGGGGATACTTTTTCACTAAAAATTGAAGTGTCTCAATTGCTCCAGAATTCAGCGTCATTGTGAAGAGCTTAGAAAATTGAATCCAATGCAACTTGAACGCGGTCAATAGGAGCCCGTATGCTCAAGTTATGGTCAATCAAAGTTTGGTCAAATAGGTACTTGAGGCCCAACAGAAAAGCAAAAAAAATGATCGATTCGGAATTGGTCGGAATCAACGTCAAATCAAAGAACTTGTTGATACGAGGCCAACGCTACTCGTTTCACTAAAATCCGAATCCATACATCGAAGATATCGTCGGTCAAAGTTGGCGGCTTTCAAGGTTAACTAGGCCGAACGAATGCTGACATCAGCATGACTTCAACATGTTGATATAGTAGGCCGTACAGTATGGATAGTGATTTGGACCAATTAGAGTTTGACATGTGGCATTTGTACGCCCAATCAACAAGTACAGTTAGTGCCCAGTCAGTAGCCCAGTCAGCGCATGGTTGGCAGTCTAGTCAACAAGTCTTTGACAATGTGGCAGATGACTGTTTGGTCAGCGAATTACATTGTGCCATGTGGCACATTCTCAGTGCACCACGTGGCACCCTCCTCCATCCACAGGTTGAATATGTTTGAACCGTTTAACCAAAAGTTGTTAGGGGGGGTTCGACCCCCTAACCTCCTGCGAAATAGCCTACAGCTCAACCCTCAACCCCTCGCCAACCAAAATTGTTTGTGCACCATTGCACCGCTTAGTGGCTTTGTAATATATAGGGGTTGTGTTTAATATAAACACTATCTAAAGCCCGTATCTTTAACCATAGCTTTAAACGGTTAAAAAGTAACCCCCAAAATTGAATAAAGCCAAATATAAAAGGCCAAAAGGGGTTGTGAACGAGACTTATTTGTTAAGGGGGGATTATTTTTGTAATTACTGTGGTTTTAACCCCATATGGCAACTTTATGTATAAAAGGGGGTATGGGCTTTTTGGAAAGAGCGATTCTATGTGATGAGAAAGAGATTACGTTTGGAAGACTTTGAAGCCATTTCTGTACAACGGAGGAACGTTACGCCGTTGTGTTGGAAGGGAATGGTTTTGTAATGCAATTGTAATCTTTATTTTTGAAGCATAATTGGATCCTTCACTCTATTGGAGAGGGGATTGGAGATGTAGCGATTTGGAAAACTCCATTATCAATTGTGTTCTATCTTCTATCTCTTTTCTCTCTTTCTTTTTGTTCATCATCTTTATCATGATAAGTTCATTTAAGCATTTTTGTTATATTTACTCGTTTTGATAAGCTTTGAATTGATCGTTGTATGTTAAGCATTTTGTAAGCAATTGTCATAGATTCTAAATCAGATCAAGTTTGGTATCAGAGCTTTGTGTGACTAGTATTGTAGAAGTGAATGGTAATATGGTCTAGGACTCAGCAAGGTGAAGGCAAGCTTGAATAATATATTCTTGAGATTGGAAGATGAAGAGCTGATCTACTGTGACAGATGGAAGAAACAACAGGTGGACAGAGTTTGAAGCTTGATGAAAAGGCTTTTCAATGAGTTTTTCTTGACATGAAGGCTATGGTGGAAGAGCTTTATGCGGACAAGAAGAGGTGTGAAAAAGGAGATTCTTTGAAGCAAGGGAATCAAGAAGATCAGAAGGACAAAGAGGGGAAAACTACAGAAACTCCATCTCCTCTATCTTCTCCTTCTCCAACTTGCCCTTCTCCTCCTACTATTTTTAATCCTTTTATGCCGAAAAAGTTAGATGATTGGGTCCAACAGGTAGAAGTGTATTGTAGGATTCAAGGCCTAGTAGAAGATGCTTCTAGGATCTAGTTGGCCACTCTTTGGTTGGGAGGTACAACTCTCACCTGGTGGGAGAGTAAGACTCGGGAAGAAATTACTTGCCATGGTAATGTCAGTATGACTTGGATGGAATTTGTTGGTGCCCTTAAAAGCAGTTTTACCCTTTAGGGTATATGCAGAAATTAACCATGAATTGGCAGACCTTTAGGTAAGGTAAGGGGCAGTCTTTCCAAGATTACACACGAGTTCAGAAAACGGGCTATTACTTTAAATGTTCCCTTGTATACTTATGATACATTGCTTAAGTACATAGGTGGTTTGCATTCTTACCTAAGACATACTATTCTAATGTTGAGTCCCAATAATCTATCTGAAGTATCTATCCAAGCCACACATTTAGAGTCAAGGGGTAAGAACACTTTCAGTGATAATTTCTCAAAGAAACCATCTAAGTCTGAGGGTAAGCCTAAGGGTAAATACAAAGAAAAAGACAAAAGTAAAGGGAGGAAGACAACTACGGTCAAGAAAGAGGGTGATAAGCCGACATGCTCCCATTGCAAGAAAGAGGGGCATGATGATTCCAGGTGCTGGAAGCTGCATCCAAAACTAAGGACGAAAAAATATGGGGGCAATAAAGGCAAGCAAAAGACTGTTGCAGTGATTCAACAAGATCTTGGATTTGACTCTGGAGAAGAGACAAAGATTGCTGCTGTCGGGATCCAAGGTAAAGGGAAAGGTATATCTCTTTCTTCTAATACAAGTTTTTCCAATGCAAGTGCAAGTACAAGTAAAGAATCTTCTCCTAAGGTTGATAAGGAAAGAAATGAATTGTTTCACATTTGGGTTGTAACAAAGCATACTAAGGTTGATACACTGTTTGATATGGCTTCTCAAGTCAACTTAATATATGAAGAGGTGTTAGAAAAACTCAATCTGGCTACAACACCTCATCCAAAGCCATATCCACTTTGATGGGTTTGCAATGATGCTCAATTGTAGGTAACAAAACAATGTAAATTGAGATTTGCTATCACTGCAAACTTTGTTGATGAGGTAGAGATAGATGTGGTTCCTTTGGATATTTATGGGCTTGTGTTAGGGAGGCCTTATTTGTATGATAGAAAAGTAATCTTTTATAGGGGGGAGAATAAGTATCATATTTTGAAGGATGGGATAGAATACATTATATGTTCACATAAGGTTAAGACTAATCTTGCACTGGTTAATGTTGGTCAAATTGAAAGGTTGGTCAATTCGAGTGAGAACTTTGTATTAATGCTTGTAAAAGCCAAAGAATAAGGCCTTATGATCCAAAACATAAAGCTAAAATGGTCAATGTTGTTTTCGCTTATGATGACTTATTTCAGAAGCCGAAGTGGTTGCCACCCAAGAGAGATACAACATGAAATCCAGTTGCAGCAGGATGTGCCACTTCCTAATATCAACATGTACCGTTTATCAGTCATGCAGAATGAGGAAATCAAAAAGCAGGTTCAGGAGTTGGTTGAGAAAGGAGTTATTCGTCCTAGTACATCTCGTTGTGGATCTCCAATTATGTTGGTTTCCAAGAAGGATGGGTCTTGGAGAATGTGCATTGACTACAGAGCCCTGAACAAGATAATGGGAAATAACATGTATCCTCTTCCTTGAATAGATGATTTACTTGATCAATTGAAATATGTAGTTTATTTCACTAAGTTAGACTTGTGAAGTGGTTACCATCAGATAAGAATTGTAGAAGATGACATTTGGAAAACTATGTATTTAAGATAAAATATGGACTGTTTTAGTGCATGGTCATGCCCTTTGGGCTTTGTAATGCACCATCTACCTTTATGAGAGTCATGAATGATGTCTTTCGTCCTTTCATTGATGATTTTGTCATAGGCTATCTAGATGATATTCTTATATTTAGTCGAACTTGGGAAGATCATGTAAGTCATGTAAAAAAAGTATTTGATGTATTGAGAAAAGAAAAACTCTATGTAAAGATGGCTAAATGTGAATTCGCTAAGACATATTTAGTGTACTTAGGCTATGTCATAGGGGGTGGTCAATTGAAAATAGACCTTGCGAAGGTCGAAGCTATTGTAAACTGGCCTAAGCTAAGTATAGTCATAGAAGTAAGAAGTTTTTTTAGGTGTAGTTCAGTACTGGAGAAAGTTCATTGCAAACTTCTCTTGTATTGCATCTCCGTTGCACGCATTAACCAGTACAAAGGAAACTTTTTAGTGGGGATGTCCATAGCAGAATGCTTTGGACACTTTGAAGGAAAAGTTGAGCACCGCTCCAATTCAGGCTTTACTGGATCTACATCAGCCATTTGAGTTCAAGACATATGCAAGTGGGTTTGCCATGGGAGTAGTACTCATGCAAGGAGGTAAAATAATTTTCTACCACTCTGAAACCTTTTCAGGAGCGATAAGTAACTATCCCACTTATGATAAGGAACTTTATGCATTAGTTCAGAGTTTTAAAAAATGGAAACACTACTTAATGGGGAAAGAAACTATAATCCACACTAATCACCAACCACTTTAGTATTTGCACTCACAATCTAAATTGCAACAAAGTAGGCATTTCTTGTGGATGGGTTTTTTGCAACAGTTTCATTTGGTAATGAGGTATAAGAAAGGTGCCCATAACAAAGTAGTAGATATGTTGTCTAGGCCCCCTATTATGAATGCTTTGATAATCCTTCAAAATAGTTCTATGGTTCATGAAAGTTTTTAGGAACAATATGTTAATGATGAGAACTTTAAGGATATCTATGCAACTTTGATCCAAGGAAAACATGCAGAAGAGAAAGATTACTATGTGTAGGATAAACTGTTGTATCACTTGGAAAAGTTATGCATTCCAAAAGATGAACAATGGTAGGTAATCAAAGAAGCACACACCTCGTTGATTGTTGGACACTTTGGGGTAAGAAAAACAATAACTTAGCTACAAAAGTATTGTTACTGGCCTCGTATGCAAGAAATTGTATCCAAATATATTAGAGGATGTGTAATGTGTGTGACAAGTAAACCTAGTAATAGGAAATTGGGGTTGTACACACCTCTACCTGTACCATCCCTTCCATGGGAAAGTGTGTCTATGGACTTTGTCTGGGGTCTACCTATGTCTAGGAAGGGACATGATTATCTGTATGTAGTAGTTGATTGGTTCAACAAAATGTGTATTCTAATTCCTTGCAAGAAACATGTCACTGCTGAACTGACAACTCATATTTACTTTCAATTTGTATGGGTTCATTTTGGATTACCTACTTCTATTGTATCAGATCGAGACTCTTGATTCTTGGGGGAATTTTGGTCAGCATTGTGGGGACTCATGGACGCCAAACTAAAGAATAGTACATCCTTCCATCCATAGATTGACAGACAGACAGAGGTAGTAAATAGGACAGTTGTGCATTTGCTCAAAGGATATTGCAATAAGCATCGTAAGTTGTGGGATGGGAGTCTTCATTATGTGTAGCATGCTTACATCCATGTGGCCCACTCTTATACACAAGCTCTCCTTTTGAGACTTGTTTTGGTTATCTATGAATAACACCAATGGATTTTGCTTTTGCGAAGGATGATGTTGAGGATGCACACCATGATGTAGAGAAGGCTTTAAAGTTCATCCAAAAAGTCCAAGCAATTCATCAGGCAGTGAAAGAATAGTTGGAGAAGAGCCAAGAAAATTATAAGGCTCACTATGATAAGCATCGCAATAATCACCATTTCCAAGTTGGAGATGGAGTTTGGTTACATATTAGCAAGAAAAGAATGCAAGGTCAAGTAGGGAAGCTCAATCCGATTAGGTATGGTCCTTTTGAGATCCTTGAAAAGATAGGCACGAATTCCTTCAACCTTAATCTTCCTCCATATATGCATATCTATTAGATTGTCAATGTTGAGAATCAAAAGTTGTACGAGCCTCCAATGTTACTGGATGAAGACTCAAACATTCAGGTTCCATGAGTTGATGATCTTTCACTAGAATACATGTCAGACTTGCAAGAGGATGTCATCCTAGACAGGAATGTGAGGACTTCACGAAGAGGAGAAGTTGAATACCTTAGAGTGGGGTTGAAGGGGATGAATCCAAGGAAGGAAAAATGGATAGAGATCGGTGAAGTGAGGGAACTTTACCCTCACTTTTCGAGTAATCAAGTTTTCAGAGTTTGAAAGCTCTCCAATGGGGAGCAGTAATCTAGGGGGATAACTTTTTCACTAAAAATTGAAGTGTCTCAAATGCTCCAAAATTCAACATCATTGTGAAGAGCTTAGAAAATTGAATCCAACACAACTTGAAATAGGGTCAAAAGGAGCCCATACACTCAAGTTATGGCCAACCAAAGTTTGGTGAAACAGGTACCTGAGGCTTGATAGAAAGGCAAAAAAAATGATCGACTTGGAATTGATTGGAATCAACATCAAATTGAAGAGCTTGTCGATACGAGCCCAACACCGCTCGTTTTGTTGAAATCCGAGTCCGTATGTCGAAGATATCGCTGGTCAAAGTTGGTGGCTTTCAAGGTTGACCATGCCGTACAGATGCTGACGTCAGCATGTTGATGCATCAGGTCGTATAGTACAGACAATGAATTGGACCAATTAGAGCTTGACACGTGGCATCCATACACCCAATCTGTAGGTACAGTCAGTGTTCAGTCAACAGCCTAGTCAGCGCATGGTTGGCAGCCCATGTAGCAGGTCTTTGATAGTGTGGTAGATGATTGTTTGGTCGGCGAATTGCATTGTGCCACATGGCACCTTCTCAGTGTGCCACTTGGCGCCCTCCTCCGTCCACGAGTTGACTCTGTTTGAACTGTTTAACCAAAAGTTGTTAGCGGGGGTTCGACCCCCTAACCTCTTGTGAAACAGCTTATGCGTCAACTGTTACACCTGCATACTTGCCTCTAACTATATTTGGCAATGGTTTATTACATGGTGCTAAACTTTTGAATTCGGTTTTAAAGGAGCGGTTGGCGGGGGTCGAATCCTCAACCCCTCGCCAACCAAAATAGTTGTGCACCATTGCACCACTTAGCGGCTGTGTAATATATAGGGCCTGTGTTTAATATAAACACTATCTAAAGCCTTAATCTTTAACCATAGCTTTGAACGGTTAGAAACCAACCCCCTAAATTAAATAAATCCAAACATAAAAGGCCAAAAGGGGTTGTGAACAAGGCTTATTTGTTAAGGGGGGATTATTTTAGTAATTATGGAGCTTTTAACCCCATATGGAAACTTTATGTATAAAAGTGGGTATGGGCTTTTTGGAAAGGGCAATTCCAGGTGATGAGGAGAGTACGTTTGGAAGACTTTGAAGCCATTTCTGTGCAACGGAGGAACATTACGCCACTGTGTTGGAAGGGAATGGTGTTGTAATGCAATTTTAATCCTAATCTTTGGAGTATAATTAGATCGTTCACTCTATTGGAGAGGGGCCCAGAGACGTAGCCATTTGGCGAACTCTGTTATCAATTGCGTTCTGTCTTCTATCTCTTTCTCTCTTTCTTTTTGTTCATCATCTTTATCATGATAAGTTCATTTAAGCATTAATTTGTCTTGATAAGCTTTGAATTAATCACTGTAAGTTAAGCATTTTGTAAGCAATTGTCATAGATCGTAAATCTATGACAATATTTGGCACCAATTAGTTGAAGGAGAGACTCATAATGTTACGTTTTATTTGATGGTATGTAGTTGTGTTTGTCCCATTCAACATGAGGTTAGGATATTGGAAGTAACAATTTTAACATGATCAATGTTAGATGAAGCATCATCAAGAATTTTTGAAGAGTCCTAAGATTATCAAGAGATCCATCCTAGTTATATACCCTAATTCTTTCTTAGTTATAGTCTCTAAAAGTTGACAAGTTTAGCATTCCTTGTTCATTTTCCCCTAGGCCTTTACCTTTATAGTTCATATTATAACATATTTTATTAGCTCTTAGATAGTCATTACTCTTGAAATAGGTGGAAAACTTTTCTTTGGTGTGTAACCATAATTCATTTGAGTAATCCATCTGCTCATCATAGAGAAAATCATGTTTGAAAAACCTTGTAGAGCTATGTTGTAAAGTTTCACTTTTTTGCTTTTTTTCTATGTGAGGATGTCTATAAGATTTAGGTGATAATTGAAGTTTGTTGGTGTGGAAAGTCTCTTGGTGTTTGTACACATCACAACCTTTGTCTAGGATCTTTGCATTAGTAGATGGAGGTGGGGTGGATGAAGAATCTACAACTTTAGTTATAGGATAGTAGTTCATTTTTCTGTACTAGCATTCCAACATTTTAAAATATTGGAATGGGTTTTGATCTACTAGGATGATGATCTTAATTACTTTGTGAAAGAATTTGAGTTGTTAGTCAACCTACATGGATAGTAGTTCATTTTTTTGTACTAGCATTCCAACATTTTAAAATATTGGAATGGGTTTTGATCTACTAGGATGATGATCTTAATTACTTTGTGAAAGAATTTGAGTTGTTAGTCAACCTACATGGCCTGTATCTATGGTTAACTAAGGAAGCTTTTACACAAAAGGACAAGATCCTTGAAATTGTAGAGGGTGTTATGGAAAATACGTCCAAATTGAAGGAGATGATTGATGGTATTGTGATGCAGACCTAGGAGGCCCAAATTCACTCAAAGTGTCAACCTACCTTAAAGAGGCATTGTTGACGTGGTTTTCGTGATCACACCAACACAGAATAAAGTCGCCAACGGCTACTCTATCCTCTCTTGAACAAAGTTTCCTGCATGCTAAGATTGCGAGATAGATCATACATTTAACTCCAAGGTTCCTTCATGCAATAGAATACCCTCAGTTGGCTCAATGTGTTTTGCTGGTATTTCAAGGGGGACTTACACAATTGTTCGACAGCTGACAACAGACAGTAGATTAAGGGCTTTCGTGTGGTCCGAATGATTTGGCAAGTGAGTACAAGTTTCCTAATTCTAACCAGGAATAAACTGAATTTAAAAGAGTGTAGGGCCTAAGAAGTTTATTTTCTATCTAAGGACGGGACGTGGGATCAATCTCGACAAACTTCGACCAGACTTTGCTCCGCCTCACGTTGGACAACTTACACAAAGTTGGTGCAATCTTCAAGGGAGTGACAAGAGGTTTTCAAATTATAATTCAACATGTAAGCACCATCAGAACGACGCATACAAACACATGAATCACAATCGAAGTTAAGTTTGTAAAGTTTTCCAGTTGACCACACAAGGCAAACCTGCTGTTAGCAAGCCGCTAGTGGTATGGATAAAAATGAAGTTGCCTTGATTAACACCACAAGTCCACAACTAACATCTACTTGCATGAAAATGAAAACTATTTTAAGTTACTTCTTGATTCTACTTGAATTGGAAGGACGAAGAAGCCTCACTAGCTACTCATAACAAAGAGATCACCATCAATGAAAAACTCTTCCATTATGAAAGTGTTCACAACAACTTCTTACAAAGTATTCAAATGGAAGACTTCCCTTCCTATTCAAACTACACTATTCTAAGATATTACAACTAAAGTGTCCGCTCTACTCTCTAGTCTGATCTCTAAGCTCCACCTCTACTTCTAATTCTAATGAGTTACAAATGAGGGGGACTCCCCCTTTTATAGTTGGCCAAGTCCAATGGACGGCTCAGATTACAATCGACTGGATGGCCCAGATTGTGCCACCTCAGACCTAAACAAGATTCGCCCTAAAAACTGCCACAAAGGAGAGGGGGGTAATAAATGAGCCATAAATGTCCATCATCTTTCTAGAAGATTCCGTTTGTAGACGCATTCACACTGTTCTCAATCTTCTTTTTGACGTCATTTTCCAACTTCCTCTTTGTCACTTGAGTTATACCAAGTCTCAACACTTAGCCATTTTTCACAACTTTCTTCCTTCGAGGTTGAAATATCGTCTTGGAGTATTTGCTTCATCGCTTCAAGTCATCATCGTTTGGTCTCGACGTTCCTCCTGCAAAACAAGCAAGGAGAAGAGTATCAAAACACTTAATAATATAAATTCAACTTACTCACTAGGATTTTCACGTTCTGACTTCCAAGGGTTCATCGTTTTTTCTTAGCCAACTTCATCCTCAAATGCTTGACGATTCTCCATGCCTTAGCCAAATTTCCAAACCATCTTGTATTCTGCCTGGATATACTTCACTCTGACATTTCATCTAACTCAAGCTCGAGAAAAATCCTTTCATCAGGAATTTGATCAAAAATCATCTAGGCGATCACCTTCAAATTCATCAGCCACAACACTTTATCTCAACAACACACTTATTCTTTGCCTTAGAAAATTTTCAAATTTCCCTTAGGAAATTCATCACCCTGGTGCCCATTTAAAATCTTTATCCTAGAATCCTTGGCCAGCTGTGGAAGACCTTAAAATCCATTCCTCATCGATAATCTTCAATACCCAGAAGAAAATTTCTTTCAGAACATGTCAAACTCATGGGTGCACAACGAACGGGTTCATTTAATTTTCTTGAATTTTGCACCTTGAAAAAAAACAATTTTTTTAACAAATTTGATTCCGTTCTTCATATCTGTGAAAATCCTGTTGCTCTGACTTGAGAAATATTTTTGTTGACCTTGTGCAGTTGGCATCATTGGACTTCTTCATGGCTTAAGAAATTTCATCACTTCGCCAGACTTAGGCGTTTTTCCTAAGGAAGAACATTTTTTTGCCTTAGAAAATTAAAATCACTTAGCATTTTTGAATTTTTGCCTTAGAAAACTTTTTATTTTATCTTTGAGCATCTTCCTGTGGTGAGAATATTTTTTATCAATTCACTTGGAAAATTTTAATGCCTTGATCACACTTGTATGTCATGGAGAATATTTTTAAAACCAACGCCTAGTATATTCATCTCCATGACCTTAGGTGTATTTTATGTTTGAAGAGGACACTTTAAATTTCAACGCCAAGCATATTATCTCCACCACTTAGCAATATCAATTTTCAAGTCTAGGTGCACTTCTCACTTGGAGGGGAA
Source organism: Sequoia sempervirens (assembly GCA_007258455.2). NCBI lineage: Eukaryota > Viridiplantae > Streptophyta > Pinopsida > Cupressales > Cupressaceae > Sequoia > Sequoia sempervirens. The sequence goes on from VDFB02000017.1 coordinate 21,049,485, forward strand.
AATTTAACTTTACCACGCCTAGCATACTTCACTTTCCCACGCCTTAGCAATTATCATCTTGTACTTGGCGCATATCCCACTTGAAGGTGAATAACAACTTCACCACGCCTTGGTTTCTCTTCTTTCATGGGCGCATTCAAAGGAGAGAGAAGAAAGTCAATCCTTTTGTCCTCTTCTTAGCATGGCTGGGCGCATTTTACTCCTCATGAAGGATGAAAATTTTGACTCTGCATTTTTTCAAACTTGCTTTGAGTCATGGGCGGATTTTTGCATATGACAAGGATGACTCTTCAACTTCTTTATTTTTGTCTTGACATGGCCCCATTTGGGCGCATTTTGCTGTAGGAGGATGAAACTCCCAACGTGTTTTGACTTGTTGACTTCTCTTGTGAACTTGGGCGCATTTTGCCATAGGAGGAGGATAAACTTCATACTTAGAAAAATTTTGAACTTTCACCAGCTTTTCCTTGAGGGCGCATTTTAGCATGTGTGGAGGATTAACATCTTTGACTCCTTTGACTTCCTCTTAATATGGGCGCATTTGATGCCTCTAGGAGGATGAATTTCATACTTAGAAAATTTTTGAATGCTACTAGCTTGCATGTGGGTGCATTTTGGCATGGCTGAAGGATGAAGCATGTTAGAAACTTTTTCAAACACCTTGAATACTTGCTGGGCGCATTTGGAGGTGGCAGGAAGATTTAACAATGCCTTAGAATATTTTTCACCAACTTATTTCTCCTTGGGCGCATTTGGCATGGGGAGGTGGATGAAATTTTAACTTAGAATATTTTCTTCACATTCCCCAGGCAAGTTGGGCGCATATGGAGGCATGAGCAGGATATCTTCATCACTTAGAAAATTTTTATCCCCTGCCAACTGGATGAGGGTGCATTTGAAGGAGGATACAGGATGAAACTCAGACTTAGACATTTTTTACCTTCCTGTGCTAGCTTCCCATGCCTTAGTATAAATAGTAAGTCTCTCAATTTTCACACTTCAGAAGCTCAGGTCGATTTGAAATTTTGAGCACTGGATCCTCATGACTCCATTACCCTGCTGACACTGCCATTTCGGGTTGACTTGCTAAAAATAGCATATTTCTGGAGGTGTTTTACTATAAATAGTAACTTCTTGTTTCTAGTATCTCCACAACTCTATTTGCTCTGAAATTTGAATGGGGCACTCCTCACCACGTGACCTGCCTACTGACATTGGCACATGCAATTGATTTGCTATTTTTAGTCTGTTTCCAAAATGACTTACTATAAATAGTAAGTGCTCCGTTTGTCTTCAAATTTTACCAGCAAATAGCTTGAAGGATGCTGATTGTAGTGGTTTACACCGGTTTTCGAAAATTCTGCCTTTTTACCCCTCTTTTCAGGCCCCAAAGCCGGAAACCCTTATTTTCTCTGCATGCATATCAAATGGTCTCCGTTTGTTCTCATTTCTGCTGCGTTGCGATCAGCTTGTGATTCTGAAGTGCTGGGAAGCGGCTGCCGGGACACACCTGCTAAAAATAGTAAGTTCCTTACTGAGTGATCATCTCCATTTGCATGTCACATCACTGCGTAGCTCTTGAAAAACCCATAAGTAATATGCCAACATGCAAAGAAAACCCTGACATGCAAACCCTAAAAATAGCCTCGGAAGGCTGGACTCTGAAAGTTGTCGCCTCGCTTTGCATGTTATATTGTCGCGAAGGTCTCGAAAAACCCAAAAGGAATATACAGACATGCAAAGAAAAACTCTGCATCTAAGCCCTGGAATTTGTCCTGGAAGCTGGACTGCTAAAAGTAGAAAGTGGTCTGTTTCAGCTCAAATTTTGCACGCGAGTAACTTGATGTGTTCTGAATGTGGTGTGACTATCAGAATCTCAAAAATGCTGAAGGACAGCCTGTAATTGCACACTTACTAAAAATAGTAAGTACTCAAAATTAGATGAAAATTTGTTGAGAGCCTGGTGGAAGCACACTGACAACAATGTTAAGCTCTGTTTTCAATTTACTTACTTTATTCAACCTTAGACTGACCAGGAAAGATGAAACCCTAATTTTTCAGACTTGGCCAAAATTTCACGTTTTAAGCTCAACAGCAAAGAAATCCCCGGAAAGGCAGACAGGAAAGAGACGGAGAGAGAGAGGGAGAGACAAAACCCAAGCCAAAAGACCAGAATGGAGCAAAAATTAGGGGTCCCCATCTTGAATGGGGCGATGTGTGAAAAGGTCACAACAGGCATCTAACAAGATTAAAAGGGCCAAAACATAAGGGTTTTGTTCGAATTCACACTTCCAAAGCTTCCCAAATTAAATCAATGGTCCAAACTCCTCTTAATACCCCTGCACAAACTTAATGAACACTCACAAGGCCATTAACTTCATTAGGTTCCAAAATCACTACTTAGGTTTCTCATTTTCATGATAAAATCATAACTACCCAGCCTGGGGCATCACTCCATTGTCAACTTAACTGCCACCCTTGCCTTCCAAAGCATAGAAACATGTACAGTACATATTACACACCAATCTACCGAGTTACAGTGCAAAAACAGTGGCTGGATTGGTGAGAATCATTATATTGTGACCTTCAAACCCTTAAGGCTGTGAAATAGGGCAGACCCTATGTCCTTGGAGTTTCTTCTACAAAATGATAGATTAGTCTTCTAAAACAAAAACAAGGATGTGTAAACACATTTAATTTAAAAACATGAAATTTTTAGACTATACCACACTTGGACAGGTCCATACCAGACCAAAAGCTCAGGAAAAATTTGGAAAATCACAGATTTGGTGTTAAATAGAGCATATACTCCTCAAAAATGCATTCATTAACCCTTGATTCAGGCTTGGAGGATGTTCCTATACATTTACAAATTCTAACCAACTTCCCAAAGGTACATAACTGTCCTTAACAACCTTTTAAACTCTATTGACTTCTAAATTGCATTTTTCTTGTCAATGTTGCTCTTGACAACATTTTACAACTTTTGCAATTTCTCCTAATTGACCTCCTAAGACACTAAACACCCTCAAACACATATTATATTATCTTTTAGACCTTATTGGATTCAAAACATGACCTTACATTGAAAAGCAACATTACATCCTCCTAGACCTCATTTGTCATCATTGACATTGATTGATAACTTTTACATTTCATCATAGTTTGCAACTTCCTCGTTGCTTATTAATCAAAAGGCTTCAACTCAACCTATTAAACCTTTCAAGACTCAATTTTCTTTGACCACAAGGTGTAGGTACCCTTACACCATATTGATAATCTCCCTTTTTATATTGTCGAAGGCTTTGATTGATATTATCTTGGGTTGCGAAGCCTTTTTTATTTATCACAAGATTTTAGTAAGCTATAAAGCGTATAGGTTTAGTGTAGAGCTTCCATCTATAAGTACTCATTTTATTTTATATTTAATAATGAAATCCTTAATGTGAAGTTAATTATTATGGGAGGGGTCAAGAGATGCCATGCCTTTAATAGTAAAGGTGATATGTTGAACAAAATTAAGGTGTGATGAGTGCCTTAAAATGATAGAGGTCATTGTCATTCAAAACCATTAATTATTTCAAGAGTTTATCCAATATGTATTGATGAACATGTGATTATTTAAGAAGATCCAAGATGGAAATATTTATTGGAGTCTATTCAAGATATTTGGTAATAACATATCTATCTAGGGGAGTAGATGGAGAGGTTCCTAAGATGTTGACTATTCCTCACCATGTTATTGCAGGACAATGGGAATATTTTATATTATTTTGTTTATGTATGATATGGAGTGCACAATATATCCCATGATGGAATTATAGTCACAATAGGATTTGTTGGAGTGGAAATTTCATGTGCAGATATCATGTTCCAAGTTCTATTTGGTAGAGCCCTAAGCCTAATCATGCTTCAAAAAGGTGTTTTGGTATATGTCCAAGTATGTGTTGGGCAAAGATCACAATTGAATTTTTACTTCTATGTCACCTTAGTCTAGCAAATCTTGGATATAATATTTGATTTTCATGCATTTATTAGTCATATAACCTTTGACTTGGTCATATTCATAGTTTTCATGTTCCCTATACCATGCAGGTTTTGGTTTGTTATTGTAGAAACTTAGGAATTAAGAAGTCGATCATATTTACTTGAAGCAGATCCCTAAACACATTTTATAAGGGTTTATACAAATTTGTGTACTGATGTCTGCTATTATCCCTTTTAGGTGCTCCTATAGCTAATACTAATTTATTTGAGTTCTGGATTGTTTGCACATATTTGGTATCAATAATATCATCATTTACTATATTTTTTTGGTAAAGGTTTTGGGCTTTTCCGTTTGATTATTATTGTTGTTATCCTTTGTGAAGATTTTAATTAAGACCTTGGTGACTAATTCTTTCTCAATTTGAAAACCCTTTATGATCATCTCTCAAAAGGTGGAAACATAATGAACTTGCAAATAGAAGGTCATTTCAACATTAAGGTTCATAACATAGATTTGCACAAGTTGCTTCTCATGCATAGGACATGATAATCTACTAGCTAGGCTTTACTATCATTAGGGGAAAGAAGAATAGTTCCTTCTATAATTATGTTTAGCATTGTAGAGATTAAGCATTATCAATTTGTGCTTGTAATTGTATGAAAAGTGTTTGACAGAATATACTACAAGAACAAAAAATGTGTTTATTAATACCTTTGGGTAAATGAGTAAATTAATCTAGAGCGTGTACTTCTAGGCTATGAGGGAAGAAACAACTTAGATAGTCACCATTGTAGGACACCTCATGACAAGCAATGTAGAACTCACAAATATGGCTCTTTGGGTCACCATTTCCTTTATATTTGTGAAACTTTAGTATTTCAAAGTTTGATGAGAAAGGTTTTTGTGTTTGAACTCTTAAACTGATATGGATGCAACTCTCCTTAAAATTATATCCTTTAATGGATGTTTTACTTAGTTGAATGGTTGATGCTATCTGGGTAAGGCTAAGGAGGCCATTAAAAATATGAATGGTATATTTTGAAGTTTTGTCACAACACTCATGATGAGGATTTTTCTGAAAGTTTATCCCCTTTCTTATTTTTTTGGTTCTAGCATTCTACAAAATAAATTCATTTTCATGCACTTTATGAGCTTCACTATTGTTTGCATTAGAGAACTCTTATGTATTCAATTCTTAATCGTCAAAGTCATTTAGTAATTGATTTCCTACTAGTATGAGTTCTTAACATATTTGTTCTTGATCTTGTTCAATTAAATTTTGGATAGGCTTTGTTCCAAAGAAATTGACTGTCATCTCCATATTAACTTTGATTATGGAGACTATCATTATCATCATCATGGTCATGATGTGGCACATGAGAGTGATCTAAAATATTTATTTATTTTTACTTTGTTCATCTGTGTGTGAAATATTCCGAACCAATTTTTTTCAATTTTTTGAAATGCAGTTACAAACAACATGCACCCGTCAAGTTTAGCTTGAAAACCCAAACGATGCGGAATTAACCCATAACCAAGAATGTACACCAGGATCCCGAGTTGGGAAAGGTGTGAGCATATGGTCAGAGGATCTTTATGCATTGCTGAACAAAGTAACTCTAACCAAGAATGTGTCCAAGGTGGACGATCATATGGTCAGAGGATCCCTACCAACTACAAATGCTGAAAGTAAGCTCGATGCCAAGGATGTGCTATCCAATCCAGAGTGGGAATGGAGCTACCATTTGACTGAGATGCTACGAACTACAATGCAATTCAAAACGTAAATAGGCGGCAAGCCAGCCTCTTCCACTTATTCAGTGGGTATTACAAAGCATGAAGAGAAAGATTAGAAGAAATGCTGACAGTACTACTGTGCAGCTTACAAAGTAATAGAAGTGCCTGCAAAGAACGAGGATTAGAAGCTCTCCAATGCTGCAATAGTGAATATGACCTTCAAAAGGCTTAATATGACTTCCTAACACCAACCCTTCACCAAAGTGGAATCCACCCAAATCTGATATGACAGACAAGCAGCTTGAAATGCAAAACCAGCACCCTAATAACTCACTAAAATGCACATTTCTCACTCAATACTCACTCAATTGTTGCGAAATCAAATGCAAGACACCCTAAAGGAGATGGTGACCAAGTTGGGACATCAAAACATCACCAAACAAGCGTTAATTTTTTTGGCACAAATCCCAAGAAGCACAAATGGTACTGCCCTCTAAGAAGGGCGATTTCCTCTTATAAAATTCAATCCTTTATCAAAAAATCTGAAACTTGCCAAGAGGGGTTGCCCCTATCAAGGAAACACAGTGGTTCAATACCCAGAATGAGAATAATTTTATTTTCTGATATATGAGCAAAAACAACTTTCAGCTACACAAAAACAACTCCAGAATTTGATATAAGATGCAAGAAATTAAACTACAAAGCAAACAAATGCTACAAAGCAAACCTCACTACAAAATCCTCTCATCAACAAGCTAACATCTCTACTAGTTGCTATCTTTCAAGCAAGAAGTCGAGCCAAGGCTAGGAGGCATTCATTCCTCGAAGCAATTTCAACACCATTTTGGCAGCATAACAATATTGAAGACATAAGATGAACAAAAGAAGAGAAGAGGTCACTTTTTATAGGCTCAGCAGGAAATCTCCAGAAGCTTCTAGAAGAGGCGCCCTAAATTTCAAATTTGAAATAAACTCATTGCCCTACAAGAGATGGCCTCCCTTTTACATTAAGGCAATATTTGACTTTATTAAAAATAATCTCGCCATCAAGTAGGCGTCCCTCTTCAAGCAATAATATGTCCCTTCAAAATATTAAATTACCTCCTATGAGGCGTCCACCCATGAAGTCCCCTTTTTAAAACAACTTGAAGTGATGCAACTAGGCCAAGGGGGGAAGTCAACATTAAAATATAACATTATTTTAATTCAACTGAACTTATCTACCCAAAATGCATCCCAAGTCCAAAAATGATCAAATCAACTGAACTGGCTGAAGAAGAGAGCCAACTACACCGAAAACCATAGGACCACTGTCACAAATAGAATTTACTAAAAATAGTAAATTCCAAAAGATTCTCGGATTGCACTACAAGTCACAACAACCTCTAAATTTCGAGCAACAACAACCTCCAAAACTGGAAACCCTAATTTTACCCTCTGAGTAGCCTACGGGTCACCGGAATAGGCCAATGGTCAGCTGAATTGATCATGCTCGACAAGGGGACATTACAGTGTGTGACCATTGGGGACAAGTAAAATATTAGACTCTTGTTCAAAAGTTAAAAATTAATTAGTATGACAAGAAGTACAAAGGTAAAAGGTTGGACTTAAAACCTATTTGGAAGCTATGACCTATTATGGAGTTTGAATACGCACAAGATGGTTTGCTATGGTTTAATGTTATCTAGATGTAAGCTGACTCTAATAATGTTTTGGATTATGGTTGATCTATACTAGAGTTAAGATAAACTTGGATTGGTTTGACTTAGAGTTTAAGTTTTGTTAAGATGTATGGTTTGAGTGATCTAAGGTTAGGTTGGATGGTTTAGTTTCGTTATGACTAAATTTTGATTCAGAGTTATTGAATTTATTTTTATCTTTGGATCATGGTTGTTTGAAAACTAAGTGATGCAAGTACAGAGGAATCACAACTCAACAACCAAACTCAATTAATCCAAACTGAATTCATTCTTACTGTCCTTGTAATTAGGACACTTTTACATTTCATAAAACTCATGTTTTCAAGCACTCAAACTGAAACAAGGCACCAAACCACTTATTGATTCACCAATCACCATATTCATCCTTCAAATACTGACCCAAATCCTTTCAACAACTCAGACTACACAAACATAAGAACTTTTTTCAAAGTGAATTGTCCAAATCAGCATTTGGCCTTTTAGGCCCTATCAACAAACAACACTAAATCCTAAGCCCATTCTCCTTTGTAGATACTACAAACATGCTCAAATCTGTCAAAACAAAATTAGATCATTTCCAATCTTTGTTCAAGATGTTTCCACAATCACCAATTCAAGAATCTTAAATTTCTGACTCCGAAGATGACTGTACAATTCTGTCCAAACAGGAGAGTCTATAGATGGTGACCCAAAACTCATCAATCCACCAACCGTAACCAAGAATTAGATTCAAATATACCTGGCCAAATCAAATAAACCATCTTACATTATTTTTTCATAATATTTCTCAAAGACTTATCTCAAAACCTTAAATCCTTGACCCAAAAAATATGAATGTCTCCAACTGTCTTAACAGGGCAGTCACTAACAAAGTACTCAAAACTTAATCTTCACCAGACCCAATCAATCAAGGGCTCTAAATACATCCAAAGAACCTTGTAAAACCACTCAACTCATGAAGGACTCAAGAACCATGGCTCAAAATTCATAAAATCATACTGTACACCGTTTTTACCAGTATTTTGCAACAATAACTGTCCTAGGGCTTAATGATTTCTATATCTCCAAACTCAAAACTTCTTAACCATAATCTTTATTTATACCTGCATAAGCTTATTTAATCATCATAAGTCCTCTTTAATTGTTTCTTTACCAAACCCTAGGTGAAGTTCCTCTCATGAACTCTGTTTCACCGTCTGTGTATAGATTGATAGTCAAAGCTTTCAAGTTTCCACACAACAATCTTATTCACTCGATCTAAAAATTCAAGAATATTAAAGAAGATGCTAATAAGATCTTCTCCACCAAATCTGAGCACTTTTCAATGTATAGAACATGAGAAACTCAAAATTTGCATGCCACTGTTTACCCTAATCAGGGTTTTAGCAGTTTACAGAAAGCTACAAATATCTTGCTCAAAACAGAACCAATTCACATGAAACAAAATGAGTTTGGAAGGTGATTGAGCCTATTACGATTCACAACCATTTAATCATGCTTTTCAACCCGTTCAAAGCCGTACAGAGCTTGGAAACACATAATTTCTGAAGAAATAAGCAGAAAACAGTGATTTTATTCAACTAAATTCTTTCCTTCAATCACCCACACGTTCAAAAATGAATTCAAGGCCTTTTGAAAGGCATTTACAACTTCTAACTATTTTCCAACTACCCCCATCGTTTGAACCTTTGTTGGCGTTTAAATTCGCACCTCTGGAATGCGGATTTGAAAACGGACAGCTATGCACAGATAAACTGCTCTTCAAATTAGGAGGGGAAGCTCCCTCTTGCTGATGATGTTTGAAAGAAAGAAAACTAAAACTAAGTTGCCTATCTTTTTGGATCAGCTTAGAGCACAAGGTTTTTTAAACACAAACGCCGCAGCTGAGATTTTCTGATAAGAAGTTCAACTACGACTAACTTAAACTAAAGACGTTCCTAACCTCTCAAGTAATAGCAGAGCAAGAGAAGTTAGAAATTAACAAGGTAGATTCTCTGACAAAAATACTTTAATAATCTCTCTCCCAACAAACACCTACACACTTCACTGTAAGCTGAAATAAAGATCATGAAAGCATAACATAGATAACGGAAATCTGAGATTTTCGACCAAGGCAAAAGAGGCTCATGATTTTATTACTCAAATCTCTGAAACAAAACTCCCTTCTAACATGCCTTGAACAAGAAATTGCAGCTAAGGAGGCTTGCAAACTTATTCTTAACACAATAGAAAACAGCAATCTCACTAACTCCTTGTTGGCTAAAGAGGCTCAACAATTTGCTTATCACAACACAAATGAACAATACTTGAGCAACAAATAGAAGGCACAATAGGCTCAGCGTTTTGTTCTCATAAGCACGGTTCCAACTAAGTGAACTGGCTGAATAACAACTTGCTGCAATTCAGGGCTCGCAATTTGCTATGACAATACTTGGATTAAAGAAACTAAAATGAGCAAAGGCTCTTATTTATAGAGAAAGAGGAGTAGGGAACCCTAAAATCTCCTTGCTTTCACAATCTAGGGCTTGCTCAGCAAGCAAGCTTTATTGCTAAATCTAGAAAGATAAAACCCTAAAAAGCAGAAAAAGCGGGAAACGCCAACTATTACATCTTATCTTCTTTCTATCCTCAAAGAATGGATAAGGATTATTCCAAGAATAGAAAGAAAGCGGGAAAGAAAACTTTTAGAAGAAAGCTGCTTTAAAGCTCGATCACATCCGCTAGGAAGTTTGAGACTGTGTCCCGGTTCGGTGCATCTATGCCATCAACAACAAAACACCGCTTTTCAAGAATATCTTCAGCATCTTCAATAGATCTCAGGAAATCTTCAACCTCATTGGCCACTTTATTGAACTTTGCTGACATCACTGAAAGATGACCTATCCTTCCGCCAACTGGATTGCAACTATGAACAACACTTTTATGTTTTCCTTTCATTCACTTCAGTACAATCTTCTTGCTGTATTTGTCTTTATGCATATTCCACATCTTTTCACATTCATCCCTTGAAAGAGTTACGCTTTCAGGCCATGGGGGAATGGAAAAACACCTTTCGACCATATCAGGCTTTAGACTGCAAATCAACCTACCATCTGCTGACTGGATCTCCCTAGTAGCCGGGTTGTAATGCTTAATGCAAGCGATTACGAACTCAAGGCTCTGAACTGATATAGGAATAAATGCTGCACGAGGAGTCCAGAATGACCCGGGTTCTTGATTGAAGTGTTGCCTGCTCTCTCCAAGGCGTGAGGTCGAACAGGCTTGACATGATGCAAGTTGTCTCAGCTGTTTTGATGTAATTGTGAAAAGTGCTGATTCGGACTTGAAAACATTAGGAGTGTACTCCATTTCAGAAAACTTGAAGAATGACTGTAAACTCGCCTTGGTTCAGACAAGTCTTGTGCAATTTCTATTTTTAGAATGCTGATTTTTGTGCTTCAACGGACGAATTTTTTGAGAAATTTTTCTGAGATATGGGTTTTGTTCAGAATGGCGATACAAGACAACCCAATCGTCCGTTTTTGAAAATCTCGAATTTTGACTGAAAAAGCAGCAAACCCTTATTTCTTCAATTTTTCCCGAAAAAAGCTGGCATCTGGGTTTTGTTCAGAATATCGTTAGAAATGGACCCAGTTGATTGGATTTGCAAAACTCTGACATTTGATTGAAAAAGCGGCTAACCCTAGGTTTTTGGAAAAAAGCTGCGATATGGGTTTTTTCAGAAGACTAATTGGAAAGGACCCAGATGGTTGAATTTTGAATGCACTGAGGTTTTCACTGACATGCAAGATAAAAGCACTTGCTGCAACTTGATGAAGTTCTTGAAAAATTCTTCAGAAGATAGAGGCAAAAAGACCTAGATGACTGAAAAATTGAAAGCCTTGGCCTTCTGCTTGAAAAACTTGATCTTCTGGAACAAAAAGCTTGAAAGAACAAGGGTTTATGCTTGCTGGTCTGAAAAATCTGATGTAAAACCAGCAACTATGGATTCTTGAATCACAAAAATTCTTCAAACTTGCTGCTCCAACTTTCTCCTCTGGATGCTACCTGCAAAAATAATGAAAAATACATTGAAAAGAAGTGTTAAATAGACTTAGGTTTTGATTTAGGTTTTGCTTTTTTTCTGCTTTTATTTCAAAACCCTAAATCTTAGCCTCTTGAATTGGACGCCATCCTTCTCTTCTTGCAAAATTTTGAAATTTTGAAAATCTTCAAAAATCTTCTAAGGCATGGAAATTTGGGCGCCTTTCTCCAAGAGGGGCGCTCAACTTCACTAGACTTAGTCAAAATTTCCACTTTTTCAACTTTTCTTCATTTTAACATGCCACTTCGCCTCTGATTTCCCGTTGAGAGGTTTACCCGACAGGCGAGCTGAGTGGTTCACTGCGGAGCCGGACTGATTCTGAAAAGGATGTTCTGGAGGCACCTCCGGCTAAAAACTTGATTTCGACCTCCGAATTCACGGGAGGCTTTTCCTTCTAGGGGCGCCCAACTTCTTCAGTGTTAGCCATTTTTCTAATTTCCAAGTTCTTCATTAACTTCTCTTCCGCAGATGATCTTATTAAATCTTGAGCTCCGGGCGTCGGATTGCTGAATGTTTGTGCTCATCACGAAGCTGACAGAGAATGAAGAGGAGTCCTCTGGAGACACTTTGGTCAAAAAGTGGATTTTTACCCTTCAAAAGGTTGGGCGCCTATCTTGACTGGGGGCGCCCAGTTTACCAACACTTAGTTTATTTTTTGACTTTTTTCACTTTTGCTTTTGGATTTCTCTTTTCAACTCTCGTCGGACCCTCTGTTCAGCCTTTTGAATCTGATGATTGCGAGCTCCGTTTGTCGTGCTGAATAGCTCACTGCAAAGCCAGTTGAATTATGAAGGCATCCCGTTGTAACTTCGACTGCAAATTCCTCTGTTTGCACCCTTGAAAAGTTGGGCGCCTTTCTCTTCTTAGGGCGCCCAGTTTCTCCAGACTTAGAAAAATTCTCAATTCAATCTTCTTCAAGTTTCAAATCTTCATTTTATACCTTCTACTTTGACTTGAATTTGCTGGAGACTGGATCGTCGGATGCTCTGACGGGGATATCCATTGCGAAGCAGACTGAAAACTGAGTAACTTCCATTTGAGATCCAAACCCTAATTCACTCATCTGGTGACCTAAAAAGGTGGGCGCCTTTCTTCAACAGGGGCGCCCAAATTCAGCAGACTTAGAAAATTTTCATGACTTTTCAACTTTCCTTCCTCAATCCTCGTGCATGTTCATCATTTTACCTTCTATCGGAAGTTTGAATGCTAACATTGACGCCTGGCAGTCAGATGACCTCCATTGATGACCTCGGAACTCCAGATATGCTTCTGAAAAAGCTGAATAGATCCAGTAGGGCAAAACTGATTATTTTAAGATTCTGACTGCACCAGCTTGATACGGACACATTTTGAGCCAATCAAAATCAGTTCGGACCCTATCGGACCAACTTTCTATTTTTAGAAAATTTTGCCAGTATCCGTTTCAAAAGAAACCCAGAAAAACCCAGAAAACTTTACTATTTCGAGAAAATTTCTAAAAATAGCAGTTTTCCTAAAATTTAGGGATGAAAAACTGAGATCTGGGTTTTGTAGATTAAGCTACTCTTAGCAGACCCAAATCGTCAGAAATTGAAAATTTTGTGTTTTAACCCTCCATGCAAGACATGCACACCCAAATTTTGACCTTTTTGACTGTTTTAACAAGACTTTTACTCATTTCTTCAAAATGTCTAAGTGTAACAAAAATTTTAATTTTGGGGTACAACAACCTTCATGACTCTTCAAATTCCATTTGTTGCATTTATGCAACTTCACATTTTCACAATTTGTGTTGACAACTTTTGAATAGATTGGCATTTTTTTACATTTTTGCAAATTTGACTTAAATGACCTCCTAAGATACATGGGAAATGACTCCAATAACCTTAGAACAAAGTTAAGAGCATTAAAATTGAAGCAAATCTCAAAATTTCCACATGGAGGCATGATTTGTCAAGGTGCTCCTGCACCACTAAGTTATGATGGATATAAAGAAAAAGATAAAAAGAAAGATCCAAAGGCTCAAAAAGGATAAATTTCCCCCATTTGGCTTAAATTGAGGAGAGTTCATCTAAACATTAACAGGCATGTAATGCATATAAATTGTTTAGGAGAATGAATTGGGAAATTACTTCTTGTATTAACAAGGAGAGCAGATTAGATTATATAGGAATTACAAACATTGTAGAAATTAATGAGCCTAGCTACTGACATTTAAGATGTCAACTACTTATACCTATATACATTAAATGTCCACCTACCAGAAACAGTAGACAATAACAAAATATCTAACCTACTTAATTACATTCATAATTGACCATTAAATATAGAGAATATAATATTCTAACACCCTCCCATAATGGTCAATCCGTCAACAACACCAAGTTGCCCCCTGAATTTGACAAACTGATCCGAGCTCAAAGACTTGGTGAGAATATCTACAGTCTGATCCATTGTTGGAACATACTGCAGTTGAACGGATCCGTCTTCTATCAGCTTGCGGATGTAATGACAATGAAGCTCAACATGCTTGGTACGCTCATGGAAGACTGGATTTTTGGCCAGTTTGAGCACCCCTTGATTATCAGTGTACAAGGGAGAAGGTCCTGCTTGTCACATGTGCATATCAGAAAGCATCCTGCGAAGCCAAATTGCCTCACATGCTGCTTTAACAGTTCCTTGATATTCTGCTTCAGTCGAGGAAAGAGCCACTGCCTGCTGCTTCTTGCTGGTCCATGTTACAGCACCTGTACCCAAACTAAATACATACCCAGAAGTAGATTTTCTATCATCTACTGAACCTGCGCAATCTGAGTCTGTGTAGCTAATCAGCTTTGGATCCTTGCATGTGGCATAGAGAATGCCATAATCTGAAGTGCCCTGAACATATCTTAGCACTCGCTTCGCTACAATCTAATGATCAACTTTTGGAGCTTTCATGAAGCGAGAAATGTAGCTCATTGCAAAATTGATATCAAATCTAGTGGCAGTGAAGTAGATGAGACTGCGCACTAGTTGCCTGAATGTCGTTTCATCAACTGAAGGTGAATCAGAGTTGGTTGACAACTTTAGCCCCTTCTCCATAGGTGTGGAGGCAGGTTTGTAGTCCTGCATCCAAAATTTGTCAAGCAGAATGTGAGCATATTTAGATTGAGAGATAAAAATACTATCAGTTGTCTGCCAAACTTCAATACCCAAGCAATAATGGAGAAGGCCCAAATCTGTCATGCCCAAGGCTTGGCACAAATCCTGTTTGATTGTTGCAATCAAATGTGTTGAACTGCCAGTAATGATCAAGTTATCAACATAGACAACAAGAAAGAGAAGATCATCACCAGAGTGTTTGACATACAAATTATTGTTAGAAGGGCTGCGTTGAAAACCATGATCAACCATGTACTGATCAATCTTGATGTACCATGCATGGGGTGCCTATTTCAGTCCATAGAGTGCTTTCACGAGCCTACATACCTGATGTTCTTTGCCGACAATCTTGAAACCAGGAGGCTGCATCATGTAGACTTCTTCCTGTAACTCACCGTTGAAAAAGGCACTCTTGACGTCCATCTGATGAACTATCCAACCAAATTGGGTTGCAATAGCGAGAAGAAGATGGATTGTGTTCATCTTGGCGGTTGGAGAGGTCTCCTCATAATCAATGCCCTCTTGTTGTATGAATCCCTGAGCAACTAATCTGGCCTTGTATTTATCCAGAGTACCATCTACATGATATTTGACCTTATAAACCCATTTGCAACTGATAGGTTTCTTAGAGGCGGAAGATTAGAAAGAACCCAAGTGTGATTCTTTAGAAGACTATGATATTCGGTCTCCATAGCCTTTTCCCACTCTGGAATTCCTTTAGCCTCTTAGTAGGTATGAGGCTCATAGATGCTATGGACGTTGGCCATAAGAGCAAAATTGACTGTGTGTTGCTGTTGGCTCTTTCAACGAATTGATCTTCCCTCAAATGAGATCATCAAGAAGACCCATGATAGTCTTGGTCCACCACTTAGGTCGACGAATAGAAGTACCAACATCTGGAATAGGAGAAACAACATTGCCTGGTATGTCTGGAACAAAGTCATCTAGATGTGAGTCTTTAGGAAAATCAGGTGGTGCTAGATCATGACTTGTAGACTCCTCATCTTCAGAGTCAAAATGCTCTGAAGCCCTCCCATGAGGGGAACCAAGAGGAAGACGAACACCTCATCAGGAACCTTCATACGCTAATCCGCAGGACTAGTAGTAGGAACAAATGGACCAGTAGTCTCATCAATCACAACATCATGACTGAATATGAGACGATCCGTCTCCACATCAATCAACCTGTATACCTTGTGATTGTCGTTGTAACTAGTAAAGATAAGTGTCTGGCTCTTGGAGTCCAAGTTGGCACGTTTGGAATATGGAATCCATACATGATCTGTAGAGCCGAAGACTTTCAGATGGCCCACCTTAGGCTTATATCCTGACCAGGCTTCTTCAGGAGTCATCTTAACGACCTGTGTTGGTGACTGATTCAGGAGGTAGACTGCTTCAGCCTAGTATTTCTTAGGTTGAGACCTTCCTTGCTTCTTTTGTTCAGAAGCCAAACGAATGCGACAGTCAGCCTTCATGTGACTGTACTTATGGCAATAATTGCATTGAGCGTTCTTCTTGCTGTCTTGAGAAGAGCCAGAGCCTTTTAGCTGAGAAGATTGAACCTTACCTTTGTTCTTAGCAGAAGATTTGGCGGAGAACGCTTGCTCTGTGGAGGTGGAACTAGCACTGGTTCGAAACTGCTGTCTCCTGCGATCTTGCTGCAAGAGCTTGTTGCAAAGATCTTCAAATTTCAGATCAACATTGGTGGAGGTTATATTCAGCGTTTCGATGAAATGCTCATACGAATGTGGGAGACTCTTCAGAGTAATGACCACCATACCTTTTTCCTCCATTTTTCGACCAATAGCTTCCAGCTGATCACGAATGTCCTTAATCTTTGTCGGATATTCCTTTAAGGACATTTTTTCAGCCATCATGATGGAAATAAGCATGTTCTTGAGAAAGAATGCTCTGCTCTTGTCGGAGGTTTCATGAAGGGGCTTCATGTGATCGCAGATTTTCGTAGTAGTTTTGCCGGATGGCAACTGAGGTAGCTGCTCATTTGTGACTGAGAGTTTGATGAGCATGACGGTTTCCTGGTTGCGTTCATCCCATTTGTCATGATCTTTTCCAACAACAGTAGGTTGAGGTGATGTATCTAGAAAAACCGCATCAAGACACCGATACTCGAAGATGGTTAGCATATGTTGCTTCTAGGTGTTATAATTCTTCCCGTTGGACTTCTGGCTGCTTTCGAGCCTTATGTTCGTCAAAGATGCCATCACGTACCTCGAGGTCAAGTTGGTGAAGGAAAAATGAAAATTGAAATAGTAGAAATTCAAAGCCGAAATCCTAGAATGGATTTCGAGGCACTTTGAAGGAAAAACCCAGAAGATCTGAAGAGTACTCAGAAAAGGTTGTTGAAAACCTAGAATTTTTTTTGAATACGCAGAAAATTTCGTCAGCACCCACTTGCACAAATTTCAAAGTGAGAAAAACGAGATACCCAAAAAAACGGAAGACAACCCAGTTGAGATCTCAGAAAACCTAGTTGAGATCTCGAAAAACCCAACACGAATCTACAATCGAAAAAAAATTTCGACTTGAAGTGGAGGGTCAAAACCCTAGAAGAATTTATGCAACCCTAGTTTGCCATGGATGACCAGAAACTTGCAAAAAACCAATTCGAATCCGTACGAAATCGTGGCAAAAAAGAGGCAAAACCCTAGGTGACTCGAGTGAAGACAGAGATGACCACTTTCAATTGAGAAATCTTGCCCAAAGTCATTTGCAAAACAGAGATTAAAAAAACTGCAAGCGTCTCTTAAAAATTCTACGAAAAACGTTTGAGTCAGAGATAGACGCCTTTCGTAGGCTTCAAAAATTGTGCCTAGGTACAGTGACGCCAAAAGAACAAAGACATGCGGCCTAGATTCAAAAAAAAAAAATGACTCAAACGGTTCTTGCACAAAATGCGACGCCTAGATACAAGAATGTGTTGCTTCAAGCAGATACAAAACGCGACCAGGTAACCGCGCCTAGGAACGACACAAAATACAAACGTCAGATCCACGAAAAATCACCCACGACAAGGCACGATCTGAAAAAATCACGCCTAGTTGAAAAAAATTGTGCCTTCAGATCTAGACACAAAAAGCCTTCAAAATTTTTCACTCACAGAAAATCTTCAAAATTTTTAGAGAAGATTTTATTAAATTTTTAATTGAATCACTGAAAAAATCTTTAAAAAGATTTTTATGAATTAAAAATTTAATTTTGAGCAATCTGGCTCTGATACCATGTTCAGGAGAATGAACTGGTAAATTACATCTTGTGTTAACAAGGAGAGCAGATTACATTATATAGGAATTACAAGCACTGTAGAAATTAATGAGCGTAGCTACTAACATTTAAGATGTTAACTACCTCTACTTACAAACATTAAATGTCCACCTACCAGAAACAACAAACAATAACAAAATATCCAACCTACTTAATTGCTTTCATAATTGACCATTAAATATAGAGAATATGATATTCTAACATAAATAATCCTAAAATTAATCAAGTGAATATATCAAACCTTTGAGGTTCATGGATACACTACCTTTGAGGAATGAGTAGCATTTTCCCCTATTTATGATATTAAGGTATAGTGAAAAAAGCGTCACCCATAACCTAGTATGTGGGAGTACCTTGAATGTTTTCCCATGCCTTATGACTATCTCTTCCTATGAGTATGATGTAACTTTCTGGGGTGATCCACATTTGGTGCACTAAAAGAAAAGATGGTTGAAGGGTTGTAAAATATACTTTATAGGCTTAATTATGGGGATATCCTTGATATAATACATGGGAATGCGAGGACCATCTCCATTAAATTGATAGAAAATAAGTCACACAATCTAGTACGAGAATGTAATCCACTTTCCTTTATCACAATCCCAAGATATAATGTCTTTGGGTGCTTATTTCGAATGAATTGTTTGCTCTTCCAATAGACATGTCTTTCGATTCACTCCCAACTATTTATACGTCGTAAGAATTCTAGGGTTAATATTGTTAGAGTAATAAGTTATTTCACTTAATTAATTTAATCATATTGGTTAAATAATTAAGTCACTTATCACTTTAGTTACTTAAGGTAAACTTAGGCACATTAATAATTAATTATTTATTAATTATTAAGTGCGCACACTAGGATTTCCTTTTAGGGTTATGCATACATTATTTTAATAAAGCTATTCATCTCTTCTATTTTCTCAATCCCTGAATATTATTCATTTGTACATCTTCATGCAAATTGCTCTTGCTTCTTTTGTTTTTCTCTTGTGCAAGGTATTTTCTAGTTTGCATGTCTGATCTTGGATTCTAACATGGTATCAGAGCTTTGATTTGCAACCCCTTCTCAGTTTTTTTGGAGAAATTCATTGCAGAGTACGTTTGGGGTTCCTCGAGGGTTTCATGCCTTGAGCTTATTTATGCAGTGTTTTGGATCAGATCAAACATCTCCATTAGATTCAGAGCGCTAGAAAAAGTCAGGATTGTCTTTTGTTTCATTGATTTTGGTCATCGTTGAAGAAATCTGTGAGGGTTTCAAGATCTGGGGGAAGCCAATTTTTTGGGGTGCTTTGGGCACAAACAGAGGTCACCATCGCGTTCGCAGCGGCCAAGAACCTTAGGAACGCCTGTCGTTTGGTCGATTTTGGAGTAGTTAATCTAAAGGCAAATTTTTTTTGCTAGGGACGTTGTATGGCCTCCCCAACACGCTTTACGAGGCATTGTTTTAAAAAAAATTGAAGAAAATGCTTAATAAAAAGTGCTGCCAGTTTTAATGGCTTGCACCATCACCACGCCAACTGGCGGTCACCAGGAGCGACCGCCACCAGGTAGTGCCCCACCAATCTGCCACTGGCCCTGAGCAACCCCCATGGGCTCCTTCGAACCAACAATCCTGCCGTGGTCATCTAGGTGACCAGGGGCTCCACCCCAGCCCCTAGCCGCTAGCCCCCTGGTCACGCATGTGACCTTGGGCTGATTTTTTTTAGCCCCTAGGGCTGCCTATAGGCCACATGGGCCCTTTTTGGAGCTCTTTCACGAAATTGGGTGTAACTTTTGCATAAGGTGTTCGTTTTTCGCAAACAAGATACTGTTGGAAAGTTGATTCCGACACCAATCTAGTGGTGTAGGAAGTTGTTTCCATATTTTTCTCCAATTTTATTTTGCAAGCTTTTGAAGTCAGATGAAGCAGTTTTTGCTTCGCAGGGCATATCTTTTGCCTCGGTTATCCGTTTTCCGTGATTCAAGCAGCACCAAAAAGCTGATTCAATCCTCTACATAGATCTAAGGTCAATTTTAATCAGGGAGGCAGATGTGAATGTTGGTTTGTGTATGCAGTCTTTTGTTTTCATGCACTATGTTTTGCATTTTCTCTTTAATTTATGCATATTTTGCATGTTCTCTTTTTACAATCATGGGGTATTGTAATAAATGAGCTTATATAAAGTTCCATTAGGGGAACTTCTCTCATAATAATTTGATTAGAGTGTAGTTGCATTGTATGCACCTTGATCTCATATTCATATTGATAACAACTCGTATGAGTTGTATCTGAAGTATGTAGTTTCTTTTGGCCACATCTTGCTCATAGCTTGACACATTTTCGTTCACATTGGTTCACATCTCAGATTGAGAACCTATGGTTAATGGTCCTGTATCACATCAAATTCACATCGCGTCACATCTCAGTTTTATGGCCATTCATTTTATGGTTAATGTTCCAGAATCTTCATGGTACTTGCTCCTATGGATCACAGTTTTAGTAACAGTTTGGCATCGGGATTGAGATACACGTGCATCCAGGTTCCTTCATCATATCATTCCCTCTTTAGGGGGGCATCATCTATTCATTTACTGTTGCTTCATAGATTCCTGGATTGTTCCAGTTTGTTAGTTTTCCAGTGTTCCGTGGCATCGAGACATTATTATGATTCCGCCTGAGGTCTTCAGTGACTCTCATATG
This sequence comes from Sequoia sempervirens, assembly GCA_007258455.2. Taxonomy (NCBI): domain Eukaryota; kingdom Viridiplantae; phylum Streptophyta; class Pinopsida; order Cupressales; family Cupressaceae; genus Sequoia; species Sequoia sempervirens. The sequence continues at coordinate 21,070,079 of VDFB02000017.1, forward strand.
GTTTCTTGTAAATAGAAGTATCTTTCCTTGCTTGCTAGATTCAGGATTCTGGTGTTACTCCACTAGTGTTCTTCCAGTGCTTGTTTGCAGCAAGTCATCTTATTGAGGGGGGGTTTTGTGGCACTGGGTTTTCTCCTTTTTCTCATTCATTGCATTTATACATGGGTACCTGATTGGGTCTTGTTGCCGAGACCCATCTTTGCTTTCATGCATCTTTACTTTAGTGTTTTAGCTACTTTCTAAGTTCATTTTAAGGGGGTGTGTTAGAGTAATAAGTTATTTCACTTAATTAATTTAATCATAATGGATAATTAATTAGGTCACTTATCACTTTAGTTACTTGAGCTTAACTTAGGCACATTAATAATTAATTATTTATCAATTATTAAGTGTGTACACTAGGGTTTCCTTTTAGGGTTATGCATACATTGCTTTTATAAAGCAATTCATCTCTTGTATTTTCTCAATTCCTGAAAATTATTCATTTGCATATCTTCATGCAAATTGCTCTTGCTTTTTCTGTTTTTCTCTTGTGGAAGGTATTTTCTGGTTTGCAATATTGGTTAATTAATTAAGTCACTTATCACTTTAGTTACTTAAGCTAAACTTAAGCACATTAATAATTAATTATTAAGTGTGCACACTAGGGTTTCCATTTAGTGTTATGCATACATTGCTTTTATAAAGCAATTCATCTCTTGTATTTTCTCAATTCCTGAATATTATTCATTTGCACATTTGCATGCAAATTGCTTTTGCTTTTTTTGTTTTTCTCTTGTGGAAGGTATTTTCTGGTTTACATGTCTGATCTTGGATTCTAACAAATATCAACTTCAAGGGTGATTAAATCCCTAGGCAAATAGCCTATAAAAAGAAAAATGAAGAAGTGTGTGTTTTTTATTTTTAAGATCATACAATCATGTAAGAGAAGTATATACACACCCCATAAAAAAACAATACAACTTGGAACTACTTTTCATCCTCAAGATTGCCAAGTGGCACGAGAGAAGAGCATATTTGAAATTTCAAGTTCTAGGTATACATGACAAGTAACTAAAATGAGAACTAAATTTGTTTTAATTAAAAAACAATGTGATCTAACAAATTGTTAAGCGTCAAAATATAATTTTTTGATAATTGTAACAAATTGTTAAAATGTCTAATAATGAATCTTTGATGGTTGTGGCTGCAAGATTAAAATATTAGTAATTTTCAAAAACAATTCTTCACACATTGCTTACGAAAAGAAAAGAAAAAAAAATCATACACAAACACATTATTGATTTGAATTTCATGCTTTATGTGAGATCTTGGGTTACCTCATGCTTTGCCTTGCTCTATATAAAGCAATGACTCTTTGTATATTTAATACACAGTCTCTCATTTTCTATATAGAAAACAATTTATTCTAACATATTTTTCTGTCATGCTTTCTTAATCTTTCATTGTATCTTGGGTTATTTAATGGAAAATCTTACATGGTATCAGAGCCTTCCTGATTGATACTATTGCTTTTTAAAAATATTGAGTGTAAATTTGTTATTTTTTTGTAGCAAAATAGTATGCTCTTCTCTTGCATCCTCGAATGATCTGAAGAATGAGAAAATTGCGAAAAAAAAACCAGATTTTGAGGTATTAACATCTGCTTTTTCAATTGCATGTATGTTTTGTAGCCTCTTGGATTAAATATGGAATCACTATCACGTTTAGAGTAGCTGAATAGGTTAGAGCATCCTCTCTTGTCACCAAATCAACATCTTTTTTAGTTGCATGTACTTGAATGTTTCTTGCATGTGCTTGCATGTCACTTACATGTGAACCCGAGAAGTTTGTTTTTATGCTTTTTGCATAAATTCTTGGAGGGATTATATATGTACCTTGTAATCATGAATTGAGATAAAATTCCATTTAGGAGGGTTAATCATGTCTCTTAAACATCATTTTCATCATTTTGTTGTTAGGCTAACTTCAAAGAACTATTTGTCTTGGAAACAAGGGATAAAGAATCACTCCCTTGAGTAGGATCTACTACCCTATCTCTTTGGACTCGTTACTAAGCCAAGTGACTATGATGAAAAGAATGCATGGTTTAATAATAATGGCATAGTCTATGGACTAATATGTCTTTCTATTTTTGAGGATACTGTACATCATATAGAGCACATTGAGTGCCCTTTTACCACTTGGATCATCATCCATTAGCTGTATGGAGACATTGAATCTTCATCTGAAAGTGATGTTACTTTGGATAACCAAGCTATTGTGGATGATATTGAGACTTATGTTGCCTCATGTAATGTGGACACATCTTGTGTGGATGCTCAGTTCATTGATACCTCACCAACAACATCTGTTGTAGATTTAGATTCCAGAGATGGTTCTTTGAGAGCCTCCGGTGACTTTTGTACCAGGGCATTCATAGTCTTCCTAATTCAACTTTTTGGGATTATCTCTTGACAGGATTTTCAGACTTGTTTATGGAGACATTTCAGATTTGGAGGACACATTTGATGACAATCATTACACAACTATTATCAAACCATCATTGTCTTTGGATTATGCTTTGCATTAGTCTCTAGGAGATTTTGATTTGTCATCTTCAACACTATGGCTGAGAATGTCTGATTTGATTGTGACTATTTTCAGCATCGATACCGGGATACTTGAGCCGACTTCAGAGACTTCATACATTTTGCACTTTCTTCCTACATATTGCTTTTAGGACTTGGGGGATAGCTTGCATACACCATTGGTTTTATTTCTTCCTAAGGGGAGGAACGTTGTTAGGAAGGAACGTTGTTTGACGATCGTGGACCATATTCTCCATCCAATTTCGAGCATCTACCATTGAATGTTTTTAAGGGCTACTTAATCCTTCTCTAATATTCTTCTTCTTCTTGCGAGGGGAACTTGATATGTACATGGATACCTAACATGGCCTTGTTGTCGGGACCCATCTTTGTTGCTTCTATAGGCTTTTCTTCTAAGTTGCACTTAAGGGGGGCGTTAGTGTAAAAGATTCTTTTTTTTACACTCATTTAAGTTTACTTAGTATGTTTTTATCTACTTGCATTTATAAATGTAAGTAATTAGTTTATTAGCTATTTACTTGATTTGCTCTAAATTTGGATAAGCTTTCCTTTTTATATAAGATTTCTTATTTTATGGATAAGCTTTCTTAGATAAGTTTTACTCCTTAAATAACTTTCCGCTTTATTAGGCTAATTCCAGTTGAACTGCATGTTTTATGTAAGATCTTGGGTTACCTCATACTTTACCTTGCTGTATATAAAACATTGATTCTTTGTATATTTAATATACACTGTCATTTTTTATATAGAATACAATTTATTCTAACATATTTTTTCTGTCATACTTTCCTAATCTTTCATTCTAACAACTTGCTTGGCCGTCGTCTATCATAACCAATTATTTTAAATATCTTGCGAATATTGCTCGGACCAAGGATTGTGGACTATGTGGTGGTTGTTCTGTAGAGACCAATGCCTATGCAGGGCGTGTGATTAGCTCCAACTTTCCTAAACTACTCGTAGTACATGGTATCGAAATTAGAGATTTTG
>VDFB02000017.1:21073759-21175841 GCA_007258455.2 Sequoia sempervirens
GACTCATACACCACAAGTGGTGATTTAGTCCAAGTATCAGGGTTTTTTTGAAACTCTAGTATCCTCTAGTGATCTTCTCTTGATTCTCTCCCTCTCAATCTCCAAGTATGAAAGCTCAAATTCTGGCCTGTAGGTGACTTTTTGTGAAGATGACAACTTCTTGACAACTATGACAACTCTTCAATCTTGCAACTTAGTCTTCAAAGGATCTTGAAGTTCTAAACCACCTAGATCTGCAATCACACATGAAGAGAGAAAAATTGCTGTTTTGTTAGGGAATGGGGGTTTTCCTTGGTCATGCTTTGTTTCGGTAATCAAACCTTGATTAGAAATGAAGCATGAATGAAGTAAAACCTGGAACATAAGATGAAACAATAGAACCTTGTTTGAAACCTTGTAGATCTGCAAACAAGCGTGAAGTGTCCTCAATGGATGTAGATCTTGATCATAATTCATGATGAAAGATAATGCCTTTGAATACTTGAATTAATCTTGAACAATACATCATAACATTAACTCAAAACCACATGCATGATGCATCAAGCCTTTGACATGATAATGAATCTTGATTGCTGCAACAAATGATGTAGAATTATGCACTTGAGTGCCTTCTTGAATACTCTATAATTCTCTTGTGAACACTTGGGATGCTTGACTCAAAATTTCTAGGTTTTCTTAGGAGAAATTATGTGAAATAAGCTAGTACTTATACTTGTTTATTCCAAGATTTCCTAAATTACCCCACTACAAGCTAACATCAAAACTAGGATAATGAAATCTCTCCAAGAATTGAATTCAAAATAGGTCTTGATTAGAGCGGGACTCATACACCAGTTGTGGCATATGAGTTCAAGTAACTAAAACCCAAGACGCATATTTCTAGGAGTGTCTTGCTTAATGTGCAATTTGAAATAAGGTCCCAAAGCCTATGTGGTACTCATATGCCCAAGGTGGCATATGAGCCCTAAATCACTAGATCTGGAACACATGACCCAAAACATTGAATCATGATTGGTTATTTAATAAGTGTCAGGATTATCCTTCGAAAAGTGCATTTAAGAAGGCTTGTGGATGCAAAATAGGACCAATTGAGGCATAAATAAGCCCAATTAATCAATAAAGACCGAAATTAGTGTTAAAGTGTAAAGATACACTTTACAACACTCTAAATAAAGTAGAATTAGGTCCATTTAGTTTAAACGGGCTCTAAACTTAATGTGAATGTGTAAATCACATTATAAGATTAAATCCAAACATCATTAGGCTCAATTTAGTATTAATTATTCCCAAATTAAGTGTGAAAAAGGGATACTTTTTCCTACACTACATTTAGCCCCAAGTTTAGTGAGAAGAGAAACGTGCTTCAAACTCGCACTAAAGTAGACATTCAAGAGGAGTCGAAGTGTACCAATGTGGATGGCATAGGATGACTAAGATCAAGGAGGTGGTAAAGCCTCCAAGATCTAAGATCCTACGTCAAACCAACATAGGCACAAAAGAACACGCATGTGGTGTATGATATACAACATCAAGATACACAAACATGCAATGTGAAAGAACAAAAGAAGGAAAAGAGAAAAATACAAAAACAAAATAAAAAGCTGCTGGATCAAGCCTCAACCATTTATCCAACATGATGTGGATTAGGTCTAAGCTATTTGGCCAAAAAAAATGCACTCACTTTGAAGCAACAAAACTTCAGGTTCGTTGGGTTAGTATCCAAAGGGATGGACCAAACATCGACTGTTTGTGCAACTTGATGTGGATCATATCTAAGTTGTTTGTCTAAGATGTTTACAAGTGGAACACGATGTCTACTATCTAAACAAAAGACATGCTCACAAGGGCTAGTGAAACCTTAGGCCATCAACTAGGTGAGCCCCCAATGAGACACATACACATGAGACTAATATGCACTCACATAGACAAGCATGTAGCTATAGGAAAGCCACTCCTAATTTTGGCTCCCATACAGTAACCATACCAAAGCTATACCTCCCGATAACTTTCATAAGGTGCCACACAACATGAACATCAGGATTCATGAGGCAAGTACAACTTCATATACTTGATAGCCATGAACAACAAGATGGTTGAACATGCAAGCAAAGTGTGTTATGCAAGGTGGCCGTATAATATTGATTGTAAATGCAAAATAGTGTAAAGTACATTCAAAGGAGTTTTTCTTAGTTCATGCAAGGTCTTAATTTAGGGAACATCATTCCTAATGTCTCTAAGAGAGGACCAATCGTAGAATATAATATTCACAACTTAGGGTATGTAGTGTATTGCATGAAGCCACTAAGACGAATATAGTATGCAAAGAGAGATCCCGCTCTTGAAGGACATCACACCCAATGTCACCACAAAGCGAAAGAAACATCACATGAAGTAAGAATACTACACAATGAAACATGAGCTAAAAAATGCAAAAGAATAATGCCAATGTATGCCACCACTTTAAAGAAATTGTTGAACACTATGCTATGAACAACTGCTTTAAAGTAGCAAATGATAAATACTAACAATGAAGAGGACATGGGAGCTTATTTGGAAAGCCCTATGCCAAGCCATATGTTTCTAAATAAATCTACATCATGAAAATGGTTTCCCTCACAATGTGATGCTAATCATAGAAATAAAAGTATGTCACATGTGAGCCAACTTAAGGCATGGCTTCCACATCCCAAGCTTGCTCTTATATATACATGAAGGAAGCCAACAAGCCAAAAGATATAACGACAAGTGTCATATGAGGACAAGGGTACCTAACCCCTTGCCCCCACTTATTGTAGGACAAGGCTATGCTAGGAATGGATGATGATTTGCTGCTCCTTGCAGAAAGGAAATTATTCGTAGTGAGTGTAAAACATAGAATAGTGAGTATGCTATGATCCTAAAACTATTACATGGCAAGGAGCAACAACTATTGTTATTGATTATGATGAGTAAACAAAGTATCAACTTGATGCAAATCTAATGAACTATCCATTTGTTTAGGATGCACCATAGTTAAAGTTGTCTTGGAAGAATCTTTCGTAAGAGTGTTGACATTGAGTGAAGGTTTCTTTATTTCTTTTGAGGTACAATAACCAAGAAAATTACTCATTTCTTGTGTTTTAGGCTCTATAGGGAGACAAATACCTTTTTCTCTAGTACCACATCCTTTTCCACTTTAACCAAGTTGTTTTATAAGTTCATAACCTCCTCCATAAAGCCTTTTCACTTCTTTCGGATTTAGTGGTTGTTTATAATCAACTTCATTAGAGTTTGTTGTATATGTTGTCCTTTCTTCTAAAGTCGTTGATGTGGGTGCTTTTGAATTTTCTATTGACATTACTACTTTTTCTTTTCCCTTTTTTGATTCTTTTGTTATGAAATTGTATTCTTCCATGAATGTAGGTATGAAATCAAATGTTTCACAAGCATCTTCCAATAACTTTGTGACTTCTTCAATATGTTTTTCTTTGTCTTTTTCTTGTATGAGTTCTGCATGTGTGGTTGGTGTCAAGGGATATCTAATGTGCATAACCTCAAAAGACTTATCCTTATTTTTATGATATCTAAGTGAAGAGGAGTCAAATTTCACTTCATCATCTTCATTTAAGGAAGTCATGTTACTACTGTTTGAAAGAACTATGTTAATGTTGTCATTTTCTTGCACCATGATACCTTCCCTAGTTTGAGAGATTTTAGGAGAGCTACAAACTAGATGTTCTTGACACTCAAAGGTTGGTTCTTCTAAAATAACTTCATCACAAGTAAGGGAGTTATCAATGGTTGGATTTTCTTGCTTATTAATGATGGTGTTCTCTTGTTCAATAATGTTTTGCCTAAGAATCTCATGATTCTCATCGATTGGATCTTCTACCACCACAATATGTTCTTCACCAATAGGAGAGATATTAGGAGAGGGCCAAATTTGATTATTGTCCATAATTTCATCCTTTTTCTCTATGGTCTCATTCTCTTGTGCCATAATATCTACCCTAGTAGGAGATCTTTTAGGAAAGTGACAAACGAGAGGCTCATCACATTCCATAGTTAGATTTTGTAAAGTAGCTTCATCATGAATAAGGGAGACATCAAGAGAAGAACAACTATGAGTTTCATGGTTACCAATGATTGGAGTTTTTTGTTCAAATAGGTCAAACCGAATGGTAGGGGCAATATCAAAGGGAGAAAAAAGATTCTCATGACTGTCAATAAATGTATCCTCTAACACCAAACTATCTTTTTCGTATCTAGAAGAGATATATTAGGAGGAGGACAAGTTTGATTGTCATGGCTATTTGCAATTACATTACCATGCCCTATAATGTCTTCCCAAGGAGGAGAGGTAGGATTGCCACAGTTCTTAATCATTGGATCTCTTAACACCAACATATCCTTTTCACAAATATATTTTTCATGATTGTTCACGATTGTATCCTATTTTTATAAAGCATTCTCACAAGTAGGGGAGGTTGTTGGGAGATGAATGAAGACTAGGTAAAGTAATGTTAAGGAATGTTTCAATGATTTTATCTTATTGTGTAATAATATCTTTCCAAGAGGGAGGAGGAGAGAGACAATCAAGGTTTTCATGATTCTCAATGATTGCATCTCCTTTCACCTAGATACCTTAGTGACTAGTAGGAGAGGTATCAGGAGAAGAACAATTATGGTTTTCATGATCATGTATGCTTGTCTCTTCTTGTATCATACCATCCTCACAAATGGGAGAGATAGTAGGGTTTGAATGAGTGATAAGCAAGGCAATATTAAGGATTGTGTCAATGGTTTGTTTATCTTGCTCTAAGATGTTCTCATAACTAGGAAAGATAATGGAAGGATAGCTAACATGTTTCTTAATGACCTCATTTTTTTGCTCTAAATTGAACTCATAAGAGGGGGTGTTTTATTTATGCAAACCACTTTTAACCATATGAAAGCTGCATCTCTTAAAAGGAAACATGCTAATATGAAAAATCAAGGTATTCAACTTATGCATATTTCAAAAATTTAAATAAATAGCATAGACATTTGAAGATTTTCACTACTAAAATGAGTTTTGGAATGATTTTTTAAAAAGTATGACTACACTAATTGGATGATTTGACTTACATACATGAAACAACAATTCTTGAAACTTTCCAGACTAATACAATAGGTTACCAGTAAGCCTAAGAAGTACACAAAATTACTAGAAAGCTAAGAAAAGCTAGTTTTTGTAGGCCTCTAGGGATCCAATCGCCTAGTTGGACGTATGAGTCCCACCTAGGGTTTTCGACAATTTCAAATATTAAAAAATAGAGAGAAAACAGTACTCAGAATTCTGGGAAAAAGACCTATACAGGGACTAAATCACCTAGATGGGCGAATGAGTCTCGATTAGGGTTTTTAAACCAAATTCAACAAATTCTAAGTTAATTCTAGGGTGTCTAGGTTGTATGTTGACCTTACTATTTGTAATTACATATTTTCAGTGAAATAGAATGATTTAAGAGGAAAAAGTGCAACCTATATGGACTTTTCACTAATACAATGTGTCAAAGCCCTATATGAAAATTAATTATTGCAAGATCTAATGCAAAGCTAATGTAACCTAGACCTAGGAGTTTTATGCACTCCAAATAAAAAATAAAGGGTTTAAAAGTCAGGTTCACCAAAATGAACACAAGGAAATAGTGTTCCACCTTTTAGGAGTGTGTCACAAAAAAATGTATAGTTGACATTTTTATGCTCACTTGAGTCTCTCTTATGGACTTTGGTTTTATTTTTTATAGATTTAATGTTGTCTTGTAAAAGTGTTGTGAAGTGTTGTAACCCACTTTCACACTTTTCCAGTACCCTTTCATCATAATTCACCTAAATAACTCTTTTTTATTACTTGCCAAGTCTTATTTTATTAAGTCGATAGCGCAACAAAAAACATGTTCCAAAACTATATGTATTCATGCTACCTCATCACCACTACCTTGTCTTCCCCTTGTTGCCGCCACACTTAGGAACTTGGTCCCCATATCCCCTCTTCAAGAAACTCTGTGGAACTATAGAAATTTTTAAAAATAATTGTGATCATGTATGTATAGATATGCATGAGTTTTATTTTAAAAATAATGTGTCATGTATTAGAATATATTTTAAAATGATTATTTTCGCTTAAGATAATGTTTTCTAGAAAGTTGTAAAAGTAGTAGTGAGTGGATGTATTTGCATTTAATATTTCATTTTTTCAAGCAACGTTAGCTAATTGGTGAAAAGTAAATCTTATGGAAAATGTAGTAGCATCTATTTTTTTAACACTTTTTTTAAGAATAATATTTATTTTATATATATTATATTATTTGCTATATAGAATTTGTTTATTATATTGTTTACAATACTATCAAATCGGTATTAGAGTAAGTTTCAAGCAAAGGATTTGAATTTTTAAATTTGTTTTGTAATGTCCTATGTGAGTAGTATAGTCTAACATGAGCATCTGTTCTAGGAAGAATTATGAATATTAGAGTATATATATGAAGATTCTATTTGATTAATAAGAGCTTTGGAAATTAGTAGAAAATGAGCTTACAAATCCTACAAATCAAGTAGCATATAATGATCACTCAACCCAAGGAGGATTCATTGAAGTAAAACCATAAGAGGAATAAAAATATATATTATTCATAACACAAACAATTGATGAGTCTATCTTTTAAAGAATTATAGTAGTAGAAAACCTAAAGGAAACATGGGGGCTCTTACAAAATTCTGATCAAGGTGGCTAGGAAAGTGATATTACTACAATTGAAAATATCAATAAGGGAGTTTCAAATTTAGTAGATGATAGATTTTGAATCCGTGAGCTAATTTTTATTCGTGTAGTGGGTGTTTTCATTTATATTAAAATGAATAACTAAAAAAATTAATGATAAAAATGCGGTGTAAAAGATATTGATTAATTATTCTTGCAAGGTTGAATCCCATTGTTATTGGTATTGAAGAATACAAGAATTTGTCATAATTACATTTGCATGAAGTAATGGGCTTCTTAAAAACTCATGAGCAAAGGATAAAAAAACCCTAACACCTCCTTGGAACAAGAATTGAAATCACAAGTAGCATTGAAGGATAAGGGGGAAATATGATAATTTCAACAAGAAACATCTTCAAATATTGAAAGAGAGAGGAAGTAGCACAAGCAAAGGAGGAAGATGATTTGAAAAATGCAAGACTATCAATTATTATAATGATGAAAGAAGGAACAATTACAATTATCATTAAGAAAGTTGCAAAAGAACAAATAATTGATGGAAAAAGGTGGGGGAAGAATGACAAAGGTGATGCTTTTGCTGTGCAAGCTCGGGGAAGATTTGTGTAGAGAGAAACATAGCGGAGGTTTGGGTGGACATTTTGGAGTAGAAAAAATATTAGCAGAGGTGAATGAGAGTTATTATTGGCTGAAAATGAGTGCAGATGTAAAAAAATTGGTGCAAGAGTGTAGAGTATGTCAACATGTAGAAGGAGTAAGACAAAACACCAGATTGTACCAACCATTGCCAATATCAGAGAGACCATGGGAATGCATCAACATGAATTTTTTATTTGGGTTTTTCATGAGCTCAAAGAGGTAATGATTCAATTTTTGTTGTAGTGGATAGATTCTCAAAAAATGGCTCAGTTTATACCATGTAAGATGTGTTGTGATGCTTCCCATATAGCTACTTTATTTTTCATGGAAATAGTTTGGTTACATGGCTTGCCAAAAAATATTATTTCAGATTAGGACACATTTTGTTGGTCATTTTTTGTGCACTTTGTTGAAGAAAATGGGAACATAATTGGGTAGCCTACCATCCACAAACCGCTGGTCAAATTGAAGAAGTGAATAAAAGTTTGGGTAATTTGTTGAGGTTTTTGTTTAATTGAAGTGTAGGAAAGAGTTTGTTTCAAATTTTTTGAATAGGAAAAGTGTTGTAGCAGAGGATATTGTTGAGTACATACATGATTTGCGTAAATTGGTGAAGGATAAATGTGAGAAGAGTGCTAATAAATACAAAGAATATGTTGATGCACATAGAAGAGTGCAAGAGTTTCAAATTGGTGACTTGGTGATGGCGCATTTGAGGAAGGAGAGGTTTCCATAGGGAACTTACAATAAGTTAAAATGGAAGAAGATTGGCTCATGCAAGGTTTTGCAGAAGTTCTCATCAAACACATATGAGATTGAGCTTGCAGTTGGTGTTGATATCTCTCCAATACTACATGTTGAAGATTTATATAAGTATCATGAGGGTGAATCAAGTGGACACCATAATACATCTTAATATTTTTCAGATGTGCATGAATGGATGCATCAATTACCAGAGGAGTATGAAAAGATTGATCAAATAATAGATTCACGGATTGCCAAACGAACAAGGAGGAAAGAGTATTGGGAGTATTTGGTTTGTTGGAAGAATCGTGTAGCAGATTAGGCTTCATTGGTTAATGCTTTAGATTTTTGGAGAAGTTTGGAATTCCAATTCCAAACTTGGCCAAATATTCATGTGTTTCACTCATGTAACATTTTTGTATCCAGTGTGTTTGATGTTGGAGCATCCAGGTACTCGGGTTATCTACATCATTTGAATTCTTTTTTTTTTGTTTTGGTTATTTGAAAACTTTATTTTGGTATTCAAAAACTCGGTGATTTTATCCTTGTCCAACTGACATCTTCATCTAGGGTTTATTGAGGTTATACCGGCTTCCAAGAGAAATGAAAGTTAATGTTGAAGAGTATTTAAAATTGCAGATTTAAATATAATATCAAATTCTAATTATATAGTGCACAAAATGGGAAACTTTTCTCGGCCATTGCGTAACTTATCTCAACCATTATGTAGGAACTTGGGTAGATTGTAATGCCCATTCCTGGGTAGAAAAGACAAAAAATTAAAAATGCAACATATGTTTTGTTAGACAATAATTTATTCAATATAAATTTTATTTTTCTTTATACAATTTAATTTTTTTACATTTTTAAAATTTTATTGCATACATAGCTTTAGTAAAGTTTATGGACTTTATATATATATATATATATATATATATTGAATCAATGTGTTTACAAGAATGAAGCTACCAATTGGTAGCTGGAAAAAGAATACGAATAGTTACAAAATAGCAATACAACAATCGAGCATGAAGAAAAAGGAGCTATATAGTCAACAAAAACACTGCCCAAAGGTCGCCAATACAAAAAATAAGAGGAACAAGACAAAATTACAATGCCAAAGAGGTTTCCAACACAAAATTACATGAGCAACAACACAATATTACATTTATTAAACTTGTTGTGAAGTTGAAACTTCGACACTCGATCTTTAACTTTTTGCAACTGAATTGTGATTTTATCATTCTTCTTACTCAAAGGTTAGGAGCTATGAAAACAAGAAAACCTCCTGAAGAGAAATGTTTGAGTAAATCCGAAGAGTACTAACTACCCAATGAAAATTATTAGAAAACACTATACTAAATCTATTCTTCCATAAATGCTTTAAAATAACTTGTGTAATAGAATCAACTATCACATCGTTTTGCAAACTAGGGCTTCAATTTTTTAATGCTTTAAACCTTAAGAGATTGAAAGACTATATATGAAATTTAATTCTTTTTATGATATAAACTTTAATTTTCAAACGATCTTACACAATTGGCAATCAAATTTAGGCATTCCTTAATATGCAAGCTTACCTTCAAAAAAAGGAATCATAAGTGAAAAAATCAATTTTGCTTATTACTCTAGGTGGTAGCCTAAGAATTTGAAGGTATATAAGAATTTAAGACAACTACCATCAAGGACATAGACGCTCTTTCCTATTGACATTATCACATGCAAATCCCTTAGATGAATATAAAAAAAAAAAAAAAAAAGTTTAAACAAATAAATAAAATAAACAAAAGTAAAATTAATATATTATTTAATGGGGTTGTGATTCAAAAGGTTTGGCTTATTATCTTTTATACAAGAAAATATATATAACCATATATTTTTATTTAATTAAGTGTAATATAAAATTGAGAGTGCTAAATTTTTATTATTATATTAATTGAATTAAGAAAGTGGTTGCAAGATGCGTAAATTATCACATCCCCCACCAATGACATCCAAGCTGGACAATGTAGATGGGGAAAAAGAATTAAAAAGTAAAATAATGTAAAATCATTGATGGATCCAACAACCAACCAATGAAGGAAAGCATTAATGAAGGAGACAAACTTCATTTAATAGTTGAGGGTACAATATGCAAGAAGGGGCGTGATTAAAGAGGAGGGCGTTTGTGGTGGCATATGGCTTTGGGAAAATTGTTTATGGATTCTAGTGTTGTCATTGATGGCAAATGATGTCTTTTTCTCAGTCTGCAGATCAGAAGTTGCTCATATCGACAATCAAAGTAGAAAGCAAAGTATTACCAGCAGAAAGCATGAAGAATAGGGTATCCGGTCAGTTAGTCAATCTGTATGCTTCTCTTGATCATCATCTTGAGTTGTGGATCCCCAGGATAGTTTGTTAAGCACATATTTTACCTTATTGGTAGGTTATGTGATGTTGTACTAATTAGTGTACGCGCTTGGAAATCTGGTAGAATGATTTTCTCTTTATTTCCTCATTGTTGCCGACTTGGTTTATGTAGCGTGTCGCAGATGTATAAGGAGAAGTTGTACAAATATTTCTTGTGTTGGGAATTTTATTTTTGGTCCCATCTATAGTCTAGCCAACTTATGTGGGTGCGCATTAATTTTAATTGGTGATTTGAGCCGACCATTGAAGGATGTTTCATGTTTTGTTAAAGCCGACTTGAAGTAATGAAATCTTTGTTAGCGGATATTTATATGAGATCGGTAATTCATTTTGAGGAGGAGTGTGAGAATGTGCAAATTTTTGTGTAAAGCAAAGCATATGTGTGTGCGAGTATTAGAAGGATGATTGTAGTGATCTATGCATAGTTTTAGAAGGGCAGAAAAATAGAGAAGAACATAGCAGAGTAGAGCAATCGTACAAAGTTAGACAGAAGGGCTGAAGATCGTTTTAACTGAGCCTCATTGGAATTGAATCCAAGCATTTGAAGATGCTATCTTCTTAGTTCAAATTTTTGTTGTAATCACAAACATTTTTGTAAGGTAGTGAGCCTTTCGTATTTTGAGCAATGAGCTATATGCAGTGTGCCTGAATGCATGTGCATTCCCTTTTGTCCATACTTTTAGTAGAGTATAAATTGTGGATTAATCTTTACCGTGGTTTTTCCCCTAACAGGGTTTCCACGTAAAAATCTTGGTGTTATGATGTTCTCAATGTCTCTGTAATGTGCTTACATGTTTATTTCAGTTTAAATACCGTGAATGGTTTATGATCAGAATTGAAGGTTAAATCTTGCTAAACATTGACTCACCCCCCCTCCCCCCCCGGCCAAATCAGTGTTCCCCGAGTCCAACAGTTTGTGCCATTAATAAGGCATGACATCCCTTCTAAAAGTAAAGACTACAAGGCGTGGGAAATGACATGCAAGTCAATTATTTAAATTCCCTCACACGACTTATGTAAACACACATTCAAGGGTGCAATTCAGGAGGGATGGCATGCATTTACCGGTATTGTCTATCTAGCATTCTAGATGCACATTTGATTGTATTTATTAATTAATTGAAATTCAAAATATTGTTGTATTCTGAATTTCAATTAATTAATAAGTACAGTCAAATGCTATTATATGTGCATCCCAATTGTTGCATAGGGCTATGGTGTCTTTGTCGTGGACCTGTTAAAAAATTGTAGGATGATTGTTAGTTTGACATGCAAATACCCCAATCTTTCATTGACAACCTTGTTAAGGAAGGGTTTTGAGCTGAAACGCGAGGAAGGGAGAAAAAAATGTCAGAAGGTAATCAAATCACTCTAGAAAGAAGAAAACAGACTGAGGTAAGATAGAGGGCAAGGCGTTAGTAGAGGTGAATGAGGTTGACATGATTTTGGAGCAATCTAAAGAAAAGAAAATAGTTTAAACATGAGTAGGAGTAGTGCCAATAGAATAGAAGATTGCACACTAGGCTTTGTTTTGAGAAACAAAATGCAGAGAAGGATGCAAAGGGGTGAAAGGAAAGAAAAAAACATGAGAAGAAGAGAATGGACAAGAATAAGTAATATGTTTCCCATGTTCATGACAACCATGTTGTGCATTATTACCTCAAAAATTAGAGTGAGCATTTGCTTTTTGATAGATGAAGGAACAAAGAGGAGCTTGTGGCATATGGGTTATAACCTAGTATAAGAGATTCTTAATCTTCCTAGCCAAGCCCTCCAACTCTTTGTTCAAAAGGAGATCGAGAGGAGATGTCGCAAACTAGTTTACATCCTTGTTTTTAATGGTAACAACACAACAAAATTCAAGCATGAGTCATCTTGAGCTTAGGACCAAAATCTTTTTGACGGGGGGAGGATGTTTACAAGCTATTATTTCATGGGAACAAACCTGGATTAGTAATAAATTAACTGATTCAACTACAAAACTTTCAATTTTGGTCCTCATTGTATGTTACGACATTCCAAAATGATCGTGTAAGTGGATTGTTTATGTTTTGTCATTGTGGAGAGATTCCAAAGTGTAGTGAAATATTGTTTTAACACTTCCCTCTTAACAAAACCTCTTCCTCTTCCTCTTCCTTTTCCTCTTCCTCTTGAATCAATTCCTCAATAGAAATAAATAAATCATTGACAAACAATTTACATGGTATGCGACCAATGGGATTCACAAGCTTGGTTATTCATAAGCTCTTTTTTCTAATTTAAATATAACTTGGGTTTAAGCCATAATGAATGGATGGATAAAAGTGTCAAGTTTCTTGATGTGGAGATTTGGTTTATGAGGTTTATCATTGATTAGAATTATTTTAAATACTTGAATAAAGAGTAAGATTTATAATTAATCAATAGATGATACTAAATTAGAGGCTAAGTTAATATTTAAGTTTGTGTGATCTAATGGGTACCCTTGTTAGGCTAGCAATATGGGTGTGTGAATACTATTATTAAGTGTATGGACATAGATAAGTTATGATTTGGTAAAATACAAATTGCTCTTGATCTTTATAAGTTGAAATCTAATTAACGTAGTAAAAGGTAAGTGTGGCTTAACTACCTTATTGAGGTTCAATTTGACCCATGTTTTATTTTGATCATAAATAAATTCCATCCGCCCATTGTATATTGTTATTAATAATGTTTTGAACCACTTGAAAGTATTGGATACTAGCAAATAATTTGATAATATGTATGATAAGGACGCAATATAGGGCTTGGGGTGAGAGCACAATCCATCTATTACATTTTGGATCCATTAGTGATTGATACTAATAAACTTATTTCTTAAAAATCAAAATGCTTTGAATGGGGCATCATTGTCATTGATTTTGTTGCAATGTTCCAATTGGCCAATGTCCTTTATATTTTGTTTGACAGCGATGTCAAGATAAAATGAAGATTTAGTTTAGAATTATGCATAGACTAACAAGTGTGTGAGGAATATCTAATAAACTATGGTAAGAATTTGTTATCCATAATGAAAAGAGTTGATTGCAAACATATTGTTGTTATATTCAAATAACTTATTATTGACCAATAAGGATTAGTAAAATCAGAGAGCGAAAATATTATCCAACCTATAAACTAAGCTATTATATGAATATGAAGTCATATTGCAAGGTAAATGAAATCAAAGGGTTAAGAATATTATTATTAATAATATCAAGTATACATTTTCATATAATGATATAAAGGATATAATGTTGTGCATTTATGACTCCAACGCCGATCATGTTTAGAGCATGCTATACCCTTAATATTAGAGTACATTGGGTTATGAATAGTCAACTTGTGGTTGTCTTAACTCTTAATTAGCTCATACTATCATTATTATATTGTTATTTAGTTAATTAGGTTGGCTTGGGGTTTATATACACTTATCTAAGTTGAGTTGGGTGATATCCTAGGTATAAATAAGGTATATATAAGAGTTAGTGAGTCTTATTTTGTCATCATATTATGAATTGTGCTCTCATTGGACATATTTGGAGGTTTTACCCCTTGAAGTGGCTTGTTATTCCTAGTTATTATCAAGTATTTGTATCATATTTCCAATGATATTCTTCTTTTGTGCAAGTTATTTCATTACAAGTGGTATTAGAGTATGATCTTGGTGCTATAGAGGCAAGGAATTTTCATAATATTTGAGGTCATTTGGGGAAGAACATATATCTAAGATTTTGGTGAATTTTTCTATAATTTTTAAAGGGTTTTTGAAGAATATATTCAAGAAGCTACAATCCATATTTTAGAATAATTAGAGCTAAATTGAGCACTTTATTATATAATTAGGGTTTTGTCCCATTTTAGTTGGAAAGTGCATATCTCCCAAATCTTATAACTTGTTCCTAATTTTTAGTGGGTTTTTGAAGAAATAATAGAGGATCTTGCTATCCTAATTTAAAATAATTTGAAGCATAAATAAGTGATTTAATAAAAAATTAGGGTTTCTAATGAATGTGCTCTCGAGGCTTAAAAACACCAAATTTTTGAGAGTTTTTTTTGGGAGAGTACGATCTAGTCCATGGTAAGTTATAATAAAACCTTCATATTATTTTTAATTTATTTGTGTGATTTATTACAAAATTGTTTTCTACCATCATGATGAGCTTGCAACAAGAGGCCAAAAGAATGCTACCACACCGAGGAAATCTTCAAATAATTATGAGGTAGAAATTGAGGATATTAACCATAATGTTGAGATCAACAAGGTGAAGGGTGAAATTTCATCAGTTAGGAATGACACAAATGAATTTTCTCGAAAGTTGGACACAATTATTTAGGGGATGAAGTGTAAGGGTGAATATTCACCTAGTAAGGTGGAAGATAAACCTTTTTTTAGACATGAATTCCTTGGGCTTATCTTTGATTTCAAGAAGGATCCTTCCTTTAATAATCTTATACCAAGGAAAATCATACCCAAGTTGGATATGATAATGTTTGATGGTAAAGATCCAACCAATTAGCTATACCAAATCGAGAAGTTCTTTGATCTTCATCATGTTCCTAATCAATAAAAGGTGGCTAGAACATCATTGTACCTACAATTATAAACTTATTTAGTATCATTGTTTATGTGATGAGAAGAGAAAGGGTTGTGTGGTTGCATGGTTAGTTTTTCAAGAGGAACTTGATACCCATTATGGAGATAACTTTATGGATAGCTACTTTTGCTAACTCACTAAATTAAAGAAAACATGTATGGTCAAGGATTGTGTTCAACAATTTCAAACTGTTTATCTAAGAGTTGACAATATGACATAATAAAATTTGAAGGAACTATTTATAAGCATTTTAAAGGATCACATAAAATCTAAAGTACGATTGTTCCAACCATAATCCTTATTTCAAGCAATATTAATGGCTAGACAATGTTGATTTTTTTTTGGCTAGTAGGTGACAAAGGATTGTAAATGTAAACGAAAGGAGATCTTCTACACATTAATTACCTCAACCTATATGGTGACTCCACAAAAAAATGAGGATAAGAGAGAAGAAGGATTATCTTTCAATTGTGACAACAAATATAACTGAGGACATAAATGCAGTGAAAAAATTATTCTATATTAAAGGTTCGAGTGAGGAAGAAAAGGAGGAACCAATATTAGAGGGTGATGGGGAATCACATGATCCTCAACCAATCATTTCTTGTGATACACTCTTTGGTTTTAGCACACCACAAAATCTCTGGGTAGTGGGTTTTTTAAGGAAGCAAAAAATGTTTCGTGTTGATCGACTCAAATAGTACTCATAATTTCATCAACAAAAATTTGGCTACTCATTTAAATTGTTTTATATATCTAGCTATAGAGTTTCAGGTCTTGATTATAGATGGCGGTACTATTAGTTGTTCTTGAAAGTGTCATAGTATTAAGTTAGGAGATTATCACCTTGATAGCCCAATGTATGTTATCTCCAAGGGTGCAATAAATATTATTTTGGGAGTACAATGACTTACTACTTTGGGAACAATTGAGATGAAATTCAAAGAAATATTGATGAGATTTTAATTAGAAGGAAGGACAATAGAGTTAAGAGGGTTGAAGGTAAAGTCCCCACAAATGGAAAGCTCTCATCAAATGTAGAAGTTGCTTAAGAAAGGAGTAGAGGGATTTGTGGCCTAGTTATGTTTATTAAAATTCTCTCAATCTAATGCTCCCACCCATCTAGATTTATAAGAAATAATTAATTTTCACTTAGTGGTTTTTAGAGATATGGTTGAAGGAATTACTCCAAAGAGGGATCATGAAAATGCTATACGACTAGCCCCTGGGAGCCAACCATCGAACATCATGCCTTAGGTACCTAGATATACATAAAAGTGGGATAGAAAAGATATTTGAGGAGATGCTAGAGGAAGGAATTATCAGGCATAGCCAATTTTCTTACTCCTCACCCATGGTGATGGTGTGCAAGAAGAATGAAACTTGGGGCATGTGCTTAGGCTATGGAGTGGTCAACATGTACACTATCAAATATAAGTTTGCTATTCCAATCATTGATAATTTTCTAGATGAATTGAATGGAGCTATGCATTTTACAAAGTTAGATCTAATGGTAAGAATGTCATCATGGCAGTACTGTATCGCCTCACTAAATATGCACAGGGATTCCAAGATCTAATGGTAAGAATATCATCATGGTAGTAGTGGATTGCCTCACTAAATATGCACATTTTATAACATTATCATAGAATTTTACAAGTACAGTGGTAAAAACATTTTTGGTGAATATTCAAAAGCTACATGGTATTCCTAAGGTTATTGTTAGTGATCATGATCCTATCTTTAATAGTCAATTTTGGAAATATTTATTCTCATGTTTGGGTACTTAATTGGCTCATATTTCTTCATACCATCTTCAATCTAATGGGCAACCAGAGGTTGTTAATAAGTGTTTGGAAGGATATCTCTATTTTTTCACTTCAAATAAATAGTCTCAATGAGTAGTTTGGCTACCATTGGTAGAATGGTGGTATAATACTTCCTTCCATTGTTCATAAAAAATGTCTCCATTTATGGCTTTGTATGGATATCATCATCATTCCATGACATTATCATTGAAGGTGTCAGAAAGAGTTCACATTGTGGAGGGCCACATTCTTCATAAAAAAGAAGTACTTTCAATACTTAAAGAGAATATAGCCATGGTGGAAAATAGAATGAAGCAAGAGACATACCAACATCGTAGTGAAAGAAGTTTTGAAGTTGGGGATTAGGTTTTTTGGAGATTGCAACCTTACAAGCAAATATTACTAAAATAAAAGTAAAACAATAACAAGTTGTCTCCAAAATATTATGGTCCATATCAAATCATGCAAAAGATAGGTAGTGTTGAAGTTGGGGATTAGGTTTTTTGGAGATTGCAACCTTACAAGCAAATATTACTAAAATAAAAGTAAAATAATAACAAGTTGTCTCCAAAATATTATGGTCCATATCAAATCATGCAAAAGATAGGTAGTGTTGCCAACAAGTTTTAATTGCCATACACAACAAAGATACATCCAAATTTTCATGTTTCTTGTTTGAAGAAGGTAATTTGGAACAATATCTCTACTGAGATAATATTACCCAAGCTTGATGAAGAAGGAAGAATCATATTGGAACCAGAGTTTATTCTTTCAAAATGCACAAGCAAGCTAATGACCTGAACACTCACTTTGTGTCTCATCAGATGGAAGAATTTATGAATTGAATATGACATATGGGAGGATGAGTTCATTCATTCAGAAGCATCCACACTTGCTTAGCATTAAGGACAATGCTTCTTTGAAGAGGATATGTTACACCCTTAATATTAGAGAGTATTGGGTTATGAATAGTTAACTTGTGGATATCTTAACTCTTAATGAAATCATATTAAAATTATTATATTTTTATTTAATTAATTAGGTTGGATTAGGCTTTAATAGGGTTATTTAAGTCGTCTTGGGTGATATTCTAGGCATAAATAAGGTATATATAGGAGGTATAGAGTCTTATTTCGTCATCATATTGTGAATTGTGTTCTCATTGGAGATATTTGGTGGTTCTCACCCTCAAAGTGGCTTTTTATTCTTAGTTATTGTCAAGTATTTGCAACAAATTTCTTATCATATTCTTCTATTATGCATGTTATTTCATTACAGAGCAAGATTTACTTATATACTTGGAGGTCTAGAAGGAGGTCCTATAAGACTATGATACTTAATTTAATAGAACTATATTGCAAAGTAGGGGGGCTAGGAGACCTCACTTGGACATATGTCAAGGACCCTTGCATTATTGAATCATGATAATGATATTTGAATACCTTACTAATATCCTATTCTTAGATGGAATCAAGATTACCTAACAACCTCATACTTAGGTATGCATAATCAGAGTAATAAGGGACTCGAACCCTATAATGTTGAACCTAAGGGTACTATTTATTCTTGTGAGCTAGAGCCAAATAAAACCTGCATGTCATTGCATTATAATATAACTTTTGGACATGGTAATTATGATTACAATAATGTAGCTTAATGTTTATGTGATGAAGAGGAAAATGTATACCTTTTTGGGATATCACACTTTTCTTAGTCAACCATTCACTAATGCCCTAAGATTCCTAATTGAATTGACCAACAACCTCACAAGGTGAGCCAAGTCTCAATTAGGAGGGTCCTAGGTAGGAGTTTTTAAGTTCTAAGGGGTTAACCACTAAGCAAGTGCTTGGAAAAGAAAATGTTTGAAAACATGTTGTGATATGCAAAATAACCTAACATTAGAAATGCAAGCTAAATGAAAGATGCAAATGATGAAATGATGCAATAGGGAGATGGTATCCGTGCACCTGGGAAATCTGGGGATGTTGTGATGATTTTGGAAATGCAAAGAGGTTGCCAAAATATGTTGTGGAGGACTAAGAGGCCCAAAATGGCATATTAGTCCCATTGCTATTTTTTACGTCAAATGCGACTAGGAGGACTAAGATGCCCAAGGATCCTGAATTTTTGAATAGGATCCTGAGCTCCAAGGTTTGCACTAGCTTCCCTTCCGGTCTCAGGTTTTCAAACTTCTGAATATGGCCTGTGAGTGAGTTTCTATGAAGATGACAACTTTGTAATGCAACTTTGCAACTTTTGAAACTTTGCACTCCAAGTGATCTTCAACTCCACAATCTAGAGTTGCAATCACAAATATGCAAAAGGGAAAAACTTGTTGTTTGTTAGTGAATGTGGTTTTTCCTTGGTCAAACCCCTTTTTGGTAATTAAACCTTGAAATGAAATATAAATAATGAAGGAAATGGTGAATGAACAACATGCAATGGTACAACTCACCAAACCCTTAGGAAGTCTGCAAACTTGTGTGTAATGGTTGCATTGGATATGGATGTTGAATCAAAGGAATGCTTGATATATCTTGAATTGCTTGCTTACTTGAAACAAAACCCTACATCACAAATTTTAGCACAACAATAGACATGATGCAAGAAAACACTTTGATGTGATGCTTGAATTTGAGAATGGCTTTAAATGCTTGATGAATCTGCTCTTGTGAATTCAATTATGCTATGATAAAAGATCTCACAAAAGACTTAGATTGGAATAAATTAAGGAACGCTGTATTTATACTTATCTATGCTTAATATCCAAAAATTATATCACACCAAGACGACATATGAATTCATTGAATAAAGGAGGCTAAATCCTGCTAGAATTTGAAATTAAACCTCAAAAATGACTCAAGGAGGACTAAGATGCCCTAGGTGGTGTCTTAGTCCCAATCCTAAAAACTTGGGGCACAAACACCGAAAAGGGGCCTAGTCCAGAGATACCAAAATCAGGGTCTCGAGAGACTTGGGGGACTAAGACACCCTAGGTTGCATTTTAGTTCGGACCCAAAAATTAGGGACACACTGATGGAGTCATTAAATTAACATTTATGCATTGGAGAATGTCGAGCTTAACTAGAAAAATGTCATTCATAGGGCTTGTGGACATAAAATAAGGCCAATTAAACCAGCCATAAAGAAGCATAAATAAAGTAAGGCAGACCCAAAGAAGTGTGAAAATGCAAGGGTATGTATTTTACTACACTACATTTAGCCCGCACTTTAGTGAGAGGATGAACTTGCTTCAAACTCACCCTAAAGTAGTCAACCACACAATCAAGAGGGATTCAAATGTACAAATGTTAGCAAGATAGGATGACAATAATCAAGGGGGTGGCTAGGCCTCCAAGATCAAGATCCTATGGCAAAACCAACATAAGGACAAAGTAAAGCGCTTGCAAATGATATATGGAGCCATAACCAAATTAAAAACGCACACCATCAAAGACAGGAAAAAGGAAAATGAAAAAGGAAAAGGAAAAACTGCAACAGATCAAGCAAAACTGGCCGTCAAATGCAGTGGACTGGTTCTAGGCTATTTGTCCAAAATAGAGGTTTATAAATGGAATGCGTTGTCCACTATGCAAACAAAACACATGCTCACAAGGGCTGGTGGGAGCTACGTGTCCACAAGGTGAGCCCCAAGGGACCATATTAAAGCCATACCTCCATGACTTTAATAAGGCACAAAAATGCATGCTCACATGAACTAGTGAAGGTAAGTGTTCAGTAGGTGAGCCCCAAGGGACCATATCAAAGCCATACCTCCAAGACTTTAATAAGGTTAAAAAATGCATGTTCACATGGGCTAGTGAAGCTAGGTGTTCACTAGGTGAGCTCCAAGGTGGTACAGATCAAAGCCTTACCTCCATGACTTTAATAAGGACAAAAAGGAAAAATGCAACAAGAAAGAGGAATGCTTAAAGGGATTTTGGTTAGTTCATGCGAGGTCTTACTCTTAGGGGACATCATTCCTAATGTATCCAAGAGAGAATCGATCAAAGGATAAAAGATTCACCACCTAAGGGATGCGGTGCATCGCATCACTACTAAGGGGAATATAATATAGTAAGATCACGCTCTTGAAGGATGTTACTCCCAATGTAACCACAAAGAGGAAAACACGTCGCGTGAAGAAAGAAAATCACATCAAAGAACATGAAATGGAGAAAAAATACAAGTGAAATCATGCTAAAATAATGCCAATGTATGCCCCCACTTTAAAGCATTTGCTAATAGCATGCTGTGGGAAATTAGTTTAAAGTAGCAAAATGAAAATGAAAACAAGAGGAAGACATGAGAGCCAACTTGGAAAACCCTACTCCAAGTCATATGTTTCTGAGTAAAGTTGCATCATGTGAGATAAAAGGAAAAGAATGGGGTTGCCGCCAAAATGAAAACACCAAACACATAAGGAATATATGCATTTGGGGTGAGTATGTTATTTGCTACAATGATATTAAAGAGCTTGGAACAATCATCATTCCCCAAATACACAATACTAGAAGAATGACACAAAGAGATCGACTCTGTTCATCATCATCCATAGGACTCTGTTCATCATCATCCATAGGAATTTGTTCATGATTGCTTAGATTCTCATCGTCTGTGTCAACATTCATCATATCGGGCTTAGTTTCACTAACCTTAGCAACTGAAATATTATGGTTGGGCATCAGATTGGTAAAGATTTGCAAGTTTTGGTTGGGAAGGGCCACAAACTTATTATCTTTGTCATTTACACCTCCAATTTGGATATGATTGGAATCAATGAGGTCTTGCACAAGATGTTTAAGATGCTTGCAATGTTTTGTATCATGTCCTTTTCGTTGGTGACAAGCACAATAGCCATTGTGTCTAAAGTTCAGAGGTAATGGCTTGCTAGGGTCAAAGGGTTGAACGAGAGGTAAGGTAAGCATGTTATTGTTTTAGAGTTGGGTCATAATGTTATGAAGTGTGTTGGGTAAGGGAGTAAACTGTCTTTGCAGATTCCCAAAGACATAAGGATTACTCTTCTTTATAGTAGTTACTTGGGTATCAATTGGTTGTGTAGGTTGGGAGGGGGAATTTAGTTGAAGGAAACTTTTATTTTGTCTTCTGAATGGTTAGTAAGTGTTTTAGTTTGAGGCTTCGATCTTTTTGGGATGGGTAGGGGTCATTTTTGGTTAACTACTGGTTAGGGAATTCTGATAGTCTCGAAGGGTAGTGCATAAATGCATGAAGGAAGGAAATTTCATCATGGTAAGCTTATCCGTTATCTTTCCTTGTAAGTTTTCTACGAACATCTTTTGAAGGTGGGAATTAGGAATTTTCACACTAATTTGGGAATAAAGCGATTGGTAGCGTGAAATAAAGTTAGTGATTTTTTCACCCTCATTTTGCTTGCATCTCATCAAATCAGCCAATGCCATTTCAGGGACCATGTGCACTAGGAAATGGTTAATAAACGCCTCAACAAGTTCATTGAATGAGCAAATTGAGTTATTCGATAATGCATAAAACCAATCCAAAGCAATGTCTTTCCTCCATATTTTTCAAATCTAGGGATCTCTATACCTTGCGGCATCAGAGTTCTCAATATCTCCAAGGACAATGGATTGCTCTTGAAATATTATGAGGGTGGACCATTTTGATTTTGATTTATGGTCAAAACTTGACGTTGGATGGATGAAAGGCTTTGTAAGAGGTGGTTAATGATAGGGTCATTGCTTGTAGTATGTGATGGAGATGAATAGGGTGGTGGTATGTATGTGTTGGAAGGACTAATGAATGAGTTTCTTATGGGAGGAGATGTAAGATTAGGTGCCGCATAGGTATAAGGAACACTAGTGGAAATGTTCGAGGTAGGAATGATGCTACTTGTTGGTTGTATTGTTGTGGTCACTTGAGGAATGGTATAGGTGGGAATTGAGGTTATGGTTGAAGAGCGAGGAGTTTGATTTCTTCCTTGGCTTTGCATATTGTTTGAGGCTTAAGTACCATTAGTAGTGGGCGGAAGTTGTTTTCCAAATATTTGAGCTATGTTACACAACTTCTAATTCCTCATCACTTTCCATCATGCAGTGAAGGTTCTCTATAGCAGGTAGAACAGTGTTTGGAATTTTTTTAGTACTTACACTATCTTGTAAATGAGTTAAGTCTTTGTGACATAGATTTTGGTACCCTAAATGCTTGGCTCTCTTCCTAGGGTTTTTCACCTACAAAGAGAGAGATTTAGGTTCAAAATGCTTATGTAACACTCAAATTAGGATGTTTGCAATATGATATGATGTAAATGAACCAATCTAAATGCAATTGATTGATTAAGCTGATCTAAGATGAATAAAAAAGTGCAATTTAAGCTATGTTTGAAAACACATTGTGTAATGCAACAATGAGCTAGATGGATGAAATATGGAGAACATAAAAAGATGGATAAAATCATAGTGCACCTAGAGGCAGAATGATGTTGGAAGGTTTGGAATGTCTCTGAAAACTCTGTTAATGCCTATTGAGACTCATTCGCCATGCATGGAGAACCAATCCTGCTTCTGCTAAAATCTTCCAGAAGCCTCTTTCTAACTACCAGGAGATGAATTTTGGAAAAATCAAGTTTTAGGCCTATAGATGGGACTCATTCGCCATGGGTGGCGAATCAGTCCACCTACAGAAATATGGAAAATTAGAGGAAGATTATGCGGAGTTGGATATATACTTCTGTCTCCCATAGGTCTTCGCTTATGAAATTATCCGATCCGAGTCTGAAGATGACTTTTTGTTGATGTGTTGACTTGAATGATGAGAAGAAGACTTGAATGACTTTGAAATGCAATCTTCAATGATGATCAAGCTTCCAAAAGATCTAGATCTGCATACAAACAACGCAAGAAAGGAAATTGTTGATTGTTAAGGCATGGGGGTTTGCCTTGGTCAAACCCCTTTTAGGTAATTAAACCAAAATGATGAAATAAGTGAATGAAGCATGCAATAATGGAAATGATTACATTGCAATGATGATTGATCTTGTAAGTCCGCAGCAATACATGAAGATTTAGACCTTGAATACTTTAGGAAGCTAATTTGATGACTTCTAATGAAGAAACCCTAGCTTGGTTGACTTGTATGAGAAGATAAAAGATGAATTAATGATGAGTGATGAAGAATGAGTTGTTGGATCTAAAATGAGGGTAAAAACACTTATTTATAGACAAGTGTGCCTTACTACCCAATAGTACTACATCACAGGCTGACATGTAAAAATAAACTTTAAATTTCATTTTTTCTCGCTCAAGGGTCAAAATGGGGGCTAGATAGGACTCATTCGCCGCACATGGTGAATGTGTCCCACTTGGATGGGACTCATTTGCAATGCATGGCGAATGGGTCCCACAGGGGCCATTCTGGCACCTGAGAAACCAAGGAATCAGGAAACAAGGTTTAAAATGCTATCTTGTCGGGAGTGTAATCAATTAAAGCCTTAGGATGCACAATATGGGTTAATTAAGATCTATTAATGATGATGTAAATGTTAAACAAGGCTTGGGACACATAATTCAATGTGAAAGTGTATTTAAATACACTTTACAACACTCAAATTAGGTCCACATAGCCTAGAAGGACACAAAAACCAATGTGAATGTGCAAGACTCATTACAACACTAGCTTATCATTAAGTTTACATTAAAAACTTTCTATATTGGTGTAATAATGTTATTAAACACATTTTATAATGTTGGATTAGGGAGAAATAAGTTAATTAAGTCTAGGAAAGCCTGAAAGTCCTTTAAAAGACTTTACAATACCTTTACAAGATGTCATTAAAAGCATGTTATTTGATTTGCAAGAGTCCTAGTGTAACGCCCCACCTTGGTTACCGTTATAACAAGGTGTAAAGAGTGAAATTAACCGAATATATATATTTTTTAAAGATAATTAATTACACAATTGCCATTAAGTTTCCAAGACGTTGTTACTCTAACATAACAAATAACTCAACACATTAACATAAACATAAGTACAAATTTAATGCCATGTAAGATCCCGTTTACAAAACATAATACAATCAAATATCAAAATGTCCAGGTTACAATTATGAGAGATTTCAACAAATCTCAATACAACAAGATGATGGTACAATATGAGCACTCTTATACAAGAGGTATATTTACAAAGCAGATAGTGATCATTTCACAATTGACATCCATGTCCGCGAACATGCTCCGCATCCACAGTCACAAACAATGAAGTAACTGGAACCTATTGCAAGCATAGGATCATCTGCAAGAAAATACAAGGAAGGTGTAGCACGGTTTCCTCCCTGACCATGTGGAACCCGAAGGTCCACTCCCTTCGTGCTAGGAGATAATGACAGGTCCACAAACAAAGAAGATAGAACATTACGTTTACGGGGTTTACAATTCACATCACGACATAACGATAACAATCATAATAGACAAAAACCCAATAACAATTCACAACTAATAGAAATCTGAACACAAGGAACACCATCATGGTATAGACTAAGAGTGTCATCACATTGTCGGGATAGGTTACCCTGGTGAATCTTCCTAGACTACCGGCCCTCTCCAAGAGTTACCCTGGTAGCCTCTACCGATTCCCAACCCCTATGCAGACTAATGTGGAGTCGTTTCATCTTACAAGAGGACAAGATGGCGACTTTCCATTCTAGGCCTTCTCAACCTTTTCTGAACCTAAACGAGCATTAAGAAATAAGGCGAGGCAAACTATTATCTGATTTAGTGTTTAGATCTACCCAACCCCTAATACATTAGTTAGGTTTTCACTGAATTACACACCTACGATAGGTTACCCGGACAATCTCTTTAGGATTTCGGCCCCTCCTGCAAGCCACTCTCTCTATAGCATGACTCAAAATAAAATTCTAGGGGTTGCTTTCAAGTACAAAGATCAAAATCATAGTATTTACGTTCTCCACTAGAGACCGACAATAAATCTCTACTATGCTTCTATAGACAACGACTAATTATGCAAAGTTACATCCCCAAGTAAAAACACTTGTAATTGAGCAATATGATCAATATGTAACACACTTAACAATACCATTTTCTCTATCTAAGCGTTTAAAGAAAATGAAATGAATATCATTAACGTTACGGATATATATACACAACCAATAGTTTCATTTAATCAATCTCAATGAATTAATAATTCCTAATAAACAAACTATTGAGAATAACATAAACTAAAGTGAGCTAAGTTTACAATACGAATCTTGCTTACTATTTTTGATGGAATTAAAACAAACATTTACAACCTTTAGTAAATATACATTAAACAATCCTATTTAATCAATTCTTATAAATAAAGAGTTTACATAATAAATAATCTATCAACATTGAGATATTTCCAATAATTTTAAGATATGAATTTACTAACATTGTATCATAAGAACAATACAAATTCCATATACTTTATAACTTAATTACCTTGAAAATAAAACAAAACATTATAACTTATAATTAAAGTTTCTAACCCCTCTTCTTTTCTCGTTCTAAGACTCACACTTCACTCATGCTTACGCTTAGTAAGTATCTTATCTAATAGTCTATCAATAGTTATCTACCAAGAAACTGCCCCGATCAAAGCATGGGAAAAGAGAGCTGACAAGAAAACAAAATAATAACCTCCGAACTCTTGTCACAACTTGAGTATAAACTGCGACACCATGCATTCAGCGCATAAGATAAATTGCAGGAGAGAGATTTAGGGATCTACCACAGAGAGAACACTAAGATAAGTAATCCATATGCATATGGAAATAACTAAGTACAGAAAGATGCGCATAAACCAATATTGGGCGCCTAAAGAGATAAGTAACGACATCCCAGTAGTTTTGTTACTGTGGTATGCATGCCCCTTAACGGTCAATACTTCGGTCTGTTGCGAATGATGGGAGATAACGTTATTCATCAGAAATCATGGAGTACGCATTAAGTTCAAATACATGCCCAAACAGAAATCACGCTTTAGCCAATGGTATACGCACCTAAATGTGAGGAGTTAGCAAAAGTTTAAAAGAAAAAGAGAATATAATCAAAGTCCAAACAAGGAAAGATGAGTTTGGCGTTTTAAAGCAGCCCATCCTTTTCTACAAAAGACAGAAGTTTATACATTGCAGAAACTGCGCACTAACTCGGGCTTGGGTATAGATGGTAGAAAAAGAAGAAACATATATGATCCTCTCTCCTAAAACAAGAAAATCAACATTTAAACCAGAATATTCAGTTTATATGGAGATTGTGCGCATTATTTATAGGACAAAATTATAATAACCAGTAGGCTCGGAATCTTCAAGTATTTATTCATTGAAATTACCAGTATAGCAGATTGGTGTAACATCGTTTATAACCGAACAACATAAAGGCGTAAAAATGATAGTTAAGTTAAAGACCAATGCATGTAAAAGAAACTCAGGCAACTGGTAACATAAATGAAATATATTTGCTTATGGTGCAGATTATGAATGGGGTCTGTAATTAACAGTATGAATACATATATCTAAAGTTATTTGTACAATAATTTCATAGTTTTCATAAAGAATGAAATAAAAGAGATGATATCTATAAATTCTGAGATTCAACCTTTAAAATACTACCTAGATTCATTCAGTACGCTAAATTAGATATATCTATAAGTCAACAGATATACAGGAGAATTCAATCTCTGTTTTCAGATCTAAGAATTTATTCTAAATTCTATTTCCTTATTTTCTTAACATCTTAATTTTAACTATATTTTCAATATTATTTGATTACTTATGCTAACAATTTCTCTGTTCTATATGCAGGTTTAATAAACCAATACTTTTCTACAAAGTTTATAGAAGAAATTTTATAGAAACTTTAAAAGAAGAAAACCTGGTCACTCTTGGAAAATGAGCTGAAACGAATTTTGAAACCTTTTCTGATTCCATTATCAATTTTCCAGACTTCGACGGTGAAATTCAAATCAATCCAGCTTCCAATTACGCATATAAACAAAATCTTAAAAGAAAAGTTCTTCTGAAACAATTGTCGTGAAACAATCTGCTGAAAACTACTGCTGTGAAAGTTCTTCCCGTGAATGCACAACTACCCATTTTCCAAAAGATATTAATTCATGCAATTCACTCTCCATCCTCGAAACTTAACTGACAGACCATTTTTTGCATTGAAAATAGATCAAACAGTACAACATATACTTATTCAAAACAAATCTTTAAGTGCCAATCAAGATTCATTACAAGCTGAAAATATCTTTTCATTAAAATATCTATTTTCCTCAAAAATCAAGTTGCACAATTAAATCAGCAATATTTATTTAATAAAATACAAATGCAAAGAGAATATCTTTCACTTTCAAATTTGATAACCTATTTAATTTAATTTAACAAATTAAATCATAAACATTTATAAATACATTAATAGACATTTAAACTTAAATATTAATTCACAAATACGAAACAATATATACGAACATGACAGAATAAACTGGACAACTACACGGGGTAACATAAAGATACTCGTTCGAAAACAAACGATGAATCAAAAGGACCTGTCAATACCTCCAACATAATTATATTGAATTAGGGTATGCTCAGACCTGACAAGCAGGTGGAGTCGTTACTCGGTACCTGTGTCTGCAGGAAATATCAGTGTTAGAACATATAAATACCTATGTTAGAAAACACACCGTGAATAAGAATTGCAGCGTAGTAGGGTACTCACAAAGGAGTAATGCTACACTGTCTTCTCCACCGACACAAACGAGCAAGATCAATCATAAACAATCACAAGAACATGATAAACATAAGCAATAGTCATGAACAAATAAGCCATAACATGTATGAGTCTATCTCAGTATCATCAAACTAACATAACCAAATAACCAGGATGTCAATGTATCATCCGCAAAATACAAAACAACATAGTATCCAAACTCACCTCTACAAAGAAATAACATAGTATCATAAAAAACTAAGGCGTCTATCAACGGGAGGGTCACTAAACCTAGACTTAGTGTGGATGCATAAAATGCCTCACAACACTAGATTAAGACCTCATTAAGTCCATTTTGTCATAAATTAATCTCATTTCAAGCAAAGGGTCCTTTTTTCTATGGCACATTTAGCCCCCACTTTAGTGAGAGGATGAACTTGCTTCCTCACACTAAAGTAGCCATTCAAGAGAGATCTACATGTATTTCAAGCCTCCAAGATACAAAATCATAAAAAGGCAACATAAAAGAAAGACAAGCTTGGAAAAGATGTACTCACTTTGGGCCGATGAGACTTCTTGGTTGTTTGCCGGGTGAGAAAGGCCAAAACTGTATACTCACTCAGGGACCACAGAACTAGTTGTCTGTGGGGTGAGAAAGCCTAAAAAGTAAGACACATACACTAGTTGGTATGCACTCACAAACACAAAAGTGGCTATGGGGAAAAGTTATGCCCCTAGTTGGGCTTCCCGCTCAACCATGCTAAAGCTATATCTGTTCGATAACTTTAACAAGGCACCACAAAGAAAAAATCTTAGTTTAAACTTGATGAGAAGGAAAACTCCGTACGCTTAATACTTGTGCTATGGAATTGAGCAATGATCATAAAGGCATCATGTTGTGTACACAAATCCAAAGAAGGGAGCTCATGTTGATGGAAAGTAATTTCAAGATTAGTGTGATTCGGTTTGTGAACTAAAGATGCCACATCATTTAGAGTTGTACTAGTAGGAACTACAAATTATTGTAAGGCTGTTTGAAAAATATTGTTGTAAGTTGGTGATGTTTGAAGTAAATCCCAAAGGGAAATTTTTGTAGGAGTATTCTTTAATTGTTCAACTAGATCATACTCCTTTGTGGGTGGGAGGTAATGAGGAGCACTAGGTGGATTTGGTAAAGGTAAAGGGGTTGGGGTTGGTTGCTGCGGTTGTGGATTATTTAGAGTGTTATATTTATGAGCAATAGCATCATCACTAGATTGCTGCGATGCATTGGTGTTAGGTTGATTAGAGGGATGAAGTGGATGTGAGGGTGGGTAGAGAACAAGTTTAGGTTTATTAGAAGGATGAAGCGGATGCAAAGGTGGGTAAAGGGTAAGTTTAGGTTTAGTGTTGTGAGGTTGAATATTGTTAACATCCCGTTACAAGTGAGAGTCGTCATTGTCTTCGAAGGGTATGTTATCTTTGTCTTGTATCATAATATCTTCCTTAGAAGGAGAGTTCATAGGAGAACAAAAAACCTCATATTTGTGACAATTAAGGTTTGGTTCTTCCAACATAAATTCATCACAACTAAGGGAGTTATTAATGGTTGAATTATGTTGTTCTATAAGATTCTCATGATGTTCATGGATTGGATTGTGTAACACCATAAGATCATTTTCACTGATAGGAGAGATATTAGGAGAGGGGAAAATTTGATTGTTTTCCATGATCTCATTGCCTTGGTCCATAGTATCTACCCTAGTAGGAGAGCTTTGAAAAAGGTGAGAATCAAGAGTTGTATCACATGTCAATGCTTCATCAGAAATGGGGGAGTCATGAAGGGGAGGACAAATAGGATTGGCATGTGTGTGAATGATTGGAGCTTCTTGGTCAAGTAGAGCCTTCCAATTGTTAGGAACATTAGGAAGGAGAGAAATAATGTTATACTGTTCAATCATTGGGTTGTTTGATACCAATATATTCTCCTCACAAGTGTGTTGGTTAGAACCATTGATGAAATTATTGTCACAAATAGGGGAAGTGTTGAGAGATGAATAGAGATGAGGTAAGGTGGTATTTAGGAATGTGCCTATGTTTTCATTGTCTTCCAAAGGTTGAAGAGGAGAGGGACAATCAAGACTCACAATGCTTGTAGCTCCTTTCACCAAAATACCTTCATCACTAATAGGAGAGCTATTGGGAGAAGAACAAGTAGGAGTGTCATGATTATCTACACTTGTATCCTCTTGTGTTATTATGTTCTTGCAAATGCAATAAGTACTAGGAGGGTATGCAAAATGCTTATCAATTGTTTTACTTTGTTGTCCTAGATGATGTTCATGAAAAAGAGAATCATACAAGCCACTTGCTATGCTAGAAACATGAAATGATTTAAGAGAACACATGCTAACATCAGGAAGTAAATAAAGTGCAATGCAATGACTTAAAAGGAAATGCAATTTTTAGATATGAAGCAAGGTAATGTTCTGATTGCACTATGCACCAATCGGAAAATGATATAAATAATGTAAATGAAACAATGCATGAAATGAGCTAATCAAAGCAAAATTTGACAAAATGTATGCTACAAAAATGCTACTGACTGATATATACAAGTTAAGGCACCAAATAGAAGCCTACAAACAAACTTTTGAGTTCAGGACAATCTTGTTTCAGGGATCAAAAGGGACTGATTCGTCCAAGGTGGTGAATGAGTCCCAATATGGACCTTTTTCAAAATTTTCAAAAAGTTTAGATGGATTTTTAGAGATTCTGATAGCCAATACATAGACCGAAATAAAAAATGTAGAATTTCAGTAAATCTAAATGTGTTTAAATGCAACAAATGCAACCTAAGTGCAATTTTTATGAATGCAAGTTTGAAAACCTAGCATACAAACTAATGCAAATCGAAATGCAAAACAAATGTAAGACTAGACCAATGATAAAGGACTCCAAATCAAATAAGAAATTATTCTTAAAGTTGGGTTCACCAAAATGTGATAGAGATTTTTGGGAACCTAGATGCTTAGCTCTCTTCCTAGGGTTTTTCAACTAGAAAGAGAGAAATTTAGGTCCAAAATGCTTATTTAACACTCAAATTAGGATGTGTGCAATATGATATGATGTAAATGAACTAATCTTAATTCAATTGATTGATTAAGATGATCTAAAATGAATGAAAAAGTGCAATTTAAGCTATGTCTGAAAACGCATTGTGTAATGCAACAATGAGCTAGATGGATGAAATATGCAGAATAGAAAGAGACGGATAAAATCAGAGTGCACCTGCAGGTAGAATGATGTTGCTGGAAGGTTCTGGAATGTTTCTGAAAACTCTGTTAATACTCACTGGGACTCATTTGCCATGCATGGCGAATCAATCCTACTTCTGCTAAAATCTTCTGAAAACCTCTTTTTGACTATCAGGCATTGAATTCTAGAAAAAACAAGTTTCAGTCATATAGATGGGACTCATTCACCATGGGTGGCGAATAAATCCACCTACAGAAATCTTGAAAATCAGAGGAAGATTTTGTGGAGTTGGATATGTACTTTTTCCTTCCACAGGTCTCCGCTTCTTAAATTGTCATATCGGAGTTTGAAGATGACCTTTTGTTGATGTGTTGACTTGAATGATGAGAAGAAGACTTGAATGACTTTGAAATGTAATCTTCAATGATGCTCAAGCTTCCAAAAGACCTAGATTTGCATAAAACAACACATGAAGAGAAATTGTTGATTGTTAGGGCATGGGGGTTTGCGTTGGTCAAACCCTTTTTAGGTAATTAAACCAAAATGATGAAATAAGTGAATGAAGCATGCAATAATAGAGATGATTACCTTGTAATGATGATTGATCTTGTAAGTCTGCAATAATACATGAAGATTTAGACCTTGAATGCTTTAGGAAGCTAACTTGATGACTTCTAATGAAGAAACCCTAGCTTGCTTGACTTGTATGAGAAGATGAAAGATGAATTAATGATGAGAGATGTAAGAATGAGTTGTTGGATGTAAAATGAGGATAAAAAACACTTATTTATAGACAAGTGTGCCTTAGTACCCAATAATACTACATCACAAGCCAACATGTAGTAAAAATAAACTTCAAATTTTACTTTTTCACACTGAAGGGTGAAATGGGGGCTAGATAGGACTCATTCACCACACATGGTGAATGGGTCCCACCTGGATGGGACTCATTCGCCATGCATGGCGAATGGGTCCCACAGGGGCCATTCCAACACCTAAGAAACCAAGGAATTATGAAATAAGGTTTAAAATGTTATCTTGTCGGGTGTTCAATAAATTAAAGCCTCGGGATGCACAATATGGGTTAATTAAGATCTATTAATGATGATGTAAATGTTAAATAGGGATTGGGACACAAAATTCAATGTGAAAGTGTGATTAAATACACTTTACAACACTCAAATTAGATCCACATAGCCTAGAAGGACACAAAAACTAATGTGAAAGTGCAAGACACATTACAACACTAGCCTATCATTAAGTTTACATTAAGAACCTTCTAGATTGATGTAATAGTGTTATTAAACACATTTTATAATGTTGTTTGAGGGAGACATAAGTTAATTAAGTCTAGAAAAGTGTGATTGTCCTTTACAAGACTTTACAACACCTTTACAAGACATCATTAAAAGCATGTTATTTGATTTGCAATGGTCCAAGACCTAGTGTGGACGCATAAAATGCCTCACAACACTAGATTAAGACATTATTAAGTCTATTTTATCATGAATTAATCTCATGTGAAGCAAAGGGTCCTTTTTTGTACGCCACATTCTTCATGCATTTTCATTATGTTTTCTTGAGGAATATGATCAATCATTGTTTGGATACTTGAAACAACACTTGTAGGTAAGGTAGGTATAGCAAAAGAGGTATCAAAGGTATGGTCCATACCTAGTGAACTAGTCCCAACACTAGAAGTAAGAGAACTTGATAACCCAAGATCCACAATGAGTGTCTTATTGCGGGATGCCATGAGTCTTGCACTTCGTCTAACCACAATATTAGTAGTAGGATACCAACTGCTATAACTCATACAAGAGATAAAGCACATAAAGTGCAATGAAAAGAATATTCTATGCTTGCAATTAAATTCAAAATGAAAGAAATTGGAATAACAACAAATTTGGAAACTGAAACAAGAAGCAAAAAGAAACCCACAAAAGCACAAAAAAACAATTTCTAATCCTGAAAACTTGAGAATCAAAGTCAACAGGGACTAAGACGCCAGGAAGGGCATCTTTGTCCTCCTGATGAGATTCTGAAGTTCTGGAGGCTGAAACAGACAACAAACAATAGAGAGAGATTTTTGAAGCAAAAATCTTGAGAGGGACTAAGACCCTAGGAAGGGCGTTTTAGTCCTAGCAGAGGTTTTTTCCAAAAAAATAGGAATTCTAGAATGTCAACAGTGTTTATAGATTGCCTATGCAGTATGTTGATGCTCAAAAACATAAAAATGTGCAAATAGGTTCAAGAAAAAGTAGTTAGAAAGAAGCAATTGAATGCAATTTTTCAATTTTTTAATGCAAATGAAGATTAAAAACAATGCACTTTTCAATTTTTCAATGAAATGAAATATAAGGCAATAAAGTAAATATGCAAGCTATATGCAATTTCACTAATGCAAATATAGGAAACCCTAAATGCAATTTCACTAATGCAAGATGCAAGATACCTTAGATGCACTTTCAGTAATGCAATATGCAATGCAAGAATGAATGCTATCTAGATCTAAGGACTTAATAGACTCCAAATCAAAAAAAAAATAGCATCGGGTTCACCAAAATGATGAAGAGGAAAATAGATACCTTTTTGGGATATCACACTTTTCTTACTTAACCATTCACTAATGTATTAAGAGTCCTAATTGGATTGACTAACAACATGACAAGGTGAGCCAATTCTCAATTAGGAGGGTCCTAGGAAGAGATTCTTAAGTTCTAAGGAGTTCACCACCAAGGAAATGCTTGTAAAAGAAAATGTTTGAAAACATGCAGTGATATGTAAAATGACCAAAAACTTGAAATGCAAGCTAAATGAAAGATGCAAATAATGAAATTATGCAACATGGAGATGGTATGTGTGCAAGTAGGAAATTTAGAGATGTTGTGAGGATTCTGGAAATGGAAAGAGGCTTCCAAAATATGTTGTGGACGACTAAGATGCCCAAGATGGCGTGTTAGTCTTGCTGTTGTTTTTTGAGGAAAATTGCGGAGTCTTCAAATCTCATAATTGGATCTTTGAAAATCTGTGAAAGATGAGCCTTGAGGACTAAGATGCCCAAGATGGCGTATTAGTCCCGTTTTGAATTTTTGGAATTTCTGAACAGGATCCTGAGCTCCAAGGTCTGCATTAGCTTCAATTCCAGTCTCAGGTTATGAAAACTTTGTAGTGCAACTTTGCAACTTTTGTAAGTTTGGACTCCAAGTGATCTTCAAGTCCACAATCTAGATCTGCAATCACAAATATGCAAAAGGGAAAAACTTATTTGTTAGAGAATGGGGATTTGCCTTGGTCAAACCCCTTGTTGGTATTTAAACCTTGAAATGAAATAGAAATAATAAAGGAAATTGTGAATGAACAACATGCAATGATATAACTCACCAAAATCTTAGGAAGTCTGCAAACGTTTTTGCAATGGCTGCAATGGATATGGATCTTGAATCAAAGGAATGCTTGATATATCTTGAATTGCTTGCTTACTTGAAACAAAACCCTACATCATAAATTTTAGCACAATAACACACATGATGCAAGAAAACTCTTTGATATGATGCTTGAATCTGAAAATGGCTTGAAGTGCTTGATGATTTTGCTCTTGAATGCTCTTGTAAACTCAATTATGCTATGATAAAATGTCTCAGAAAGGAATTGGGTTGAAATGAATTAAGGAACCTTGTATTTATACTTATCTATGCTTAGTATCCCAAAATTATATCACACCAGGCCGACATATGAATTCTTTGAATAAAGGAGGTTAAATCTTGCTAGAATTTGAAATTAAACGTCAAAATAGACTCAAGGAGGACTAAGACGCCGTAGGTGTCGTCTTAGTCCCAAGTCCTAAAAACTTGGGGCATATACACCAAAAAGGGGCCCAATCCAGAGATGCCAAAATCAGTGTTCTGAGAGCCTTGGGGGACTAAGACGCCGTAGGTGTCATCTTAGTC
This sequence comes from Sequoia sempervirens, assembly GCA_007258455.2. NCBI lineage: Eukaryota > Viridiplantae > Streptophyta > Pinopsida > Cupressales > Cupressaceae > Sequoia > Sequoia sempervirens. The sequence continues at coordinate 21,109,610 of VDFB02000017.1, forward strand.
CCAAGTCCTAAAAACTTGGGGCATAGACACCAAAAAGGGGTGCAATGCAGAGATGCCAAAATCAGTGTTTTGAGAGCCTTGGGGGACTAAGACGCCCTAGGTGGTGTTTTAGTCTCAACTCAAAAATCAGGGACACATCGATGGAGTCATTAAATTAACATTTATGCATTGGAGAATGTCAGGATAAACTAGAAAAATGTCATTCATAGGGCTTGTGGACATAGAAAAGGACCAATTAAGCCATAAAGAAGCATAAATATGTTGGAAGAATGAAGAACATCTCATTATGAAACTTTTGTGTTGTCATTGATGTCACCATGTTATATGAGTTGTAATTGTATCACCATAAGTTCAAGTTTGATCCGGTATTTAGAACTGGTATATAGAAACAGTTATTATCCTTCGATATTTTAGTCCACAATCCTCTGCTGATGAATATGATAACTTTCAGTTTTGGGAAATGGTTTTTTGTTGTTAGAATTTTGTATATTCAAAATTTCATGTGCACAAGTGCTCGTATGGGGTGTTGGCATCACTTAGTTGTATTTTGCTACTAGGTCTATCCCTGGCCGACCTAATTGATAACTAATGTTATAATGAATTAATTTTGTGTTGTGTATGTATTTGTGACCTATCTTAGGTCCTTGCCGACATATTGTAGCTCTTACTACACGCTTGAATTGTTTTTGGAAAAGTTTTGTACAAACTTGATGTTGACAGTTAATCTCTTTAGTGAATAAGGGTTGAATTTAATTAGGCCGACCTAATTAATACTTGTGGATGAGTCATATATATATATATATATATATATAACTTTGAGATTGAAAGTAACAGATAAGAATGTGAAGATGAATCAAGGTGAATACATATTTGCTAGTATGCGAGTTTATTAGAAGAAGTGTGTAAAGTCAATTTACTGAGCATCAAAGGAACTAAATGAACACTTGTTGGGTGTAACTTTATCAGTTCATTTTTCGGCTGTAAGCCATTTCTACATTGTATGTTTATAGGCAGTGAGCCTCCCATGTTTGGACAATGAGTCTTGGCAGTGAGCCACCCTTTGTAATATCTTATAATGGTTAATAATGTATTGTGAGCTAATCCTCACCGTGGTTTTTCCCATTTTGGGTTTTCCACGTAAAAATCCTAATGTTCATGTGTTGTATGCTTTTATGTTCTACTAATGCTCTTGCTCATTCTTACTGTTATATGCATTGGTGTATTTGGATGGTGCATGTTGAATAAGTTTAAGAAGATATTGATTTACTGCCCCTCTCAGTATCTTGGGTATTCAACAAAATAAAGCAAGGTGGGCCCAAACAAGTGTTAAAATGCAAGGGTATGCATTTTACTACACTACATTATGTATCCACTATGGAATAATGTCTCAACTTAGTGATAAGTATGGTTTGTATAAACAAAAATAATTTCCTTCTAAGGAATTAACCTAACCTCTATGTCATGGAGATGAACCATAAGATTTTTGGGATGTTCACATTTTATTAGGAACAATAAGGGTGGTGAGGATTGATTGGGATTTCGACAACTTTGGATGAAAGTGTCATGGTATGGATTTTCTAAATTGGAACTAGGATTAGATTTCCTTGTATATCGTTAAGTATTATCAATCATTGAAACCTAGTGAAAGTGACCAAGTATGGGGTATGAAATAGTAACCCAAGAAATTGGGGTTTGTGATTAGTTTATAAAGTTGGAAAGGTTTTCTTTCTATAATATTTACTATACTTCATCCCCTTGAGTAATGGTAATTGATTAATTATGAAATCTTAGATAAGGTAACCAAGGTGTATGATCATTATGAGAGACCATGTAAGGAGAACTACATCTGAATTTGATCCCATTAAGAAGCGGGTACGTAGGTAGTCCTTGGGTGAAGGTTGACCTTGTGCCCTCAAGTCTTTAAGTTGGAGTGTTTATGGGGGGACAACTCCAAGGTATGGGGTTGTTCCTATCATGTTTGACCTTCCCTTCTTTGAAAGATTTTGTTTGAGGTGAAAACGGGTAACAAATGGGTAATGAAAGAGGTAAAGAAATCTAATAACTTGTATTTAATACATGTTTCTTTGAATAGTGAGTTGAAAGAAGTATGGTATTTGATTACTTTATAGTCGGTATTTGATTATATGTACTTGTTGGCTAAAGGGTATTTTGTGTTGGCTTGTGTAACTTTTGTATTTGTAAATTTTAACTCCTTGCCTAGAGGTCTTTGTGAATAGGCTCTTGCATTTGTTGTTTGTGATATATTTATCTAGGTCACCTAACTAGTAATGTGAATCATGTTATGTATGACCTGCCTGTTGTGACCTATTTCACACATCACCCCATTGCACATGGGGACCCTCACCGGTTTGTTTTTAGGGTTTAGCTTTGAGTTGCATTTTTGTGAGCTCTTTCGCTCTATTGGTTTATAGACTGAGTCAGGAGTCATCACCTGAGCCAAGTTGATATTTCAAGCCTTAAACTGCACGTAAATGTCATAGAAGTGTTTAGAGGACCCCGCAGTGCTTTCGCTCGATTCTGACACTTCCTAATTTTTAGGGATTTTGCTTTTTTTCTTTTTTTTTTGGCACTTTTAGGCCATTTGAGAATTTACTATTTTTAGAAAGTTGCTTTTTCACTTTTTCTATTTTTAGAAACTTTCTATTTTTGGCAAGTGCCATGGTCCCCACCAGTCACCGAGTCAAAGTTTCCATCTTTAGACTTAAAACGCATGCAAAAATCACCCAAAAAGTCTAAAAAGCAAGTAAAAAGCATGTAAAAATCTAAGTGAAAAAAAAATCAACTGAAAAGCAACGCCTTTCTGACCAAAAATCTGGTAAAAATAAAATAAAAAGCAATGCAAAATCTAAAAAATCACCTAAAAAATATGATGAAAAGCTTGAAAAATCAGATAAAAAGCTGGAGAAAAGCATGAGATTATGGACTGAGAAGCACAAGATTCTAAAGAAACTTGCCCAATAGTTGAAGGTTGAAGGGAATGGATCATGGAAAGTTTGCCTAACAGCCAAAGGATGAATGGAAAGACTGTTGGAAAATCCGACCTGCACATGGCACAAATGTCTTGAAGTCCGCCCATTTCAAAGGATTGAATGGAAAGCAGTGAAGAAAGTCCGCCTAGTAGCTGATGGAGAGATGGCAAGACTGTTGGAAAGTCCACCCTAGCAAATGGCAAGCCTCATGGAAAGTCCGCCCACCCCTCTTGAGAATGTGGCAAGAAACTTGGAAAGTTCGCTCTGGGTAGTGGAAAGGAAGTTAGAAAGTACGCCATAGCCTAGCAAGGAAAAAATTGAATTTTTTGGCTAAGTGTTGGCAAATGGAAAGGTAAAGAGAAAGTCCACCGTTGGTAGAAATGATCAAAATTTTGGCTAAATGTAAGTTGATAGGAGGAGAAGATACATGGAAGTTCGCCTAGACTTTGAAATAAAGATGGAAAGAACTCTTTCAAGTCCGCCATGGAATGATAGGTGAAGCGGAAATAAAATGGCAAAGTTTGAATGTGCTGGAGAGAAGATGAAGTTTGCCTAGCCAAAATTTGTCTAAGGCATAGGACGTCCAAGAAAAAATTGTGAAATGGTTAAGACATGAAGAAGTACGCCATGGTAAGAAGAAAGAGAAAACCCATGAGAAAATTCCAAAAATTAAAATAAAGCATGGGTAAAGTAAAATAAAAGAATTAAAGGTTGAGCAAATCGAAAAAATCACATGAAAACCTTTAATTATTTTTCAAAAACACTTACAGAAAAATCGAGCTCTATGGATAAACTTCAAATTTACGATGAGGATAAAGATGAAAGGAGAGAAAATTAGAAACTTTCCTCGACAAACTAGAGTCTACATTTGTCGAACTTGAGAATGGAACGAATTTTTCAAGTTTATAAGGCATTCACAAGTCATTATCAACTCACAATTGCGATTCAAGTAGAAGCTTAGCTCTCTCTTCATTTCAGGAGTTAGTACTTTTTACGAGTTAGAAATTTCTCAAGAGAAAGAAATTTTCTTGAAAGATAGAATTTTTTTGAGAGTTGAGTAATTGATTTTGAGGAGAGAGAAACAAAGAAAGAGATGGAATTATAGACTGAAGATCGAAATTTTCAAAAGATTGCTTGCTTTTTTCGGCAATAAAAACCAGGTTTTCGAAGTTCACAATTGAATTTGCCATCCATAGAGTAATTCCAAAGTTTGATAAATTAATTTTTACCTTTATCTTCATCCTATCTTCGAAAATTTCACTAAGTGTATACTCAGCTTGCTTTTTCAATGAATTTAACTTTCGACAAGCTGAAAGTTAGAATTTTCGTAAGGAAATTTTGGAGAAAATAATTTAATGTTTATTGTATTCTCTTTCTCACAGTTGATGACCAATCTTGGAGGATCATCAAAGAAAGCACCGATGAAATTTTCCAACAAGGGAGCCCAGCGAGAGACAAAGATCACTTCCAAGTGGAAAAACATTGCAGACACGGACCTTGGACATGTGGACTTTGAAGAGTTCAAGAAAAGGATGTATGGATTAAATGGACTTATGCCAACAACAATTGCCCACAAAATGATGCGCAATGGAATTGTTCAAGTTGCCGGATTTCCTCCAACAACCCAGTGTATCGACTTGATAGTCGAATGTGCAAGACATTACAATCCATAGGAGAGACAAATTGTGGCTGTTGATGGGAGAATTTTGGCGCACTTTGGAGCACTAGCTATCCAAGAGGCATTTGGCATCCTTGATCATGTCCGAGCTTCATACAAAACAAAAGGGGAAGCCAAAAGAATCTTTGACGATCGATCAGATCAATGTGCGGCCCATATTAATAAAACATGGTTAGAAAAGCCACGAGCTTCCGCCAAGAAAATGCCTAAGAGGCAGCGTAGAACAGACTTCAAGGAGGACTACGTTGACTTTTTCGAAACTTGGATGTACTTTGAGGAAATCACCTCCGGGGTCAGAATGTTTGACTAGTCAAGAATGATCAGTGATAACATCCATGAATAGTTGATCAACCTTGAAAGGACTAAGGCATTTCATATGGGTTCCTATATCGTTTATCTGTTGGCCAGAGCTTATAAATATCCTAGATTGATATGTAAGGGTGTTGTCAGCAATGGAGAAAATCAGTTCAAGGCATACGAATGTTATCCCCAATTGCAACTGTCTGCCAAATCTCATTTTAGAAGAGCACATGACACATTTCTGATGACCATCACAAGAATACTACAAGGAGGAACCCATCAGAGGCGGACACATGAAGCGAAAAGCCTTATCAGTAAATATGGATCCTGGTACATCCAGTTTCCTAAGTTTACTTACATCTGAATCCAGGGATTCACGGGAAATCCATACAAACTTCCTATCTACCCCACCCACAAGATGATCCTATTGGAGGTACTTAGACAATTGGAGAATTTCCAAAATATCCAAAGGCCCAAGCAAAATGTAGCTATCACATTCCCATTCTTTATCGGGAACATGGAAGAATATTGTTCGTCCGCACAAGCAGCTAAAGGTGCTAGATTGGAAATGCAATGGTATCCATTCACATCATACTGATCTCGAGCCAATTTTGATCCTCACCATCACATCGGAACTGTGAACGAAAGGAAGTATAAACACCAGGTGGACCTGGAAGATTACTGGGCTGATGCCATCGATGAATTTGATGTTAGGAGAAGATTGTGGTCCAGACTGCCTATCAGCTTGATTAGAACAACAAAACTATTCCTCGTGCCAGACCAACTTGAGGATGATGGCGTATTCACACAACCAGGTTTCGATGAAAATCAACCTCTTCCTCCTGTGCGATGGTCAGAACCTGAAACTGCCGACTTGGACACCCTTATGAGGCCTATCACCAAGTATTCATAATGGTGGGCAGACCAGTAGATCAAAGACCTGCGGCTGAGAGGTATTCCTTTGACATACACTCTGATAGGCGAATCAAAGTCTTACTCTTCTAATGCTGGAGCAAGTCAAGGAGATGAGCCAATTAAAAGCTCAAATCCTAAGAAAAGGAAAGAAGCTAAGGGAAAAGAAATTGTAAATGAAGGACCTGCTAGGAAGCAACAGAGATTGGAGCCTCTTCACTCTGCCATCTCTGCTAATGTAAATGAAATCTTGGACATTGATGAATCTCTTGAAGATATATAAATTCCCTCTCCTATTCCTATTCAGCCCGAAGATGATGAGCCTCCACCCACAAACACCGAGGTTTTGGAGTCAGACAATGAGGTTGACATTTTGGACAATGAATTTGAAGATGGGATGATTTCAGCCTTGAGAGGAATCCAAGAAATTCATGTTGTGCAGGACATTTAGGAAGAAGAAGATACCGTGCAGCCTACTATTCTTGATTGGCTGAAGGAGAGATTGAAGATAAAGGATCCTGAAAGCATTCCAAAAGAAGAAGATGACATGACTGATTTCTTGGCCAGACTGGAAACAGTCAGTGCAAAGAAACCTGCCAAAACCTTCTCTACCATTAAGAGAGATGAAGCTTGGTATCGTACAATCCAAGTTGCTGTACCGACAGTAGACAAGTCAAGAGAAGAGATTACTCCCCAGGAGTATGCTATCACCACTATCGATTTAGGTCCCACCACAAAGGGGCAGGAGATGAAAGAGTTGGACAATTCTGTTGCCACTATCAAAGCCAGGTTGGAGAAGGAGATGGTAAAGAAAAAGGAGTATAAACAAGAGGTTGAACGACTCAAGGAATATATTCAACACTTAACTAAACCTCTTGATCAAGCTACTTCAGCTGCTCCTCCACTGATGAATACTTCTCAGGAGATTGTCAAAGAGGAGAAGAATATAGCTAAGGAAACTAAGAAGCATGGGATAATGCTAAGGATGTTCGAGACATAATCCTTCTGCGTCTCAAAGTGCTCGAGGGAGTGTCTAAACAAGAGCTGGTCAATGGAGAAGTGATTGCACCAGGGACAGCTTATGATTTCGACAGTTGGTACATGACACTGATCATACGAAGTGAAATCATAGAAAAGGTTAAGGTAGATACAATCTAGATTGAGGAGAAGACAAAAGAAATTCGAGAGAAGATCCTAGCTATGGCTACATATGCGCTTGAAAAGGATACTGTGCGAGCAAACAACCTGCTGTTCGAAAACCTGAAGAGCAAAATTCAAGATATCTTCTTCACCACTGGACCTGTTTGCAAGCAAAGTTTGACTAAGGTAGCTGACTTCCTGTTCATCTTTCACAGTTTCCAGCAACAAGAATCAGAATGGGAAGACACTTTTGTTGAATGCTCGGGTGATCTTGATATGCTGGAATTCAAGATCAATGCACTGCCACCTGTCACGATCGAGGAGGTTGACATGATAGTTGCTAAATTCATCCAATATACTGCGGCTAGAGAGGATAAGGATGAACCTCCTCGAGAATAGCTCTACACCCCAGTTCACTGCTTGTTATCTAATGGTGTTTTTAGAAACCCTAATTAGGGTTATTTATTTTCAATCTCTATCGTTGATTCCTGATTAATCTCGGCTATTCATTGTACTTCGACAACTCTTAATAAACCCTCTCTCATTCTCTCATTAGAAATATAGACATACATAGACAGATAGAGAGAGATACATAGAGATAGAAGAGATAGATAGCATAATAAGAGAGTTTTATGAAATTGTTGCAAAATACTATTCTTGATAATAAAGTTCATGATGCATGAGGTGCTTTGAATTCTTTTATTGTCAAATGGGTGCATGGTTACTTACTTCTCTTCCTCATTGAATGGTTTCAAGTTAGAGTCTATTTTAGATGTAAGTTAGAGGAATGATAGATTGATCGTAAAGATAAGTGAAACTTGGCTCATACTTTGTTTGGATGGATGTTTTCTATTCAATGCGTAAAGTTAGACTGAGCTCTTAATGTGGATGCCTCATTGTATTACTTTGAATAATATTGTTCCATTGAAGGTATTGTTCATAGTAAGAAAATTTTAAGCACAAATTCTCGGAAGATTGCACTTGCTTTGTGTAGTTGTCGTATTTCGTGGCGAAACAAAGTACTATTATTTGGTTTCACTCAATCTTTACTGCCTCTGGAGTTCATAGGAATAGTATAGGATTCCTCAACCCTTACTCCTTTTTTCATTTTTTATGCAAAACCCAAAAAAAAAAAAAATCACTGCATCGAAGTCTTTGCTTTCTAAGTAAAATTGCTAGAGTAAATCCCTCTGTGTTATCAGCAAAATAATATCTTCCACAGAGCTTATCCACACTCAACTTTTGAAACATTGGAATTGCTGTATGATCTTTTGGCAATCTTAGCATACTAGTCAGTTTTTCAAGAGAGGATAGAGTATCTTTGGATTCTTTATTCTAAAGTGCTTGGTGAGTCATAAAACACGCATCAACACCACCCAAGTGTGAACTTCCAAGGTATTTGAGTAGTGATAGGTAGTCATTGGACTATGTCAACGGTCAATGTCTAGGCTATTGCTAGAGATTAGCTAGCATTCACCTGGTTCACAAAGGTGGATTGGTAGAGGCTACCTTGGTTATCGTACGATAAGAGTTAGTAGGTTGTCATTGGATTGTGCCAATGGTGGATGCTTAGAGCTACTATTGTATCTTTTGGATTAGTGAACATTGACTTGGTTCACAAAGGTGGATTGTTAGGGGCTAGGATAGATTTGATACAGTAATGATTGCATGGGTAGTTACTCTATAATGCTGGTAGTGCTAGTTGGAGCTAACCATTGTATCAAGAGGGTTCACTGATAGTCACCTTTAACACAAGGGTGACCAATGACAAGTGCTACCCAAGATTGTGAAGAAGATAGCTAATAATATCACTAATATCACTAGGTAGTATATGTTGGAAGCTACTCCTTCTTCGGTGGATAGACTTGTCATCGGTGGCATATAGGCGATTGAAGTTGGAATCCACCAGGCTGAATAGGTTCAGTACTTGTAGACAACTTTGGGATGATGGACCCCTAGTGTAGTATAAGATGCACTGAATCCCCTTCTCGATTGTTAGATGCTATACTTGGCCTTGTTGTGTTGACGATGGACCCATAGTGTATTATATGATGCACTGTACAATGGTGCAAAAGATTGGAGAAAAAGATGGACCCATGGTATAGTGTGAAATGCACTAACATCCTTCTTATCTGAGGTGTATTAAAGGCAAGTGTATGTTAGTCATTATGGATGTGTTAACCAATCATTGTGGTAGATGTAATGTGTATGAGCTAGTCACTATTGTATTTGTGATGTACACATGAGCTACCCACCATTGTACTTGTGAGGTGTTTATGAGCTAGTCACTAATGTACTTGTGATATGCATATGAGCCAGTCATTGTTGTACTGTGTACACGTGATGTTTATATGAGCCATTCATGATTAAACTTGTAATGTGTATGAGCTAGTCACTATTATATTGTGATGTGCATATGAGCTAGTCATTTTTGTACTTGTGATGTGTATGAGCTAGTCACCTTGTGTATATGTAATCTGTATGATCAAGATAGTCATTGTGTATGTGGTCTTGGGATTATGGTATGATATGAGCCTTGTGTATTTACTTATGTTCTACATTGATGATCGGTAATGTTTGGTATTGTACCAACACTTGATGATAAGTCGTTATTATTGTTCTATCATAATTAGACTCAGTTGATAATTTATGTTTGATGAATAGTCTTGGTTTAAAGGTGAGATCAAAGATCTCATCCAAGACGAGAAAATGAACTTCCTCTAATAATGGTAGGTGAACTACGAAGAATGGTTGGTGAACTACGAAGCCTCTAATATCCCATGAGGGAATACATAGCAAGGGTCATCATGAATCATTGAGGTTTAGATTTGGATCTAGGAATGACCATAAATCTATTAGCTTGATACTTTTGAGTCTAAGCATATAAGTGGTGATGCTGATTGGTCATCACCATGATGAATGAAGAAGTTTTAAAATCAGTACTTCAACTTTAGATGAAATTTGCTTGGTCAGTTAAGTGGGTAGTGAGGTGAATTGAATTTAAAAAATATTATAGTGCGCAAGGGGCAGATTTTACATAAATAAAATTTGTAGATAAAAAAGTAGAAGTGCTAAAATGACAAATTAGATAAAAAAACTAGAAATGGTAGAAACTAATGAATTTGGAACTAGAGGATGAAACTCACTGCCCAAGATGGTATTATGATGGGGTGTTGTCCTCCTTATGTGTTGTTCCAATCTCATATTGTCACAAATATTACAAAATGGGAGGTTTCCACCAATGAACCTACCAACAAGAAACAAGGATAATGAAAGAAACAACTTATGGGGTTCTAGATGATAATAAATGATGAAAGTTATTCTAATCTATATAATTTGAAATAAAAAATAGAAATTACAAGGGAGAAAGAGAGGGGTATCAAACTATTATGTCATTTGATCATTAATGAGTGGTCAAGACCCTATTTTGGCCTTTAGGTCTCCATGGCCAACCACAAAAATAAAGAATGTGAGGTTTTATCTTGTGTCTAGAAAGGTAGAAGTAATGATAATGTTATGAATGCAACTACAGGGATTGCAAACCAGTGTCCGTAAATGAGAATAATTGAAAGGAAATGGAGATCCTAGCCTACCGAGTGCAAGAAGCAAAGGATCTAGTTGTAGTAGAGACAAAATAGGAAGGTAAGGGCATAGTAAATAAACAATATCACTTTAAAACTTGAAGAAGCCAAGAGAGACAATGCTGGATATTTTGAATGCTACAAAAACCTTCAAGGAGTGTTGTAGAATGCTCACATGAAAACTAAAATGCTAAATGATTTGTCACAAAGCAAGAAATTGCTAGTCAGAGCATTAAAAATTGATAGAATCAATGTGAAATGTGAGATAAGTTCAAAATGAGATAATGGGAGGGAAAATGATTGAGTCAAAGGGATGGAGAGCCATTTACATTTTCTTTGGAGTGGTCACCGCTACTTGGTTGGTAGCAGGTGTGAAAATACTCAAAAATAACTACTAAATAATAAATTATCGTGGATAATTAGTGTGTGACATGGAGATCAATGTGTCACACAATATTCACAGAGTTTCAACTCTTAGAAATACCAAACACTAAGAAATTATAAGGCTAATAAGTTTGAAACCCGAAGTTTTATAAAAGCGACCACACAAGGTATGGCTTGAAACCATGTACAAAAATAATTAAGGCAAGGAATAAATGAATCTAAAAACATGCTAAAGGAGAAAGACATAAAAGTGAGTCTTAAACATTATGTAACATGCATTTTTAAATATTTACATTAGCAACAAACTAAAATATCGCAATCAATCACATCAGCTAAGATATTATTTAACATGTATATTATGAAAATACATTTTAAATTTATGCATCCTTAATTTGAAAGGAGGCATAGATGCCTATATGCATAGACATAGAATACAAAAGAGTAATAGAAATCAGAAATGGCTACAACCCATAAAATAATCATTTTATAATCTTAAAATGGCCCATTACTCCAAAGTGTTTTGAACTCTCAACAAAACCTGTTGTCAAAGTGACCCATAGAAATCATAAATCCTCAAAAAATCACAAAAATACTGAGTTTAAAAAAATCTTCGGTCAAAATGATTTTTTTCCCCAAAAAATCCTGTTTTAATCAGCCATGATTTTGAACGATTTTAAGGGTTTGAATCACAGAAAAATTTCCCAACCAACCCGTTGCGAAACCATAACAGTGAAAAATTGTTGCTTAATCAGGTTTTCTCATTGGTTTTTAGCACAAAATTCAACATTGGCCATTGGGACATGGTTCACCATCAAAGATTCACTAAATTTTATAGGTTGTTGAGGTAAATTGTAGATAAGCAAACTTGAATGGACACATATTTCTAATAGATGTTAAGGACATTAAAATAGACACTTTCTTTGGTATGCTTCTATGTTTGATGTTAATCTTGGTTAAGAGATGTGTTGCTTTTTTTCTTTATATTCCACACTACTAGCATTTGCCTTAGTCTCATAGTAATGCTTTTCATGTATATAAATCCAAAGACACAATTTAGTGGGAAATAGTAGACAATATCATAAATACTAAGTAAGGATTCTATGTTATTTCTTCAACATTTTGAACCTTATAAAATTACTTGCCAAAAGTGAATATAGAAAGTAAGACTAAACTTAAATGAAACTCTATTCGTTCGATATCAAGCTAAAGAGGTTTGTTTTCTTTGAATTCTTGTGATCTCGACTATTCAAAATAATTTTAACATTTCAATTGTCAAGAATAACACCAAAGTCGTCGTTTAGATTATCAAGGTTAGGTTTGGACAAATTTCCTTTTCAAATGCTAACAAAGTGTGATAATTTGGAGCTTCAATTTGACATTGGCCATCAAGTTTTAATGATAAGAGAGTTGGATAGTGATAATTGTATAATAAAGTGGGAAGCATAAATATATACATAATAGTATATAGACATTGTGGAACCAGAAGCAAAATGGTTTCTATCAGAAAGATAGAAATCGACTTGTAGAGGTGAAAAGAATAAACTATACTAGTATTTTATATCAATTTGAAGGATTGTTTTGGCTATATTTAAATTTCCTATATATTATGTAGGCTTAATGCTTTGTTAATTGGTGAAACTCACTGCCTAAGTTATGCCTTGCACTTGTTCATCAACTACATTCCATTTAGGATCATCATATACATGGAGGTTCAAAAGACTTGCAAGGAGTACAATAGCGGTGAATGAATGCTTTAGGCATATATAGTGGAACATTCCATGCATATTAAATAGGTATGAAACAAACTGATATATGCCTTGAGAGAAGTCATGCCCTAGTCTTGTGGGCTTATCGTAATCCCTCCTAAAGCAGGTCTCATATATTTTATCTTTAACGATCTAGATAGATTTCAGCAACAATTGTCCCATTGAAAGGGAATGTTATCGTGTTTTGATTTTCCATTTAAACTTTTACCTATAATCTCTCAAATTCTCAACTCAAAAGTCCATCAATGTTTTTAACTCTATCATCCACTTGCATACAAAATCAAAGAAAAATTACTTGAATAATTTCTCAAATAGTTGCTCTCTTCTTTTGTACTAGCAAATCTTTATTATCTAATGAAAAAATATTTAACACTCCCTTTACTCTTTTACAAATCTGCAAAAATAGTTATCAACGAGAACATTTCAATATCATTTATGGCCTTTTGAAATTTAAGATTTTGTTTCAAAAACAGTTTTTATTACTCTATCTTGAGCTATTTGATTCAAAACTTCTTAAGTTGAACTTTGAAATTGCTTCCTTTGTCATATAACTTCCCTTTCACACTCTTCGTATGGTTTTCTCTTTTACATCGTTTTAGAAATTGCAAGTATTGTTGAATCACAAATATGAACCAATTGATTACCGTTTTTAATTATGATTACTCAATAAAGAATATTTGTCATTTAATGACTTTCTTGAGCCAAAGTATTTTGAGATCCTAGAGGCCAACTTGGATATCATGAGGTTGAATGACTTAGGAGAAGCTCTAAACAAGGAGCTTCATCATCAGTACCTGCAGCCTTCCCTTTAGCATAACTCTATTTGTAGTAGCAAGAGTTGTTAGCTACGATTGATTTTTTTTTAACTTTGTACAACTATATTGCAATTGTAATTTTATCAAATGTAACCATCGAGTCATTATTTATACAATATTAAGTATGTTTTATGCAATGCAATGTAATCAGTAATATGCATATAAATAACAAAATCCTATTTTCTACAATTCAGAGATAAATGTATACCACGTCTAATCAATATTTTAGTGTGTTTTTAGGTAGTGTATACGACGGTGTTATACTCAGCGAGGCAGGAAAAGAAGTGGCGTTGTTTTTGTGTGTTGAAGATTGGAACCTTGAGCTAGTTTACTGGTTGCTCAATTCTTGGGCGAGAAAAGAGACTATGGACATACAGGATGTGATTGAAGGGAGTATCCCGTTCGGCGATGTCAAGACATTCAAAGAGATGAACGAAATGGTAGGCTATCTAGCCAGAAAGATTGGGGATCAGGGCCCTATCGACAGTATGGAAGCGGCAAACAACAAGTATTCTGGTCCACAATCAGCCATGTGGATGCTAAACGACAGGATGAAATTTGTAGAAGATCTGAAATTTGAGGAACATCAAATCTATTGTAAATTTACTGGTGTGGTCGAATGTTTTCCTTCGTTGCTTGAGTCCCAGTGGCTTGTAGATGTTGTCAACGAGGGAGGCGAGGCTTGGAAAGCTGTTGCAGACGTGTTCTGGAACTTCTTGTACGACAACTATGTAGAGTACTTTATAGAACGGTTTTCGACAGATACTTGTCTAGGATATATATATACTGAAAACAGCAAATTTGACAGTAACACTACGAGTACAAGTCAAATGAACTTCACCTGTGCCACTGCCATTCTCTTGCATCTCTCTTATCATCGCTGCAATATCGTACACGCGGCAATCGCACATGGCTATAGGAGCTACTGTGCACAGTCTATTATTCGTCTCGCAGAAAATGAGGCGGCTAATCTAGGAAAAGATGCAGTTGACCGTTTTAAGGAAATACTCGGAAACAATGCACTGTGGAGGTATTACAAGCCTATCGGCCATTATGATCTTCTAAACAAGCTTTTAGTGTGCGCAACGAGAGGAATTGATCGTTACATTATTGTACCCGACCGACAAGCTGATTTTCTTATGATAAACAGGCTGTTAGAATGCGGAGCTCAACCTGCAACATGGATTAAACTTACGACGCACAAAGAGAAAAGGGCCCTCGACTATGCTGTGAAATGGGAGAACGAAGATCTTGGTATAGAGTGTACAAAATGTTTGCTGGACAGGTTTGATGGAGACCAAAGGGACGAGTTGGTTAAAGCGAGAGATGTGAAAGGAAGGACTGTTCTACACCGAGCTTCTTCAGCGGGTAACTCAGGAATCTGTAAACTGCTTCTTCAGTACGGAGCTGCAATAGATGCTCAGGATGAAAAGGGTAAGACGGCCTTGCACCTTGCAGTCGAGAAAATGAGAGAAAAAGTTATAAATGTGTTCGGGGAAGACCAGTTTATCGCAAATTGTGTTGATTTAAAAGACGGAGAAGGGCTTAGCCCCTTGCATATACTGCTTTCCCTGAGAGATACAGATATTGGCATAGCATCTGTGACAAAGTTGTTCTTAAAATCAAACAAACCAAATGTTTATTTTGAAAACCTTCATAGTGAAACTGGGGAACATCTTCTACGTGAACTTTTAGTCAAAGGTCACGCAGATACAGTGCAAAAGCTGGCTGCTAATGTAGCAAAGCTGCCTGGCGCACTGAATTTCGCTGCTATGTGTGATAAGGAGTTTACAGCATGGGATATGATTATTATCATTCTCAAAGAAAATAAAGAAAATTTGAAGGGGTTGGTCAGGAGGGACAAAAGAGGAAGGACAGTTCTCCACGAGGCCGCATTAGTAGGGCATGTATCACTTTGCAAGTTTCTAGTGAAAGCAATTCCAGAAATAATAAATATCCAAGATGTCGATGGCCGAAACGCTCTCTACGACGCAGTTAAAGGCAAACGACGTGACATAGATGTGTTGACAGAGTTGGTTTCGGCTTTCCTCGAGAGAGATAATGTTTTGCATGATTTGATCGACCGCAGCGGCCAGACACCTTTGCACATTGCTGCTTCTCTGGGTAAATCAAAGGTTGTTGGAGCTCTCCTTTCCAAGTCACAGAAACCTGAGAATTTTGTGAAGAAATCAGATTTTCTAGGGAAAACAGCGCTTCACAACGCAGCAAATTGTGGGGACCTGGATACAGTAAATGTTCTTTTGCGTAACGGAGCAAAGCCACTTAAAGAACGGGATTGCGATGGTCGAACTGCACTTCATTACGCCGTGCAATCCAAAACTTTGAAAGATAAATCTCATTTGGTTAATTCTCTTTTAGAAGGATGCAAAACCAATGATGAGAAATTGCTCTTCTTATGGGCCTCTGCTGTAGGATTAGGCACGGCTGATCACAATCTAGGAAATAATGATCCACTTAAGGGATTTCTTGTAGATAAAAAAAAGATGGGTACCGGAAATTTGTTGAAAGCGGCTGCTAAAGTGGGAGATATAGAAATGACTAAAGAACTGATCACCAGAGGCTATCAAGTTGGTGACCTTGACGATCTAGAATGGAGAAAAACATTAGAAACTCGTGAACAAGAGAGTGTAGATGGTGGTGAGTTTTAAATGGTCATGTAGTACTTTTGTAATTATTTGCGAATTACAAGTGCCATTTGATTAATGGGTGTCTGGATTGTTTGTTTGTTTGTAGTTTCAAGACAACTTGTGAAGATTGCAGAACAGGGCAACGACCAACCAACTATATCAGATAATCTTGGTAAATAATAGCAGCTCTTCTTTAACTGAGAAAGCTACTGATGGTAAATTTTTCTCAGTGTAAAATTGTTTTTTTTGGGTCAATTGAGCAGGCAGAATTGAGTATGCGCAAGGTCTTGTCGCATTATTTTTGAATCCTTACATAAAACCTCCGATTGCTGTCGGAATTTCTGGATCATGGGGAATGGGGAAGTCTAGCTTAATGCTCCAGGTATCATGTAACTAAACTTGGAATTTTTATAAACGGTTTTTTAGTTATAAATTATTTTAATCTGATGTTCTATTTGGTTATTAAACAACTCAGACAGAAAGCATTTTGCTAAAAACAGCAGCTCAAATGGCATTATTGCCATCCTCAAAATTACCAACTTCAGCTTTGGAATTGCCTGATATAAAAACCTTCGAATTATCCAAGAAAGGTGAAAAAATATATGGAGAAATCAAAAGATACGTGGATTATGAAGTATCCAGAAAGGGCAAAAAGGAATACGGACCCCAAAAAAAATCTATTGACAATGAACACAAAGGCAATAGAAGCTTATTTTCGACCGTGATGGATAAAATATCAAGCTGGCTAAAGAAAAGAAAAACAGAGGAGACCCGAGAAGAGGTAAAATTCTTCAACTTCATAATAAAGAGAATTTCTCCACCACGATGCACTCTTCAAACTAAATACTGTGTGAAATGGCTGTTTACTATATTGCACAGGCCGATGAAGATTCTCTGTCGGACTTCCTAAAAGATTATAAGGTTGAATATCGCAAGATTTTTAAATTGCTTGCCGCCATGAACAGCAGCGATATGGTAAAAGTGCTAGCTTAGTAATGAAAGTACTTTATTTTTCACCAAATCCTGACACTCACTCTGGACAGTGACATATTGTCCAACTTTAAATCTTTCTTCTTAATTGCAAAATATCCATTCTTGTTTGCAGTTCACAACAAGAGCAAAAGAAGATTCAAAACATCAACAATCACGCTCAAAACCTATAAGGAATATGGCGAGAGTGGTAATCGGTAGTTTTTTTTAAAAATATTATTCGAATGGTCAAAAGATAAATTTTTCATTAAAAATATAAAATAATTTAATTATTTTTAATAAAAATGTAAATGTAAAATTACAATTATTTAACCATTAAAACATATAATATTAAATGAAACATTTTTTACCGTAATTATTAACTTCATTTTACTCTTTATCTTCGTCATAGAGTAAATATTCAACAGTGAAAGTTAAGTAGCTAATGGTGAATATTCACTCTCATATTCAGCTCACAAGAAGATCAAGTGAAAATCAAGGACATCAATGCCCGCGCTTAAAGACTTTGTGGGACATGGTGACGCTGTGAAGCTTATTGTGAAATGTTTTCTATTTTGTTTCCCATTCGTCTCTTATTTTCATTTTAGGATTTCACAACAATTGTTCAAAACTTTAAAACGATCGACTCTTACTTTATTTTCAGTTCACCACAAAAACAAGAAAAGATGAAGATCATCAAAATTCACTTTCGATGACAACGCGGTACAGGGTGAGTGTGTGAACCTAAATATGTATTTTCATTTTCGTTTGGCCCAAAGGACGGAATCTTATTTTTCTCCTATTTTCATTGGAGCAGCTCTCAAGAAATGGTCAACGCTCTGAAGTAGATTATCCACGAGAAGAAAACGTCCCTGCTGTTCTAACCGTCCAATATAATGCATGGAAGTATAAGAATGAAACAGAGGCATTGGCAGGGATGGCAGTCCAGATCACCAAAGAGTTGGAGGGAATTATGACCCAGGCTCAATGGATTAGCACGTGCTGGAGAAATACTTGGAAAATAAATAAATACAATATATGGATTGAAATTATTTATCCGTGCCTTCTTGCCGCAGTTTTGGCATGTACTTTTACTTGGATTGTATGGATAATGCTCGATAGATACAAGTTAAAGGACTGGGCAAAAACAAAATATGCATGTGTGCCAGCAGCTATAATCATTGTAGGATGGATTGTCACTAAGTCCGTAATGGGCATTTTAAAACCAGTTAGTACTCAGCTTATGAATTATGTATCATTTCCAGATCACACGGATAAATTGGGTTATCAAGAAAGGGTTATATCGGATATCAATTTCTTGAAAGATGAAATTGGTAAAACCCCTTATATTGTTTTCACTATTTCTTCCTGGGTACTCTCTGCTGTTTCTAAACTATGGCTGGTGATTTCAAAATGGTGGGTCGCATCATTGTTGTTCCATACAGTATTCCCTGCAAATATCATGCTATTTCCAAATGTAGCCTCTGCATCGGGAGCCAATCTACGAATAATTGTTTTTATTGATGATCTTGATCGGTGTCATGAATTAGTGATTTTGCAGGTTAGAAGGGGGTATTTTGTTTATTTCTTTTTGGAGAAAGAATATTTATTGTAATTTATTAACTTGCTGAAACACTGTTTTATGTCTAATCCCAAACATCTGATACACCTTTACTTTTGTCATAGGTTTTATCGGCTATCAATCTGGTGTTGGCAGTGTGCGAAATAAGCGTCGTGCTGGGAATTGATAAAGAATTGATAGAAAAGGCTGTAATTAAAAAACATGGAGATATGAGCAATAGGTCATTCAAGTATGATAAGGAACTAGCAGACAAGTATTTACAAAAAATAATACAACTCCCACTTGACCTACCTGATCCTAGCGAAGAGCAATCCAAAATGTTCTTAGAAGGACAGTTGGGAGTTGTCCAAGTACGCAAGGGTTGTGATTCAAAAATAAAACAGGACTCACAAATTTCAAAAGCGTCAAGCCTGAAATCAGCCTTGCCGGGTAAGAAAATAGAATAAATGAAAGATTTCACGCAAGAGGAAGAACTGTTTTCTTTTATTATTAATGCTCATCTTTTAGATGCTAATGAATCAGAACATGTACGATGAAAAACATTTAATAGTGACAGATATTAGGAGGCCAACCGAATCAACAGTAGGGGATACTACAAAAAGAGAAACTGGTCGAGACCCCGAAATTGCTATAGATATGCAGCCTCCAACAGAAAAGAGTATGGGAGAAAATACATTTGCTTTATTTTGATTAAATCTGCAAACAATCGCAAAATTTAGTCACTTGAATCCATGTAAAGTTTACTTACATTCGCCACAAACACAGGGTTTAAATGTCAAGATATTTAACTTATTTTAATAAACAATGTTTAAGATTTCGTCTAATTTATTTTAGATTTTGTAGTATAAATAGGAATATTTGATGGCCAATCTTTTCATCTTAGATGAAGATAGCTTAAATAAACTTATCTGTTAAAACGTAGAAATGGAAGCAACCACAAGTGATCCAGAGCATGTAGAAAGAGAAGCGGCTACAACCCTATCCGATCAACGAGGAAGAGACGATCCCCCTGGACAAAATTTTCCAGAAAAACAGCAAGCTGAAAATAGAAGAGGTAGTTCACGTACCATCTTGATTCGATTTTAGGCTCTATATTCTTTGTAAAGCTTCTCTTCACCATTGAAGATTTATTGTTCAAAATATTCTGCACATGTTTATTCAGGTGACACGGATTCCAGGTCGGCAATTTGGATTAGAGAGATGTTGTTTGTTAGGTATAGCCAGGGAGAACTCGATGCATTTTCTTGCTTTCAGAAGATGGCAACAAATAGCAGAAAATTTCCTCGAGAGTGGAAGCGCCTCATCACCTATCATAGATTGGTGTGGAATATTCTTTATCTAGCAAGAGAAGTCAAGGATTTGGATGGCTGGCAAGTGATGGATGGATGGCAGGTACAGCTAATCACCTGGATATTTATCTGCTGGGAATGGCAGGAAAACATGAATTTTGTTATTGAGGTATGTAGCCCTAGTAGTGCTTTTCTTACTTAAAAACTGACAACTAAATAACAAGTATAACTTGGATTTTTACTACTTTTTTCATTAATTGCAGAAGTGGAATAGCATTCGTGATCTGAAAACTTCAGAAGCCAAAGGACCGTCACTTCAAATGATTGTAGCCTATTTTATAGAACATGAATTAGAAGAAAAGAAAGAGACTAAACTTCAAGATGATGATTCTGAAAATACAAATACTTCGAATGAAAGTAGTAACGGCAAACAAAAGAAGTCTGACGAAGCAGTCCAATGTCAAGGGGAAATGAAGGAACAAAAGGAGGAAGAGAAACAGGCGGCAACAGAGACATTGGACAATGCTGTGAAAGAAGAACTTGCTGATGTATTAGAAAAGACTGTAAGAAAGGAATTGGATGACCTGAAGAAGGAAGTGAAAGACCTGAAAGATCTGGTTATGAAACAATTTTGTATGGAAAATGACAAGCAAAATAGACTGAAGCCACAGAGTGGCCTCAAGGAAGAAGCGAAAGATCTAAAAGGTCAAAATACGAAACAAAATGGTAAGAAGTATGGAAAGAGGGAGAAGGAAAATAAAATGAAGCTAGAATGGAAGAGATTGAGATCAGCAT
This sequence comes from Sequoia sempervirens, assembly GCA_007258455.2. Classification (NCBI taxonomy): domain Eukaryota; kingdom Viridiplantae; phylum Streptophyta; class Pinopsida; order Cupressales; family Cupressaceae; genus Sequoia; species Sequoia sempervirens. The sequence continues at coordinate 21,130,459 of VDFB02000017.1, forward strand.
TGCGCAGATACGATGTTTCAATGGATGGTATTCTGGCTTTTCAAAGGTTTAGATTTTACTGCAAAGCCAGGCATCTCTCTTGGCCTTTGCCTCAACAAGAGAATGAAGAACTTGACAATTGTGTATAATGACCATTATGAGTGCTCTATCTTTAGAGTATATATTATAGCAGTGAGCCAAGTGCCAAGTGTGGCACGAGGTAGATCATTCATAGTATGATCCTACTCATTCTTGTATAACATTGCTAGAAGTCGGTTTTATGTGTTCATCAAAGCTACCCGTGTTGCTTTGAACCGGTGAAATCGATAGTGGGGTGCATGTATTTTTTTTTAAGAATTAAACTTAAAATTGTAAATTTGAAATATTCAAAAATAGGCATTCAGGATATCTTTTTTTCTTAAATTGAATGTCAGTGAGGTGCAATAACTTCAATTCTTTCTCTCATTAAGATGGATGCTCAGCGTGTATGTGGAGTTTCAATTAATGATTGAATATAGAATGATCTTTTAAAAGCCACTACTGTATTAAATTGTCCAAGGGCGCTGAGCAAACTAAATTGTTATCGTAATATATTCTCAACAATCTAGTTAGTATGATGTTAGATCTGTAAATCTGAAAAGATTAAAGTAATATTTTATTTTTCAATTTAAGTAAACAAAATATTTTTGGATTGAGCATAAAGAGAACGATTTTCATTTTCACTTATGAAGTAAAAGATTTCATTTCTTAAACAAAATATTTTTGGATTGAGCATAAGGAGAATGATTTTTACTTTCACTTATCAAGTAAAAGATTTCATTTGTTATTAGATTTGCTCATGGAATGAGTGTTGTAGGTGATCTTAGAATCTTCACGATTTCCATAGTGTGTACTTGTCAAACTCTTGTATTCTCCTTGTATGGGTTAGTGTGTAGCCTTGATGTTTGATATGTATGAGTGTCTTGTGTATGGGCATCACATGCATGTTAGATTGAAAGTTTGATTTATAGGCAATTGAGTAAGGAGGTGAATGGTTGAGATTTAGACATAGATGGATGGTGGAGAAGTACTTGAGGCATTGGATAATGTGCAAAGGGCTCTATTTAATTTGGTTTTCATTTTTATTTTGTGATTGTGGATGGATGATGTGGATCTATCTAAATAGCTCAAACACAACCAATTGACTCACATATTTTTTACCTATAGGCATGGTGAGGCCCTTGTTTAGAGTTAATCAATCATCATATTATCCTTTAACTTGATTATTATCCATTTTTTACATTATATTAAGAGTTTTTCCTTTTCATTTATGTTAAGCCTGACACAAGATCAAGAAAAAAGAAGCTTGGCTATATGAAAGTCATATTGGATCTCATATTATTCACAACCTTTGCTAATGGTCTTGATGTGGGCTTAAGATGCAAACTAGTGTATGTAAAGGTCATTTAAACCTATGCAAGATGAGGATTGTTCAAATTTAGAATTTAAAGTTGTTTTAGTAACAAGGTAGTGCCTTTTGGCAGTGAGCATCCAACATTTCATAATATTAGTTCTAAAGAATAGTAATCTATGAAAAAATATTTTTATTTTGACATGAGTGAATTTGATGCATTAATGGATGCATTGATGGAAAGTGGAAGGAAAGATTTACATGGCATGGATCTAGCGATGACCCTAGAGGATCCAACTTTAGTGACATGTTGTAATATTTGTTGCATAATAGGACCAACCTCATTTGGTTGATTTATTATCCTTGCTTATTGGCATTCTACATAATCATAAACTTTAATAGTAATATTTTATAGATCTAAGGGACTTTTTAAGCGTCCAAAATATTTTGTAGACACCAAAATTATTCACTTAATTGCTAAACCCTAATTATCACAATTAATCATCAACTATCCTAATTATCAACCTTTAATTATCATAATACTATTCATTAATTACCATCATTGTCATTCAATAGTTAATTATGATTAGTTATTATTTATTAGTTTTATTATTTTATACATTTACTAATTATCCACCATTAAATAAAATTTCCTTTTTCATCTCATCAAATAACTCCATCTCATTTTAGAAAGTCCATCTTCCTTCATTATCTAACTCTATCTTCATTTAGAAACTTCTTCACTCATCAGTCACCTTTATCTTCATATGGAAACTTCTTTCTTACATTTATTCATTTATTATATTGAATAATTCATTATTATCCTCTCTTTTGAAATAAAAAAAATTCAAATTTCTCTTGAGCTGATTCCACAACTTGTTCAATTAACTTAGATCTTTAATCTTTATCCTCATCTCCCAATTGATTTTTTTTCTTCTGAAATATCTATAAATACAATCATTCCTTCATCATTTTCATTATCACTCTTATGCAAATCCATTCTATTGAAATACTTTCTCAATTGAATTTAGTGTGATGTTGAGTTGCATCCACATCCCAACAAGAAAAGTGACATTTATCTTGAGGTTTATAGTGGGTTGTTAAATTAAAATTTAATTTAATTATATTTTATGCTTTTAAGTCTTTATATTTCTTATTTTTTAATTTTGTTTCTTACATTTTGGTGAACCCAATGTGAACAGACTATTTTTTAACTTCTATTATTTGTGAGTGTGTGTTGCTTGCAATAATAGGAGCCTTGTAGCATGAAATGGATGTATCAAATGCATTTAGAAGGGCCAAGAAACATTTTTTCATATATAATAGTCTATATTTGGTGCAAGATAATATTTAAAACTTAAAAAATATTTTTTTGACACTTTGTTGTAATCTATATATTTATAAGGGTTTGTACTTTTTCGACTATAATTTAATTATTGCACCTCTTAAATTTTATAAATAACTTATTTTAATTTAGTTTCTAGTTAAAAATATATTCATAGGGATAAACTTCTCACCCTTTCCCTTTGCAATTAAAAAAACTCACATTTAGAACAACACATATTTTGTAAAGCTAATTAGATTTTCATTTTTTTATGAAGCATTGGAAAGTTGGTTTTGAGCCACATATAGTGGATGTGTTCAAATTTTCAAATTATGCACTAGAAATTAGGTAAAATCATCCAAATTGATTTCTTCTTAAATATTTAAATGATCATAACTTTCATATACAAAATCCTTTAATGATGATTTTTAGAAAAAAAATTATCAAAATTTTGGAAGGAAATTAATAGTGTGGTAATTTTTTTTGTTTATTATCTTCATTTCTTATTTTTTGCTAACCATTTAATGTAGCATTCTCGCTTAGTCAAAGCATAAACCTCTTAAAAAATAATCATTTTCACTAGACGAAAAAAGTGAAACTTTTGGCTTATTAGTTTTATAGGATAACAATTTAGAAGATAGTTTTGTAGACTACTTTTTTTTTTTTTTTGCTTTGCTTGTTTGCATCTTTTTCAAATTATTGCTTTAAGCGATTAAAATAAACTGTACACACTTCATTTTGGTTAACTAAATAATTAGTGTCTTTTAATCATGGAGTGTGTGCCTTGTTGGCTGTAAGTGTTTCCTTGATGCCAACCCTACTTGGGTTGTCATTGATGTAAAGACGTGTTATTGAAGTATGTACATACTTTGGAGTGAGTTGCTATATAAGTGGATATGAGTTGAGTGCAATATAAAGAACAATGTCAATCTAAGTATGATGTAAAGGATGACATTCATGTCTACCTTGATATCATTACAAATTCATGTACCACATGTAGAATATTAGCTAAGGTGCTAATTGTGTAAACTCTAAGGCAATATCAAGTCATTTTGGTTTGCATCCATCCACTATGCAAGATTTTGTCTTAAGATTCAAATGAAATGATGGTCATATTATGAAGATATTATATCTAGGAAATCAAGTCTTCACACATTCCACAATCAAAGCTATAGTTGATAGAGTTTTGATCTATGCCCTATCAGTGCAATGCAATGATAAAGGTTGGCTAAACTGCTTTGCATTCCTCTAGAGATGTAGGGTTGGTCTTGCAACTTTCAGGACATGATCAATAGTGATAAATGCATGTTATCTAACAATATCAAGTGTGTTGGTGATCTGCAAGCTTAATCTTCAATTAACAGTGTGTTACAGTTGATTGAGAATACTCTATTTCTACATTTTCAATAAGCTTAAATTCAGTTGTGCCAACATTTAATGATCAAATATTTTTGGAAGAGATTATAGGAATATTGCAGATTACCTACGTTCATATCTTTATCCACATGATGTTTTTTGGAATCTCCCCAGTGGTGTGAAGTCAAGTAGTAACAATATTGATGGTACTTGTACTAATAAGTTCAACATGACTTATTTTCTTCATTTATAGTTGATCTTGATCAGCTAATATTATTTTGGAAAATATGTGGAAGTGCTCTTGGGCCTCAACATAGCATGTGTTGGTCCGTAATCAAAGTTCTTTCACTTTGGATATGTTTTGATGCTGACTTGTGCAATATTACCTGTTACATCTAAGGGTCATATTTTAGCTAACTTAATCGAAGTTTTTATATTTTTGCAGAGAATATTTATAGAGGATAAAATCATTTGTGAATAAAAAAGTGTGTGGAATATGTGTTAAGTAGAATGCCAAATATGAAATGTACAAAACTTGTATGAAGATGTAATATGCGAAAAAAGAATTGCAATATTAGGTAAGTCAGGTGCCTCATCTACAATAGTTCAAGTCTTAGTTTTCTTATCATAATTTTAATGTACCTTGCTTTGAGATAGTGAGTATCATCAACTTTTGTATCTTTTCCTTGAAGTTATCTTTGCTTCAGTGTGTATAAGTCTATAGGTAGTGAGCTTGAACCATCAATTTTGTGGTGTTTTACGAACTTCTCTTGCACTCTTACGATTTTTCACCTAAAAGGAGAGATAGAACACTAAAATTGAGGTGATTCACTCAAATAAAGGAATGTATGATGTGATTATGACTAAATTCAACTAAGTGATGAAATTAATTGATTATTAATGCAAAACTAATGAAATCTGCAATGTTTGAAAACACAATGTGATATGCACAAAATGAACTAAAAACATAAACTGATGCAAAGAGAATTGAACGAGGTTTAATAGAGTGCACCTGGAAGTTGAATGTTGATCTTGGAAGGTTCTAAAAATTGGCAGAGATCACTATTTATCACTTGTGGGACTCATTTTCCACTGATGGCGAGTCGGTCCTCCTACTGGTAAAAACACTTGAAATTGTTTTCTGACTATCGAGAACTGGATTCTGACAAAATCAACCTTTTTAGCCTTTAGGTGGGACTCATTTTCCACTAATGGTGAATTATTCCTCCTCCAAAATTCTGCAAATTCAAAGGTCAATCTTGTAGGTTCAAACCTACACTTGTCTTCTTGTCGAGTTGATGGAGTCAAATCTGTAGAAAATAGGTTGTAGGTTGTCTCCAAGCTTGAATTAAGGTTTAGTTGACTTTAAACAATTTGATGACTTTTTTACCACTTTCCAACACCTATTTTCTTAACAAATCTACACATAAAGTCAAAAACCTTGTTGTAGAAGTCTAAAGATATGTCAATGGCTGCTCCAAGATGCTTGATGATTGTTTGATTGAATGATGCTATGATGCTTAAGTGGATGAATGAGATTGAATTCTTGGATGAATTAGTGAATGAATTAGGTGTAAAATGAATGGAAAAACACTTATTTATACACACTTATGCCCTAATAACCCAATAATACATCACAAGCCAACATAAGGTCTTTTTGAATAAAAACCCGAAAGAAAATTTGAATTGTTTTGAATTTGGAGCCAAGAGGAACTCATTCGCCACCCATGGAAAATGGGTCCCATTCTAGGCTTATAAGTGGGTGTCAAGAATTAAGTTGCATTTAATGTTGTTTGTCAGGTTTACATTCAAAATTACAATTAATTATGACTTATGAGTGCATAAAGGGGTCAAATAAAGCATAATAAAGGTGTAAATAGTGATAACAAGCGTAGAAAAACATGAAATCTTGTTACAAGACTTTGCAACACTTTAGAATAGGACTTTATAAGGGATAAAAAAGGTGATTTGTAGGTGAATTCTAATGAGAAGAGTCTAGAAAATTGTAGATATGTGTTACAACACTTCACAAAACCTTCACAAGATATCATAATTTGAATATTAAGGACCTAATGTGAATGCTTAAGTTACATTGCAACATTAAATCAAAGCAAAATAAGTCAAGAATCATGAGAGAAAGACCTAAAATACCATTGAAATATCAATGATCCATTTTTCTATGGTACATTTAGCTCCCATTTTAGTGAGAGGATGAACTTGCTTCAAACTCACACTAAAGTAGCCATGCATATCAAGAAGGATCCAAATGCACTTATGCTATCAAAATGGAATAACAATTATCAAGAGAGATGATCAAGCCCCTGTGATGAAGATCGCATTGCAAACAAAACATAAGAACAAAGGAGCACATGTGTGAAAGAGAAAGAGAGAGAGAAGGGGAAAAGGGAAATTCAGATCAAGCTTCGATTGTTTGTTTAGCAAATTGTGAATCAGATTTAGGTTGTTTGTCTGAAAAAGAGGATGCATACTCACTGTGGGATGATAAAACTCATGGTGGTTTGCTAGGTGAGAAGGCCCAAAAGGTGAGAAACATACACTTGGGTGGTATATACTCATCAACACATAGGTGGTTATAGGGAAAGTCCTGTCTTGGAATGGGATTCCCGCTCAACCATATCAAAGTTATACCTCTTGATAACTTTAATAAGATGCCACAAAGGAAAATGTCAGTTCATGTTTCATGAGACAAGAAAAGCTTCATATGCTTAGAACTCATGAACAAACAAGAAGACTATAGTCATGCAAGCTATGTTATGCAAGGTGGCCATGTTGTAAAATGTAAAAATGTAAAAGAAAGTTCAAAGGAGTCTTGTTAAGTTCATGCAAGGTCTATCACTTAGGGAACATTGTGTGTAATGTCTCCAAGAGAGGACCGATCAAAGAATAGAATATTCACAACTTAGGGGATGTAGTGTGTCACATTAGGCCTCTAAGAGGAATGTAATATGCTAAGATAGATCACACTTATGAAGGACATCATACCCAATGTCATCCACAAAGTGACAAACGCATCGTATGAAGTGACAAGGCTACACAAGGAACTAAGAATGCAAAAGAATAACGCTAATGTATTCCCACCACTTTAAAGGAATTGCTACACAATGTTCTATGAGAAATTACTTTAAACTATCAAATAAAAAATGCAAAAAGAAAACAAGACATGAGAGCCAACTTGGAAAGCCCGTATGCCAAGTCATATGTTTCCAAGTAAGGCTGCTTCATGTAAACAAAAAGAAAAAAAAAGAAAAGGATGGTTGCTCCTCATAAGGGAACACACCAAACACACAAAGGATCTATGGATTTGGGGTCAGTATGTTTATTGCTGCAATGTGTTGATTAAAGAGCTCAGAACTATCATCATTCCCCAAAACACATAAAACTGGAAGAATGACACAAAAAGAGTGAAAACAAAAGAAAAATATAGTCCATTTTGGGTCAACATGGAAGAGACATTGCAGTCTCAATGCTTTGCATCGTCCCCAAAAGGAAAAACACAAGAAAAAATAAAACGGAAGACAAAAGATAAGGAAATTTTTTTCGGTCAACATGAAGGAGACATTTCGGTTTTAATACCTTGCATCAACCCCAAAAGGAAAAACACAAGGAAAGAAAAAGAAAAAAAAAACTAACTGATTGGGTCAACATGGAAGAGAAATAGGGTGTCTCAATGCTTTGCATCATCCCCAAAAGGAAAACACAAAACAAAAGTGAAAAAGAAAGGGTAAAATGTACAACATATAGAAGAATAGAGGTACAAATAGAGGAAGTGCACAATGAGAGAGAACATCAAATGCACATTACGAGGGAACACGATACACACATAGAAGCACACCAAAGAAAAGAAAAAGATAAAGGAAGATAAATGTAAAAGGATAGCAAGGCAGATGCAAGTCAACTATCTAACAAGTCATTCGCCTCCCAATCATGTTTAGTGTATTGTGAGGGCGATTGACTGTCCAAAGGGAGAATTGCAAGTGCCGAAGTAGGGGAAGTACTAGGTTCTTCACTTGGTGTAGAAGATTTATCATTTAAGCTCATGGTATATGAAAATAAAGTGTTTAAATCATTATGCACTTCTTCATCTATTTTAGTGATCTCCTCCTCATCATCTAGATTAATCATGACAAGAGGATGAAGAGTAATTTCTAATGAAGGATGTATCAAGAGTTGTGGCTATTGTATTGGATCATTTTGTTGTGATGGTTGTATTGTACTATTTTGTGGCATGTCAAGAGGAGGAGGGTGATCAGTTATTGCTTCTATCAAAGGTGGAGGTTGGTTTTCTTTTTTTTCTTCTATTTGTGACTAACAAGCAAGGAGATGACGATAACACCTATGCTCCCTAGCACCGCGGTTTCGTTTAATTCTATGTTGAAGTTGTTGAAGTGTAAGAGCGGGTTGATCCAACATAGGCTCCTTTTCGTCTTGAAGGGGAGGAATGGAAGAAACTAAAGGATATGGGTCAATCACTTTCTCTTTGGCTTTGTAAACTTGTTTAATGCGAGGAGGTATGATGAGGTTGGTTTCATTATGTCTTGGGCGTTTATACAATGAAGGAAAAGTGTTTATGGTTGGTTTCTCATGAGGTTGCATTGTTTGTTCAGGTTCAAACTCAGGTTGAAGCATTGTCTCATCTATGATAGGGATACCAAAGTGAACATGGACATGTGGCGAAGAGACAATTTGACTATTTATTTGGCTTTGAAATTTTGATAGGAAATGAAAAAGAAGTCTTTTCGAGGGGTGATGGGTTCCATAGGTTCAGGCCAAAAGGCTTATAAGGAAAAATTACCTTTAGAAGACAACGGATTAAAACCACTGTGATGGATGGTAAATATCTCATTGTCATGCAGAAAATTCAATTATTTGTAAACAACTAAAGGGATAGCTTTCATCGAGTGAAGCCAAGGATGACCTAGCTGCAGACGAAGCCGATTTGATTGTGGAATAATAGAAAATGTTACATCAAGATTTTTGGGTCCTATCTGTAATGGGAGTACGATTGATCCGAACGTAGGGCATGCAAAATTATTATGTGTTTTAATACATTTGGTTGGTTTATCATAATCATCTTGATAGAGATTATGTAATTCTAAAAGTTCTTTCATGATCAAATTCTTGCCACAGGTGGGATCTACTAATGTCCCATTGGTGGGCTTATCATAGATGCAACCAGCTATTTAAAGAGGACCATCGAGAAGCTTTTTAAGTACATCATGAGAAGAAAAGGTAATATCAAGAGATTTTTTGGTTGGGCCCAAGTACAAGGGATAACGTCTATCGTACCCATGAGTTCATCCATATGATTAACTTGGGTAACATTTGGAGTAATAGCATGTTGTTCATTATTTGTATCAATGTTCATCACATGAGTGTTTGAAGGTTCACTAGCTTTGACAAATGAAACATTGTGTTTAGGCATGGGGTTGGTAAAAATTTGTAAATTCTGGTTGGGAGGTGCAACCGACTTATTGCCTTGATCATTGACACCCACAGTGGACAAATGACCAGAATCAATGAGTTCTTGAACTAAGTGCTTGAGACTCTTACATTGTTCGGTGTCATGTTCATTTTGGCAATGAAAATTAAAATAAGCATTTGGTTTAAAGGTGGGTGGTAAAGGCTTGGTGGTATCAAGTGGTTTAACAATAGGCAAAGTGATCATCTGTTGTTGTAGCAGTTGGTTCATTATGTTATGGAGAGTATCAGGTAAGGGGTAAATTGTTTCTTCGGATCCCCATAGGTAAAGGGAATCACTACTTTAATAGTTGCCACTTGATTTAGAATAGGTTGAGTTGGTTGTGGAGAAGGGGGATATAACTGTAAGAATCCTTTGTTTGGTTTTCTAAAGTTTTGTGCATTGTTTTGGTTGCTTTGTTCAGACTTCTTAGCTCGGGTAGAAGTGGAATTTGAATTAGGACTAGTAACCGAGTTGTGATAGTCACAAAGGGTAATGCATAAATGCATGAATGAATGAAATCTCATCATATTCAACCTATCCTGAAGGTGAGTGTGCAAGTTTTGGATAAACATCTTTTGAAGATGTGAATCAAGAATCTTGACATATACTTGAGCATACAATGACTGATAATGTGAAATGAAATCAATTACTTTTTCATTTACATTTTTTTTTACATCTTATTAAATCAGGCATTGTATTTTTTGGAGTCATATGGACTTGGAAATGATTTATAAAGGCATCCACAATTTTATTAAATGATCAGATTGAATGGTTGGGTAATTCTGAGAACCACTCTAATGTAGTGTCCTTTAAGGTCCTAGGAAATAGTTTGGCTAATAATTTATCATCAAGGAAAAAATCACTGTACAATGTTGTATATGCATTAACATGATTAGTAGGGTCTCCTTTATCTTTGTACTTCTCAAACCTAGGCATCTCAATTCCTTGTGGCATATGTGTTCTTAAGATCTCTAGAGATAATGGGCTACTACAGACATAATATGTGGGTGGAGAATTTTGATTTTGGCTTATGTTGGATATTTGTTGTTGCATGGAGGAAATGGTGTTAAAGAGTTGTGTAATGAGGGGGTTGATGTAAGTGGTATGAGGTGGAAGAGATAATGGTGATGGAGTGTATGTAATGTTAGGAGAATGAAGGGGACATTAAGAGGGGTGAATGTGGAAGATGAAACATTCGATGCCACAAAAGGACTAGGAATGCTAGTTGGAATAGTGAAAGGAGTCACATGACTAACCTGTTGCACATGGTTGTTGTAACTTGAGGCATGGTATAGGTGGGTATGGATGCTATGGTTGAAGGAGAAATGTGAGGTCCTCCTTGGCTCATATCAATGTTTGTTGGTTGGGAAGTGGAAGAAACATATTTGTTGTGTATCTCAACAATTATTTTCATAACTTGTAAGCCATTGCCACTTTCAATCAAGCGATGAAGGTTTTCTATGGAAAGTATGGCAATGGTGGAAATGTTTTCAAGGGATAAATCTTGTTGCAAATGTGCAAACTCCTCATGAATACTAATGACTTTATCTTGCAGAATTTGATCAGTTTGTGTGTCAACATGCATTGTATGTGAAGGTAATGGTATACTAGTGGTAGTATCCATGTCGAATGCACCATTTTCCATACCAGGAGTAGGAGCTCTTGAGATCCCAAGGTCCACAACGAAAGTTCTATTGCGACAAGCTTCCTAGAACTTCATCTCACTAAAGTATTATCAATAGGGTACCAAACACTCATACAAGTATCACAAAAGATGGTCTGAATGCAAATGCAAACTAGGAATAGTAAAATGCTAATGACAAAAAATTTGTAAACTGAAACAAGAAGGTAGTAACAGGAAACAAAAATGCAGGAAATACTATGAAAATGCTAGAAATTTCAATGTAGAAAATATAGGTGGACTGATTTGCCCAGAGTGGTGAATGAGTCCAAGTATGAGGTTGTTTTGTGTTTTTCAAAAAAATTAAATGATTTTAATGATTTTTAGATGCAATTTAATGAAGATGCAAATGTAGATTTTCAGTTTTTTAATGATTTGATATGCAAAAAAATTAAGAAATGAAGTCTATATGATTCTTTCATTAATGCAATTTTAGAAATCCTAGGATGTAAAAACAAAAAAAAACCTAATTGAATGTTGATACAAAGGAAATCTAGGATGCAAGATGCAATTGAAATCAGAATGATAAGTGTTCAAAATGCAGGTTCACCAAAATGAACTATCAATTTTGTAGTGTTCTATGGACTTCTCTTGCACTCTTAGGATTTTTCACCTAAAAGGAGAGAGATAGAACACTAAAATTGAGGTGCTTCAATCAAATAAAGGAATGTATGATGTGATTATGACTAAATTCAATAATGTAAATTCAACTAAGTGATGAAATTGATTGATTATTAATGCAAAAATTAGTGAAATATGCAATATTTGAAAACACAATGTGATATGCAAAAATGAACTAAAAACATAAAATAATGCAAGCAAAATTGAATGAGGTTCAATAGAGTGCACCTGGAAGTTGAATGTTGATCATGGAAGGTTATGAAACATGGCAGAGATCATTGTTTATCACCAGTGGGACTCATTTGCCACTGATGGTGAATCAGTCCTCCTATTGGTAAAAATACCTGAAATTGCTTTTCGACAGTTGGGAACTGGATTATGAAAAGAATCCAAGTTTTTAACCTTTAGGTGGGACTCATTCACCACTAATGGTGAATCAGTCCTCCTCCAAAATTCTGCAAATTCAAAGGTCAATCCTATAGGTCTAGATCTACACTTGTTTTCTTATCGGGTTGATAGAGTCAAATCTGCAAAAAATGAGTTATAGGTTGTCTCCAAGCTTGAATTAGGGTTTAGTTGTCTTGAAACACTTTGATGACTTGTTTAGCACTTTCCAACACCTATTTTCTTGAAAAATCTGCATATAAAGTAAAAAACCTTATTGTAGAAGTTGGAAGATATGTCAATTATGGCTGCTCCAAGATGCTTGATGATTGGTTGATTGAATGATGCTATGATGCTTAAGTGGATGAATGATATTGAATGCAAGGATGAATGCTAGGATGAATTAGAGAATGAATTAGGTGTAAAATGAATGGAAAAACTCTTATTTATACACACTTATGCCCTAATAACTCAATAATACATCACAGGCCGACATAAGGTCTTTTTGAATAAAGACCCAAAAGAAAATTTGAATTATTTTTAATTTGGAGCCAAGAGTGACTCATTCACCACCCATGGAAAATAGGTGCCACTCTAGGCTTGTAAGTGGATTTTAGGAATTAAGTTGCATTTAATGTTGTTTTGCAAGTTTACATTCAAAAATACATTTAATTATGACTTATGAGTGCATAAAGAGGTCAAACAAAGCATAAGAAAGGTGCAAATAGTTATAACAATACTAGAAAAGCGTGAAATCTTGTTACAAGACTTTGCAAAACTTTATAATAGGACTTGATAAGGGATAAAAAGGTTATTTTTAGGTGAATTGTAATGAGAAGAGTCTAAAAATGTGTAGAAATGTGTTACAACGCTTCACAACACCTACACAAGACATCAGAATTTGAATATTAAGGACCTAATGTGAATGCTTAAGTTACATTGCAACATTAAATCAAAGCACAATAAGTCAAGCATCATGACAGAAAGACCTAAAAGACCATGAAAATGTCAATGATCTATTTTTCTATGGTATAGAGCCTTAAACTATATTGTAAAATCTTTTTGAGTAATGAGCTTTTATATTGTGAGTTAACTCTCACCATGGATTTTCCCTCATTGGTTTTTCCATGTAAAAATCTTGGTGTTATTATGTAATGCATGTGTTCTTTTCTATTGTTCTTTCAATTCATGTGATTTATGTGTTGTCTGCAAATGGGAATATTTTAATATATGTTGATTCTCCCTCTCTCAAGATTGCTTTGTGTTCAAAAATTGGTATCAAATCTGTGGTACTCCATGAGTTGAGAAATGACATTGTGGTAAAATATAGAATGAATTGCTAAGACAAATACAAACTAAAATGCAAGAAAGGAAATATTTTTGGTTGATATGTAGGATTTCTTTACAACTAGGTATGCTCTTGCATCAGACACTCAAGGTTTGAAGAAAAGTGAGTCCCTCACTTTCTAGGGGCTAGAGGAAAAGTAAAGTGGTCTACCTCAACATGAGAAATCCATGATGAATCCTCCACTACTTTTCCTTTCCACTTCACTAGATATTCCTTGTACCACTTGTTCCTTGTGTTCCTTCCAGTTATAGTATCCAATATCTACTCAATCTCCTTCTGTGGTTAATGTGGTAGCTACCACTTTGTTTTCCGTCATTATACTCATAGATTTCTGTAACATTGAAAATAGGTGATATACCAAGTTTCTCTGATAAATCCACTTAATATGCATTTTCTAAAATCAAAATTTCTAACAATCTTACATGGTCCAAACTTCCACATCTTCAACTTGTTGTATGTTCACATTGGAAACCTTTCCTTTCTAAGATATATCATAACTTAATCTCCAATAGAAAATTCCTTTTCTCATTTTTGTATCTATCTTCTCTTTGTACTTACTATTCATGTATTCCAAGTTCTTCTATATTTGACTATGCAATGTTTCCATGAATCTCAAAAAATCTTCTTCTTTAGCACTCCTCTTGTTCTCCATACTGATGTATTTGAGTTCCACAACTCCTCTAGGATGTATTCCTATTATAATCTAAAATGGTGTCTTCTTGTACTCTAGTTTATTGAAATATTGTATGTAAACTCTATTTTTAGTAGAACTATATCCCAATTTCATGCCTTATCTCCAACCAAACATCTCAATAAGTTACTGAAAATCCTATTCGCTACCTCTCTTTTTCCATTTATTATAAGCAATGCAGCAAACTAAACTTTAGGTATGTCCCCATCTTCTTCCACAATATCCTCCAAAAGTATCCAAGTTCATGAACTTGGTGTCCCTATCTAAAACTATACTATTAGGTAATCAATGCAATCTCACAATATCCTTGAAAAATATATCAACAACATGCACGACATCATTAGTCTTCTTGAAATGAATGAAATGTGCCATCTTAGAAAATCTATCCACTACTACCATTAAAAAATCATATCCTCTCTGTGTTCTTGACAACCCTAATATAAAATCCATACTTATATCTTCCCAAGGTCTCTCTGGTACTGTCAAAGGTTTATACAATCCAATATTCTAACTACTCCCTTTTTCTATTTGAAAAATTCTACAATTTTGAACTTACTTCTCGATATCCTTATATATCTATGAAAAAAAGTAATGTTCACTCACCAAAGCTATTGTCTTATCAATTCCAAAATGTCTTGCTAGTCCTCTATTATTCTTCTCCTTAATTAAATTCTCTCTCATTGAACTCTTTGGAATAAACAACTAATTTCTCTTAAACAACATACCTTCTTGACTAAAATACTCCAACCATTGGCTCCTATCTATCACTATTGGTTCCTTCCTTTCACTCCATGCTTCAAAAAAATATGGATCATCCTTATACACATGCTTCAACTCTTCAAAACCCAATGATTTTATTCTCATATTTGTCAAAAAATTACTTTTCTTGCTCAATTCATCTAAAACTTTGTTTAACTTGCCACTCCTATACTTATTCACAAATGTATAACTCTACAGGAATTTAGCCCATCTCATATGTCTTTGGTTCAACTTCCATTGACTGTTCAAATACTATAAAGCTTGATGACCGGTATGCAACACAAACTCCTTAGGAAATAAATAATGTCTCCACTTCTTCAAGGCTCTGATTATGGCAAAAAATTACTAATCATAAACTGAATATCTTCTCCTAGAATTATTCAATGGTGATGTATGCCACCACTTTAAAGCAGTTGCGAGCACTTGTACTGTGAACAATTGCTTTAAAGTAGAAGAGAAAGAGGACATGAGAGCTCACATGGGAAGCACTATGCCAAGTCATATGTCTCTGAAAAGCTATATCATGAAGGTGAGAAGTATGTCACATGCGAGTCAATATTAACACATGTCGTCCACATCCCAAACTTGATCTTATTTATTCATGAAAATTTAATGAGTAGTCAAAAGAGACAATGACATGTGACATACAAGGACAAGGCTATTTAACCCATTGTCCCCACTTAGTGTAGGAAAAAGGTGAGCCAAAATAATTGATGAGATGTATATGAGAGTGAAAATCACTAGAAATTAGAGGAATTAGATGCCCCCAGATAGGGAAGCACACAAAACTCTTGAAAATGTTGAATTTTATGACTCAAAGTATGACACTCATTAGTGGAATGACCATAAATTATATGATAGGCACAAAAGAAAGTCTTGTCATAATATTTCTTGTGAGTTCTAAGAAGAAGGGTAATCAAATTATGTTGGAGAAGGCTAGACAAAATACTTTCTTGATCAATGGTAGAAGGTTGGTCAATGGTGGTTTGAAAATAGGCATCTTGCATAGGATTTGGTGTCATACTTACGCAAGAATCTCTAGATTGCAAGATGTTGTACCCTTTGGTGTAGGAGGGTTAAAAATCTAAAAAAATCAAATCAGGAGCATGTTTCGAGATGGCAGTTTGAATGTTGTGAGAAGAATAAAGTGTAAAGTCATTAGGTAGGGGGGAAAATTGAGGAGTGTGTTCTGTGAGAGTGAATGAGGATGGGTATGCAAGATGTCCTACGAGATATTTATGAGGGTTATCAATCGAAGGGGATCAAATGGACACTTGTGCATTCAAATCCTTAATAGACTTGTCACGAGATATCTCTATGTAAGGACAATCAAGGACTACTTGTTTGTTATAATCCAAGGCCATGATATTCTCCCTAGGAGAAGAAGGTGTAGGAGAACAACAAACCACGTGTTTGACAAGGAATTCTTGGTTCTCTTATAATAACTTCATTACCAATAGGGGAATAATCAAGGATGGGGTTAGGGGGAGGGGAAGGATGATTAAGAGAGAATGTTAATTGAATTTCCATTGGAATTAAGGTCTCATTCTCTTATTCCATATTATCTACCCTACAAGGAGAGCTTGTAATATGTTCATTGAAGTGTAAGGTTGGTAAAGTAGCTTCATCATAAGTGGAGGAGGCATCAAGAGAAGAACCATGATGATTTCCAAAGAGATCTTCCCATAAGATAGGGACATGAGGGAAAGGAAGATCACGGGTGCCATGAGATATAGTAAGGGTATCTTCTAATATCAACCTATCCTATTTATAGTGAGGAGGAATATTAGGAGAAGGACAAAATTGATTGTCATGACTATGAAGGCTTGGTAAGGTTATGTTGAGAAATGTGTCTATGATTTCATGCTCTTTGTATGTAAAGTCATCCAAAGGGGAATAATGTTGGGGAGGACTTTCAAGGTTTGTGACTTCTTGCAGATCAATATCTTAATCACTAATAGGAGAGGTATTGGAAGAAGAACAAGTATGTGTGTTATGATTTTCAACATTACCATTCAAGTGCCAATGGGTAATGCAAGATTAAGGATGGATTGGTTATGTCTCATAAAAGTAAAATCAGAAGAGGGGATATTATTCTTATAAAATCTATATTTAGTGAACTCAAGGGAACATATTTTGAAAGAAAACATATTGAAATGAAAGAGAGGAAGTTATGCAATGTAATTTTTAGTTTTTGACACAAAACACTAATCTATGGTGAGTGCAAAAAGTGAAATGAAACAATGCATGAAATGAGCTAATTAAGGTAAGTTGTTATGAAATGTATATTGTAGAAATGCAACTAACTGATATATACAGATTAAGGCATAAAAAAAAATCCCAAAAACAAAATTTTGAATTTTGTAAAATGTTGTTTTAAATGTCAGTTCAGGGACTGATTGGCCCAGTGTGGCGAATGAGTCCCAGTATGGACTTTGTGTTTTCAAAACTTTGTGACTGATTTTATATATTTTTAGAACCTTATGATGCAATTCTAAATTAAAAGTGTAGAATCTTAGAATATATTAATGATTAGAGATGAAATAATGCAACTTATTATGCACTTTTTATATATGCAACAATGAAACCCTAGAATGCACACTCACTAATGCAAAATGCAATGTAAGCTAATCTAAGATGAACTAATAGAATCCAAAAATTAGAAAAGAAGGAATTCAAACAATAGGTTCACCAAAATAAAAAAAGGATTTTGGCATCCACCTTCTTACTTAGCTCCTCCTAGGATTTTTCACCTAGAAGGAGAGGGAATGGTGAGGCCGAAATGTGCTATTGTTTCATTCAAATATTAATGTATGAATGTAAGTGAAATGGATGTGAAGTGTGTGTGGATTAGTTTAAATGCTTACAAATTTTAATGAATGGATGCAAATTACTCTACTACAAGCTATTAGAAAACATAGTGTTGATTGCAAGAATGAATTAGAAACTTAAGTAAATGAAAACACAATTTGATGAGACTGAATAGAGTGCACTTGGAGGTAGAATGATGTTGGGTATGTGCAGGATCATCATGCAAAAAAATAGGCCCTTAAGTGGCAAAAAAAAGAGAAAAATCAGAGTTAGGCAACTTGATGTAAAAATTTGATTAAGTTATCTATATTATTTCAAAAATATGTAAGAATAGAATCTGTAGCAAATTGAATGTAGTTTATAAAATACTAGGTTTATTTAAAAAAAATCTATTTGGTGAAATTTTAAAATTTAAATGCAATAGTACTTAAAGTTCAGGGGAAAAATAAGAAGTAGGTGTCTTTTTGACCATCCTAACCACAATAAAATGATAATATTTTTTTATAATATTTTAGATATAAGTAGAGGACTCATGTCTCGATGTGATGCATATTTTTTTATAATTTTTTCCAAGTAAATAATTAATTATTAATTTTTATTACAACTTTTAAAAAATATAAAAAACTCGTATGTTTGACCACCTTAACTTGGTCAAAACTTCATGAAATTCAATTTTTCTTTTTTTAATCCTATAGTATGTGAAGCATAGAATGTGACACGTGTTTTGGATTAAAAAAATGTGATACCATATGAAATCTATAGATTTTTTTCAATCAGTCTATCAATCAGGACTTTAGTCGTAATTTGAATAGAAAATGAATAATAATTACTTATTAAATTCAAAGTAAAGAATAATTTATATTGGTGGAAAGCTGAGAATCTCCTTTAAAAACCCTTTTCATTTCATCAAGTTTGGGTAAAAAAAAAGTCACTAGCCACATACCCATCATATTGCAACTTTTTGGCCCATCATGATCCTGCACATACCTTGTTATTGGAAGGTTCGGGAATGTCTCAAGAACTATTGTTAATGGACAATAGGACTCATTAACCATGTATGGTGAATCAGTCTCGCTTCTGCTAATATCTTTCAGAAACCTATTTTTGACAGTCGGGAACTTAAATATGAGAAATCCACTTTTCAGGCCTACAAGTGGGACTCATTCACCATGGGTGGTGAATCAGTCAACCTACAGGAATTTGGAAAATTAGAGGAATATTTTGTGGAGTTGGATCTACATTTCTATCTCCTACAAGTCTTTGCTTCTAAAATTGTCAGATCTGGGTCTGAAAGTGACTTTTTGTTGATGATTTGACTTGAATGAACGAAGAGAGATATTTATCAACCTTGCAACTTGATCTTCAATGATTTCCAAGCTTCCAAGAGACCTAAATTTGAAAACAAACAAGACAAAAGAGAGATATCTTGAATATTAGGGCATGGGGGTTTGCCTTGGTCAAAACCCATTTAGGTAATTAAAGAAAAGTGATGAAAGAAATGAATAAAGCATGCAACAATGGAGGTGATTACCTTGCCATGATGATTTGATCTTAAATATATGCAACATTACATGAAAATTCACTCCTTGAATGGTTTAGGATGCTAAATTCCTTGCAATGTGGAAGCCCTAGCTTGCTTGAGAAGATGGATGAATTGAATGAGAAATTGAAGATATGAGATGCATAGAAGATTAAGAGATATAAGATGAAGAAGATGATATCAAAATGAGGTGAAAATCACTTATTTATATAATTCTTGTGCCTTAGTGTCTGTTCATACCTCATCACAGGCCAACATCAAGTGAATTTGAATAAAATATCGAAAGGAAATTTGAAATATTTTGAATTTGGTGCCACGAGGGACTCATTCAATACCCTTGGCGAATGGGTCCCACCTAGGACCTAAAGTGTGTTGAGAAAAATGTTGTGTTTAATGTTTTTTGTTAGGATAACATCTAAAAATAGACTCAATATAAGCATATGAGGGCATAAAGGGACAAAATAAAGCATGAGAAGGGTTGTAAATAGTGAGTATGTGCCTAGAAAAGTGTGCAATCTTGTTACAAGACTTTACAACACTTTAAAATAGGACTTTTCAGTGAGTGAAAAGGTGATTTTTAGGTGAATTGTAATAAATATTGTCTAGAAGAATGTAGAAATGTCTTACAACACTTCACAACACCTTCACAAGATGTCGTTAAATGCATTTTATTTAGTTTCCAAGGGTCCAAGACCTAGTGTGGATGCATAAAATTCCTCACAACACTTGAATCAAGGTCTCATCAAGTCCAATTAATCTCTTATCAAGCAATGGGTCCTTTTTTATACGGCACACCCATACATATTTCATGATGCAAAAATAAATTTTGATGTAAAGTTTTAGGTCTGATGTATAAGGGTTTTATGATTTTAGAGTGCAAAAATATGAAAATGATGCAAATTTTACTTTTGAACAATGCACTTTTTTTGACCAATTGACTTGAATGTAAACAATTATAGAAAATAGCAATCCCAAAAACCAAAAATGAGATCTACAAAGAGTAACAAATAAAGCAGAAAGAGATAGATTTATGCCCAAAAATTTGGAAAATGGCCTATACAAGCAAAGATTTTCCCTAGGTTGAATGGGTTTTTGTATAGAGGTTTGAAAAAAAAAAGTCTAAGATTTTGAGTTGATCTTTAAGGTCTCTATTTTAGGTTGCAAACAAATAATTTTGCAACAATTTTCTAGAATTTTATGATTAGATGCAAATGAAATTTGATGACAAACAACAAGCAAAATGACAAATTTCTAGATGCAATTTTGTTTGAATTTTTTGATGCAAATGGTTGAAAGACACTAATATGCAGACTACTATGTAAAATGAATGCAACATATGTGTAATGTTTTTGGATTTTTGAGATTTTAAATGATACTAAATGTAATTTTGCATGATGAAAGATGTAATTTTGAAACACCAAATGAGATGCAAAACAAATTAATGCCAATCCTAGATCTAGGATTTAAAGGACTTCCAATTTTAGATAGCTTATACTGTAAGAATGTTGAGTTAACCAAAATAAAACATAGAAAAATGGTGGGGTGTGTGTGTTAGTGTGTATATGAATGTGTAGGAATGATCTAAAACACTCTCACTTTTCCTAATCTCATTAGAAAAATAGATCTCCCAATGATAGGAATGAATTTCAACCTTAAGGTGGGTCAACCTTATTAGGAAGGTCTTCTATTCTCTTATGACATAAATGATTGATTGGTTGTTTTGGGAGATAAATTTAAATTCATTAACAAAATTAATTGTATGACCTAATAACTGAAATGTAGAATATTATGATGTCAAAAATGGAAATAGTAGTTTGCAAGCAGATATGAGAAGGGAATAATGGTGTGTACTTGTGATCAAAAGTGGGTTTTGAACTCTGATGAAGGAAAGATTCGCCCTAGGGTGAATGGGTCGTTGTATAAGGGTTCAAAAATGTGATTTAATAGTCCTCAGATCCTGAATCTAAGCTTCTGATTTCACCAAGTTTTACTATCTAAAAGCTAGAAATAAATTTTGAATTTGAGATTTCGTGGCTTGACAACAATGCCGACAACTTTTACAAATTTACAAAATTGATTCTTTCATCAATCTTCAATCCTCTTTCACCTCCAAATATACACATAGAAAGAGAAAAGATTTTTTTTTTTTTGGGTGAGTAGGGGTTTGGGGTGATCCCACAATAGTGGTTTACAATTTTTGGCCAAACTGGAGACTGAAATAATTTTTTTTAACTAAATCTTCACTTTTGGGCACCTATAGCAGCTAAACCATGAGGAATTTGAAGATGATGCATACTAGAGTTTCATGACATTTTAACCATAGATTCTAAATATATCTTTTTCAAAAAATTTGGAATCAAATTGCACTTCTTTTTCCATCTCCCTTGAAAACTAGTTTTTTCAGAAAACAACATTTTTTAAAAGTGACGCTCCTTTTACAACACAACTTTTTTCCATGAAGGATAAAATCCTAATTCTTTTGAATTTAGATTTGTAACTCTGATATCTAGTTCTTCCACTTGGTTAGATAGTTTTTTTCTCGAATATTTTTTCTTTAATCAAGTTTTGAAGTCAAACAAATTACAATTTAGACATAGCGTGATCATATAATGCGTAACCTTTTTTTTTATGTATCAAAATTCTTTTTTTTTTGTTGAATAAGGGTATGTGTAGGATCATGATGGGCCAAAAAGTGGCAATATGATGGGTATGTGGCTAACGACTATTTTTTTACCCAAAATTGATGAAACGAAAAGGGTTTTTAAAGGAGATTCTCATCTTTCCATCGATATAAATTATGCTTTACTTTGAATTTAATAAGTAATTATTATTTATTTTCTATTGAAATTACGACTAGGTTGATTGAAAAACATCTATAACTTTCAAACAGTATCACATATTTTGAATCCAAAACATGTGTCACATTCTATTCTTTGCATACTAAAGGATTAAAAAAAGAAAAATTGAATTTCATGAAGTTTTGACCAAGTTAAGGGGGTTAGACATAAGATTTTTTATATTTTTTAAAATTTGTAATAAAAAATCATAATTAATTATTTACTTTGTAAAAATTTCAAAAAAATATGCATCACATCAGGGCATGAGTCCTCTACTTATATCTAAAATCTTATAAAAAATATTATCATTTTATTGTGGTTAGGGTGGTCCAGACACCTACTTCTTATTTTTTCCCCTGAATTTAAGTACCAATCGCATTGAAATTTCAAATTTTCATCAAAGAGATTTAAAAAAAACCGAGTATTTTAGAAACTACATTCAATTTGCTACATATTCTATTCTTACATATTTTTGAGATAATATAGATAACTTATTCAAATTTTTATGTCAAGTTTCCTAACTCTGATTTTTCTAAATTTTTTGCCACTTAAGGACCTATTTTTTCCATGATGATCCTGTATATACCGATAAAGGACATCAATTATTTTTGCACTCATATTTTTCAATTATTTTTTGATAATTTGCTAATTTTCCACATGTGCAGAACAAAGATCTTGATTTTTTCAGTGAAAAACCTATGTTTAATAAAACTATAAAACAAATACATAATAAAACCAAAACATATTAAAATTAGAGTCATTAGATAGCTCATTCTAAGGACCATTTGATTCTAGTTGGGTTTGTGAAGTCTCCTTCATTTTCATCCTCAACCTGAGCTTCAAAACATAAAAATCTAGACTTTTTTGATGACAGAGGATGCCAAGGTGGGATTAGGGGGTTTGAGCAAACCTTAGGCGCATTCAATCAAACTAGGGTTCATTCGAACCCCTTCCCATAAAGTGTTTTTCTTTGGTTTCTTGGCAAGAATGGGGCTGACCTTGCATTTAATTGGTTTGCACAAACCAGGGTTCATTTAAACCCCCAAAACCAAGTTTTTTTGTATGGGGTCATTTTTTGCCACTTTTCCTTCCTCCTTCAGATTGTAAACCACTTTTGTGGGTTTACCCTTTGCGTTAGTCAAACCCCATGTTGGTAGTTAAATCTTGATAATGAGATACTGATAAATGGAAGATATTGATTTATAAACAATGCTATGTCACAACTGGCCAAACCCTTAATGGTTTCCCTTAGAGGACTGAAGTCTAACACATCTCTCTAAGGTCTAGATCTTGCATGAATTGTCTTGATTGATTTATTGATTTGATGCTTGAATACTTGAAACCTACATCACAGTGTTAGCTCTAGAACATGACATGAACTTTGACATGATGACATGATCTTGATTACTATTATAGATGACTAATAAATCTTCTCTTCAATGTTCTTGACAATAATATTAGTTATAGGAAATTGCTATCATAAAGGATGTTCTGTTTTATTAGATTGAAATTGATAAAAAAATCTTATATTTATAGGCATTTATCTAATATCCCAGAACTTAGATTCCACAAGCTAACATTTGATACTTGAATTTGAAATATTAAAAGGCCACTTAAAACATATTAAAAATTTGGTCCTGGCACTTAAGGAGGACCCATTCACCCTTGGGTGAATTGGTCGTGTGATATAACTCTAGGATACACAATTTCCAAAGTGCTTTAATTAATGTTATCAATCATTTAAAGAATGTTTTCCTTTAAAAAAATGAGAATAATAAGGCTTTGGAAAAAATAATTTTGAAAATTAGAAGCTTAATTAAGTCCAATTGATTAGGGGACCCAAACATAGTGTGAAATTGTAAAGGTATATAATTTTCTACACTTCAGTTAATTTTAGGTGTCTGCAAGTCATTTTTGAGAAGATGCCTAAACCTAAGTTACATTAGGCTGCATTAGACTTGGAAAATTGTGACCGTATGAAGTCTTTTGAAAAAGCATTGAGTTCTTGGAGAGAGTTGATAATGAGGGACTATGTAAGTACAAAGTTGTGGATGGGCTAGATACTTGACATGTTGCAAGAAGATTATTTTCATGGATAGATAACTTCTTAGTGGTGAGACAAGATAGAAATGGAGTGAGCATCAAATGTAACCACAATACCTATACATCATTTGAACATGGTCTGCATTAGACTTGGCAAATTGGGATGGTATGGAGCCTTGTGGAAAAAGGTTGAATTCTTGGAGAGAGTTGAGCATGAGGAACTGTGTGAGCCCAAAGTTGTGGATGACCTAGATGCTTGACATGATGTAAGAACTTTATTTTATGGATAGAGAACTTCTTAGTGATGAGGCAAGCTAGAAATGGATTGACCATCAGATATAAGCATAATACCTATATGCCATTTGAATATGGTTTATGAGGTTCTAAAATGGCATGAAGGAAACATTATAGTCAAGGTTTTATGAATTCTTTATGGAGAGTCACTAGGTTCCTTTAGGGGTGATGTTCTCATTGTTGTAAGGGTCTCAAGAATTATTGATTGTTCCCAACTTGGGTGCATGAAGGATGAGCTAAGAGATGGTGAGTTTGAAGACATAGATATAATTCTCCATTTGAATGAATTGAGTAAACTCTCTTAACCAAAGTATATTGTGTATTGTGTGATATTATTGTATGCCACTTTGTGGTATTGTAAAGTATGGTTTTGATTTTGTTTTAGAATGTAGAATTAGGAAGTGGAACAACTTGGTTTCATAATTTGGATAAATTGGTCTTAAGGGGGAGATGTAGTTTTGGTTTGGAGAAAAATATCATCTGCATTTGGTATGATCATAGTGGAAGCCAAGATTAGGATTAAAAGCCTCAATTTTTGCACACATAGTACTAAGCCTCTCTTTTTCTAGGTGTCTAGATCTTATAGGAAAACAATGCTTTTATCATAGGTCATATAAATCAATTAAAATTCTTCTGCATTACCACTTGAGGCATAAAGATCACCAACTATAAAGAATGAAATTATTAAAGTTCAAAAGACCTAAGACTGAATAGAGTAGTCACATCCTTAGTTAACTAATTGTTGAAGCCATGTAGGAGAGAGATAAATGATAACTCTACTATGACATGCTTCATAATTATTACATAAGATTGACTAGTAAACTATATAACACAACATGCAATAAAAAAAAAGGCCTAGAAATATTAACTTCTTGGAAATAGAGAATGTCTAGACCTTGAAATATTTGCCAATTTTATGCATGAAATAATTTCTTGGGATGTCTATCAAACCTCAAACATTCCATGATATAAAATACATAACTGGGTTTTGAGGGTCTCATCTTCAATATTTAAATCATTAAGAGTTGAATTGTTATTTTACAAAAAAATCATTCCTTTGGCACATACCCACCTTCTAAATGTTTGGGTGGGCTACAAAACCTCTCTTGGACCACCTAGGGTGGTGAAGCAATGTAGACAATGATGTACAAATACAAAGATAAAATTGACATTTGTAATGGTGTTATAGTGAATTTTAGTTTATTTTCCTCTACAAACATATCCCCATGGTAATGAACTTGGCATTAATCCCTAGAGATTAAAGTTTTGATATTGTTGACCCCTAAGTTTTCATTGGCTAGCTACTTAGGTGGATCTCTACTGATATC
Source organism: Sequoia sempervirens (assembly GCA_007258455.2). NCBI lineage: Eukaryota > Viridiplantae > Streptophyta > Pinopsida > Cupressales > Cupressaceae > Sequoia > Sequoia sempervirens. The sequence goes on from VDFB02000017.1 coordinate 21,156,327, forward strand.
ACTAGTCTTGTTCAAGAGGCGAGTTTGGAATGGGGATAAAATAAAGGTTTCTCCAAGATCTTGTGTTTCAAATAGGAGAACATGCTAGGTGTATCTCATTTTTCAAATTGTGTTCCTCCTATCTACTTTATATTCTTAGAGACGTTGATTTTAACGTAAACCCTCTTCTAAAGTTGAGGTGAAAAGAACTTTTTTTTGATTCAACATAATGATATTTCCTTGGGAGGAGGCTATCTTTACTAGGCTAAAGGTAACCCAATAAACTTTATCTAGATAGAGACATGGAGATATTTCTTATTGGAAATGAAAAATTCTCTCGTCCGCAATGTAGAAACAAGTAGTAAATGGGAAATAAAATACTGGGGAACATTCTTGAGAACATAGCTTTTGGATAGCTAGCTTCAACAAAAAAGAAAACCCTTGGTGAAATTGTAAATAGCACTAAGACAAATTCCATGTCAGACTCAATCCTTGGTCACCCATACTTTGAACATGCAGACAAGTCACCTGCATTTTGCGCTCCAATTAAACTGCGATGTGAACGCTCATGACTGATGACTGCAAAACAGTAATAATATTCCTTACATTTTCTTGAAGAGTAATAAGGTTGCAGAATTGGTATGTACGCATCATCTTTTGGAGACTCCTTTCCTTACATTTTCTTTCCTTTTGCAGGGATTCATCCGACACAAGTAGTCGTTTCATAATATTCCAAGTCCGTGAAAAGGAATAACGTTGCAGACTTGGTATGCACGCATCATCTTCTGGAGACTACTTTTCTTACATTTTCTTTACTTTTGCAGGGATTCATCTGACGCAAGTAGTGGAGCCTCATTTTCGTGTGAATAACGGACAAGCCCTGTATATACTGGAAGACCTATGTCGAGACACCTAAGTTTCTGCCATGGTGCGTTTTACTTTTCGTACGTTTTGGCTTTTTTTTGCCTTCTATTCCATGCAATTTGCATTGGGGAGACTCCTTACATAGTTTTTCCTTTTGCAGGGACTCATCTGACTCAAGTAGTGAATGCTATGTTTTATTATTATTTAATAATCGAGTGACTTCTATTAAAAAAATTAATTGATGTTTGGTCTTAGGTTATATTGTATATGAGTATAAATTAATTCAGATTAATTAATTTAAAGTTGTGGAAGTGATAATTTGAAGATGAACAATTTTATAGTAATTCTAAATTTCGATTATCTTAGTATTAGAAATGGATCTATTTTCTTAAATTAGGGATAGAGTTATGAATCACTGAGGTTATAAAACATGCAAAATAACATTTGAATAGGGGTTTAAACTTTGGTGGCAAGAACCACAACGTCACGATTTAACAATCACACTATGTCATTATTGGTTAGAAATAGATCTTTACTTAACCTTCCTTTCAAAATTTAAATAGTTTGTCAACTTTGTTGTGGGTTAATTTTGTGGGTCTAAATCAGTTTTATAAGTGCGGATCTTATAACTTGCAAATCTAATCTAGAATACTACATACTTTTATCTTCTAATTTGTCAAATTCTCCATCTTTCTTTGATTCACATGTATGCTCCTTAATACAAATTATTTGTTCTTAATATTTGATTATTTAAGGATGTCAAATACTATCCAAATATGAAAGTCTTTAATAGCACTATATAACAATAATCATGTGAAATATATGTATAGCAAGTTGGCTCATGGTAATGAAATGTGTGACTGTTGATAAGATTTGAATTTACATTTTAAAATCCAAGGGTTGGATCCATATGTGTAATATCAATCTTGTAGTTGTAAGATTGACCTAATATAATGGAAAGCTAATGTTGATGCAACAAATGAATGTCTAGACATTGGGGATACAATAAATGGAAAGAATGTGAGAAAATGTGTAGAAATGGATAAGCTATACTTGTAATTATGAATGTGTGTAAATGAGGATGGGTAAAGGATCGAAGAATTAACCAAATTTAACACAAGATATATTTTTTCTTTGCTAATATGTAATTGTATTAAGACATTCTCTTAATATAGGCCCAAAAATAAATTTAAATTAGTATGAGTATATGTAAAATTTTATCAATACATTTTTCCCTCACTTTGAGGTGCATGTGAATCCTAACATGATCATGTGTCTTAAAATAATTGAACACTCACGAAAATGCATTTGAAGTAAACATTTAGACATAAAAAATATATTAGGTATATAAAAGGTAATTAACCATCATACATATCATCATGTGTGTTCATCCCTTAGCATGCATGCTATGGGAGAACTTACAAAATGGAGAAAATTTATGGAATGAGAAACTTACATCATGCAACAAAAATTGTAATTACAAACATAATTTTGCTATAAATGGTGATGAAAAGAAGGGAAGAATAATGTTATAAATTTCCACCTTTGCAAAAAATAGTATGGTGTTCTACCCTATGTTGTGATCATAGAATAAAGTTGTTAGATATGGTAACTTACACAATGGTTATTTTCTTATTCCTATTGTATCACCTATCATTATGCATCTTAAATTGATTTATTTACCACCTATTTAGCATTAGATAGTGAAAGAAATGAAAAGATAAACTTTGAAATGTTTCTTTTTTATGTGTGGTTATGTGTACAATAAGTGTAAACTAAGTATAAATCAAGGTTGTGTCAAGGTAAACTAGATGCAAACTTAGGTACCTACAAAAATTCATAACTAGCTAAACCTTGATTAACAACCACAACTAGATAATGTGATCAAATTAAAAATGAAACTATGATAACTAGATTAATACAACATTTGAAAACCCAAAATTATATTGCTAAGATGCAATAAGTTAGAAAATAATGGGGTTAGATTTACTTTGATTGAAAAGTGGAAAAGTTATGAAAGTTACTAAGAATCTATTTCCATATTTGCTTGTAAAATTTTGAAGCAATATTGGGAAATCATAAGACTACTAGATGTTAAAATGACTTGCAAGAAGGAAATGTCTAGAGGGAAGCCATATCTAATGACCTAGTAGAGAATTGAAACCCTACAAGAAGCCAAGTAATAGATTATCTTATGTATGTAAATATTCTCGCACATTAGTGAGCAATTAAAGATTCCTAATTAATAGAAAAACCTAAAATACGTCTTAAAATACATCAATGCATACAATAGAAATGAAGAAAATAAGAGGGAAAAATAGAGTGGCTTCATCTAGGAGATGAAATGATGAAGATTTTGGATTGGAATGTATGATTGTAGATACACTGGGTACATATTTTTTTAACAACCAACTAATGAAAAAATGGATATATCAGCCACAATACAATGAGATTAAATCTCTCCTCTTAGAAAGGGGAGGATCCCTCCTTATTGCTAACTAAATTCAACCAGTAATTAACTATGTTTATTTACACTAAAACTATTAGTGGGGTGTTTTCATATCATCTAATTCTCTTCTTTAAGAATATATATTTTCTCTTATTAAACTTTGCAATATCAATCATGTGACACTTACAGTATGTATCAAACCAAAAAATACTAGTTAGAGCAATAATAACAAATATCCAATTTAGTTAAATGAAAGAATAAATAGAATGATACCAACAAGTGTTACTAGCAATAAAACCCACAAAAGAATAAAGTATTTTGTTGCTTCTTATGTCAATTTGAAAGGAAAAAACTATGGTATATGATGCAGCCCATAGTTTTCAATGTATGCCACAATAGGATAAAAGAAACATAGATAATACCTCACAACCCAATGTCCTCAAGTCACTTTCCAAATATAAATATAAACACAATTTCCAAAGATGATATTGCACCTCAAAGACTACAAAATCAGATTTAGAGTACCTCTTAGAACATTTGATTCCACACCATGATTCAATCATATATAAGAGAATTCAATAGAAAAGATGTTCGAACAACCCCAATGCACCATAAGCTTGATCCAAGACAAAGATTAGACACCAACTTGCTTATTTTTATTGATTGAATTTGATTTACACTTTGAAAAAAAAAAATCAATGCACTCCTCAATTCAATAGCATTTCACTTCATCATCTAAAAGATGGATATTACAAAAGATCCCCCTCTTATTTATAGAGATAATCCAAGAGAAAAAATAGGAAATATACAACTACTTTGACTTATTCACAAACAGAGTTCAATTTGATTTGGGATTGTGTTTCTTTTACATGTAATTACATTACAAAAATACATGTAAAATGTCATTTACAAACTACATAGTACATAAATGAAAATTTGAAAATTAAACTTAGTATCTACAAGCACATTCTCTTCTTCTTCAAAATTATTCTTCATAAAATCTTCATATATCTCTTCAAAGTGGCCTAAAATTTAGTGTCATTTGGCCCTGATGTATAACTGGAGATAGCTATAACTTGTGTGATGGAGTCCTCTATGTTGACACATGATTCTATGTGATTATCCAATCAATTTTTAATTCATCTCAAATCAAATTGTAAATCCACTAATTTATCAATGGAAGCTAATGAAAAAAGCTTTTGATTCAATCTAGTACAAATTAATGAAGTGAATCCTTGGACAACTACATCCATGGGAAATTTTTTTGATTGTCATACATTATCTAGCACAAAAGATCCCTTATCTTCATGGTGATATCTAATCCTCTGTCAATGCTTGTCTCCTAGGCTTCCTGTGGATCTTTGATCAATTCATTGATGACACCTCTCCTATGTTTCATTGATTCTGAGTATTCAATCAACATCTTTCTTGTGCTCAGATCACCCCATTATCAACCAACAATTCCAGATTGAAATCTCTCAACTTGGTCCTTGCATCAACATCCTTCTCTACTAACTACAAATTCTTAGATAACACATCAAGATTTTGATCCAATTCTGACTTAGCATTATCCATATTGTTGATCAACTCAATGGAAGACTTCAATAGATAAGTGCCTTGATCAATTATTATGTGTATTCATGAACTAACAAATTTTCCATGTGCTATGATCCTTTCATCCATCTGGATTGCAACATCATTTACAAATGTAATAATAGGTTCAATGGACTAAGAAGATTGGCTTATCTTCATTAGGATAGAAGTGATTTGTTTCACCTTGAGCTTGAGTTGATACTTGATAATCTTATCCTTGTCACATCTCTCGATCAACGAATCCAATGCTACTTGTAGGTCCTTCTTAGCACATTCATGTGTTTTCTTTCTAAGTTCAATCATAGTAATCACATCAGAACCTTGAACTTCCTTGACAATTTTATTTGACAGTGATTGTGCCAATTTTTATTACTTATTTCTTGATTTGTCAATAAGTACCTTGGAATGTTTCTTGGCCTTCTTAGCTATTTTGGTCCTTGCCAAATCAAGTTAGCCAAAATCAGATTCATCTAGGGAGATAACTTGTTTGTTCCTTTTTGGTGTCTATGATGTCAACCAATGACGAAGAGTGGAAGAACCTCCTTCTATTCCTTTTACCAAAGTTGAGAATTGTGGGGTTGATTCTACATCATTGGTGGTCAAATTTGGTGGATTTTGAGAGAGGAATGCAGTAGGGATCTTGACACTTAACACTCTAAATATTGATTTAGTCATAAAATTGTTAAAACTTGATTATGTGGATATGTCAAGCATTGGTGATGATAAATTAGACATATTGGAAAAGGAAGAAAGAAGGCCAGAAACATTCATAATGTTACCAAGAGGACTTTCAAATATTTACTCACTAGTAGGTGATGAATGAATAGATTGTATAAACATGACAAGATTAATAGGAATAGTGGAAATAATAGGTAAGGTTTGTGCACTTGAAATAATAGAAGAAATAGGAATTTCCACTATAGAAGCTATAGGAGAAGTGGAAGGAGATTCTTCCTATACTGACTCTAGTTGAGAATTGACAAGAGACTTACGTGATTCTTCAACTATATTTTCTTCTTCTTGAAAAATTTGTGGATATATTTAACTTATCTAGAATGAATCTTACTAGATCATATGTTTGGCCAAAATTTATTTTTAGTTATAAATACTAAAATTCACTTATCTTGATAATTTGGCCTAAAGTGTGACACATCTTTGTACTTTTACCCTTATACTTTAAGTTTGAGTGAAAATGAGTTGTTTTAGGGCTTCAAATAGATAAAAATCTATTAACTAGAGTTAGTGTAGTTTACTTCAAGAGGCCAATATATTGCCCTTTCTTTCCTAGGATGAACTTATCATTATTAGTGTACACACCTAAAATTGGTCAAGACATTTAATTAATTAAATACTAGTTATTTAATTAATATTTCAACTACGTATAAATAAATTCTCAATTTATTTATACAGTTCATATCCTTTATTTCTCCAAATCTAAAATCATATTCTTCTAATTTAATTAAATAAACAAATTTCATAAGCTTGTTTTATTTAATTAAGTTTCACTAATCTTAGATTAAGAATTCAAGCACATGTCTACAACTTTTTCATGCCACCTCACCAAGGTCACATGAAATTAAATAATTCTAATTTTTAAATTAGAATTATCTTCAACAAATTTTCAAACACATGGCTTATTCCTCACACACTTCTTCAAAAAATTTTGAACACATGGTCTTTTTCTCGAACACTTGATTCCCCCATCCATTTGGCGTGTTGTCTTTGGTCAAGAGAACACCTTCTTGATTCTTTCCATCTCCACTGTTCATCCCTCATGTTTGAATATATAGACCATCGATCGTTGCCACATCACAAGATGCTTGTAAAAGCCTCTAAATACAACCCCTTTCCATAGTATTTGGCATCCACATTTGAGTAGAGTTATCATATAAGAATATTCTTTGAGCATTGGAGCATTTTGGAGTCTTATAGTTAGCTTTGTTTATCATTTATCAAGTTTGCATCAATTGTAGCATCATGTTAACTTAGAATCACATTTTGCTTTAAATAGTTGCATTTTATACCATTCATTGGTTTATAGTTGCATTTTAGATTAGCATATCCATAGTCAGTATTTGAGCATATGTAGAATCATCTTAGCCTCATATCACAACATTTACATTGTATAATCTAACATCATTTATCCATTTTGTCAAATATCTCCATTATCATTTTCATCACATAGATTCATGTAGGAACTTAATTGGCTTGCACGTTGAATAAAAATCTCATTTTTCAAGTTGTAATTTTAACAACCATACTACATAAATAAAAATTTGAGAGCCAAATGGTTTAATGAATCCTTCGAAATAGAGGAAAATCAGATGTTCTTAAAGATTTGGTTTAATTGCAAAATAGAGTAGTTTCTTTGATTCAAATCTTTGATATAATACATTTCATTAATGTTTGTGTGCTTTAGATTAGATTTGATAACTCTCCCACATTTCACATGGGTATGTATAGGATCATCATGGAAAAAATAGGCCCTTAAGTGGCAAAAAATTTAGAAAAATCAGAGTTAGGAAACTTCACGTAAAAATTTGAATAAGTTAAATATATTATTTCAAAATTATGTAAGAATAGAATCTATAGCAAATTGAATGTAGTTACTAAACTAATAGGTTTGTTTAAAATAAAATATATATATTTGGTGAAAATTTGAAATTTCAATGCAATGGTACTTAAATTTCAGGGAAAAACTAAGAAATAGGTGTCTGTCTGACCACCCTAACCACAATAAAATGATAATATTTTTTTATAAGATTTTAGACATAAGTAGAGGAATCATGCCTCGATGTGATGCATATTTTTTTGTAATTTTTTTCCAAGTAAATATTTAATTATGAATTTTTTATTACGACTTTTTTAAAAATATAAAACTTGTATGTCTGACCACCTTAACTTGGTCAAAACTTCATGAAATTCATTTTTTTATTTTTTTAATCCTATAGGGGAAACATAGCAGTAGCTGCCAGGGCTAATTTCATGCATTCGTGCAGAGTGCAAAATAGGTCCCATTCAATTTTTTTTTTTGGGCTTCTTTGTAAGTGAGTTAGGACCTTAAAAAGAAAAAATTGGCTTTTGGGTATTTAAAACGCGCTTTGTGGAACCCATAAAGTGAAAGGTGCTCAAAAAGCGTGTTTTTTAACCTCCGTCCCCTACATCTTTACCACTTCGTCAGTACTCATTCATTAGACAATCAATAAAAACCCACAAAAATTTAAGGTGTTTTCAATAGTTAAAATTGTGTTTTCAATAGTTTTCAATGTGTTTTATTTTTTTTGGTCAACTACACATTCAGTAGTGAACATATATTGGTGTAATTTGTAAATTTTTTATTGGCATAGTTAAAACAATGTAATGACTAAAAGGTAAATGGTTATTGGGGGGTCAAGTGAACATGGAGTAAACAACAATTGGATCATGGGTGGCAATTGGGGGTTTTCCCCTAGTATGCAAAGAATAGAATGTGATGCATTTTTTGGATTCAAAAAATGTGATACCGTTTGAAAGCTATAGATGTTTTTCAATCAGCCTATCAATAAGGACTTTAGTCATAATTTTAATAGAAAATAAATAATAATTGCTTATTAAATTAAAAGTAAATCATAATTTATATTGGTGGAAATTTGAGAATCTCCTTTAAAAACCCTTTTCGTTTAATCAATTTTGGGTAAAATAGTCATCAGCCACATACCAATCATATTGCCACTTTTTGGCCCATCATGATCTTGCACATACCCACCCACACACAAAATGGTGCCCATCGTGGAGCCCAACCCCATTTCTAATAATTTTCTGGAAAAGTTCTTATGAATAGGCTGGACGTGACGTTTTAGCGCAATCGTGATTTCTTTCAGAACATACGGCTTTTGTTTCAGCGCATTTGAGGAATCTTTTAGCCCATTCAGTGCCTATTTTGGTGCATACGAAATTTCTTTTGGCGCATCCAACAAACATTTTAGTGCATATAGGGAGTGTTATAGCACATTTGATCTTTCTTTTAGGACATTCATTATCTGTTTTAGCACATTCAAGTGTTCTTTTAGTGCATTGAGTAGTTTTTATGCATTCGGTTGTTATTTTAGCGCATAGGGTAGTTTTAGTGCATTGGTTAGTTCTTGTAGTGCATTGGAGTTTTAGCGCATCTATTAAAAATTGTGAAATCTGAGAACTGATTGGTATTTTCTACTTGTAGGTACTCTTATACATTGGTCAAAGAAAAATTTATCAAACAAATGATGATTTCTGTAAGGGCTTGAGTTATTTAAATACTTTCTTTTGCTTAAGATAGGAATGTAGCTTAATTAGAAGGATAAAGAACACCATGTCTTTTATGTTTGATGAATGGTAGGCATATGCTCTCCCCTTAATTGGCTGACAAAAATACCAGACCCATTCAATTTTTTTTTATCCTTAGAGGGACTTCCTTGTGGGAAAAAGTAATCACCCAAGGGAATGACCCAGCCGGTAACACGCTAAAGCCAAGTGACTTCCAACTGGGATATAAATGTGGGTACTTGGGGAAAGTTCAAGTATCATGAGGATTGTTTCAACAAGAAGGGTAGCAATGGTCTCTTGCCACATGGATGATCCCCCACACATAGAATTCCTATACTAAAACCCTTTGTTGTAGCAAGGAAAAAATACTTATTCTATTTTTTGGTGCAAGAACGGTCATTCTAAAGCCGTCCCACATTCTTACCGATTTTAGTAGAGATGAGAAATATGCCATGGGGGATTCATGGGTATTGATGCTTGGCTGCCCTATAGAAGTGATTGTTGTAGAGGGGAGCTAGTGGGGTAATGTATATAATCATCTACTATAAGTAAGTGCAGCTATCTAGCTAAATCCAAGTGGGAATCCAATAAATATTGTCTTACATAGCCTTAAGTTGTACATGCTTGATGTGTCTTTACCAAAGTGTTTTTAAAAATAATTTAAACAAAAATGTCATATGCTGAAAGTGAAAAGCCTTGATTCAGAAAAAATCCATTGAAACAACCAAGTCTCTAATTGGAAAATCCAAAAAATCAAACAAACTTGCAAGAAACTACATCATTTTCCTAGTTCAGTGCAGTCGCTGTAATTTCTAGTGCATCCGAATTTTTTTCCCAGTGCATCTAAGCATTTTTCCATTGCATCAACCCTTTGTTCTAGCGCACTTAGTCAATCTTATAGCGCATTTGAGCATTTTTTCAATGCATTTGCTTGCTGTTATAGTGCATACATTACTTATTCCAGTGCATCCAAATAATATTTGAATGCATTTGTGCAATTTTTTGGTGCATCCATCCTCTATTTTGGTGCATCTTTCAAATATTTTAGTGCATCTGGGCTCTGTTTTAGTGCATCCATTAAATGCATAACCCAAGAGTTAAACTTGTCACCTGTTTCATGGTTTGAACCAAAATTTAAAATATTCTTCAAGTCCAAAATCATTCCTTAGGTACCATAGAGTCTAAATTTGTTAAAATTGACCTCTACAAGTAGAATTCTCTAACCTAAACCAAGATCTAACATCTCAAAGTGCCAAAATCATCAAAATTTTCACACTTTTGATTATTAATCCTAGTTTCATCATCAGGATTTACCATCTTTTCATCACAAAACAAAGCCATATAATCAAATCAAACTTAGTCTGATAAGAATTTTTCATTCTAGATTTGGCTTAGTTGTTATCCTTGGTACTCTTCCAATCTTAGATCAAAGTTTAGTCAAAGCTAACACTTGTATGCCTATTCAAACAAGGTCGCAAAGACAAAAACTCAAGGAAAAGGGACTTGAAACTCAAAACATTGAAGAGCCAAACATTGAAACTCCAACCATTGAAACTCAAAACATCAAAAATCAATATAGTGAGACACAAAACACCATGGCGGAAGCTGAAGAGAATCCTTTCCATGGTATCCACAACAATGAAGGGGAAGAAATAACTGAAGAAGATATCCAACATGTTGATAATGATCCAAACTTCAACAAATGCTTAGAAAATATTTTTGAAAGAAATGGGGAAAAGTACCTCCTTATGCTAGCTAAACAAGGTGTCAAATTACTTGAAGACTTTGATGTGAATCAATTGAAAGCACCTCCAAAATAACCTGAAAAATAAACCAAACAAGTGGTTTCTCTAACTCACCAAATGAAGAACCTTCAATAAAAAATTCTCGATATGCAAAGGGTAACCTCAAAATGATATTTGATCCAAGAAATTTGTCCATATCCATTTGATCAAAGTATCCGCATGATTCCATTTCCTAAACATTGTGAATTCCCAAAGTATGACAAATACAATGGAAAAACTGATCCAATAAAACATGTGAGGGAATTTAGAATGACGAGTCTTGAATTTACATATGAGGAAACATACTTAATGAGACTATTTCTGTGAAGGCTAGGTGGACAATGTCTTGAATGGTTCTCCAAACTCACCCCACCAATTAACACCTTTGAAGAATTGTTCAACAAGTTCATCACCCAATATTCTTATAACTTTCAACATGACATCACCATGATATATCTTTGTAACTAAAAAAAAAAAAGGGTGAATCATTCCTTGTATTCTTGGAAAAATGGAGAAGTTTATTTTCACGATATTCTCTTCCTATACCCAAAAAGGAAAAGATAGAAATCTTTATCAACAACCTAAATGACAAGATGAGCTATAGATTTGAATTGCAATGTCCACCAACCTTTGAAAAATTGATTGAAAATGGAATAAAAATTGAAGAGGCTTTTGTCAAGAGAGGAGTCATCAAAATTTACAATGAAAACAACTCATCAAACTCCTCCAACAATTACAATAGTGGTGACAAACCAGAGTTTTGGAAACAAAACAAGAATGTGAGAAATAACAATGGTGTAGTTGAAAACCAAAATATAAAACCTATATTCAACTTAATCGCAGTGACCACCAAAACTAATCAGAACAAAAACCCAACCAACAACCAAAATTTCAACCAAAGCAACAATCAATGCAATTTTGGATCTAGAACACCGTTGTATTGAACATCCTCAAAATGAAGGAGGTTCACCCCTTTTGGACAATCATAAAAATCAACATTAAAGGAAATTCTTGAATCTAAAGTCATAACCTTACTAAAGATGAGAAATTGGGAACCACAAGTTAAGCCTCCATGGTGGAATAATGCTCATTTTTGTGACTTTCATCACAATAAAGTACATAAAACCAATGACTGCATGTAATTGAAGCACTTATGGGTAAGTGCACCAAGATGGTTCCCAAAAAAGGGGCTTAAGTGGCCACCTTTTTTTTAAAATCAGGAAATACTAACCTTGGACATGAAATTGAGGATAGTTACACTCAAAATTTTGAGATCGAACAAAAACAAGTATTGAAGTACTCCGAGTCTACTTTCTAAAATACTAATTTATTTTGAAAATGGTTGAGATCAAGGGGTTCAAAAGAGGGACATACACAAATTGGTGCTATTTTTGTCAGAAAACATAACATAGCAACTCTTGTACGACATGATCATGGTGAAATTTTTTGTAGTATTTTTAGAATCGCAATGATCAAAAGTTAGCTAACAGTATCTAGTTGATGCATGATTTTTTTGATAATTTTTTAATGAATATTTGATTTTCTAAGTGGGCACTTCCTAAAAAGTAGAATTTTGGCCGTGCTCCCCCTAAATTTTTTTGAAGGTAACTGATTTTTTTTTAATTTTAATTTTTTTAAATGTAGAATAGAGTCTAGTTTCTAAAAATGCAATTTATTTGAAATTTTGATGAACGGTTAATTTATAACGAAAAAAAACCAAGCACTGCTTTTTGGCAAAAAAGAGACATACAAACAAAAGAAATTATGGATGAAAGGCTTAACATTGTTAAAAAGTGAAAAAAATTACATCGTTGGATAGCTAAGAGAGAACCTAACATTACCCATGTGTTTTCTTTTGTCAATATTGAACCAGATGCAATCTTCATGGTGAGCACGAACTTGATTATGTGAAAAAACTGTAGAATTTGCAAAAACACATCTCTGGTCATTGGGAATACCCTCCAAGCCTCTGGGTTGGTATTCCAAGGCAACTACCAATGCTAAGGCTCGGGGATTCCCAAAGTAAAATATAACGCGCTCACGTTATAACATGAGCGCGTTATAACGTGAGCGTGTTATTTCCTAGTTTTGATCTCATTATGTTTCATCGATATGCGTCCTTTTGCCTCTTGCATGTCGCTATAGCATTTTGTTTGTTATGCCGAAACCAAAGAAAATCCTTCTGTCCTAATGTGTTTCACTGTGACCTCATGGAGTCAGGAAACATCATGTAGATAATGCTTCATTATACCGAGAGTCACCCCAAACGCCATCTCCTAGTCGCTAAGACATAATAAATTTTGTTACCGAAATGTGCTTCCTTGCTTCATCCGTTTCGCTATAACCTTGAGATATCAGAGAGACATCTCATAGATTAGACTTTGCTTTATCAAAAATATTCATTCATCATGAGTCACTGTGAAAAATTGGTTCTCTCGCCGATGTATTCTTTTATCTTATGTGTGTCACTGTAACATACCGACATCGGGGAGACCTCATACAAAGTGCACTTTGTTTTACTGAAAGACTTTATCCATCTTACGTGTCACTGAGACAATCCAATTTTCATCCTGACAAAGTCCTCATTGTGTTATTGGCGAGATCGAAGGTCACTCGCCGAGACATTACTTCGAAAGCCTCAACTCTTATCGATATGCATCCTCCCACCACCGGTCAGTGTGACAATGTATATTCGCTATGAACTCACACCAGAAGCAATATGTTTGGCCAAAGAAACCATCCATGTGTTGTTTGGTAAGAATCTCCTTCAAAACATGCTAACGAAAACCCCATGTCAACAAGACATAACAACCTTTCCGAGATCACATTACGATATCATTTATGTTTTGCTAAAGATGAGGATATCATCTAGGTAGAGAACCACCAAGACTCCTATAAAGTCCTTTAAGACCTCATTCATCACCCTCATAAAAGTTCTAGGTGCATTTGTTAGCCCAAATGGCATTAATAACCATTCATATAACCCTTCTGTGGTTTTGAATGCTGACTTCCATTCATCTCCCTCCTTCATCCTAATCTTATAATAGCCACTTTTAAAATCAATTTTGGAGTAGTACTTAGCTCCCCCTAAACAGTCCATTAGATCTTATATCCTAGGAATAGGAAACCTATATTTGATTGTTATCCTATTTATGGCCCTAGAATCAATACACATCCTCCACTTATCTCCCTTCTTAGGTGCCAACACAACTAGAACAACACATGGACTTATGCTCTTTCTGATCAGCCCTTGGTCCAAAAGTTCTTGAACTTGCCTTGCTATCTCTTTGTTATGCTCTAGTGTCATCTTGTATGTAGCCTTGTTAGGTAGTGTTGCTCCTTGTATAAAGTCTATTTGATGACTAATTGCTCTCCTAGGTGGTAGTGTAGCTGGTGTACCGTCACAAATAATGTCCTTGAACTGATACAATAGTTGTTTCACTTCCGCTATCATAGGTAGCTGATTAGGTAACTCCTCTTCCTTTGGCTTCAACATGATTGCATAGACAACTCCTTCCTCCTTGATGTCTTTTAGAAATTCCTTTCCACTCAAGAAAAGGACACTGGTTTTTTCCTTTTCCATTGTATTTTCTTCTAACAAAGACTGTATTTTGTAAGTCACTCCATCCTTCTTGAATGAATACTTATTCTCCTTGCCATGGTCTTCCAAGTAGCAGATGGCATGCATCCATTGGTAACACATCACATAGTATCCTATCATGATACTTTCCTATAGTAAATTCAACCCACACTTGTTCATTGACTAGTATACTTTGCCCCTTGTTTAACCAAGTAACCTTGTAAGGGCACACATGGGGTATCTTGGTGAGTTTCAACTTTTGTACTGCCTCCTCTGAGATGAAATTATCAGTAGACCCTGAATCAATGATGACCTTGCAAACCTTTCCTAGTATCTTGCACTTGACTCTAAAAAGAGATCTCCTTTGTTTGTGTTCTTCCTCGGTAGGTGCTTTGATAAAAATTCTCCTTAACATGAGATTCTCACCTTTCTTTGAATCTAGACTCACCTCTGATTGTTTGGAGTAGTCCTCTTCTTGAACATAGTTGATCTTCCTCTCACTTTGTGAAGATGTTGGCTTGTCAGGACACCTATAAGCAAGATGACCCAACTGTCCACAATTGTAGCATTTCATGGAAGCAAAATGAGAGCTTCTCCCAAAGCCTCCTGATCTGCCTCTTCCTCCATTGTTTGAGCTTCTACCTCTATAACCCCCTCTACTATTTGTCTCAGGGGATTTCTCTCCACCTTTGGAATCACCTTGCCCTTTGTTCTCTTGGATTCTTCCACCAAAACCTCCTCTATGACCACCTCTAGGGTCTCTACCTCTTCCTTTACCCCTAGTATTGGAATCTTGTTTCTTTTTAAATTTCTCTTCCACCTTAATAGCCATTTGATAGCAGCTATGGAGGGTCGTAAGTGTGAAAAGACTCAACTCCTCTTGGATGCTCCATCTAAGACCATTTAGATACCTAGCCACCTTGATGCTTTCAACTTCTTGCACTCTAGATCTAAGGCTTAGTTTTTGGAACTCCTCTGTATATGCAGCTACATCTAGGTCTCTTTGTCTGAGATTTTTCCTCTTCTTGTGCAATTGAATGTCATAGTCCTTAGGTAGATATTTCTCCTTCACTTTAGCCACCATTGTCTTCTAACTTCCTATGGGTTTCTTGCCTTCCTTCTCTCTTTCTTCTTGTAGAAACTTCCACCAAGTTAATGCTTGTCCTCTTAACCTTGATTTGGCTATCTTTACCTTTTGTGCTTCTATAATTCCATCACATTCAAAGTGATTCTCCATTCCCTCTATCCATTCCATAACCAACTCTGCATCCATTTTCCCTGTAAAAACTGGGACACCTTCTAGTGCCTTGCCACTCAATGCCTTCAATGCTTTGAGGAAGGGTTCCTCTACTAATGGAGGGTGAGGTTTTGGTTCTATGTCCTCCTCCACTTGGTGTTTACCCTTGTCTTTGTCCTCAGACAACTACACTTTCATCTTACTTGTCATTTCAACAACTTCTTCCAATTTTTGCTTCATCTCTTCCATAGCCTCTTCAAGATGCCTATTCTTGTATTGATGCTTTGTCAAGTCTCTAGCTAGCTTTGCATTGGTCACCATGGTATTCTCTCCTATGGATTCACTTCTCTCTAACATTCGCTAGTTTCAATTCACAGGCCTTTATTGGCTCTGATACCAATTTGATGGGGAGCCCTATACCTCAAGAGCACTCTTGCTCTTCCCAAGACCTATTCTTTGGTATTCTTAGGGTATTCCACTCTACCCTACTTAGGGATTTCTCCTAAACCCCTAACACCTTATATGTTTCTCCACCAATTTCAAAATCTTCACCAACACTCCCATTCCACCACTGGGCTTCCTTGAGCTCCACACTGACCCAAGTGTGTCCTAACCACTCCAGGGCTAGTGTAAGGTGGTCTTATTCTTATTTAGGTGTTTTGACTCCTCACTGGTCCATTTCATTAGATAATTTCACCTTTTTCCCTTCGCTTTCAAGAATTTCTAGTTTCTAGGCCTTGTAGCCTTTTTGCCCCTTTTAGGCCTCCTAGAACCCAGTTTCTTGGATTTTCTCAAAAACGGCCTTAACAACCCCCAAATATTTTTGGATATTCCTCCTATTAGTACCCTAGGCTTCAAGATTTACTAGGTGTAAGGTTCTGAAAGTGTCCGTACATAGGACTGTCCTCATTACCCCTAATTTCAAGGGTTTCTAGGGTTTTGGCTCCTTTTTCAACCTTTGAGGGCTTCAGTGACCTCCTTAACTCTCATCCTTGCAAAAAAATGTTTGGACTACATGTGACCACACTCTCATGCTCTTTATTGGCACAAACCAATCCATTTATTAGCTTTCTTTACTACTGTCCTCTCCAAGCCACTAGCCAGAATGCACTTGCACTCGCCTAGTGTTTGATGAATTCAACTCTTCCCCTGCAAACCAAGACTCCAAACACACTATTTACACTGTAAAAATAGTCCCCTACTTGATTAAAAGTTTCCATAGTATCCTTTCCATGAGAAATCAAGTGGGGATCATGATTTCCAAAAACTGGCCTAAACTGGCTATGAGGCCAAAACTCCAAAAACTTGAAAAACAGAAAAAATTTGAACTAAATGGCTAATCTAATGCCTCACACAGTAAATAAGTGACACAATGGAAATATTCAAACCATCAGAAAAGACCTTTCAATCCATCATTGATTGGATGAAGGCTCAAACACAAATATTCACTCAAAAATTGTTGAATTCCAATCACACAATATGCTCTCCAAGTCTCAATTCGTCAAAAATGAACTTCAAACCAAAGTATTAGGGTTTGGATGACATTATATACCTTTCTCCCACGTTCTAGGATCCTTAGGTCGGGCTTAGAACACCATTAATTCCTTTTTTATCTTTTAGGCCAAATTCCTAAGACAACATTGTCTAGTTTTTCCTAATCTCTACACTAAGTCTTTTCCAAACCTCAAAGCTCTAAACCAACCTAGTTTTTCCATAACATTCACATCAAAAAAAAACTTGGGACTTTATAACATAGTCCTTATTCCCTTGGTGGTTTGCTAGAACCACCTGCAAGCCAAAAAATCACTAAGATATTCCAAAAGACCTTAAGGTGCTCCTGCACCATTCTCCCCCTGCAGCAAATAAGTTAAGGAACCTATGGTGTCAAGAGCTCCTCACTAATTCCATTCTTCTTAAAGTCACATTTTGTTAACCAAGGAGCCTCTGACTCTGGTTGATGTTTCCACTTCACTAGGTGCTCCTTGTATGTCTTGTGCCTAGTCTTCTTCTCCCTTGAGTCTAAAATCCTATCCACTTGTGGTCTGATCTAATCAGGTATCTTGAGTGCTTCCACATCCTTGTTTATCTCAGCATTGTACTATTCTTAATCCATTTTTGGTCCTTTATACTTCACCAAGTCTTTCACATTGAAGATAGGAGAAATATCCATCTCCTTGGGTAACTCCACCATGTAAGAATTTGATCCATACTTAGCCAACACTTTACATGGCCCTATCCTCTTCATCTGTAGCTTGCTTGGTATGCCTTTGATTAGCCTCTATCAATGTCTTCTTGACCTACTCATGAACCTCTCTCATTGAATGAGCAAAATAATCAGCATGTCCACTGATCCCTTCATGTCCTTTTAGATCTCTGAGCTCAAGTACACCCCTTGGATGTAAACCATAGACTATCTCAAATGGAATCTTACCCATAGTCCTATTTGCGCTATCATTGTAAGCAAATTTTTCTTGTGGAATCACTTGCTCCCACCCTTGTCCATACTGCTTAGTTAAGCATCTCAAAAAGTTCCCAAGTACCCTATTGATCACCTCTATCTGTCCATTCGTTTGTGGGTGATATGCTAAGCTATGAGACAAGTTGGTTCCTAGCCTCTTCCAAAGAGTTTTCCAAAAATGCCCCATAAAATTCACATCTCTTTCTACAACTATGCTCCTTGGCAACCCATGTACCCTCACTACTTCCTTGAAGAATAGGTGTGCAATCTGACTTGCATCATGTGTTGTCTTGCATGGTATGAAATGGCTCATCTTGCTGAATCTATCCACTACAACAAACATACTGTCCAAACTAGTTGGTGTCCTAGGTAGGCCTACTATGAAGTCCATGCTTATGCATTCCTAGGGTCTATTTGGAATGGGTAATGGCTGGTAAAGACCTGCATTGCTTGATGTTCCCTTTTCCTTTTGACATACTCCACATTGTTCAACATATCTTCTTACATCTCTTTGCATCTTAGGCCACCAATAGAACCTATCCACTAATTCTAGTGTCTTGTTCAAACCAAAGTGACCACTCATACTACCATTATGCTTTTCTTGGATTAGATTCTCCCTCATAGAACCCCTAGGAACACACAATTTCTTTCCCCTAAACAATAAGCCATTTTGCAAGGTGTAATCAGCATATTCACTATGAAAATGGTTCTCAAAATGAGTACATACCTTGTATATTTCTGAGAAATCAGAATCTCCTTCATATAGATCTTTGAATCCTTCAACCCCTATGCTTTGTAACTATATCTCTTGGATAGTAAGCAACCTCCTACGAAGAGAATCAAAAACCCTGTTGTTAACCCCCTTCTTATGCTTGATGGTAAAGGTGTATGAATGCAAAAACTCCATCCACTTGATGTTCCTCAAACTGAGCTTCTCTTGAGTATTTATGTAGCTTAAGGCCTGATTGTCAGTGTATACCACAAATTCCTTTGGCAATAGATAGTGCCTCCACTTCTTAAGAGCTTGCACCAAAGCATATAGCTCTAAGTCATAGGATGAGTACCTAGACTTTGCTTCATTCAACCTTTCACTAAAGAATGCCACCGACTTGCCTTCTTGGCTTAGAATAGCCCCAACTGCTATGTTACTTTCATCACATTCCACTATGAATGGCTTGTCAAAACTTAGTAAAACTAGGATAGGTTGGGTAGCTATATCCCTCTTCAATTTTTAAAAGACCAACTTTCTCATAACGCGAGAACATTTTGAAGATGTAGAGACATGACCAT